>JARQOD010000001.1:73138976-73207870 GCA_033576555.1 Oophaga sylvatica | reverse complement strand
TTTGCTTCGGACATCCATGCTAGGAGACTTATCCGTGCGTATCATAGAACTCATCCTGAC
Organism: Oophaga sylvatica; assembly: GCA_033576555.1. Taxonomy (NCBI): domain Eukaryota; kingdom Metazoa; phylum Chordata; class Amphibia; order Anura; family Dendrobatidae; genus Oophaga; species Oophaga sylvatica. Next base: position 73,207,810 of record JARQOD010000001.1, on the reverse strand, counting down.
CGACCTGGTTGCTCAAATGAGGGTTCGGTGACCCCTCCTCAAGGGGGGTACTGTTGTGAATGGGTTTGAGATGAGTTCTGAGCAGAGGCTCCCTCTGGTGGTTACAAGCGGTGCTAGTGAAGATTGTGAGGACTGGGAATCAGGTGTTACTGACTGGTCTTATATAAGGGAGTCATTTTCCCATCAGGGTTGCCAGTGATCAATTGTTCTGGTCTGAATCCTTCATTCCAGTTTCCCTTGTAGCCTGCTGTGTCGTTTCTGCATCTCCTGCTTACAGATAAGACTTTTGCTTCTTTTGTGTTTGTGCTTTATTTTTGCATTTTGTACTGCACTTCTTTGGGGGCCTTCAGGGTCCCCTCTGGGGGCTTCTGCCCTCTCAGTTTAGTTCAGCCACTGAGTTTTGTTCTTTTGCTTTTTCCAGTTTTTTCAGTGGCTGCTGTTTTGATTTTGTTACACCAGAGAACTAATTTAGGTGGTAGAGGTCGTGTGATCTCAGGTGATTTTGAAATTAGTAGAGTTGGTGCTTTTCAGGGTTTTCTGGGATTGCAGTAAGTACCCTTCCTATCCTTTTCTATTTAGATAGTTTGGGCCCCAGCGTTTGCTCATACTATTTTCTTTCTGTGTCAGTATTTCCTCTTGTCTAACCGCCATTACATGTTTGGGGGCTTTCTATTATCTTTGGGGTTCTGCTCCGGGGCAGATAGCTTTCCTGTTTCTGTCTTTAGGTGTAGTTAGTTTCTCAGGCTGTGACGAGGCGTCTAGGACCAACGTAGGAACGCTCCACGGCTGCCTCTAGTTGCGGTGGTTAGTCAGGGTACTGCAATCTCATAGATTCCAACTGCTCTGGTGTATTGCCTTTTTGCCTGCTCTCCTCAGCTACCGAAACATAACATTCTGCAGTAGGTCCACTCCCAATAGGTTGAGGGTGCAGGTTTTTTACACAACAAACTGGGACATGATGGAGTGTTCTGGCTGAGTCCACACGCTCAGGGGCTTCATAATCTGGAAATATCTGACTTGACCATCAATTCCCATGCAGGAAGCAGAAGATTCTGATAGATAGGTGAGGTTGCGGAGTTCCACAAGAAAAGATCTGACTACGCCATCCACTCTCAGGATATTGGTCCCACTGGTGGGGTTCCCTGTGGACTTGGTGTGCTCTTGTCCTATGGACGGGGTTCTTCACTGCTTTCTGTGTTTCTTCTTTTTCTAGGTGAAGTCAGTGTTCTGCACCGGTTCCGGAAATGATCAAACTTGCCACAGTTGTAACACTTGACATCCCTTCTGTCCCGGCGGGACTCAATCCTTTTTGCTACTGTGAGCAGGGTATCTATTGCTATTGACGTGTACTCAGGCCTGGCTGCTACCAGTGGTTTCCTGATTGGTTCTCTCAGTCCATGCACAAAAGCCTGTGCCAACATCCGTCTGTGTGTCTGATCATGGGTAATGAGGCCCAAATCTTGAAACACTTGCATTACTCTGTCATGGAACTTCTCCACAGACTCTGTCTTGTCTTGTGACATGTAGGCTGAGAGTTTGTCCTGTCAGTCTGCTTTTTGCCCATTCTCTGAGTTGCTCAATTAGCTTTGGTCCTGTCTCCCAGGCATACGCATCTAACTCTGTTGGAAGCTTGAAGTGTTCTCTCATAATTGGCCAGAATGCATCACCTGCTTTTATTTCCATTACGGTCCAGAGATCAGTCCAGGCTGCTGCATACGTTCGCTGGATCTGCTGCATTTTTTGGCAAAATGGCATGGGGTGTATCCCTGGGTCTGGCAGCATACTGATCACCTGGCTTGGGATGAAGGGCTCATAGGATGGTGCCTCTATCTGTCCCTGCTCTATTGGTGCTTGTGTGTTTTCTTCCCTAGTATTGGGCAGCATGTGTGACGTTGCATCTTCATCAGATAAGAAGTGACATGGTGTACTTGGTGCATACACTGGGTGAGATTTGGGCTTTAAAGTTGTCTTGCTGTATGGGGATTTCCCACTTCTTTGCTGAGGCTGCGGTGGATCAGTGTCATGGTTCCATGCTAGCAGCCCTGTAGCTATACCACCCCCCTGTGAAGCCCTAGCTGTGGACTGTTGTGTCTGGGGGCTACATGTAGCGTTTTGTGTAGGGAGATCTGCACTTTCTTCTCCTGATATAATGACTGGCAATGTTTGTACTGTGCTTGGGATAGACAAGGTGCCCTGTGCTGGAGACACTGAATACAGGGACACCACATTGCTTGGATTGGGCGTTGACACGGTTGATAAAGTAGAAAAAAGAGGAAGAGATGGGAGGTGTGAGGGAGGAGCGAGAGAAAGAGGAGGGGAGGGAGAGAAGAGTGAAAGGGGGAAAAGAGAGAAAGATGGAGGAGAGAGAGAGAAGAAAGATGGAGGGGGAGAAGTAGAAGAAGAACAAGATTTGAGAGTTGGAGAGGAAGAGATAGAAGAAGAGGAAGATGAAGAAAATGGATGTGTCAGAGATGTGATGGAGGGAAAAGAAGGAATGAGAGGGATGGCAGCGAGGAAAGAGGAGAAAAGTCTGAAGAAAGAGAAAGGGACTGAGAGAAGAAAAAGGAGAGGGTGTCCCCCCTGTGACTCTTGAGAGGGGATGGTTGAAACAAAAATGCCTCCTCCCTGTGGAGAGAGGCGGGGGAGCGTTTTTCCCTGTACAAGGCTCCTTACTCAATGAGAGCAGCCTACACTTGTCCCGTGTCTCCACATGATGGACGTGATGTGTGTGACTCTGAATTCTGCTCTTGTGACATGTCAGTGATCTTTTTCTCACAGATGATTTAACACCTTTTCAAACTTATTCACATAAAAAAAATCACTTCCTGGTCCGTTCAAATTAACTTGACCTGGAAACCATCTGCAGTGACTTTGAAAACTTAGATAAGAAAGTGAAAGAACTGGGAGCGCAGGTGGTCTTCTCTTCCATCCTCCCAGTGGATGGCCATGGAACAAGGAGGTGGAATAAGATTCTGCAGGTGAACAACTGGCTACGTCGATGGTGCTGTCAGCAAGGATTTGGATTTCTGGATCACGGAGTGAATTACCTATACGATGGACTACTTGCTAGAGATGGGGTGCACCTTACGAAGACTGGAAAACATGTATTTGGAAGTCGCCTTGCTACACTCATCAGGAGAGCTTTAAACTAGAACAATGTGGGAAGGGAAGCAAAACGCCAGCAAAAGCCATACACTTGACAAATACTATTGAGATTTCTGCTATTAGAAGTGAAGGGGAAGAACAAAGACAAAAAAATTTACATAATAAAAATATTGAAGGAAGAGAAACCAATCACAAACTAAAGTGTTTCTATACGAATGCACAAAGCATGGGCAACAAACAAGGAGAACTGGAGCTACTAACGCAGGAGAAGAAATATGATGTCATTGGAATCACTGAGACTTGGTGGGACGATACACATGATTGGAATACAAGGCTAGAAGGATACAACTTATTTGCAAGAAACAGACTTGATAAACGAGGAGGAGGTGTTGCATTGTATGTTAGAAAAGCGTATATCTGCACAGAGATTGACGCTTCAGAGACTGGGAGTTCTGTGGAAACTGTTTGGGTAAGAATACAAGGACAGAACAATGGAAAGGACACCATTGTAGGCATTTACTACAGGCCGCCTGTGCAAGCTGAAGATATGGATGAACTCTTTATGCATCAAATGGCCAAGTTCTCCAAAAAATATGACATAGTGGTCATGGGAGATTTCAACTATCCAGACATTTGTTGGGAATCTCTCTCAGGCAAAACTAACAGGTCCAGGAAATTCTTATCCTCTCTTGCTGACAACTTTATCTTCCAAAAGGTAATGGAGAAAACAAGGGGATCTGCTACCTTGGATCTAATCCTCATAAACAGGGAGGAAATGGTGGAGGAGGTAAGAGTGGCTGGGACTCTAGGAGGTAGTGACCATGCTATTTTAGAATTTTGGATACCAAGAGGAGGAAGACCTGTGAAGACTCAGACGTCAAGGTTAGATTTCAGAAAGGCAGATTTTAAGGAACTCAGAAAGAGAATTGGAGGGATCCAATGGCTGGATATCCTTAAGGACAAAAATGTCCAGGAAGGATGGAAAATCTTGAAAAATGAATTCTCAAAGCACAATTGTTAACAATTCCGAAAAGAGGGAAGAATGGGAAGCATTTAAGGAAACCAGGATGGATGAACATAGAACTTAAACACATGCTAAAAAGGAAGAAAGAAATGTTTATCAAATGGAAAGAGGGAGGCATATCTAAAGAAGAATATAATGCCATCTGCAGAACCTGCAGGGCACAAATCAGATTATCTAAAGCTGACAATGAATTAAGGCTTGCAAGTGACGTCAAAAGCAACAAAAAAGGATTTTGGGGATACGTCAAAAGTAAAAGAAAAGTCAAAGATGCTATAGGATTTTTACAGGATGAAAATGATGAAATGGTAAGACAGGATGTTGAGAAGGCTGAACTTTTAAATTCCTATTTTGCATCTGTTTTCTCTCAGAAAGGAAATGTAACATCAACTGATCTTCACTGCCCTATTAAAGGAATAGAAGAATCCAGGATATCTATAAACAGAAAGACAGTGAGGAAACACTTAGCTAACATAAATGAATTCAAGTCTCCAGGTCCAGATGAATTACACCCCAGGGTACTGAAGGAGATAGCAGAAGAAATTCTTGAACCACTGTCCATAATCTTTGAAAATTCTTGGAGAACAGGAGAAGTTCCAGAAGACTGGAGAAGAGCAAATGTTGTTCCTATCTTCAAAAAGGGGAAGAAGGTGGACCCAGGGAACTACAGGCCGGTGAGTCTGACTTCTATACCAGGAAAGATCTTTGAACAAATTATTAAAGAACATGTATGCAAGTACCTGGATAAGAATGAAGTGATTAAACAGAGTCAGCATGGGTTTGTAACTAATAAGTCATGTCAGACTAACTTAATTTCCTTCTATGACAGAATCACTGACTGGGTGGATCAGGGAAATGCTGTAGATATAGTATATCTTGACTTCAGCAAAGCATTTGACAAAGTATCTCACACAATCCTTATTGAAAAAATGACTAAGTATGGAATGGACAAGTCAACTGTTAGGTGGATTCATAACTGGCTTAGTGATCGGACCCAAAGAGTGGTTGTAAATGGCTGCACATCCAGTTGGAAGAATGTCTCAAGTGGGGTACCACAAGGCTCTGTTTTGGGCCCTGTATTGTTCAACATCTTTATCAATGATTTAGATGAAGGAATTGAGGGTAAACTGATCAAATTTGCAGATGACACAAAGCTAGGAGGGGTAGCTAATACTAGAGAAGAGAGAGAGAGGATTCAAAAAGATATACATAAACTGGAGCAGTGGGCAGCAACTAACAGAATGGATTTTAACAGGGAAAAATGCAAAGTACTACATCTGGGCAATAAAAATGAAAAAAGCATATACAAAATGGGAGGAATAGGGCTAAGTAACAGCACATGTGAAAAAGACTTGGGTATACTAATTGATCACAGACTTAACATGAGTCAACAGTGTGATGCAGCAGCAAAAAAGGCAAATGCAATTCTAGGATGTATCAACAAAAGCATACAGTCTAGATCACGTGAGGTCATTATTGCCCTCTACTCCTCTTTGGTCAGACCTCATCTGGAATACTGTGTCCAGTTTTGGGCACCACATTTTAAAAAAGACATCAACAAACTGGAGCAAGTTCAGAGAAGAGCCACCAGAATGGTGACCGGTCTGCAAACCATGTCCTATGAGGAACGGTTGCAGGATTTGGGAATGTTTAGCTTGCAAAAAAGAAGACTGAGAGGAGACTTAATAGCTGTCTACAAATATCTCAAGGGCTGTCACATTGTAGAAGGATCATCTTTATTCTCATTTGCACAAGGAAAGACTAGAAGCAATGGGATGAAACTGAATGGGAGGAGACACAGATTAGATATTAGAAAAAACTTTTTGACAGTTAGGGTGATCAATGACTGGAACAGGCTGCCACAAGAGGTGGTGAGTTCTCCTTCAATGGAAGTCTTCAAACAGAGGCTGGATAGACATCTGTCTGGGATGATTTAGAGAATCCTGCTTTGAGCAGGGGGTTGGACCAGAAGGCCCAGGAGGTCCCTTCCAACTCTACCATTCTATGATTCTAACTTGCTGTATCTTTTACACGATGCACCGCTGCTCTTTTATAGCAGATGGTAATCTATTAACAAATTTTCCCGTTACCTTTCAAATAACAAAAAACAAGAAAAAAAACATTTCATTATGCAGCGTAAAGGCTGCCTGTCTATTTGCTTCTCACGTACTGTGTCTATTCCAAAAACCTATTCAACAAAGGTGATTTAAAAATCTGAAAACTGCTGCACTCTGGTTCTGTTTGTCAACACCGAATGCCCGACGGGAGGGGCTACTCAAACCGCTGCGTAGTTTGTGTCTGCTCTCTCCCTCAGCCTGTAATTTTCCTTATCTATGTGACCTTGGTCTAAAGCAAGCTTGTAGAAAAAAAAAATGGCTGGAGAAATAAAATTCTAAAATAAATTGCTTAGAAGAAAAAATCTCTTCAAAGTTATTTAAAAAATGTACTTAAAAGAAAAATTTTAAAAAGAAAAGTTAGATTTAGTAAAAAACTCTAGAAAAAGAAAAAAAAAATTCACCAAAAAGGGGAGAAAGAAAAACCGTATCAATCATAAAACTCTGAAAAACAACCCTTGTTACTAAAACAGCTAATTAAAAAACAGAAAACAGGTGGAAAAATTGATTGTAAAATGATAAAAAACAAAATGAAAAGAGCTTTAAAACTTCTGTCTGGTAGCGTAGGCTTCTTTCCTACAGCCTTCTGGAATGTCAGCTGGCTGCTGCCAGCACTTCCCCCCTCCCTTATATCTGTGCTTGCTATCTCTACAGGCACTGAAATCACGTATCAAAAAAAAAAAAAAAGAAAAGAAAATAGTTCAGTCTGAATGCCTGATAATTTTCACGTTAAAACCTGTAGCCAAAAAACTAGCTTAAAAAAATAAAAATCAAAGCCAAGAAACAGATGTGACGTGATTAGCAGAGGAGGGGGGGGGTCAAAGGGGTTTTCTCGCTGCTGCAGCCAGCACACTGCTCTGAATGAGATACTGACAGAGCGCACGGAGATGTGATTTAAAGCGACAGTACCTGATACAGACAGTACAATGAGACAGACACCCGGGAGAATACGAATCCCTCTTTTGATGATCTGTGACACATACAAGCTGCTCTGGTAACTGATAACTCACCAATTGCACTGAGCGCGGTGAGGCTCAAGGTTCTATCGCTCTCTGTACCGTACGCCCTGGCCAGTGCGCCGGTCACAATAATCTGCAATAGCCTTCATCAAAATTCTCACTATCCACGTCTGATTTGACTGGGATGGCCTCCCGGTGCGTGGACGATTATTGTGAGAACTTATCCAAACAAAGCTCCTGCCCTTCACGTCTGATTTGACTGGGATGGCCTCCCAGTGCGTGAAAGTTTACTGCAGAAACTTAACCGAACAAAGCCCTCGCTTCCACAACTGGATTTTTTGGGATAACTTCCCTCCAATATGTGAAGAATATCTGCGTGGACTTATCCAAAACAAAGCTCCCGCCCTTCACGTCTGATTTGACTGGGATGGCCTCCCGGTGCGTGAAAGTTTACTGCGGGAACTTATGCACCAATTGTCTTTTGCTATACAGCCCCCAGAAATCAGCAAGCAAAAACACAGTCACCGTTCCAATTTTCTCCCGGTTCACATAAAACATGAAACATATACAGCACAGCAGCAAACAACTCGGCTTATATCCCAGGGCTTTTGGATAAGGGTATGGACTTTTTACACAACCTGGGAATGCGGTGATGACCACGTCCGACCGGCTGGAAGTGTAGACTAGGACTAGGCACAGGGAACATTCAGGTAAGATGACAAAGTTTTCTTACCTTACTGATGGAGCTGCAGTCTCCGTCCCGTGTGCCAAGGCCAGGGCCAACACCCCCGTCTCTGCGGTCGGCCGGGTCCTCGTGCGTTTCGTCCAATGCCCCGCGTGCAGGCGCCAACTGATATGGAAATTTAATTAGGATAAAAATATCCTTCAGTGTTTGCTGCTTGCCATGTCCAAATCTCTATTTAATGTCTTCTTTGAGCGCTCAGAACGAAATGAAAACTGTCCACAACGCAAGTGTCAGTATAACAGTTCATCAAAGACATACATTTAGTATTCAATCAAGGTTTGACACATTTACAAAAAGGGGCTGGTTAGTCAATTGACATACAATTAAAAGCTGCTAGATTATTGGCTGTTCTAGTGTAAATATGATAATTATGATAATCATGATTAAAAGAGCTGAAGTTGCAGAATTATTGTTTATATTCTCTTGACCTAGTTGTCTTGCATAACTATAATGCAAACAACAGATAGCTAATAAGACTTCATGTTCTTGTTCCTTATGAAGGCCAGATTTCTTTAAAACGACTGATTATAGCTGGCCTAGAAATATGTGAGCACAGGGTTTTTTAGCAAGTGAGATCTATCTAACTGTGAATTGTGAATACATATATGTGAATATACTTTGAATATATGGAATACATATATATTTCCATGACACCCCCAAGGGTGGTTTGCATGTTAATGACCGGGCCAATTTTTACATTTCTGACCACTGTCTCTTTATGAGGTTATAACTCTGGAATGCTTCAACGGATCTTCGCGATTCTGAGAATGTTTTCTCGTGACATATTATACTTCACGTTAGTGGTAAAATTTCTTCGTTATAACTTGCGTTTATTTTTTTTAACCCCTCTCTGACATCTGACGTACTATCCCGTCCATAAAACCCGTGACAATCTGACCACGGACGGGATAGTACGTCATAGCGATCAGCTGCGCTCCTGGGGGAGCGCAGCTGATCGCCGCCGGGTGTCAGCTGATTATCACAGCTGACACCCGGGACTGTGTGCCAGGAGCGGTCACGGACCGCTCCCGGCACATTAACCCCTTGCACACCGCGATCAAACATGATCGCGGTGTACTGGGGGCACAGGGGAGCATCGCGCAGGGAGAGGGCTCCCTGCGCGCCCCCCTGAGACCCTCAGAACAGCGCGATGTGATCGCACTATTCTGAGGGCTTCCTCCCTTCCAGGACCCGGATCCAAGATGGCGCCGGGGTCCTGGAGGGAGGCGGCTTCCTCAGTGCCTGCCGAGAGCAGGCACTGAGAAGCCTGCAGCGCTGCCTGTGAGATCGCTGGTCTCACAGAGTGCTGTGCACACTGTGAGACCAGCGATCTGACATTTTACAGTGATGTCCCACCCTGGGACAATGTAAAAAAGTAAAAAAAAATAAAAATAAACGTGTAAAAAAAAATTCCAAAATAAATAAAAAAAAAAAAATTCCCCAATAAATTCATTTCTTCCTGTAAATAAAAAAAATAAAATAAAAGTACACATATTTGGTATCGCTGCGTCTGTAACGACCCCCCCTATAAAACTGTCCCACTAGTTAACCTTTTGTGAACCCCTTAAAAAAAAATAAATAAAAACAAAGCAAAAAAATCAGTGCTTTATCATCATACCGCTGAACAAAAAGTGGAATAACACGCGATCAAAAAGACCGATATAAATCATCATGGCACTGCTGAAAACGTCATCTTGTCCCGCAAAAAACGAGCCGTCACACAGCATCATGAGCGAAAAAATAAAAAAGTTATAGCTCGCAGAATAAAGCGATGCAAAAATAATTATTTTTTATATAAAATTGTTTTTATTCTATAAAAGCGCCAAAACATAAAAAAATGATATAAATGAGGTATCGCCATAATCGTACTGACCCGAAGAATAAAACTGCTTTATCAATTTTACCACACGCGGAACGGTATAAACGCCTCCCCCAAAAGAAATTCATGAATTGCTGATTTTTGTTCATTCTAACCTCCCAAAAATCGAAATAAAAAGCGATCAAAAAATGTCACATGCTCAAAAATAGTACCAATAAAAACGTCAACTCGTACCGCAAAAAATAAGACCTCACATGACTCTGTGGGCCAAAATATGCAAAAATTATAGTTCTCAAAATGTGGTGATGCAAAAACTATTTTTTGCAATAAAAAGCGTCTTTTAGCGTGACAGCTGCCAAACATAAAAACCCGCTATAAATAGTAAATCAAACCCCCCTTTATCACCCCCTTAGTTAGGGAAAAATAATAAAATTACAAAAATGTATTTATTTCCATTTTCCCATTAGGGTTATGGTTAAGGTTAGGGTTGCGGCTAAAGTTAGGGTTAGGGTTGGCGCTAAAGTTAGTATTAGGGTTATGGTTGGGATTAGGGATAGGGGTGTGTTAGGGTTAGGTTTGTGGTTAGGGTTGGGACTAGGGTTAGGGGTGTGTTGGGTTAGGGTTGGAGTTAGAATTGGGGGGTTTCCGCTGTTTAGGCACATCAGGGGCTCTCCAAATGTGACATGACGTCTGATCTCAATTCCAGCCAATTCTGCGTTGAAAAAGTCAAACGGTGCTCCTTCCCTTCTGACCTCTGCCATGCGCCCAAACAGTAGTTTACTCCCACATGGGGTATCAGCGTACTCTGGACCCTAAGAGTTATTGTGCAATTTGTCCTATTTCTTCTGTTACCCTTGGGAAAATAAAAAACTGGGGGCAAAAATATCATTTTTTAAAAAAAAAATTATATTTTTTGTTTGTACGGCTGTACGTTATAAACTTCTGTGAAGCACTTGGGGCTTCATAGCGCTCACCACACATCTAGATAAGTTCCTTGTGGGGTCTATTTTCCAAAATGGGGTCACTGTGGGGGGTTTCCACTGTATAGGTGCATCAGGGGCTCTCCAAATGCGACATGACGCCCCCAGACCATTCCATCAAAGTCTACAATCCAAAACGTCACTACTTCCCTTCCGAGCCCCAACGTGTACCCATACAGTAGTTTTCTCCCACATATTGGGTATCAGCGTACTCAGGACAAATTGGACAACAACTTTTGGGGTCCAATTTCTCCTGTTACCCTTGTGAAAATAAAATATTGGGGACGAAAAAATCATTTTTGTAAAAAAAAAAATAAATTATATTTTACGGCTGTACGTTATAAACTTCTGTGAAGCACTTGGGGGTTCAAAGTGCTCACCACACATCTAGATAAGTTCCTTGAGGGGTCTAGTTTCCAAAATGGTGTCATTTGTGGGGGGTTTCCACTGTTTAGGCAGATCAGGAGCTCTCCAAACACGACATGGCATCCAGCCAATTCTGCGTTGAAAAAGTCAAACGGCACTCCTTCCCTTCCAAACTCTGCCATGCACCCAAACAGTGGTTTACCCCCACATATGGGGTATCAGCGTACTCAGGACAAATTGCACAATAACTTTTGGAGTCTTGTTACCCTTGGGAAAATAAAAATTGGGGTTAAAAGATCATTTTTGTGGAAAAAATATGATTTTTTAATTTTACGGCTCTACGTTATAAACTTGTGTGAAGCACTTGGGGGTTCAAATTGCTCACCAAAGATCTAGATAAGTTCCTTAGGGGGTCTAGTTTCCCAAATGGGGTCACTTGTGGGGGTTTCCACTGTTTAGGCACATCAGGGGCTCTCCAAATGCAACATGGCGTCCAATCTCAATTCCAGCCAATTTTGGTTGGAAAAAGTCAAATGGTGCTCCTTCCATTCCGAGCTCTGCCGTGCGCCCAAACAGTGGTTCCCCCCCACATATTGGGTATCAGCGTACTCAGGACAAATTGGACAACAACTTTTGTGGTCCAATTTCTCCTGTTACCCTTGGGAAAATAAAAAATTAGTGACTAAAAATAATTTTTGTGGGAAAAAAATAGGATTTTTTATTTTCATGCCCGGGCATTATAAACTTGTGTGAAGCACTTGGGGGTTCAAAGTGCTCACCAAAGCTATAGATAAGTTCCTTAGGGGGTCTAGTTTCCAAAATGTGGTCACTTGTGGGGGTTTCTACTGTTTAGGCTCATCTGGGGCACCTCAAACGGAACATGACCCCCATCAACGTCTGCATTCCAAAACGTTACTACTTCCTTTCCAAGCCCTGCCGTGCGCCCAAACAGTTTCCCCCCCCCACATATTGGGTATCAGCGTACTCAGGACAAATTGGCCAACAACTTTTGGGGTCCAATTTCCTTGGGAAAAATCAAAAATTTGGGACTAAAAAATCATTTTTGTGGAAAATGGTTTCTTTTTTTTTTCACACCCAGGCATTATAGACTTTTGTGAAACACTTGGGGATTCAAAGTGCTCACAACAGATCTAGATAAGTTCCTTAGGGGGTCTAGTTTCCAAAATGGTGTCACTTGTGGGGGGTTTCCACTGTTTAGGCGCATCAGGGGCTCTCCAAACGCGACATGGCGTCCGATCTCAATTTCAGCCAATTTTAGTTTGAAAAAGTCAAACGGCGCTCCTTCCCTTATGAGCTCTGCTGTGCACACAGACAGTGGTTTTCCCCCACTTATGGGGTATTGGCGTACTCAGGAGAAATTGCACAACAACTTTATCTGTCCATTTTCTTCTTTTACCCTTGTGAAAATAAAAAAAAAGTTTGTAAAAGATCATTTTTGTGGCTAAAAAGTTAAATATTCATTTTTTCCTTCCACGTTGCTTCAGCTCCTGTGAAGCACCTGAAGGGTTAATAAACTTTTTGAATGTGGTTTTGAGTACCTTGAGGGGTGCAGTTTTTAGAATGGTGTCACTTTTGGGTATTTTCTGCTATATAGACCCCTCAAAGTGACTTCAAATATGAGGTGGTCCCTAAAAAAAATGGCTTTGTAAATTTTGTTGTAAAAAGGAGAAATCGCTGGTCAACTTTTAACCCTTATAATTTCCTAAGAAAAAAAAATTTTGATTCCAAAATTGTGCTGATGTGAAGTAGACATGTGGAAATGTTATTTCTTAACTATTTTGTGTGACATATTTCTCTGTTTTAAGGGAATAAAAATTCAAAGTTTGAAAATTGCAAAATTTTCGCCATGTTTGCATTTTTTTCAAAAATAAACGCAAGTTATATCGAAGAAATTTTACCAATAACGTGAAGTACAGTATGTCACGAGAAAATCTCAGAATCGCGCAGATCCGTTGAAGCGTTCCAGAGTTATAACCTCATAAAGAGACAGTGGTCAGAATTGTAAAAATTGGCCCGGTCATTAACGTGCAAACCACCCTTGGGGGTGAAGGGGTTAAAAAACGGAAATATGGCTAAAATTTTGCAATTTTCAAACTTTGAAATTTTATTCCCTTAAAACAGAGAAATATATCACAAAAATAGTTAATAAATAACATTTCTTACATGTCTACTTTACATCAGAACAATTTTGGAAACAAAGTTTTTTTTGGTTACGAAGTTATAAGGGTTAAAAGTTGACCGATGATTTCTCATTTTTGCAACAAAATTTACAAAGCCATTTTTTTAGGGACCACCTCACATTTGAAGTCACTTTGAGGGGTCTATATGGCAGAAAATACCCAAAAGTGACACCATTCTTAAAACTGCACCCCTCAAGGTACTCAAAACCACATTCAAGAAGTTTAGGAGCTGAAGCAACGTGGAAGGAAAAAATTAACATTTAACTTTTTAGTCACAAAAATGATCTTTTACAAACATTTTATTTTCACAAGGGTAAAAGGAGAAAATGGACAGATGAAGTTGTTGTGCAATTTCTCCTGAGTACTCTAATACCCCGTATGTGGGGGAAAACCACTGTTTGGGCGCACGGCAGAGCTTGTAAGGGAAGGAGCGCTGTTTTACTTTTTCAAACCAAAATTGGCTGGAATTGAGATTGGACACCATGTCGCGTTTGGAGAGCCGCTTATGTGCCTAAACAGTGAAAAACCCCCACAAGTGACACCATTTTGGAAACTAGACCCGCTATGGAACTTATCTAGATCTGTTGTGAGCACTTTGAACCCCCAAGTGTTGCACAAAAGTTTATAATGCCAGGGTATGAAAAAAAAACTATTTTCCACAAAAATGATTTTTTAGTCTCCAATTTTTGATTTTTCCCAAGGAAATTGGACCCAAAAGTTGTTGTCCAATTTGTCCTGAGTACGCTGATACCCCATATGTGGAGGGAAACTGTTTGGGCGCACGGCAGGGCTTGGAAAAGAAGTAATAACGTTTCGGAATGCAGACGCTGATGGGTGTCATGTTCTGTTTGCAGAGCCCCAGATGTGTCTAAACAGTGGAAACCCCCACAAATGACACCATTTTGGAAACTAGACCGCTCAAGGAACTTATTTAGATGTGTGTTGAGAACTTTGAACCCCCAGGTGTTTCACTAGTTTATAATGCCCGAGCATGAAAATAAAAAAATCATATTTTCAGTCCCCAACTTTTTATTTTCCCATAGGTAACAGGAGAAATTGGACCCCAAAAGTTGTTGTCCAATTTGTCCTGAGTATGCTGATACCCCATATGTGGGAGAAAACGGTAATTAGACGTACCAGTAATTGTGTTTCCAGGAATCCATCCTGACAGCACCATGGAGGACGTCCTTCTTATCCTTAGTGGGACAGGAACAACAATCACCCCTCAGTGATTTTTCAAAGTACCACATCTGGATGGATGCAAACACAAATTTTATTAACGAAACTCATACACGTTACTTCACAATGGTATATTTAACAATATTTGCAACAGGGAGGGAACTAGTAGTGTTGTCAGGATGGATTCCTGGAAACACAATTACCGGTACGTCTAATTACCGTTTTCCAGTTCACCACCTGACAGCACCATGGAGAAGTACCAGAGAATGGTAACACTAGGGTGGGACTACAGTGTGCAAGACTTTCCTACCAAACGCCAATTGTTCTAGGCCTATGTCTAGTTTGTAGTGTCTGGCAAAGGTGCTGACGTTAGCCCACGTTGCTGCCCTGCAAATCTGTTCTGATGAAGCTCCCCTCTCTGTGCCCATAACGTGGCCATTGCGCGTGTGGAATGGGCCCTAATGATACCGGGGGGATCTCTCCCTTCAGCTCTATATGCAATGGCTATCATAGATCTTATCCATCTACCGATGGTAGCTTTCGCTGCTTTTCTGCCTCTATTAGGCCCTCCGTATTGGATGAATAAATGGTTGTCCAACCTCCAACCCTCCGTTGCTGCTATGTATTTTAGTACCGTATCTCTAACGTCTAAATTATGAAAAGCCTGCTCTCCAGGATTCTTAGGATGCTGGCAGAAGGAGGGTAGGACCACTTCCTGGTCCATGTTTGTACGGGATACTACCTTGGGAAGAAACCCAGGATCAAGCCTTAAAACTAGTTTGTCATCAAAAATCTGCAGGTATGGGTCCTGAATCGACAATGCCTGCAACTCCCCCAACCTTTTTGCGGGCGTTATTGCGACTAAGAAAGCCGTTTTCATAGAGTTTGGCTATCTGTATGTCTTGTGAGAGGAGATATGGAGATCTACAAAGAACATCCAAGACTAGGTTAAGGCTCCATGGAGGGACTGGATTTTTTACTAGGTGTTTTAGCCTACTGATTGCTCTTGAGAATCTCGCTACCCAGGGGTGTGTGGCTATAGGATAGTCAAAAAACACGCTCAGGGCAGAAATCTGCACCTTCAGGGTGCTAGGTCTTAGACCCATCGAGAACCCTGACTGGAGGAAGTCGAGTATTTTGGGAATGTTAGGCACCGCCGTGTTTACTGCGGATTTCCCTGAAAATGAGCAGAAACGCTTCCATATCTTGTTATATATGGCTGTAGTCACCGGCTTCCTACTCACTTGTATAGTAGAAATTACGTCTTCTGAAAGCCCTCTGGATCTTAGGATCTGGCGCTCAGGATCCATGCCGACAACCGTAGTGGGTCCGGATTGGAATGAATAACTGGGCCCTGGTACAGAAGATCTTCCCTCTCTGGGAGATGTATAGGTTCTTCTACTGCCAATCTGTTTAGGAGCGAAAACCAACTCCTCTTGGGCCAGAATGGGACCACTACTATCACTGTCGCTTCGTCTTCCTGTATCTTCCTTAACATCCTTGGAATCAGAGGAAATGGTGGAAAGGCGTATAAGAGTCCCTCTCCCCAATTCTGCGATAGGGCGTCTATACCTGCTGCGCCATATAGCGGATTCAGCGAGAAAAATGTTTTTAACTTTGTATTTTCCCTGCTGGCGAAGAGGTCCACCTGCGGTGTTCCCCACCGCTGGCAAATCATTTTGAAAACTTCCGAGTTTAGCTCCCATTCGGACGGATTTAGTTTCGTCCTGCTCAAGAAGTCGGCCACCTGATTCTGGGCTCCCTCCAGATGAACTGCTGAGATGGATTTTACCGATTTTTACGCCCATCTGAATATCTGGTCCGCAAGCTGCTGTAGTGCCGGGTGTCTTGGGCCTCCTTGATGTTTTAGGAATGCCACCGCCGTCGTGTTGTCGGAAAGTATCTTTACGTGTCTTCCTCTGAGCATCCCCCTGGCGTGGAGAACCTTCCAAATGGCGAACTCTCTGAAATTTGACGACCTTGTACTTGTCTCTGGGTCCCATTGGCCCTGATAGTAGACTCTCTCCACATGTCCGCCCCATCCGGTCTGACTGGCATCTGTAGTGACCGTGAGGGAAGGTGTGAGAATCCAGGGTACCCCTATTCCTAGGTTCTTCTGAACGCTCCACCAACTCAGTGATCTCTTCACTGTCAATGATAGAGTTATCTTCTTGTCCAGGGAACACTGCCTCCTGTCCCAGGACCGAAGAACTTGACGCTGTAATTTTTGTGAGTGGAACTGGCGCCATCTCACGCAAGAAATGCAAGCCATCATCCAGCCTAGAACCGCCATGGCCTCCCTGATGGAACAAGGCTTTTTTACGAAATGACGAATGTTCTCCGTGAGGGACCGCTGCTTTTCTTCCGATAAAAACGAGGTTCTGGTATGGGAGTCTAGCATGACCCCTAGAAATGTCACTCTGGTCTGCGGGACTAAACTCAACTTCTTCCAGTTTATTATCCATCCCAGCTCCTGAAGAACGGAAATTGTGGTCTGACAATCTGCCCTGAGCTGTTCCTCGGACCCTGCTGCTACCAGGAAATCGTCCAAATAGGGTACTATTGTCACTCCCTGGTTTCTCAACCATGCTACCACCTCCGCCATTAACTTCGTGAAAATTCTGGGGGCTGAAGCTAACCCGAAGGGAAGGGCCTGAAATTGAAAGTGATGGACTGTTCCCTGGTGTGCCAGGGCAAACCTGAGATATTTCTGATAGGTTGGATGGATCGGCACATGGTAGTATGCGTTTTCCAAGTCTAGTGTGCAGATTACCATGTCCTTGTCTATCAGGGGAATAGTGCTCTTTACCGACTCCAGTTTGAATCTTTTGTATTTTATGTAGTGATTCAATGGTTTGAGATTTATAATAGTCCTGGACTGTCCAGACGGCTTTTTGATTGAAAATAGTCTCGAGTAGTGACCCCTGCTTTTTTCTGACAAGGGAACTGGGACTATCACCTCTAGTCTGAGTAGATCCTGGACATCCGTCCACATAGATGCGGCCAGAGAGGGTTGGGATTTGGTGGTCACAAACCTCTCTGGCGGCTTGCCAACAAACTCCAGGATATAGCCTTGGCTGACTGGAGAATCCACGGGCTGTGAGAGACCTTCCGCCAACCTCCCAAGAAGTGTCTTATCCGGCCCCCCACTCTGATAGCGTCATTTTTTGTGGGTCCCTGTTCTAGCTCCGAAGATGGAATCTCTTCCCTTTCCCCCCTTTGAGTAGCTCCATCTACCTGTCTTTCCTTTCCCTTTATAGTCTGGATCCTGACCAGGTCAGCATCTCTGAAAGGGCTGATATTTTTTAGTTTTTTCTTCGGGAAACCCCTTCTTTTTGTCAGTGGCCTTTTCTAGTATATCGTCTAGAACTGGCCTGAACATTTTACCCCCTGAGTAAGGGATGGCGCATAATTTATTTTTTGAATGGGTGTCTCCCGACCATGTTTTAAGCCTGATCGCTCGTCTGGCTGCATTTGATAAGGACTCGCTTCTGGCTGCAAATCTAACTGATTCTGCAGATGCATCTGCCATAAACCCTGTGCCCAGTTTTAGTAATGGTAGGGATCTAAGAATGGTCTCCCTGGGAGTTTTGGCTTTGAGGTGATGCTCTAAGTCATCTACCCAGAGATACATAGATCGAGCAACTGATGTGGTCGCAATATTAGCCCGAATAGGCACGTCCACTTTAGGGACATCATCCCAAGCTCTGATGTCGTCCGCCTTGTATGGTAACCTGAGCCTAAAATCCCTAGGGATTACCAGTCTTTTTTCTGCCTCCTGCCATTCTTCCAGGATCATGGATTGGATATGGCTATGGACTGGGAATACCCTGGAAATCTGGGATTGTAGTCCCCCAAACATTTCATCCTGAAGAGACGTCTCCTCTGGTGCGTCCTGTAGTTGCATAGTATCACGGACCGCTTGGAGCAACTCGTCTGTGTCTGTCGATGAGAAAATATATTTTTTTCCCTATTTGACAGTTCGTCCTTTTCTGAATTCTCCCCGTCCTCTTCCTCCGAAGTACTAGGTTCCCTAGGCCTCTTTCGGGATTTGTTTGGCTAAGGCAAGGAAGGTTCAAGCCTGAAATGGATGCTTGGGCCTCCTGCCTTATCATGGACCTCATATTGGTTAGCAATGATGTCTGCTCCTCCGACGACCTTATACGTGCAGGTGTTGCATAGAGGTTTTAGCCAGCCCTCCGGTAACTTAGATACACAAATTGGGCATTTTTTCCTATTGCCAGGTTTCTTCTTTTCCTGGGTAATTTGGTCCCCCTACAAATACAGAGGTCCCTTTTGTTAATTTAAGGGTACATGGGGGCATTAAGTCAGGCTTTAAGTAGCCTACTCACGTGCCCCTGTGCGATCTCTGGGCCTTCAGGTCTGGCTGCGTTTTCCATTATGCTGCCCCGCTATTGTCTCTCCTTGTCAGGATGACCGGCGGTGTCTCCGGTTAGAACCCCCTCTTTTTATCCTCCTTACCTGGTTGATCCTGCCCCTCCGCGCTCCTGCGCGACACGATCGTGCCCTGCATGTCTCCGGCGTGTGACGCGACCGGAAGTGACGCGTCATGACCCGGAAGTCGCTCCCTGCTGCCGGAGTTCATCGTTTCGACCGAGCCCAGGAGAGCGGTACAGCGGCGGACCGAGAGCCCCCTGTCCGGAGGAAGCGGTCCCCAAATCAGGAGCAGCGCTACACTGGCCATCGCTGAGTGACCTGTCAGCAGCAGGTATCAGCGCAGATCTTACCGGGTGGGAAGGGAAAGGCTGGGCCCCTCCGATCCTCACCATCTGCCAGCAAGATCAGGGGCTCTGCTCGTCGCTCCTATCCTCAGTGGGACAGGAAAAACACTGAGGGGTGGCGAGGGGAGGGTCCTTTTAACTGCTTGTTGTTCCTGTCCCACTAAGAATAAGGACGTCCTCCATGGTGCTGTCAGGTGGTGAACTAAAAAACTACTGTATGGTCACACGTCGTGGCTCGGAAAGGAAGTAGTGACGTTTTGGATTGCAGACTTTGATGGAATGGTCTGTGGACGTCATGCCACATTTGGAGAGCTCCTGATGTGCTTACACAGTGGAAACACCCCACAAGTGACCCCATTTTGGAAAATAGATCCCCCCGAGGAACTGATCTAGATGTGTGGTGAGCACTTTGAACCCCCAAGTGCTTCACAGAAGTTTATAACGTACAGCCATAAAATTCTTGAGCCATGTTCTGTAAAATCAGTGACAGGTTAGTATAGAAAAGACAATAGATATATACACATAGAATACATAGATGTTAGTGACACACACAAGTATTTGTATTTATATCACATAGATACAAGAAAAGCCAGAAATTCATCTGCCGTGTACTGTAAAATCACTGCAGGAGCTGACAGAAGAGATGGATTACATATAGTAAATACAAATAGAATAGGTAGATAGATGTGGCACAAATACAATTAGTACAGTGTGTGCAGCTTACTGTACATGTATTTAATAAACGATTTTTTGAAAAAAAAAGCGCATGGGATCCAGCGCAATTTTCGTAACAAGCAGAGGGAAAGCCGATGGCTGGAGTCAGATGTTTGGGAAGGGGGAAATACCCATGGAGCTTCCCAGGTTATATCAGCTCATATCTGTATACTTAGCCTTTACTGGCTATTAAAATAGGGGACCCATAAAATGACGTGGGGTCTCCCAATAATTAATAACCAGCAAAGGCTAAGCAGACAACTGGGGCTGATATTAATAGCCTAGGAGGGGCTATGGACACAGCCTCCCCAGGCTAAAAACATCACCTCTCAGTCACCCCAGAAAAGGCACATCTCTAAGACACGCCAATTCTGGCACTTAACCTCGCTCTTCCCACTTGGCCTGTAGCGATGGCAAGTGGGATGATAGTTGGGGGGGTGGGTTGATGGCACTTTTGTATTGTCAGGTGACATCATGCCCTGAGGTTAGTTATAGAGAGGCGTCAATAAGACACCCCCATTACTAATCCCATAATCACATTGTAAGAAAACACAGACACCCAGAAAAATTCCTTTAATTGAAAGAATGACACGGACTCCTTTAATATTCTTAATTAAACCATACTTACGATCTCGCCTAGTCCCCCAATGCCTTCGTCATCTGCAAAAGAGGAAAAAAAAAAAAAAGAAACAATATTCCTCACCTTTCCGCAGAGATGCTTTTAATCCATTTGTCCCAGGAAGGGTCCAGCTCCGCTACATCTAGATGGCAGGCTGCACATGATGCGACCATGCAGACTGTCATCCAGTAGACACTGAGAACCGTGTGCTCAGTGTCTCCCTGTGAACTGCAATTTCCTGTCTGAGGGCACCGCGAGTGTGAGAAAGTTCTGCTCGTGATGCAGTCTGACAAGTCCTGCGAGTTCACAGCCAATGAACTCACTTCACAGCCAATGAACTCACTTCAAAGCCAATGAACTCACTTCAAAGCCAATGAAACTCACCATCTCAAAGCCAATGAACTCACTTCAAAGCCAATGAACTCACTTCAAAGCCAATGAACTCACTTCAAAGCCAATGAACTCACTTCAAAGCCAATGAACTCACTTCACCTTTCTGATGTCAATGCGAGTGCCGTGGGAAGATTTCCCACTTCGCTCGTGCCAACATCACATAGGTAAAGCGAGTTCATTGGCTGTGAACTCGCAGGACCTGTCAGACGGCACCACGAGCAGAACTTTCTCACGCTCACAGTACCCTCTGAGAGGGAATAGCAATTCACAGGGAGACACTGAGCACAGAGTGGATGACAGGCTTTATGGACGCATCATGCATCCAGCCATCTAGATATAGCAGAGCTAGACCTTTCGTGGGACAAATGGATTAAAAGCATCTCTGCAGAAAGGTGAGGAATATTGTTTTTTTTTTTTTACCTCTTTTGCAGATGATGAGTGCATTAGTCGTGAACTCGCAGGACCCCAAACACTCTTGATGTGTTGGGGCCCTGTCTCGTAGACCACAGATGATACGGTAGTGACAATTCTAGGTGGGAGATCAGAGTGACAATTCCACTCTGTCGCCCTCAAAAGCCGTATCTGAAAAGAAAAAGGAAATCATTAATAAAAAAAACAAAACCTAAGGCAGAAACCGGCCTGAGCGGTCCAGATCCGTGCCGGCCTCTTGACACTAAGCTAAAACAGATTAGCTTCATGCCAGTTGGTGGTGTACCATCCTCCACGTGGGGGGGGAACCTACATTTTTTTTTTTTGCATAGCATAAGCAGCATATGTAGAGCCCAGCTGCGCTTGGAATCTCATTTCCCGGAGGATGCACCGAAGGTAATGACCACTAGAGGACCCAATATGCATACACACACCTTCACCAATCCCTAGAGCCACCAGAGGGAGCCTTTTGTAGGATAGATAAGGATGGTGAAGCCACAGAGAGCAGAGTAGTAGTCTGGTGGCTGCAGCCTGCAGTGTCACCTCAGAAAGTTGAGAACAGAGTTGCTAGTTCTCTTGGAGTGAAGCAAGTAGAGAGTTAGCTCTAGGAGCAAGCACAGATCACTTAGTCTGCAAAGCCAGGTGCAGGACAGATGGAGAAGACTGATAGCAGCTCCAGGCAGAGCTTGGAAGGAAGAAAGAGAGAGAGAGAGAGAACAACAGTTGTTGAAAGAACCTGAAATCTGCAGCTCCAAGCTTAGTTCAAACGTGTGGAGGCTAGTACAAGTGGAAAGCAAGCCACTCCAGCCTAGTCAGAATTGAGTCAACCGAGTGCAGTTCAGTGAGCAAGAGTGCCGACACTTTGAGAGCGGTGAAGAAAGAGAAGAAGCAGCCACCTACTACCAGAGTGTGCTTATGTGAGGGTCGAGTAAAGGTGAGTGGAAGAGAATAAGAGAGTGACAGAGGTGGAAAAAGCTTTGTTAGCTTACCCTCAACTCAGATAACCGGACACCGGGTCCGAGCTTGCTAGAATCTACACGACTAGTAGGAGATACCGGAGACCCTGCGGGACTACAGGTCGCAGGGGCCCACGAGTGTTGATACGTAACCGGGGTCAGGAAGACGGAGTCTAGCAGGGCCCTGCAACAGAGACACTGTTCTATCCAAGAGAAGGCCCTACCACAAAGTCAGCCGGGTGTGTAAAGTTGAAGACAGTTAGGCCTCGTTTCATACAGGTCAGAGACTCACATTACAGGAGTAAGGAGGCCCTACACCTACTCAGTGGGAAGAACTGGACGTGCATCCTTCACCCTGCCAGCACCCCGGGAATGTGCCTGCAATTCCATCAGTAAAGGTTCAAAAAGAGACTTTGTGTGTGTGTTCACATTATTGCTCCTGCGGCCGAACTCCCCTCTTCCATTCTGCACCCCCTACACAGCTTATCTACCCTGAAGGAACCCAGCCTTGCCTGTGGAAGGCTTAATACCTTGCTGCCCAATACCAACCCTTCAGCGGATCTATACAGCAGCGCTGGTCACACTGACCAGGCACCACAGGTGGCGTCACGAACATATTACAAACCTTTAATCCCCTGTAAATATCCCCCTTTTCAGTGAGCGCCCAGGGCCACGGACCGAGCTGTGTCGCCGTGACATCCCCCATAGAAGTGAACGGGCTCGGTGCCGAGTACCCTACGACCCTGGCGGGCGACTCACATACACCCATGTTTTTTTGTGTGCCCCAATGAAGCATTAAACCCCCACACACCAACCAGAGGGCCACACAGCATAACCTCCCCAATCATAAACCTCCACCTCACACCAATCAGTGGACCCCACAGTATAAACCCAACAAAGCACAACGCCCCTTCCCAAGCATCCATCCCCAGATACCCCCTTACCCCCAAGGGGTGAATCTCCATAATATGCCCTCCCACCCATCCCCAAGCATAAACCCCCCCCATCGGATGTCCACCCACCCAAACATTACTCCCATTGGACGCCACTCACCCCGCTTCCCAAGCATAAACCCCCAGCATAAATCCTCATCGGACATCCACTCCCCCCCGCATAAACCCCCCATCAGACGTCCACTCCCCCTCAGCATAAACCCCCTTCGGGCGTCCACCCCCCCCTCAGCATAAACCCCCATCGGCCGTCCACTTCCCCTCAGCATAAACCCCCATTGGCCGTCCACTCCCCCTCAGCATAAACCCCCATCGGCCGTCCACTCCCCCTCAGCATAAACCCCATCAGACGTCCACTCCCCCTCAGCATAAACCCCCATTGGACATCCACTCCCCTCAGCATAAACCCCCATCGGACGTCCACTCCCCCTCAGCATAAACCCCCATCGGACAACCACTCCCCCCAGCATAAACCCCCATCGGACAACCACTCCCCCTAGCATAAACCCCCATCGGACAACCACTCCCCTAGCATAAACCCCCATCGGACAACCACTCCCCCAGCATTAACCCCCATCGGATGTCCACCCCCCCAGCATAAACCCCCATTGGATGTCCACCCCCCCAGCATAAACCCCCATCGGATGTCCACACCCCCGCAGCATAAACCCCCGTTGGACGTCCACTCCCCCAGCATAAACCCCCATCGGACGGCCAACCCCAACAATGAGCACCATCGGACGTCCTGCTCCCCAGCATAAACCCCCATTGGACTTCTACCCCCACAAGCATAAACCCCCATCGGAAGCCCCTTCCCCCAAGCATAAACCCCCACGAGTGAGCACCTCCCCCAAACATAAAAGTCACCAGATGGCACCTCTACCCGAACTATAAACCCCTACCAGTCGAGAGTCTACCCCAAAAACAATCCCCCATTTCAAGTCACAACAGATGCAGACGGGCCCTCCCCGAGCACAAGCCCCCACCAGATACCCCCTCACCCAAGCATCAAGTCCCCAAGCCACTCAGACACCAAAACTGTACATTAACCCCCCGGGAGCCCAAGTAGACCACACAAGCGTGCATTAACCCCCTGGGTCTCAACCAGACTCCGCAAGCGTGCATTAACCCCCCGGGTACCAACCGGACTCCACAAGCGTGTATCAACCCTCCAAGCGTGCATTAACCCCCCCCAGGTCTCAACCAGACCCCGCAAGCGTGCATTAACCCCCTAAGAGCACACACAGACCCCACAAGTGTGCATAACCCCTTAGGAGCACATACATACCCCACAACCGTGCATAACCCCCTAGGAGCACAACAAGACCCCACAACCGTGCATTAACCCCCTCAAACCCCACTACACAGCCCCAAGTATCAGGCCCGCTCAACCAAAAATCTAAGGAGACATCAACCCGTTAATTAATAAATCCTCCTATGTCACTGAGGACTCTGACCTCTGATTTGCCTCCTGCAGCAAACAGACACCGGCATCAGACTGCTGAGAGCAATGTCTACTGGCGTCTTCTCTTCCTGGCTTTGGCAGAACACGCCCCCTCCGGTATGCCACGCCCCGGAAATCGACGTCACACCTGGGAGGAGCCCACAGTCTAGCATTTACCCCGGATCCTGCCGTAGCACTAATATGACAGCTTCTCCACACAGACACTGAGACAAAATCCTGAGCATGTGAACAGGCCCTTAGGGGTTAAGCAGCTAGAAGTACTGAGGCTCTGTACAACCCAGGAGCTGTAGCGAGGCTCTTGTGGACTTCTATGGGACCTCATGCTACTTTTTCTACACCATGGGGTTAATTTCACCAGATGTTCCAGAAAGTTGGGGTAAAACTGCTTGAAATGTCGTCACTTTTTCATCCTGACAGGTGTAAATTCAGACAGAGACGTCCTCCAGCCCAATACACTGGCGCCCGGCAGCTGAAGATGTCTCGCGTTCATTAGGTGGGCACATGCCTCCACGAATGTGGCACATCTTACCCCAGCGCCCCCACATCAAGACTGATATAGAAAATGCCCGTGTGCGAAATCAGCGCTAAGCGCCAATCTAACCAATAAATGGTGACTGGTGTTCTCCCCGAAAACAGAATATGGTATAAAATGGACAGTAGGGAGCGCTATATGGCAGCAGAGTCCCTGTCACTTACTGTCATGGGTGTATCGCCACGAGGATCGTCGCGATTACACACTCTGACTTCTCACAGCTGAGTTGCTGTTTCTTTGTGTTTGGTAATGAGGGAGTTAATTTTACCTAGCTCTTTGCTAAGACTAGGTCCAGCCTCGCCCGGCTGCTTTTGATTATGTTCTAATTAGCTTCCTTTATATACCTGCCAGTCTGGGTGTTAGATGCCGGTGAAAGCCTTTATGTAGTCTAGCAGACTGGATCGGTTCTGAGAATATTTAAGCTAAGAGCTCCTTAGTTGTTTTTACTCTTATAGCTTATAGTTTATCTCTGAGACCTTAGGTGTTCCTACTGTGTGTGAGTGTTGTATGTAAGACTTTATTTACTTTATTTCTTGTCTTTCTTGTATGTCTTTCTGTTCATTAACCGTTACCTGTTCATTCCCTTTGGTGGTAATCAGGGTCCTTCTTAGGACTAGATTACAGTTGGCAGGGATTGATAGGAGACAGGGTTTACGCTGGTGGCCTGGACCTCTGTACCTTTAACAGTACCTCCAGGTTGAGGGATTAGTTAGGACCCCAGTTTAGGGTCAGCATAGACCCCGGTCACCCTCTAGCCGGAGACAGCGTATATCGGATTCCGTATTGACCCACTGGACATTCTGTCAGGTAATTCTATGTTATCATATATCTATGCGCATGTTATATAGTATGTTGCCCTTTTTGATATAGATTACTGACATCACATATATATATATCTGCTATACAGCGTGACATTTTCACCGGCCCATACTAAAGATTCTCCCCAGCTGTCATGGATCCAGTAGCCCAGCTGGCCCGGCAGTTGCAGGGGTTGTCCATGGAGTTTGCAGACATTAAGTCCAAGGTTTTGTCCCCCACGGAGCAAACCAGATCTGAACCTAAGGTTGCTCTCCCGGACAGGTTCACTGGTGGGCGGGACAAATTGTACTTTCGGCTGCGGCCTCGGTCATCTGGGAGTGAAGAGCAGAGGATGGGAATTGTTATCTCGCTCTTACAAGGGGACCCTCAATCTTGGGCGTTCTCTATTCCTCCAGGCTCCCCAGATCTCCAGTCAGTGGATCGATTTTTTACTGCCCTGGGTCTGGTATATGATGATCCGGATCGAGTTTCCCTTGCTGAAACAAAGTTACGTAAAATACGGCAAGGAAATCGTCCAGCGGAGGAATATTATTCTGAGTTCCGTAGATGGGCAACAGATACTCAGTGGAATGACCCAGCTCTTAGGAGCCAGTTTTGTCAAGGGTTGTCTGACAAATTAAAAGATGTGTTGGCTCAGTATGATTCTCCTCCATCACTGGAGGCTGCTATGGCCCTCGCTATTCGCATTGATAGACGAATTCGGGGAAGACGCGAGGTAACTCCGCCTCCCGTGATGACTCCACCTACTACTAAAGTCCCTTATACTGAGGTTCCCCTGGTCTGTTCTGAGGAGCCCATGCAGTTGGGAGGGACATCTTTTTGTAGGAGGGAATCGGCGGTGCGCCGCAAGACTAGAAGGTGTTTCTTTTGCGGGAGAGAGGGACATTTTGTTGGGGGGTGTCCATCCCGGGCCTCTTTGAGCAAAGGAGTTAACCTGGGAGTGTGTATTTCGTCCCCAAATCCCTCTCAGTTTCTCGTGCCTGCGGAGGTGGTGATTGGTACTAGAACTGAGAGGATTTCTGTTTTTCTTGATAGTGGGTCCGGGGCTAATCTGGTGGACGCTCGGTTTGCCCAGGTGCATGGTATGCAACTGAGTGTATTGGCCAAACCGGTCCCTATAGTCTCTATTGATTCTAGACCTCTTGGTCAAGGTAGCTTGGTACAAGCTGTTCATAACATAGATCTTCGAGTAGGGGCAATACATAAAGAGCAATTGTCTTGTTATGTGTTGGAGGGTCTACCTACTCCTATTGTGTTGGGACTTCCTTGGTTGGCTAAACATAACCCAGTGATTGATTGGCAATCCAGAAAGATAAGCCAGTGGGGTGAATTTTGCAGGAATAACTGCATGAGCACGGTCATCGGTGCGGTTGTGCCTAGGACTTTGTCTCCTTTTCTGGAGGACTTTGGGGAGATGTTCTCAGAGGAGGGGTGTAAAGAGTTACCTCCTCATCGCGCATATGACTGCTCAATAAAGTTGCTTCCTGATGCCTTATCTCGTACTTTCCCAGGGGCCGGGAAGACGGATGATCCGGTTCCTATTCCTCAGGAGGGAGTTGTAGTGTCAGCTGTATGCTCTGAGCTTGAGGGGGAGGTATTGGGGGCTCAGGGGGACGCCCCTGTGGGACTTCCAGGGAGACTGATAGTTCCAGATCGGTTAAGACTGAAGGTTACGGGGAACCGTTACAAACGGATGGCTGATAGGGGGAGAGTTTCTGGTCTAGATCTGAAGGTGAACGATCTAGTTTGGTTGTCTACCAGGAATATAAAACTTAAAGTTCCCTCCTGTAGGTTGGGCCCCAGATTCATCGGGCCGTACAGGATCAGTTCCATAATTAATCCTGTGGCATTTCGTCTGGACCTCCCTCCTACGTTTAAAATTCATAATGTGTTTCACAAGTCATTACTTAAAAAGTATGTGGCACCAGTCATACTGTCACCTCTACCTCCTCCTTCAGTGGTGGTCAATGATAACGTGGAATTTCATGGGTCGAAAATCATTGACTCACGTCTCAGTCGCCGATCCCTTCAGTACTTGGTTCATTGGAAGGGGTATGGTCCTGAGGAGAGGACGTGGGTCCCTGCGTCTGATGTTAACGCAGATCGATTGGTTCGGACCTTTCACACAACTCACCCGGGCAGACCTGGCCCTGAGGGTCCGGAGTCCCCTCGTAGAGGGGGGGGTACTGTCATGGGTGTATCGCCACGAGGATCGTCGCGATTACACACTCTGACTTCTCACAGCTGAGTTGCTGTTTCTTTGTGTTTGGTAATGAGGGAGTTAATTTTACCTAGCTCTTTGCTAAGACTAGGTCCAGCCTCGCCCGGCTGCTTTTGATTATGTTCTAATTGGATTCCTTCATATACCTGCCAGTCTGCTTGTTAGAGGCCGGTGAAAGCCTTTATGTAGTCTAGCAGACTGGATCGGTTCTGAGAATATTTAAGCTAAGAGCTCCTTAGTTGTTTTTACTCTTATAGCTTATAGTTTATCTCTGAGACCTTAGGTGTTCCTACTGTGTGTGAGTGTTGTATGTAAGACTTTATTTACTTTATTTCTTGTCTTTCTTGTATGTCTTTCTGTTCATTAACCGTTACCTGTTCATTCCCTTTGGTGGTAATCAGGGTCCTTCTTAGGACTAGATTACAGTTGGCAGGGATTGATAGGAGACAGGGTTTACGCTGGTGGCCTGGACCTCTGTACCTTTAACAGTACCTCCAGGTAGAGGGATTAGTTAGGACCCCAGTGTAGGGTCAGCATAGACCCCGGTCACCCTCTAGCCGGAGACAGCGTATATCGGATTCCGTATTGACCCACTGGACATTCTGTCAGGTAATTCTATGTTATCATATATCTATGCGCATGTTATATAGTATGTTGCCCTTTCTGATATAGATTACTGACATCACATATATATATATCTGCTATACAGCGTGACACTTCCCTCTCAGATCTGTGGGCTGGCGGCTGTTGTGGAATATTTTTTCTTCCAGAAACAGCACCACTCCTGTTCGCAGGTTGTGTCTGGTATTGCAGCTTACCCCAAATCAAGGAAATGCAGAGGAGATGTAATACCAGACACATCCCCTGTACAAAAAAAGGGTCATATTTTCTAAAGCAGACACCCCCCCCTCTGAAATGTCTGACAACAGACACCTGCCAAAGTCAGTGGCCCATACAACAGCCACAACACATTGCGCATGTGGGGAATACATAGTAACCGTTCTCTCTGTGTGCCCTGTGCTGACGCCGTCTCTGGCCGCCGCCATTAATAGTTGTCTGGCATGTAACAACCTCAGCTCCTCTCAGCTGATTTATGACCACATGAAAGTTCAGCTCTTCTTTCATGGGATTTTGCTATAAATGAGCACAAAGGAGCTGAGTAAGAGACAGATAAAAGCTAAAAACAAGAAAGAGCTCACTGATCAATCCTCAGTTAACTCATTCTGCAGCCAGCTGTAGAATATACAACACACAGGCCATAGAAGGCAAACAGTGCAAAATTATTAATAAAACCCAATTGCAAAAATTATTTTTAGCCCCAAAGACAGGCATTTAAGTAAAAAAAAACGTCTGGGGGAGGCGCAGAAGCCGTTCCCAGGGAATCGTCTGCAGATCACATCTGTGGGGGGGACCAGAAGCCGTCCCTAGGGAATTGTGTACAGATGACATCTGTGGGGGGGTGGGGAGGGCACAGATCCCGTCCCTAGGGAATTGTGTACAGATCACATCTGTGGGGGGGCGCAGATCCCGTCCTTAGGGAATCGTCTGCAGATCACATCTGTGGGGGGGGGGGAGGCGCAGATCCCGTCCTTAGGGAATCGTCTGCAGATCACATCTGTGGGGGGGCACAGATCCCGTCCCCAGGAAATCGTCTGCAGATCACATCTGTGGGGGGGCACAGATCCCGTCCTTAGGGAATCGTCTGCAGATCACATCTGTGGGGAGGAGCGCAGATCCCATCATCTGCACCCCAGGGAATCTGCAGATCCTGTCACTGAAGGGTTGGGGGGTTCCACAGACCCCTTCCCTTGGGAATCGTCCGCAGATCCCGCCAGCAGAGACATCACACCGCAGTGCACAGATCTGTATACAAGCCACAATGAGCTGAGCACAGTCCTGGAGATTGCTGCATTCAGAACAGTCACAATCGATGACAATGTGGCCGATCACATCGGCTGCCGATCATTTTGTCACCACGGAGATGATGAGTGTCTGTCCCGCAGAGCTGTCACTCAGTGACAGGAGCGATGAATGGAGGCTGCAGGGCCACAGCTGACTACGTGGCGGCCAGGACGAGGCCTCCTCACCTTGTCCCATGTGAGCCAGGTGGCAGTGGCCGAGTCCAGCGCTTTCCCCCCGGAGCCGTGTCCCTTCCCGGCCATGTCAGCGATCCGCCCGTCCCTGCTCACAGACCGGCCGTCCTCATCACCAGGGCCACTTCCGGCCTGGAGAACGTCACCGCGTCATGTGACCAGGCGCGTGTAGTAGTGGGCGGGCGGTAGTGGCGTAGTCATTGGTTACCGGGAGTTGGTTTCTAATTCACATTTTCTTTTTTTTTTTTAGTTTTACAACTTTACTAACAATGAGAAATGATGGCAGTGATAAGATGCAGTGCGGGGCCCGGGCCCTGAAGGGTGGGAGCGAAAGGGTTACATGCCTACAGGCCAGTGCCCACACACCGTGCCGGAGAGTAATGGCAGTGCCTGGCATCACAGTGGGCAGCCGCCATTGTAGTGATAGGAAGAGCCTCTGTTTCTAGGGCACTAGCTGAAGAGCCGGCGCTGCCCGGGCATAGTAACTGTGGTTATAACAAATTATAAGGGAATGTTTCCACTGTCCGTAATCGGCAGCACATGCCCGCTCCGCCCAAAGCGCTGCCTGATTTTGTATGTGATGCGCACGTACCAGGGCTTTGGGGTACTCGGCACCGAGCCCGTTGATGTCTATGGGGGATGTCACGGGTAGCACAGCTCGGTCCGTGCCCTGGGCGCTCACTGTAATGTGGGATATTTACAGGGGATGATGGAGTGTTCGTATAGTTTGTCGTGACGCCACCTGTAGTATCTGATCAGGGGGACCAGCGCTGCTATGCAGGTCCTCTGGAAGGGATGGTGTTGGGCAGCTAGATGGTAGGCCTTCTACAGGTAAGACGGTGTCCTTCCAGGCAGATATAAATATGAGGATGCAGGACAGGTGGGGATCCTGCCGTCAGAGACATTAAGGGAGACACACACAAAAGTCAGTTTGGTACCTTTACTGTAGAAATGGCAGGTACTCCCCGGAGCACGATAGGGCGAAGGATGCACATCCAGATTCCCCCACTGGTAGGTGTATGGCCTCCTGTCTTCTGTCGTTATATGATAAAGTCCTGACCTGCCTGTAGCTAGGTCTAACTTGGTATCCGTCCTGTACCTGGCTGACTTGGTGGTTGGACCTTCTCTCTGGCAGAACAGGGTCTTTCTATGGCTGATCAGGCCGACTCCATTCTCCTGATCCTGCTACGTGTCAACTCTGTGGTACTCCTGGGACTTGTAGTCCTCCAGGAACTCCGGTGTTCTCCTAATAGGTCATGGAGATCCTTATAGGCTCGGGCCCCGGTGTCCGGTATTTCTTGCTGAGGGGAGCTATTAATGCTCACTGACCCCTCCAATTCCACTTGCCTTCGGCCTACCTGTGTCCTACTAAGATCACACACGCCGGCAGTTGGTAATCGGCCTCTTCGCCGCTCTCTAAGCGTCGGCACGCTTCCTTGTGAGCTACGCTTCAGAATCAGCTCTGACTAGGCTAGAGTGATTTCCCTTTCACTCGTACTAGCCTCCACTTAAGCTCAAGTTGAACTGGTTGAACAGCTCTGAACTTCACTGAGCTAAACTCCTCTCCTCTGGTGTCCTGAGGAGATCTGAGATCTAACCTCATCTTCTCTCATCTCATCTTCCTGAGGCAAACTGAAACTAAACTTGTTTTTATATGCCTAACACACAGCTCCCTCTAATGGTCTTTTAGGTAAGCTGAAATGTGTGTGTGTCATGACCTCTAGTGGGATCTTCCTTTAGTGCATCCTTCTGGAAGATATGGATCCAGTCACAGCTGGGCTCCACATTCCCCCCTAGTAGAACTCAGCACTCCGGGGCTGAAATACAAAAACAGGTAACAGATCAATAACATATCAAAACAATTCTTCCTTTACAGGAGGTAAGGCACTCTTGAACTGTTGCATAAACGGTAACTGAACAATTATGTACAATGAGGGATTGAGGAATTTGAGCAACCATAGAAGTCCCAGTCTCTTTTGGAAAGGATGCTCAAATAGGGGTGGAGGAAACAAGTAGAAATAATGTCCATTCCTCTTGTTCCAAGATTATAAGGGAAAACAGGTTAATAAATAATGGTATGATACAACATATTATTAGCAAAAATATATACATTTATGTACAGTGGTCATAGATAGTTATTTACATGAGTTAGGTTCTACTCTCTATACCTAACAGGTAATTGCCCCTTTGTCATATGTACTGACCTACGTGGTGTAGTGGTAGGTGAGGTGTCAGTTACCCTGTCTGTCCTACGTACTGGCAAACTATAAATCTGCCTCCACCTCTCTAGGGATCTGGCAAGCATGTCAGCGACTGGGCGATGCGGTTCCTTTTCACCAGGGGACTCTTCTTCCTGAGATTCAATTTCTTGGGATTCCGCTTCTTGTGGTGCTGCTTCTTGTGGTGCCGCTTCTTGGGGTTCCACTGGTTGAGGTTCTGCCGGAACAGGTCCTTCTGGAACTGGCTCTACTGCAACAATTGGTGCAACTGGATGTAGAGATTCTTCTTGCGGTTGATAAAATTGAAGCACAGGAATGATTACAGCTTCTCCAATTCTGGGCCAATCTGCGGGTAAATCTCCCAAATCTGTATGTATGACTGCTTCATCACTCTCTTCCTGATTGACAACAGGTTCTTCCTCACGAAGCTTTAATGGGTCCGGACACAACTTTAGGTGGTCTCTGGACACGGTTGCAGTCGTTTTTCCTCCATCCTTGCTTATGATGCACGTTTTCTTGTTATCAAACCTTGAACTCTGTATGATGTAGGGCTCTCTTTCCCACTGATCGTCGAGTTTGTGTAACCTTCTCTTTCTTTTTAGTACAATTTCACCAGGTGCGAAAGGTTCAGCTGGCGCACTTTTATTGTAACGATCTTCTTGCTTATCCCTTACTCGATTGAGACTTTCCTCAACACAGGTCTGTATTTTTCTGTACTGTTCCTGTCTGTTTGTGTCCCAGTCTCCAGTAGTTACATCCGCTTCCGGTTCTACAACTCCAAGCTGTAGATCCATGGGCAGCTTTCCTGGTCTTGCCCGCATGAGATAGGCTGGGGTGCAGTTGGTGGAACTCACCGGTATGTGGTGTAAGCTTTTCAGGGGATATAGCTCTAGGATCGCTGTCTGGGTAGACAGAGTGGCACGAAAACAGTTCATTCAGACAGCAGTTCTGGTAAACACTGGCCGCAACCAGTTTTATTAACCCCTTCACCCCCAAGGGTGGTTTGCACGTTAATGACCGGGACAATTTTTACAATTCTGACCACTGTCTCTTTATGAGGTTATAACTCCGGAACGCTTCAACGGATCTTCGCGATTCTGAGATTGTTTTCTCGTGACATATTGTACTTCATGTTAGTGGTAAAATTTCTTCCATATAACTTGCGTTTATTTTTGAAAAATACGCAAATATGGCGAAAATTTTGAAAATTTAGCAATTTTCAAACTTTGAATTTTTATTCCCTTAAAACAGAGAAATATGTAACACAAAATAGTTAAGAAATAACATTTCCCACATGTCTACTTTACATCAGCACAATTTTGGAATCAAAATTTTTTTTTGTTAGGAAGTTATAAGGGTTAAAAGTTGACCAGCGATTTCTCATTTTTACAACAAAATTTACAAAGCCATTTTTTTTAGGGACCACCTCACATTTGAAGTCACTTTGAGGGGTCTACATGACAGAAAATACCCAAAAGTGACACCATTCTAAAAACTGCACCCCTCAAGGTACTCAAAACCACATTCAAGAAGTTTATTAACCCTTCAGGTGCTTCACAGGAACTAAAGCAACGTGGAAGGAAAAAATGAATATTTAACTTTTTAGCCACAAAAATGATCTTTTACAAACTTTTTTTTATTTTCACAAGGGTAAAAGGAGAAAATGGACAGATAAGGTTGTTATGCAATTTCTCCTGAGTACGCCAATACCCCATATGTGGGGGAAAACCACTGTTTGGGCACACGGCAGAGCTCGTAAGGGAAGGAGCGCCGTTTGACTTTTTCAAACTAAAATTGGCTGGAGTTGAGATTGGACGCCATGTCGCGCTTGGAGAACCTCTGATGCGCCTAAACAGTGGAAACCCCCCACAAGTGACACCATTTTGGAAACTAGACCCCCTAAGGTACTTATCTAGATCTGTTGTGAGCACTTTGAACCCCCAAGTGTTTCACAAAAGTTTATAATGCCTGGGTGTGAAAAAAAAAAAAAAAATTCCACAAAAATGATTTTTTAGTCCTAAATTTTTGAATTTTCCCAAGGAAATTGGACCCCAAAAGTTGTTGTCCAATTTGTCCTGAGTACGCTGATACCCCATATGTGGGGGTGGAAAACTGTTTGGGCGCACGGCAGGGCTTGGAAAGGAAGTAGTAACGTTTTGGAATGCAGACGTTGATGGGGGTCATGTTCCGTTTGCAGTGCCCCAGATGAGCCTAAACAGTGGAAATCCCCACAAGTGACCCCATTTTGGAAACTAGACCCCCTAAGGAACTTATCTAGATCTTTGGTGAGCACTTTGAACCCCCAAGTGCTTCACACAAGTTTATAATGCCCGGGCATGAAAATAAAAAATCCTATTTTTTTCCCACAAAAATTATCTTTTAGTCACTAATTTTTTATTTTCCCAAGGGTATCAGGAGAAATTGGACCACATAAGTTGTTGTCCAATTTGTCCTGAGTACGCTGATGCCCCATATGTGGGGGGGAACCACTGTTTGGGTGCACGGCAGAGCTCGGAATGGAAGGAGCACCATTTGACTTTTTCCAACCAAAATTGGCTGGAATTGAGATTGGATGCCATGTTGCATTTGGAGAGCCCCTGATGTGCCTAAACAGTGGAAACCCCCCACAAATGACCCCATTTGGGAAACTAGACCCCCTAAGGAACTTATCTAGATCTTTGGTGAGCAATTTGAACCCTCAAGTGCTTCACACAAGTTTATAACGTAGAGCCGTAAAATTTAAAAATCATATTTTTTCCACAAAAATGATCTTTTCACCCCAATTTTTATTTTTCCAAGGGTAACAAGACTCCAAAAGTTATTGTGCAATTTGTCCTGAGTACACTGATACCCCATATGTGGGGGTATACCACTGTTTGGGTGCATGGCAGAGTTTGGAAGGGAAGGAGCGCCATCTCACTTTTTCAACGCAGAATTGGCTGGACGCCATGTCGTGTTTGGAGAGCTCCTGATCTGCCTAAACAGTGGAAACCCCCCACAAATGACACCATTTTGGAAACTAGACCCCTCAAGGAACTTATCTAGATGTGTGGTGAGAACTTTGAACCCCCAGGTGTTTCACTAAAGTTTATAACGTACAGCCTTAAAATAAAAAATCCTTTTTTTTTTTTTACAAAAATGATTTTTTCGCCCCCAATATTTTATTTTCACAAGGGTAACAGAAGAAATTGGAACCCAAAAGTTGTTGTCCAATTTGTCCTGAGTACGCTGATACCCAATATGTAGGAGAAAACTACTGTATGGGTGCACGTCAGGGCTCGGAAGGGAAGTAGTGACGTTTTGGATTGCAGACTTTGATGGAATGGTCTGGGGGCGTCATGTCGCATTTGGAGAGCCCCTGATACGCCTAAACAGTGGAAACCCCCCACAAGTGACCCCATTTTGGAAAATAGACCCCACAAGGAACTTATCTAGATGTGTGGTGAGCACTTTGAACCCCGAAGTGCTTCACAGAAGTTTATAACGCACAGCCGTAAAAATAAAAAATCCTTTTTTTTTTTACAAAAATGATTTTTTCGCCCCCAATATTTTATTTTCACAAGGGTAACAGGAGAAATTGGACCCCAAAAGTTGTTGTCCAATTTGTCCTGAGTACGCTGATACCCAATATGTGGGAGAAAACTACTGTATGGGCGCATGTCAGGGCTCGGAAAGGGAAGTAGTGACGTTTTGGATTGCAGACTTTGATGGAATGGTCTGGGGGCATCATGTCGCATTTGGAGAGCCCCTGATGCGCCTAAACAGTGGAAACCCCCACAAAGTGACCCCATTTTGGAAAATAGACCTCACAAGGAACTTACCTAGATGTGTGGTGAGCACTTTGAACCCCGAAGTGCTTCACAGAAGTTTATAACGCACAGCCGTAAAAATAAAAAATCCTTTTTTTTTTTACAAAAATGATTTTTTCGCCCCAATATTTTATTTTCACAAGGGCAACAGGAGAAATTGGACCCCAAAAGTTGTTGTCCAATTTGTCCTGAGTACGCTGATACCCAATATGTGGGAGAAAACTACTGTATGGGCGCATGTCAGGGCTCGGAAAGGGAAGTAGTGACGTTTTGGATTGCAGACTTTGATGGAATGGTCTGGGGGCGTCATGTCGCATTTGGAGAGCCCCTGATGCGCCTAAACAGTGGAAATCCCCAACAAGTGACCCCATTTTAGAAAATAGACCCCACAAGGAACTTATTTAGATGTGTGGTGAGCGCTATGAAGCCCCAAGTGCTTCACAGAAGTTTATAATGTACAGCCGTAAAAACAAAAAAAATCTTATTTTTTTTACAAAAATAATATTTTCGCCCCCAGTTTTTTATTTTCCCAAGGGTAACAGAAGAAATAGGACAAATTTCACAATAACTCTTGGGGTCCAGAGTACGCTGATACCCCATATGTGGGGATAAACTACTGTTTGGACGCATGGCAGAGCTCAGAAGTGAAGGAACACCGTTTGACTTTTTCAACGCAGAATTGGCTGGAATGGAGATCAGACGCCATGTCACATTTGGAGAGCCCCTGATGTGCCTAAACAGCGGAAACCCCCCAATTCTAACTCCAACCCTAACCCCAACACACCCCTAACCCTAGTCCCAACCCTAATCCCAACCCTAACCCTAATCCTAACTCTAACCCTAATCCTAACTTTAGCGCCAACCCTAACCCTAACTTTAGCCGAAACCCTAACCCTAATGGGAAAATGGAAATAAATACATTTTTTTTATTTTATTATTTTTCCCTAACTAAGGGGGTGATAAAGGGGGTTTGATTTACTATTTATAGCGGTTTTTATGATTGGCAGCTGTCACGCTAAAAGACGCTTTTTATTGCAAAAAGTAGTTTTTTGCATTGCCACATTTTGAGAGCTATAATTTTTGCATATTTTGGCCCACAATGTCATGTGAGGTCTTAATTTTTGCGGGACGAGGTGACGCTTTTATTGGTACCATTTTTGAGCACGTGACATTTTTTGATCGCTTTTTATTTCGATTTTTGGGAGGTTAGAATGAACAAAAATCAGCAATTCATGAATTTCTTTTGGGTGAGGCGTTTTTATTGTTCCGCGTGTGGTAAAATCGATAAAGCAGTTTTATTCTTCGGGTCAGTACGATTATGGCGATACCTCATTTATATAATTTTTTTATGTTTTGGCGCTTTTATAGAATAAAAACAATTTTATATAAAAAATAATTATTTTTGCATCGCTTTATTCTGCGAGCTATAACTTTTTTATTTTTTTGCTGATGATGCTGTGTGACGGCTCGTTTTTTGCGGGACAAGATGACGTTTTCAGCGGTACCATGTTTATTTATATCCGTCTTTTTGATCGCGTGTTATTCCACTTTTTGTTCAGCGGTATGATGATAAAGCACTGATTTTTTGCTTCGTTTTTATTTTTTATTTTTTAAGGGGTTCACAAAAGGGGTTAACTAGTGGGACAGTTTTATAGGGGGGGTCGTTACGGACGCGGCGATACCATATATGTGTACTTTTATTGTTTTATTTTTTTTATTTACAATAAGTAATGAATTTATTGGGGAATATTTTTTTTTTTTTTTTTTTTTTTGGATTTTTTTTTTACACATGTTTATTTTTACTTTTTTTTACTTTTTTACTTTGTCCCAGGGTGGGACATCACTGTATTTCATCAGATCGCTGGTGTGACAGTGTGCACAGCACTCTGTCACACCAGCGATGTGACAGGCAGTGCAGGACGCTTCCTCATGCCTGCTCTCGGCAGGCACTGAGGAAGCCGCCTCCCTCCAGGACCCCAGCGCCATCTTGGATCCGGGTCCTGGGAGGGAGGAAGCCCTCAGAGCAGCGCGATCACATCGCGCTGGTCTGAGGGTCTCAGGGGGGCGCGCAGGGAGCCCCCTGCCTGCGCGATCCTCCCCTGTGCCCCCAGTACACCGCGATCATGTTTGATCGCGGTGTGCAAGGGGTTAATGTGCCGGGAGCGGTCCGTGACCGCTCCTGACACACAGTCACGGGTGTCAGCTGTGATAATCAGCTGACACCCGGCGGCGATTAGCTGCGCTCCCTCCGGGAGCGCAGCTAATCGCCTATGACGTACTATCCCGTCCATGGTCAGAATGGCACGGGTTTTATGGACGGGATAGTACGTCTAATGTCAGAGAGGGGTTAAAGTCTACAGCCAACAGATAAAAACAAAATCATAAACAGAAGACCTAGGCTTGTCCAGCCACTAATTACACTTAGATAGATTTCCCTTTCTATCCGGGTCCCGGCTCTACCAGCCTGGGCCAAAACAACAACTATGGTCAGCATTTACCAGCATGGAGGTTCACAGAGTCTCCTCCTTGTGTCTGAAGGCCCATCCAACGTCCAGACTTGAGAGAGCTCCACTCCTATTCAGCCGCTATTCGCACGGATTCTCACTGAGACTACTCCTGTGTCCGGGGCACATCGAGCACCCAGACTGAGATAGCTCAAACTCCTGAAGACTGCTTCTTGTGCCTGGACTCCCTGTCCAGACTAAGCGAACTCCCACTCCTGGAGACTGCTTCTTGTGCCTGGACACCTTCCTGTGTCCAGACTAAGCGTCTTCCCTGACTGTGTTTGCAGACACCTACTTCTGGTCTCCTAATTAACAGCTGAATGGTTTCAGGCCTGAGCTGCAAGTGTGTGCTGAATGTAAGGTGTAGTGACCTTTCTCTACCACTAGGTTTACAAAGCCACACATTTCCCTTATACCATACAG
The DNA here is from genome assembly GCA_033576555.1 of Oophaga sylvatica. Taxonomy (NCBI): domain Eukaryota; kingdom Metazoa; phylum Chordata; class Amphibia; order Anura; family Dendrobatidae; genus Oophaga; species Oophaga sylvatica. Next base: position 73,168,433 of record JARQOD010000001.1, on the reverse strand, counting down.
CACAGTACCTAGGTGAAATGTACACCCCATTCGCCACATATTCCTTCACTGTCTCACATATCCCCTCCCTCTTCTCCAGACCGGAGGGCTGGTCATCCAGACCGGAGGGCTGGTCAACAATCCAAAAGAGACAGCGAACTCTGGACCAGTCATGGCCTTCATCAGCTTCATCTTCACTACTGTCATCTGTATCTTCACCTGAGCCATAGCCAACATCAGCTTTCTCTTCATCTGAAGCATCCGCACTACCCTGTACCCTCCCAGGCCTATGCTCTCTGCGGGCCTCGGGTATCCTGCACGGTTTCATCTTGACCTTAGGGCCGGGCTCAGTTTCGATATAGTGCCTGGCCAGAGAAGTACAACCCGGCACATCAGAACACTTCTGCTGATTCTTCCTCAGAATCCCTCGTACCTCCTGTCCTTGGTGCACTGACCATGTGTCACCAACTATCCCAGGAGGTAAAGGGGGTTTTGCACCTTTCTCTAATTCCCCCTGAACTTTCTTTAGCACATCTACTTTCTTAAATATCAGTTGATTCATGAATTCTAGTTCACAGAACTTAAGCTCCTCTGCCATGGTCTTTGACCATTTTAAGCTACATTGTTCAAATGATTGGCACTGTAGAAGGAGCTGATCGTTTTTCTTTTGCAGTACACATAATTCATCCTCTTCTTGTACAGGCTCACTTTGCATAAGACGCAGAGCTCTTACTTCTTTCTCCAGGAGATCCACATCTTCTAACAAGTCAAGGCTCATCATCTTTTCTGCTTTCACCTCCTCGTGTAGTTGCGGCATTTGCTCTCGCAACGAAGAGACTCCCTGTATCCTTCCTTTTACTTCATTGTCCTTCTCAAGAAGGTGCTCATGGTTCTCATCACGCTCCTTCATCACAGTTTGAAATTTTTTCTGAGAAGTAATTAGTTCCTCTGGTACCTGTGCAACCATTTTTCCTTGATCTTGCAAGGTACTGTATACACTTTCCCTGTCACTTCGTACTCTCTGTAGCAACTGCTGGCACCGCTCACGTTCCCGGCGAAGAGATAACACATCCAGTTTACACTGTTGCAGCTGCTCGCGTAATGCAACAATATCAGTCTTCATGTCTTTGGTGGAGACCTCATGGAGACGCATCTTCTCCTGTAGCTGTTGGACGTCTTTTACTACTTCGGCCGCTTCTTCAGTCTTGTTCCTCACAGCCTCACTTGAGACCTCAGCTTCTGATGAGGCACCTGGCTTGTTGACCACCATTTCTATGGCTTTTTCCACCTCTGCAGCATCACCTTCAGAGTCCTTGGCATGATGCAAATCCACACCACACACCGACAACTTCTCATCTTCAACAGCATCCACTTGTGCTGTGTTCAGTTTCAGAGTCCTGCCTTTAAAGCTCAGCTCTCCTCCTTTCACCTTAGTCTTCGCCAGGGAACCGGCCAACTGTAAAACATCTTCAGATGCCATCTTCTGTCTGGCTGTAAGGTCAGCATCAGCTTTCTTCTCAGGACTCTCAACCTCCTCTGTTACCATGCCTTCCTCATTTGCACTGGTTGTTTTATTGTCATCAGATGATTCACTATCACTCCCACTATCCCTGTCTGACCCCTTTTTCTCAGCCACATCCGGGTTACTTTCAGGGTTATACAATTCATTCTCATTCTCATCCTTCTCACTTTCAGGAGTATACAATTCATTCTCATTCACATCCTGATCTGGAACCTTAGTTAACATGTCATCCACAACATTAACTTCACCATCTGGTCCCTCAAGTATGTGACTATGTGACAACCCCAGCACTATACTTCTATATAGCTCAGGTACTAGGAGCTGACTCACGACCTCTCCCTGGACTTCAGTGTCCCTACACAACAGGCTACCGTCCATGGCAGCATGAGGAAACCTCTCCTCAGAGCCAGGCTCCTGGGAAACCTCATTTAGAACAATCATATTTTCCTGTGCCGTCCTAAGAGAGGGGTCTCGCCACTGCTCACTCTCAAAATTGTCACAGGACACAGGTAAGTAAGGGACACTCGGTTCCCGAGAACCACCATCCTCGTCTCCCAACATCACCTGCAAAGGAATTTCATCACTATCACAGTCATCATCATTATCATTATCAGCATCATTATCATGGTCATCATCATTATCATGATCATCATTATCATCATCATCATTATCATGGTCATCATCATTATCATGATCATCATCATCATCACATAAGTTTAACGGCCCACTAGCATTGTGTTCCGCCCCTCGGGACTGCGCACCCTCAGTAGGAGCTTCATCACACTGTCCATCAGAAACATTTTTCCCCCAGAGACCCTTAGATCGGGGAAAGTCATTACCCAATATGACGGGGTGCACCAGGTTCTTCACTACCCCCACTTCATATGAAACCTCCCCGAGTTTAGGGACCAAGTCCACGGCAGTCTCTGGGTAGACTTTGGTGTCTCCATGGATGCACACCATACTCAGGTGCTTATCAGGGATGAAGTCCCTATCAATCAGGCTGTCACATACGGAAGTCACCGGACTCTCTGAGTCCAAGAGGGCCTGTGCTGGGCAGTCATCTACAACCACCGGGGACCCCCGTGGTCCAGTCTCTTCGGCTGAGGTGGACACACACACAGGCTCTGCGCAGGGAGAGAGGGATCCGCCAACATCACAACACATAGGCTCCCCCTCTATTGGACAGTTGGCTGCAATTTCACGCCAGCTCCAACACTGTCCATCACACTCTCCCACCCACATGTCCCCTCGGGCCTGAACCTGCTTATCAGCATACCCCATGTCCCCAACAGCTGGAACGCTCTTACCGCGAGAGTTCAGCGTCCGGGAACTCTGAAGTGACGACCTCTTAGACGGCTGGTCACGGAGACAGTCTTTACTGGCGAAGGCCTTCTTCATCAGGCTGACCAGACGATTGGCGTCCTGGTGGTCTCCTTGTCCGACCTCTGGCTGTACCTCAGGAGGACATGCTCGGGTGTAGCGGTTCACTATCACCTTTTCAACTCCATAATCAGGTTTGCTGACTGCAGACTCCCAACTGCATCTCCAGTCATGGAACTCCCCTGGCACGGGCTGTCACCGTAACACTCGGCCGGGTAAAAATCTCCGCTTTCAGCTTGGCATAGTCTTGGCTGTCCTGCTCGCTCAGGTCAGCATAGGCCCTTTGGGGTTCTCCAATCAGATAGGGTGCGACCATCATGGCCCATTCAGATAGGGGCAGATTCTCCTTCTCTGCCAGTCTCTCAAACCTAGTGAGATATACCTCCACATCATCACGAGGTGTCATCTTTTTCAGGGACCGTCTTACCGCCTTCTTTACAGCGGACAACCCAGGTGCCTTCACAACATTACTCTGGGGCGAGGTGCTGAGAGCTGCAATCTGCTCCAACAACCGGTTATTCTGCTGCTGTTGCTGGCACCGCAGCCGCATGCTCTGCTGGGCCTGTACCAGGTACTCAATGAGCTCCTCCATACTGCCGGACTTATCTGTCTCAACCACAGCAGTCTTATGTTGCACATTAACTTGCGCCATTTGTTCAAACAGCGCCTCCATGCTGTCATCCATGCTGTCAGACTTCTCTGTCTCAACAACGGCAGTCTTCACTCAAGACATACACACTCCACAGTCTTTTCCACAGAAAACTCAGCTTTGCTGTGCAGACACCTTTTTTTTTTTTTTTTCTCTGCAAACTCTATTAGGGCCACTGTCTCTTTAAGACTGCTCCAATAGACGTTTATCTTTGCTGCTGCACACTCCACAGTCTTCTCCACAACAAGTTCAGCTTTGCTGTGCAGACACTTTTTTTTTTTTTTTTCTTTTGCAAACTATTAGGGCTACTGTCTCTTTAAGACTGCTCCAATAGACGTTTCTCTTGACACACTTTTTTTTCTCTGCTGCTATTTCAACAGACTTCACCTTTATTGCTGTCTCTAAGCCACTGTGCTGCACACACATTCCAGCACCAATTGTATCAGCCACTGTGCTGCCCCAGCATTCTCCGCCAATTATAAGCTTTTCAGGGGATATAGCTCTAGGATCGCTGTCTGGGTAGACAGAGTGGCACGAAAACAGTTCATTCAGACAGCAGTTCTGGTAAACACTGGCCGCAACCAGTTTTATTAAAGTCTACAGCCAACAGATAAAAACAAAATCATAAACAGAAGACCTAGGCTTGTCCAGCCACTAATTACACTTAGATAGATTTCCCTTTCTATCCGGGTCCCGGCTCTACCAGCCTGGGCCAAAACAACACCTATGGTCAGCATTTACCAGCATGGAGGTTCACAGAGTCTCCTCCTTGTGTCTGAAGGCCCATCCAACGTCCAGACTTGAGAGAGCTCCACTCCTATTCAGCCGCTATTCGCACGGATTCTCACTGAGACTACTCCTGTGTCCGGGGTACATCGAGCACCCAGACTGAGATAGCTCAAACTCCTGAAGACTGCTTCTTGTGCCTGGACTCCCTGTCCAGACTAAGCGAGCTCCCACTCCTGGAGACTGCTTCTTCTGCCTGGACACCTTCCTGTGTCCAGACTAAGCGTGCTCCCTGACTGTGTTTGCAGACACCTACTTTTGGTCTCCTAATTAACAGCTGAATGGTTTCAGGCCTGAGCTGCAAGTGTGTGCTGAATGTAAGGTGTAGTGACCTTTCTCTACCACTAGGTTTACAAAGCCACACATTTCCCTTATACCATACAGCACAGTACCTAGGTGAAATGTACACCCCATTCGCCACATATTCCTTCACTGTCTCACAGTGGTTGTACAGGTCTACCAGGTCAGGTAGCAAGTCTGGCCACCGATTCCTTTCCTCCAGTGGTACAGTTTTCAGTAAGTCAATGACGATGTGATTCATCTTTTCACAAAGTCCATTGGTTTGGGGATGGTACGGTGTAGTTCTTATCTTCTTACACCCGTACAAGTGACAGAACTCTTTGAATAATTCGGCCTCAAAGGCTGGGCCTTGGTCAGTTAGCACCTGCTCCGGATATCCGTGTGGTCTACAGAAATGCGTCTGGAACGTCTTTTCTGCTGTCTCTGCCGTCAGATCTTTGACAGGGGCGACCACCAGGAATCTGGAGTAGTGATCCACCATAGTCAGGGCATAGGAATATCCTGACCGGCTGGGTGACAACTTCACATGGTCCAGGGCCACGATTTCCAAAGGGCGAGTCGTCTGGATGGGCTGCAGGGGTGCCTTCTGACTGCTGTAGTCTTTTCGTCTGAGGCCACAGGGTCCACAGTTCCGGCACCACTTCTCGATGGAGCTGCACATCCCTACCCAGTAGAACCGACACTTCAACAGGGTCTCCAGCTTTTTCCAGCCAAAGTGTCCCGCTTGATCGTGGTAGGCTTCTAACACCATCTGGATGTCTGCTCTGGGAACTACTGCCAGACCATTTCATGGGTCCTCGGGTTGACGTATCTCCTGCACAGTTTCTCACGGTAGATGAACAACCGGCTTCTCTCATTCCACAGCTGCCTTGCTGGTAGAGGTGCGTCCTTCTCCAAGGAGGAACCTTCCTGTGTTATCAGCTCCTTGATACGGCTGACCACTGGGTCGCTGTCCTGAGTCTCTTTCCAGCTGTGGTGAGGTAAAGGATTCAACGTCTTACCACGCGATCTCCTGCTGGCTTGTTGCTCGTAGATCACCCCATTCCGGTGAAAGGCAGGTAGTTCAATCTCTTCCAGATCATCCACTTCCTCTTCAGTGTCTGATTCATGAGGCATCCTGGACAGGGCATCAGCATTGGCATTCTTGCGGCCCGCCCGGTACTTAATTGTGAATTGATAATTTGACAGTCGAGCCATCCATCGCTGTTCCATGGCTCCCAGCTTAGCTGTTTCAAGATGCGTCAAGGGGTTGTTGTCAGTGTAGGCAGTGAACTTGCTGGAGGCCAAATAGTGTTTAAACCTCTCCGTGATGGCCCAGACCAGTGCCAGGAACTCCAACTTGAAGCTGCTATAGTTCTCTGGGTTCCTCTCGGTCGGGCGGAGCATCCTGCTAGCATAGGCGATGACTTTCTCCAGGCCATTTTGCTTCTGACTGAGGACTGCTCCCAATCCTTCGTTGCTGGCATCAGTATACAGCAGGAACTGCTGGCTGTAGTCAGGGTAAGCTAGGATCTCATCACCTGTCAGGATCTCCTTCATTTCCTTGAATGCTTCTGCCTGTTCTTTACCCCAATGGAATTGAGAATTTCTGCTTTTGAGGGACTGTCCCACCAGGAGGTCTTGCAGAGGGGCTGCTTTCTTAGTGTAATCTTTTACAAACCTCCGGTAGTATCCTGTCAGTCCTAGGAACTGTCGCACCTCCTTGAGATTTTTCGGCTCCGGCCATTTCTGGATGGCGGTGATCTTCTCAGGGTCTGGCGCTACTCCTTCAGAGCTGACGATATGTCCCAGATACTGTACCTTCTGTTTGAGCAGATGGCACTTTGAAGGTTTCAGTTTCATCCCGTACTTGGACAGTGACTCAAATACCTCCGCCAAATGCTTCAAGTGATCTTCATACGTTTTGGAGTACACTATGACGTCGTCCAGGTACAGCAACACAGTTTCAAAGTTGAGATGCCCCAGACATCTCTCCATCACTCTCTGGAACGTTCCAGGGGCACTACTGAGTCCAAACGGCATTCTGTCAAACTCACAGAGTCCCATCGGGGTGGTGAAAGCCATCTTCTCCCGATCCTCCTCAGCCACAGCTACTTGCCAGTACCCACTAGTGAGGTCAAGGGTGGAAAAGTAGTTAGCATTTTTTAGTGCAGCTAAGGATTCCTCAATGCGTGGTAAAGGGTATGCATCTTTATGTGTAATGCAATTTATTTGTCGGTAATTTACACACATTCGCATGCTTCCATCCTTTTTCCTGACTAAGACTAGAGGTGCTGCCCAGGGACTGCAACTATCCCTTATCACCCCTGCTTCCTTCATATCACGCAACATTTCCTTGGCTTTCTGGTAATGTGCTGGTGGTATAGGCCTGTACCGTTCTTTGATGGGAGGATGATTGTCTGTGGGGATGTGATGTTGAACCCCTTTAATTGTCCCAAAGTCGAGCGGGTGTTTGCTGAATGCCTGAGCATACTCCTGAACTACTCGGTATACTCCTTGTTTCTGGTGGGCTGGAGTGGTGTCTGTCCCAACATGGAGCTGCTGACACCAATCCTCCACCTGGGTGGTCGGACCGTTATCCTCCACTGGTTGTGGGGAGGTTAAGGGCTCCGCCGGGTGAATGGAGTTATTATCCACAGCATGTAACTTTGCAACAGTGGCATAACGTGGTAATTTGACTTCATCCTCTCCCCAGTTGAGAAGACGCACTGGCACCCTCCCATTATGTATCTCCACTACCCCTCTGGCAGTCAAGAGTGTAGGTCTGTGTTCTGAACAATGGGGCTCTACTACTGCTTGGTAGTTTTGTCCTCTCAGACCTATTGCTGCTCTACACCAAATAAGCATTTCACTCATCGGGGGTATCACAATGGGATTCGGGTCTGTTACCCGTACATTACCAATCTCACCACCGGTCATTTTCTCTTGCTGCTGGCACATCAGGGTTCGGATCTCCCTCCGAATCTCTCCCTTTTGCCTTGGTCTGGCGATTTCGGCAAGCTGTTGGAGTAAAAACACAACCTCCTCCAAACAGTTACTAATAATGTTAGTGCCTAAGACCACATTCAACCCATTTTCTTCATTAACAGTCTTTACTACAAGAAGTCCCTGATTCTTTAGCTCCACTCTCCCCACTTTCACGTCTACATCTTTAGCCCCTGTAATTCAAGAGGGATACCATTAGAGGCGTATACGGTAAAGTCAGGGTTTGGGGGTTGGAGACTGTCACTGGACCAGTACTTGTTGTAGAGAACATCAGTGTAATGGTTACCTGGGATCCAGTGTCCAGCAGGGCAGGGATTGCGATCCCGTCCAGTATGATGGACAGGTATGGCCTTCCTCCTACAAACCTGCGATTCCAGTCTGAGGGGCCTGAGGAGTCTATTCCTGGGGGTTGGCCCTCGGACCCAGGATTCGCTCGTTTAAAGGACACCGACGTGCTGGGTGACCTTCTCTGTGGCAGCGGTAGCAGATGATGTCTCGGTGAGGATGATGCTGGTCGCGGATCCTTCCAGGGGGTGGCGTTGTCCTCCTCCGGTGGGGCGACGTCCTCCTCTGGTGGGGCGACGTCCTCCTCCTCCTCCGGTTCATCCAAGGGACATCCTCTGGGCAGTCAGCAAGCAGGATCTTTCCTTCTTCCTCCGTCGACAGTTGCAGGGCACTCATTACAGTGGCCAGGTTTTTGGTCAGCTGGCGCACTTCTGAGCGCAGACAGTCCAGCTCAGTAGGGGGCGCCACCTGCGTTTTGGCTTCCGCAACCAGCGGGGAAAAGGTGGATGCTGCTGGCTTTAGGATGGTTTCACTCGGGTGACACTGGGTTGCCATCTCGGGTGTTTCCAGAGGTCGCAGTCCTTTTATAGCCATATCCTTAAGGGCATCAAAGGTAGCATCAGGATGATCCAAGGACCACCAGTGCACAGTCCTGCTTTCCGCTTGGGACCTCAGTCCCCGTACAAACTGTTCCTTTAACATTTTATTTTCGTTGGTGACACTTATAGGGTTAACTTGTTTAAGAGCTCGCAGGGCCCCTTGTAGCCGGCAAGCATAGTCCCTAATGCTGTCATCTGATTTCTGGGAACATTGATAAAACCTCATCTGGAGATCTGTTTCAGTGCGGTCCTCAAAGATAGTCTGTAGCTTTAAGAAAATTGCAGGCACTGACTCCTGGTCTGCAGCTGTCCAAGTCTCTACCTCTCTCTCAGCAGCACCAGTTAATTGCTTTTCTGTCATGGGGTACATGTCCATTATGCTGCATATTTTTTGCTTGAACCCGGGCAGCGTGTCTGGCTTGCCGCTGTATTGAGGGAGCCACTTTGCTCCAGGCATGTATGGCAGCGTTAGCGGTACTATTGGGACCACAGGACCAGGTGAGGGGCCCGGATTTCTATCCTGCGCTGCAGCACCAAGTGGTAAGTCATTGGGGTCGTCGGCCTGGGCCGCGCTGTCGGCTTGCTGCTGCGACATATCTGCGCCCCCCTAGTTAATCATGGCCTACCTTCTCTGAAGGCTGCAGCTCTGCAGGCACAGCGGTGGAGAAAGGACCTGTGTCGCTGGCGCTCTGACGTCAGAGCGTTCACTGAAGCTCTCCACAGGACCTGCCGCCGCGTCAGCGTTGGGGGCGTGTTCAGGACTCAGCGCGCTTTTGCAGGTACGCCACTAGTTTTCGCGCCGGGACGCTGTAAATGGCGGCAAATGGCGGGAAATCTTCACCACTATATACAACAGTCTTTTTGCAAGGCACACAGTACCCGATGGCAACGGCACAAGTTACTCCGTTGCTGCAGGCACGAGATCCTGTTCGTGACGCCAAGATAGATGATGCGCACGTACCAGGGCTTTGGGGTACTCGGCACCGAGCCCGTTGATGTCTATGGGGGATGTCACGGGTAGCACAGCTCGGTCCGTGCCCTGGGCGCTCACTGTAATGTGGGATATTTACAGGGGATGATGGAGTGTTCGTATAGTTTGTCGTGACGCCACCTGTAGTATCTGATCAGGGGGACCAGCGCTGCTATGCAGGTCCTCTGGAAGGGATGGTGTTGGGCAGCTAGATGGTAGGTCTTCTACAGGTAAGACGGTATCCTTCCAGGGCAGATATAAATATGAGGATGCAGGACAGGTGGGGATCCTGCCGTCAGAGACATTAAGGGAGACACACACAAAAGTCAGTTTGGTACCTTTACTGTAGAAATGGCAGGTACTCCCGGAGCACGATAGGGCGAAGGATGCACATCCAGATTCCCCCACTGGTAGGTGTATGGCCTCCTGTCTTCTGTCGTTATATGATAAAGTCCTGACCTGCCTGTAGCTAGGTCTAACTTGGTATCCGTCCTGTACCTGGCTGACTTGGTGATTGGACCTTCTCTCTGGCAGAACAGGGTCTTTCTATGGCTGATCAGGCTGACTCCGTTCTCCTGATCCTGCTACGTGTCAACTCTGTGGTACTCCTGGGACTTGTAGTCCTCCAGGAACTCCGGTGTTCTCCTAATAGGTCGTGGAGATCCTTATAGGCTCGGGCCCCGGTGTCCGGTATTTCTTGCTGAGGGGAGCTATTAATGCTCACTGACCCCTCCAATTCCACTTGCCTTCGGCCTACCTGGGTCCTACTAAGATCACACACGCCGGCAGTTGGTAATCGGCCTCTTCGCCGCTCTCTAAGCGTCGGCACGCTTCCTTGTGAGCTACGCTTCAGAATCAGCTCTGACTAGGCTAGAGTGATTTCCCTTTCACTCGTACTAGCCTCCACTTAAGCTCAAGTTGAACTGGTTGAACAGCTCTGAACTTCACTGAGCTAAACTCCTCTCCTCTGGTGTCCTGAGGAGATCTGAGATCTAACCTCATGTTCTCTCATCTCATCTCATCTTCCTGAGGCAAACTGAAACTAAACTTGTTTTTATATGCCTAACACACAGCTCCCTCTAATGGTCTTTTAGGTAAGCTGAAATGTGTGTGTGTCATGACCTCTAGTGGGATCTTCCTTTAGTGCATCCTTCTGGAAGATATGGATCCAGTCACAGCTGGGCTCCACAGGCCCACCAGAAAAAATCATTCTTGGGGCTCACTGTGCAGCTACATAGAAATAAATACAAGACCACCAATTGTGTGGTAAAACATGCTAATATAAGGGTATAATATAAGGTAGTACACATCTTAATTATGTAGCAGGGGTTGGGGTAAAATCATACAGGGATAGCCCCCTCATAGAATATAATGTAGCCTCACTAATAGGATTTAATGTAGCCCCCCTTATAAAATAATATAGACCCCTCTCATAGAATATAAAGCAGCACCCCACAAAATATAATGCAACCCCTCATAAGGTATAACGCAGTCCCCACCATAGAATATAATGTAGCACCCTCATAGGATATAATGCAGCCCCCCTCATATAGTATAATGCAGCCCTCCACAAAATATAATGCAGCCCCCAATAGAGTATACTGTAGCCCCCTCATAGGGCATAATGCTGCCCCCCTCATATAGTAATATGTAGTCTCCCCAGAATATAATGTCCACTGAGAGAATAATGCAGCCCCACCACAGAATATAATGCAGCCCCACCATAGAGTATACTGTAGCCCCTCGGATAGTATGATGTAGCCCCCCAGTATATAATGTAGTCCCCTAAGAATAATGCAGTCCCCCCACAGAATATAATGTAGCCCCCTCATAAAATATAATGCAGCCCCTCTCCACCCCATCATTGTCCTCATCACCACCTCCGTCATTGCCTACTCCCCCACCACCCCATCACTGCCCATTCTACCACCTCAATCATTTCCTCCTCCCCACCACCATCATTGCCCATTTCATCAACTCATCATCACCTCCATCATTGCCCATTTCATCACCTCCATCATCACCTCCATCATTGCCTCCCCCATCATTGTGAAATTTATGCCACTTTGATGGTGTCAGGCCCTAATTTGTTTAAATCTGAACACTCCTGGTTGGGTGTCCATCTGCTGGATTGGGTGTAGTGGAAGACCTGTCAGTCCATATTATACTGTCTATACTGTGGTGAAATTGATGCCACTTTGGAGGTGTCTGCCACTAATTTTTGCAAATCTGAAAAGTCCTGGTTGTGTGTTCATCTGCTGGGTTGGCTGTAGTAGAAGAGATGTTGGTCTCTTTTATAGTAGTTCTACTGTGTTGAAATTGATGCCACTTCGGTCGTGTAAGATCCTCATTGGTTTAAATGTGAACACTCCTGGTTGGATGTCCGTCTGCTGGATTGGGCGTAGTGGAAGATTTGTCGGTCCCTATTATACTATTTTTACTGTGGTGAAATTGATGCCACTTTTGATATAGTCTGCCAATAATTTTTGGAAATGTGTAGACTACTGGTTGGGTCTCCATGGGTGTTGCCTATAGCAGTAGGCCTCCGAGACTGTCAGGCCTCCACTTCCTTGGAGTCAACTACTGTGTTACTATCCTTCGATTTTTCTGACAATAGTAGTCTATGAAATGTATATGATATTTGTGCCACCTGAGTGTGGCTGAGCATGAAAGCAAGTTATCATTATTATTATTATTTATTTCTATAGCACTATTGATTCCATGGTGCTGTACATGACAAGGGGTTACATGCAAATTACAGGTATCACTTAAAGTAAACAAACTAACAATGACAGACTGATACAGAGGGGAGAGGACCTTGCCCTTTCGGGCTTACATTCTACAGGATGGTGGGGAAGGAGACAGCAGGTTGGTGGGTCGCCGCAGTTCCGGTGTTGGTTGAGGCGATATCTCCGGTAGTGGTGAGGAGGTAGCAGGGTCATTGCAGGCTGTAGGCTTTCGTGAAGAGGTGGGTTTTCAGGTTCCGTCTGAAGGATCCGAATGTGGTTGATAGTCGGACGTGTTGGGGCAAAGAATTCCAGAGGATGGGGGATATTCGGGAGAAGTCTTGGAGGCGGTTGGGTGAGGAGCGAATAAGTGTGGAGGAGAGAAGGAGGTCTTGGGAGGATCGGAGATTACGTGAGGGAAGATATCGGGAGATTAGTTCAGAGATATATGGAGGAGACAGGTTATAGATGGCCTTGTAGGTCAGTATTAGTAATTTGAACTGGATACGCTGAAGGAATGGGAGCCAGTGAAGAGATTTGCAGAGGGGAGAAGCGAAGCAGTAGCGAGGAGAGAGATGAATTAATCGGGCAGCAGAGTTAAGGATGGACTGGAGAGGTGCGAGGGTGTTAGCAGGGAGGCCAGAGAAAAGGGTGTTGCAATAGTCGAGGCGGGAGATGATGAGGGCATGCACAATCATTTTAGTAGATTGAGGGTTGAGGAAAGGACGGATTCTTGAAATATTTGAGCTGAAGGCGACAGGAGGTAAAAAGAGCTTGGATGTGCGGTTTGAAGGACAGGGCAGAGTCAAGGGTTACTCCGAGGCAGCGGACTTCTGGTACGGGGGAAAGCGTGATGTCATTAATTGTGATAGATACTCGTAGGTCAGGTAAGGAAGATCTGTGGGATGGGGGAAAGATGATGAGTTCAGATTTGTCCACATTGAGTTTGAGGAAGCGAGAGGAGAAGAAGAAGGATATGGCTGATAGACACTCAGGGATTCTGGACAGCAGAGAGGTGACGTCTGGGCCAGAGAGGTAGATCTGAGTGTCATCAGGATAAAGGTGGTACTGGAATCCGTGGGACTTTATGAGTTGCCCCAGGCCAAGTGTATAGATTGAGAAGAGTAGGGGTCCTAGAACAGAGCCTTGGGGGACTCCAACAGAGAGAGGGTGTGACGAGGAGGTAGTGTGGGAGTGGGAGACGCTGAATGTGCGGTTGGAGAGGTACGAGGAGATCCAGGATAGGGCGAGGTCCTTGGCGCCAAAGGAGAGCATCTGTAGTAGAAGGCAGTGGTCAACTGTGTCAAAAGCAGAGGACAGGTCAAGAAGCAGGATGAGCTGTTGCATGTGGTATCAGGGCTCCAAGCACAGGAGGCCTACACCGATCTCTCACCCAGCTAATCTTACTGTGACGTTCAATTGAAAGCTGTAAAGGCTGGTCCAGACCCGATACCTCATGCATGGCTGATTGCTGCAGTGCTATGCTACAGTTTGCACTGTGGGTGAATTAAGGCCACTTTCCTGGTGTCTCCCCATAATTTGATGTTTTTTGGCAGCTTTTAGGGTTGTTAGAAGGTGTTATGCATGCATTTGTTTTTGCCTTCCATTGCCTTGAATGGCGTTCGGCTATGTACGGCGAATATTCAACAAATATATCGGCGAATATTGCAAATTCTGCGATTGTAATCTGAACTGAACATTGAAATATTCGCTTATCTCTACTCGTTACATCCACCAAAGTCACGTTGCACCACAGACTGTCCAGGAATTGACTGATGCTTAATCCTGGCCTGGGAGAAGATCCCTCAGGAGAACATCCGCTGCCTAATTAGGAGCATGACCAGTCATTGTAGGGAGGTCATACGGGCACATGGAGGCCACACATTCTACTGAACATCATTTCTCTGTCTTGATGTATTTCCAATGAAGTTAGATCAGCCTGCAATTTGATTTTTCACTTTGATTGTGAGTTTCATTCCAAATCCAAACCTCCATGAGATATTAATTTTGATTTACATTGATCAATTTTATGTGTTATTATTCTCAATGCAGTCCACTATGTAATAAAGATTTGCAACTGGAATATTGTATTCAGTGATACCTAGGATGTGGTATTTTAGCGTTCCCTTTAATTTTTTTGAGCAGTGTATACCTCTAATATTCCATTCTGAGAGTTCAGGTTGTGAACTGACTGTTCTCTGCTGATAAAATGTTGGGTTTCCTATCTGCTGTGCGATTTTTTTCTAGCACCCATTGACTTGCTTTGGCAAGTGTCCTTCGATGCCCATGGCCACTCGCAGCATGCTTTTTTTCTCAGTCCGATCTGAGCTGAGCAAATAATTCCAGATGACCACTGAGTCATTGAATCATTGAATAACACTAGGCAAAGTGCAATCCGATTTTTTAATGCAGAACCCTTTAGTGCACACTTAAAACTGTGGACAATGGGAGCAAACCTGATTGTCTGGAGTAGTGTACTCCATAGAGCTGGTGCAGCATTAAAGAGTGTTGGATATGGTAGCGGAAGGTCTTTTTCTTTAGCTATTATGCTTTGCTTATATAGCACTGTCTTTCTCTGCTGTGCATTACAGATATTACCTTTGCTTTCCCCATGAGACTCACAATCTAGATTCCCTATCAATATGTCTTTGAAGTGTGGGAGGAAAACCACTTAAGCTCCTTGCTTGTAGATGTTGTCATTGGTGGGATTTCAAACCCAGGACCCCAGCACTAAAATGCTGCAGTGCTAACCATTGAGCCACCATGCTGCCCAAATTCCTGATTATGGAGGATGTTAGTCTTAGCTCATTGGAGTGTAGATATGCCAGTAGAGCAAGATGTGGGAGAAGATGCAGGTTGGTGCCGCACAGTGGAGAGCTATGTGGGTGAGTGCAATGACTGGTACAGGGTGGAGGCGTCGCTGCAGCTGCTGGACAGAAATATGAGCCTGGCTGCTGCATTCATGACGATGATAAATACATGTAGAGAGGAGAACAAATAACAGTGAGTTCATGATGAAAAGGAATCAGAGGAACCGTCAGAGCTTTTGCAGTTTCAAAAGTATATACAGACTGCATACATTTGGGCAGCACAGTGGCTCAGTTTTTAGCCTTACAGCGCTGGAGTCCAGGGTTCAAATCCCACCAAGGACAACATCTGCAAAGAGTTAGTATGTTCTCCCCGTGTTTGCTTGGGTTCTTCTCCAGATTCCTCCCACATTCCATAGACATACTGACAGGGAATTTAGATTGTGAGCCCCAATGGGGACAATTTCAATAATGTTTGTAAAGCGCTGTGGAATTAATGGTGCTATATGAGTGAGTAAAATCAATAATGTACATGCTGTTTATATAGACATTCATATGTTTAGAAACAGAAATGTTACTATATTATTTTTATCAGTGAACAAAATGCAGAGTTAAGTTTGACCATTAATAGATTTAAAAAAACTCAGTCAAAATATTTATAATTTTTTTTATTGATAATAGGATAGAATGATAAGGGAGAAAATCGGGAAAAGAATCAATAGGCAAAATCATAGCCAGGAGGATAGCCGGGGTCAGATACCAGTAAGAGCCCAGTCAGACGAGCAGTATGAATACCGCGGAGCCTGATGACAGAGGCGATACATGTCCGGCAAGTGATGTAACAGAAGGCCACAGGTAGATGGTGAAGGTCCTTCTATAAAGGTCCAGCAGTGATGGTGGATCTGCTGGACTTCAGGGCTCTAGATGTAGACGTTTCCAGTCTTTTAGATGGTGCTGGGGCAACAGTAACAACATGCAAATGCGCGAGCAGCCCTGGATAATCCACGCCGGCAGGATGATAAGATCCGGCGGAAGATGGAACCTATGAGAAGAGAAATAAATATAATGTAAGTGATGGAACTCCATATTACATGATACTACTGTGCGGTCACTGTGGCTGGACAGCAGAGGAATCTCCTCACACAGAGGTCAGGAATCATTGTCAGCCACCATACATGTGACAATCCCATCACCAACAGATGACATCTGCTCCACATGAATGATTCTCGCTGACCGACATCACACGACATGGAGCTGATTTTCCCACTTACCTCGTCGCTTTCTCGCCTTTCCTACTTTTTCTGCAGATTTTCTTTCCTCCTCAGATTCATGGAAAGATTCTTTCTGCCTGTTTGGAAGAAGAAAAATGTGTAAATCACAAGTAAATGCAGTTTCAGTATGAAATGGATTGTCTCAGTTTAAGAACACAGACTATAAGGTCTAATAGGACATATGAAAATCATAGTGGGAAAGGTCTCCTGCTCAGAACTACCTTCTATGGATCAGAGCAGAAAACAGCTACCAAGAATTGCTGGCATGTAATACTACATCTCTCCTACAGTGTGGGCAGCAGTAAAAATGAATGACCGGCCGCGGTTATGGACTGTTATTGCCAGCAGTTTCTGAAGCCAAAACTGCAATGACCACTAATCATGGGGTGGTGCATGCTGCATTTGATATTATGGTATTTATGTCCTCTATTTGGTGTTGGGCACATATATCAGCCTGGGGCTCCCAGTAATGATCCCATAATCTACTTACATTTTAGATAAGTTTATGCTGGATCTTAGGGTACACTCTGGAGGGGACTTGGGATCCTCATCATTCATCATCATCATGGTAGAAGGGGTACATAGCTAAATACAGACAAAAATAAGATATTAAATACTTTTTTTTATTTTTAGAGGTCTTTTTTTTTACATATTCTGGATTTACTGATCTCATACTTACTTTAGAAAACCTTTCAGAAGATGATATAAAATTCTGTACGTCAAGGCTCTCATTGCCCTCACTCGTGTCCTCCTCTGTGACTAGATGTATGTTTTCATCACAGTGATCTAAAAGACATAGGTAATGAAGTGTTATTAGAGATTCTTAGTATAACTCAGTCACAATTAATCACTAAAATTAATGGGAACTAATTGTCATGTATTATGGAAGATGAGAAAAACAGTTGCTTAAATGCTTAGTCTTGATGACGTCTCCTTCTACTTACTGATAAATAAACTGGTGTCCACATCTGACTCAAGCTGAGGAACATACTCCGGCTTCTGACTTAGAAGGTGGTCAAAATCTAAGTCCCTTAGGAACGGATGACGTTTAATTTCAAATGCTCCTCCTGGAAAAAGAAAATCAGAAGTGATGCGGACATTGTCAGAGACTGCTCCATAGCTAAACATTTTACTTTAATCTAAACTAATGACATAACTGAGCCGACAGGAAGAAAATAGACTGAAAGTCATAGTGTGGAGATCTAGAAATAGGCAAGCAGATAGAGAAGTGCTGATCCTAATGGACATGAGCAATATATCCTCAATGTAATAAATAAATATTAATGCTATTATATATGTTACCTGTCCCAAGTCTATGTGCCGGATTTCTTCTGAGCAGCTCATTGATGAGTTCCTGAGCATCGGAGGGAGGAGCGTGCTTGAAATCCCAAATTATATCTCCTGTTATATATAAAATTGCAGAAAATAAAAACTCTGTATTGGACTGTAAGACAAAGGAAATAACTAAACCAATGTAACCAGTCAAGGCAATGATCAGATTATTCTACTTACCAATTAGTCCAGTTTTACAAAGCTCAATTATTTTATTAATATTAAATGGTACATATCCAACCAGAAATTCATGCAGGATGATCCCCATTGACCACCAGTCCACAGGTCTTCCGTAGCCTTCTTTCAGGAAGATCTCTGGGGCCATGTAATATAGGGTGCCACATTGCTATAAACAAACAGAATTTTGTGATGAGATTCTAAACGATTGTTATGACAAGTTCTCTTCATAAAAACACAATGACAGAAAATAAAATATCAGTGGAAAAGTTCTCTAGAAAGAAAGAATGTAGGGAAGAGACAATAGTATGATGAGATTTAACAAACAAGCTAAGTTCCTGTAAGTGATGCTGACCTCACTTTCCTGGAACTCTTTGGCGATGTCCAGCATTGATTCCTTGTGGATGTTGGTTTTTGGAATCATGAGACCAACTTTTGAAACTCCAAAATCTGTGATTTTGATGTGTCCAGCAGATGTAATCAGGAGGCTGTGAAAGAGAAGATGGTTTTAGCCTCACAGAGCATGTGATAATAAGTAATAACTCCTCCTCATTTATTATACAACTTACTTCTCCGGCTTCAGGTCTCTGTGCACCACTCCATAGCTATGGAGGTATTCTACAGCAAGAACTGTTTCTGAAAAATACAAGCGGGCCAAGGGGACAGATAAAGGACCCTTGGTGCTTAGGAGGGTCCTACAGTCTCCACCTATAGAAGAAAGGAAATATGACCGGTGAGGGGTTTATACAGCAGATCACCATGATGTATAATAAGAAGTGAATGGAGATATTGGGGTACGAGACAATATATAGATATAATGTATAGTGCACAGAATATTAGTCTGAAGTCAGGGTGAAATGTCGTCCATGTTACTAATATCATAAAGTAATGTCACATCTCGTCTACATCTGGAGATACTGACGTACTCAGTACAGACATACAGGGAGATCACACAGATCAGTGACTTTCCGGCTAGCTTGGTAATAGATAACCTATAGTCAATGCTCTGTGTGGATGTATCCCTCCACGGGGACAATCTTAATTTTATGAGCAGTGATAAGATGTCAGCAGACATGGGGTGAATATTATGCAATGTACGTGTCCTACCTCCTACATACTCCATGACCATACATAGGTAAGATTTAGTAGGGAAGGAGCAGAGCATGGAGACCACAAAGGGACAGTCTGCGAATGTTTGGATGTCCCTCTCTAGAAAGGCCCCTTCCACATCTTCTCGAGTACTCAGGTTCTTCTTGGCCATTTTCTTCATAGCATAGATCTGTCGTGTGTCTTTATGGTGTACTAGGTAGACAGCCCTGGAGAGAAGGAGAATTCATGGTTTATAATCAACCCTTATTAACAGTCCATCTATAGGCGTCATTATATGATCTTCTGTACTGATTATTAATATTAGAAGTCGGTCCGTCCCTAGAAATCCACATCTAGAAAGTCATGAAATAACATTACATAGATGATGGGAGGTCTGCAGAATGCCCCGTCTGCCCTCACCACGTCACATTACAGATTAGAGAATGTACCGAAATTCATCCCGGGCAGATTGCTGTATGTGACCAGTAGTTACCATTCAGTCCAAATAAAAATTGGTCTAAATTGAAAGTTCTCCAAATGCCGTAAGAAGACGTTTATTATGCTCCCCATACCCCAAGGCATAATAAATGGAGGGAAGTGAAGGAATTAAAAATAATGACACACATTATATGCACCTGTCCTTGGCCCTCACCTGTCCATCACTGCAGTCCTCCGTCCTCTGTGCCGGGCTTTGGTTTTTCTGGCACCCCCTTCTGGTGAAGAGGCCAGTGACTGGACTCACATGGTCATGGTGGAGGATGGGGGTGCAGATGACATTGTCGTTAATGTCACGCCTGGTGTGACGGTGTGCAGCCAATCACTATTATCAGCTCCATAATGGGGCCCCGAAGACAACGAAGACTGACGTGGAGGACTAGGAGTCTCTGATGGAGGAGGCAGCGTAAGGACAGATGAGGGCCCAGGACTGACAAGTGTAATGTGTTACATTCTTGTAATCTCTTTCCTTAACACTTTGATTTGTTACAGATCTGTTTTCTCAAATGTATATATTTGAGCTGAATAGTGACAATTAGATGTGGACAGTGGTGTGGACTCATATCATGTCCCTATGATAACACTGAATGGCAGAGCACAGAGGCTGAAGCATTGTCATAGGCAACCCTGAGAAATGGGGATTATGCCAACAGAAATCTCACCCAAAAGTTCCGCTGCTGATCAGTTTGGATGTTTCAAAGTCGTCCATATGCGGCTTTCTCGCCGGGATCAATGATTTCATCAAGTTCTATAAAAGAAAAATAAATGATATTAGGAAATAGAAGCCGCAGGAAAAAACTCCAGATACAGAAACTTCTCTGATATTATGTCCCAGCTGATGTGCACTGATCTGCTGTAGGGAGATACAGGCCGGACGCTCCGCAGACACGGATGTGATATAGGGGGTCCTCCCATGGTTATATGGGATAATACTGGACGTGTCATTCACACCCCATGATCAGTGATACACAGACATCTCCCTCTATGATACTTACATCAGCAGATTCTTGGATCTCTGGGATCTCACAGATCACACTGTCAGGATCCGCAAGGGAAGTTATTTCTAAAATAGTGATAAAATGATGAAGAAATAAAATGTATTAGATGATATTAATCCTACATACATAATACAGCAATATAAGGGAGAAATGACAAGACGTCTGTAGATGGGATGAATGGTCGTTATATGGGGATTCTACATATGAGGATGTACGGTGCATCCATAGACAGCAGTAGCACAGTTACCCATGGGGAGGTGGGGAGCAGAGGGTGCGGTCGCCTGGGCCCCGCGTTCAGAGGGTCCCACCGGAGCTAACGCTACCGATAACTTCCCTTAGCTTAGCTGAACATGCCGATAAAGATAAGCTCTGCGGTAGAGCCGGGACACGATCTCCCGGCATTACCTCTCCGTTCTGTAGACCACAGGTCACTTTATGCCAGTGGTCTCCAGAACAGCCGGATAATGCAGTGGCCGAGGAGACGGCGCATTCACAGGACGTCAGAATCACAGCGCGAAAATGTCAGTGTCCCTCATCTGCATTCTGACGTCCTGTGTGTGAAATGTCGAGCTTACGGTGCGTTCGTCTGCCCGGTGGTCTCATCAGTATACTGGATTAGATGAGCACATGATGTTTTTGTATTTTACTTAAAACTTTTTGGTGTGATTGTGGGGGCATCATACAATCTGAGGGAGCTTCATACCTTCATATGGAAGGGACCCTCATACATTGTAGGAGCCACTATGGGGGGACCCTTATCATACAGTATAGGGGATAATGTGGGGGAAATCATACAGTATGTGGACTAATGTGGGGGCCATCATACAGTATAGGGGTAATGTGGGGGCCATCATACAGTATGGGCGATAATGTGGTGGATCATACAGTATGGGGATAATGTGGGCCATCATACAGTATGGGGATAATGTGAGGCCATCATACAGTATTGGGCGATAATGTGAGGGCAATCATACAGTATGGGGATAATGTGGGGGCCATCATACAGTATGGGCGATAATGTGAGGGCCATCATACAGTATGGGGGATAATGTGGGAGAAATCATACAGTATGGGGATAATGTGGGGGCCATCATACAGTATGGGGGGTAATGTGAGGGCCATCATACAGTATGGGGGATAATGTGAGGGCCATCATACAGTATGGGGGATAATGTGAGGGCCATCATACAGTATGGGCGATAATGTGGGGCCATCATACAGTATGGGGTGGATAATGTGAGGGCCATCATACAGTATGGGGATAATGTGGGGCCATCATACAGTATGGGGGATAATGTGGGGCAAATCATACAGTATGTGGATAATGTGGGGGCATCATACAGTATGGGGTAATGTGGGGCCATCATACAGTATGGGCGATAATGTGGTGGCCATCATACAGTATGGGGGATAATGTGAGGGCCATCATACAGTATGGGGATAATGTGGGGGCAATCATACAGTATGGGGGATAATGTGGGGGCAAATCATACAGTATGGGGATAATGTGGGGCCATCATACAGTATGGGGATAATGTGGGGGCCATCATACAGTATGGGCGATAATGTGAGGGCCATCATACAGTATGGGGGATAATGTGGGGAAATTCATACAGTATGGGGATAATGTGGGGGGCCATCATACAGTATGGGGGATAATGTGAGGGCCATCATACAGTATGGGGGATAATAGTGAGGGCCATCATACAGTATGGGGGATAATGTGAGGGCCATCATACAGTATGGGGGATAATGTGAGGGCCATCATACAGTATGGGGGATAATGTGGGCGGGGAAATGTCTACAGTATGGGGGCTAATGTGAGGGCCATCATACAGTATGGGGATAATGTGGGGCCATCATACAGTATGGGGGTTAATGTGAGGGCCATCATACAGTATAGGGGATATTGTGGGGGAAATCATACAGCATGGGGGATAATATGGGGCCATCATACAGTGTGGGGCTAATGTGGCGGAATTTCATACAGTGTTGGGGTCTCAAGTGTGGGGTCTACGAGGGGTAATTATAAGTGTTAGAACTTTCAGGCGGCCATCGTAAAGTGTGGGGACCAATATATAGTGTGGGAACTAATATGAGGGCCATTATACAGAGTGATGGACTACTGTGGGGGTATTATACTGTATTTTTGGGTGGTATTGAGGAAATCATGCTATGTATATGGGAGCTTTCAGCCCATCATACTGTGTATAGGGGAGCTGAGGGGGAATTATATTCTGTATAGGGAGCTGTGTGGGAATTATACTTTGTATAGGGGAGTTTTGGGCCCATGATACCATATAATGGGGAACTGCGAGGCATTATACTGTGTATACGGCAGCTGTGGTCCTATCATACTGTGTATAGGGAACTGTGGGGGAATTATACTTTGTAAAGTTGAGTTGTGGTGGAATTATACTGTGTATAGGGGAGTTGTGGGCCCATCATACCATATATAGGGGAACTGTGGGCCATTATACTGTGTATATGGGAGCTGTGGGCCCATTATACTGTGTATATGGGAGCTGTGGGCCCATTATACTGTGTATAGGGAAGCTGTGGACCCATTATACTGTGTATAGGGAAACTGTGCTGGGATTATACTCTGTATAGTAGACTGTGGGTGAATTATATCTGTATAGGGGAGCTGTGGGCCCATCATACATGTACAGGGGAGCTGTAGGGGTATTATACTGTGAATAGGGGAGCTTTGTGCTCATCAGACCGTATATAGGGGAACTATGGGGGGATTATGTGGTGTATAGGGGAGCTGCAGTGCTATCATACTGTGTATAAGGGAACTGTGGGGGAAATATACTGTGTATAGGGGATTTGCTGGCCCATCACACTGTTTGTATAGTGGAGCTGTACATGGGGGGACGCTGGGGACATTATTAAATGTTAAATGGGCAATTAAGCTTTATTATTATAGGGGCACTCAGACTATTGTCACCATCAAAGTTGCACATTGGGACATTATCACTTTCTAGGGACAAAATATGGACAGTGGACACCTTTGTAGGGCACTTGCACATGGCATTAACATTTTCTAGGGGACATTTTTACAATCTAGAGGCAACAAAGAGGGCATTTTACTATGTAAGTGGCACAGTTGTGGCATTACTATATGGGGCATAAGAGGAGCGCTGTTAATGTGCCACACAGCAGGTGCAGTAATAGGGACACATGGAAGCAGCGGCTCAGTATTGGGGTATCAGCAGGATGAGGGGTTTGTGCAGGTTGGGAATAGATGGGGACGGGGCTGGAAATGTGAGAAGTCTAATGTCTAATGCCACCGTACTAGTTTTCAGAGTTACCTGGTCCACACAGATATTTCGCCCCCTGAGCTGAACCCCTAGCTACGCCTCTGATAGACAGATAAATCTCATGTAAATGATGAGAAATCCCCAATCACCACATACATGAATAAGGAACCCATCAGCCATATGCAAATACACCAGGGAGTGCACTGGGGGCATGTCACTGCACTCAGACTTCTTCAACGCCCCCAATGCACTTCCAACCTGATTTGTTTATGGCTTCTATATTATCTCTCCATACTGAGACATTGGATTTCTGCCAAAAATAAGTTCCTTTATATTAGCGGAAAATGCCCTGTACAGTCCTACCACTACTCCCATATGTGACGTGTGCTGAGAAGTTCCTATTACACCGAGTGAGAAGAGTAAATCTAACATTATTCCTGTAATCTCTGGATATTCCCTGTAGAAGGTTGGGTGATCGGCTCACCTGTAATCAGATCGCTGTTCAGCTCCAGCTGACCCCTATTAGGGTCAGGGATCTCCGGGATGACATCTTCGCTGTTCAGCTCCGGCTGACTCCCATTAGGGTCAGGGATCTCCGGGATGACATCTTCGCTGTTCAGCTCCGGCTGACCCCATTAGGGTCAGGGATCTCCGGGATGACATCTTCGCTGTTCAGCTCCGGCTGACCCCCATTAGGGTCAGGGATCTCCGGGATGACATCTTCGATGTTCTGCTCCGGCTGACTCCTATTAGGGTCAGGGATCTCTGGGATGACATCTTTGCTGTTCAGCTCCGGCTGACCCCCATTAGGGTCAGGGATCTCCGGGATGACATCTTCGCTGTTCAGCTCCGGCTGACCCCTATTAGGGTCAGGGATCTCCGGGATGACATCTTTGCTGTTCAGCTCCGTCTGACCCCCATTAGGGTCAGGGATCTCTGGGATGACATCTTGTTCATCTTTGTCGTCTTCTGCTGTTTCCTGATAGATATAATATATGTCATTAATATGTGGAAGATGTCACTAAATCCCCAAATACATAAATCAGGAAGGACTAAACCTGCATTTACAGATGCACCAATTGTAACACTACAAGTCACGCATCATCTTGAGAACAAGGGCTGCTTGAGGTTTTTTCAATAAAATCAGTGTTTAATCAGCAGGAGATTATCAATAGAGGACTATCTATCTCGTGCCATGTAGTCCTTGCCCTCTGTAACCCCACCACCACCACTGATTAGCATATTTCTTGCTATGCACAGTGGTATTGCCAATCACGGGTGTGAGAGGGGTGATATACAAAAAGTGCCAATCACTGGTGTAGGCAGGGTTATACACAGAAAGCTGCCAATCACTGGTGTGGGCGGAGTCATACAGGGCTCAGCATTCAGAGCACTGCCAGATCTGCAGTAGAGAAAACAGTGATTGTATCACAACTGCTGCACCCAGTAAGATAACGGATATATCTCTGGAATCAGGGTCTCTTCCCTAAATCATGCCGCTCTTAGATGAGTAGCAAAAAGCTGATGACAGATTCCCTTTAATATAAATGCCATTATCTAATAAACAGTATCATTTCCTCTTAGAATACAGATGTCCCGTGGTTATATGGGGATAATACTGGACGTGTCATTCACACCCATGATCAGCGATACACAGACATCCCCCTCTATGATACTTACATCAGCAGATTCTTGGATCTCTGGGATCTCACAGATCACACTGTCAGGATCCGCCAGCGAAGTTATTTCTAAAATAGTGATAAAACGATGAAAAAATAAAATGTATTAGATGATATTAATCCTACATATATAATACAGCAATATAAGGGCGAAATGACAAAACGTCTGTAGATGGGATGAATGGTCGTTATATGGGGATTCTACATATGAGGACGTACGGCGCATCCATAGATAAATGTAAGGTAAATGATGGAGGAACCCACAATCACCTCAGGAATGAGGGACCCCCCACCCTCGCTATTCATGTGAGTGATGAGAAGAGAGCTGAAACATAGCAGCCATATGCAAATTAGCCTGGAAGTGCACTGTGGGCGTGTCACTGTCCTGATTTCTTCCTCCACTCCCCCAGGGCACTTCCATTCTGATTTGTATATCACTTCTATGTTACATATCTCCTGACTGTAACTTTGGATTTTTGCAGAAAATGCCCTGCACAGTCCTAACACTCCTCCCATATGTGACGAGTGCTGACAGGTTCCCGTTACACCGAGTGGGAAGAGTAAATCTAACATTATTCCCTGTAATCTTTGGATATTCCCTGTAGAAGGTTGGGTGATCGGCTCACCTGTAATCAGATCGCTGTTCAGCTCCGGCTGACTCCTATTAGGGTCAGGGATCTCCGGGATGACATTTTCGCTGTTCAGCTCCGGCTGACTCCTATTAGGGTCAGGGATTTCCGGGATGACATCTTCGCTGTTCAGCTCCGGCTGACTAATATGGTCAGAGATTTCCGGGATGACGTCTTCGCTGTTCAGCTCCGGCTGACTAATATGGTCAGAGATTTCCGGGATGACGTCTTCGCTGTTCAGCTCCGGCTGACTAATATTAGGGTCAGGGATTTCCGGGATGACATCTTGCTCATCTTTGTCGCCTTCTGCTGTTTCCTGATAGATATAATATATGTTATTAATATGTGGAAGATGTCACTAAATCCCCAAATACATAAATCAGAAAGGACTAAACCAGATCTGATATGTGACTGGTGATCTGGAGAAGATCAGAAAACACGGACGTGTGATAGAGAAGATGATGGCTCCTTACCGGGCATTCCGATGAGCGGGCCGGACGTTCCAGTACAGACAGGACTTTTTCGGCCAGTTCTTTAATAAAAGCCAAATCTCCATATTGAGATCTTTTTTCAGCCTATAAAGAAGAAAAGACACAAAAAGGAAAATTCTGAGATGAGAAAGGTCACAATGCAGGCGGCCATTGTCTGTGACGTCGTCTCCTCTCTCTGCAGATACAACGAGTACATATCTGGGGACTCGTCATGTTTTATATAGGAGGAAAGAAGCTTCTATCCCACCAGGATGGTCTATAATTATGGAGAAGTTGTGTGCGCCATTTACCTGCTGTAGTAATGTCTTGATGTTCTGAGGTAAATCCATCAGATACTCTGAGGTGAGATGACCTTGTTGGTATTTGGTCAAGCAGTCCTTTACTAGCTCCACCACCAGCAGGTGAGTGAAGCTGAGGACGCCATCGGGTGGTAGAAGCTCAATGTCACGGTGATTGGTGGTAAGAATCTCCGATAAAGCTTCTGCCTGAAGATTGTTAAGAAGTAATTCAGCCATAGTGAGAAATTGCAAGTGCGCTCAATCACTATAGAACCAAAAATGGCACCTGTTACTGTGTGTACATTGTGTAAGTAGCCACTGTGAGCTGTGAGGTCATAATGGCTGAGAATCACCAGTGATGACATCATGGAATCTTGTGATGGAATCTTCATGAGGCGCCTCTGCACAAATAGATGCTGCCTGGCAATATGTAAAGTGGAAAGGCCACAGAATTAAATATGTCTCCATGTTGTGATGGCCGTTCTCTTTTATATCCTATTAGAACACAACCAGTATTAGGGACGGTTCACACGCTGCTTATTTGTAGCACCTTTTTCTGTATCAAAAACCAGAAAGAATACTTGATACAATATACACGTTTTGCAGTATTTTTATCTGCATTTTCTTTCCATTCATTTGAATGGGTGAAAAACGTGGCAAAACCCTGAAAGAACTGACATAATGCAGATTTTATAAAATGCAAGAACAAAAACCCTTCGTGTGAATGAGATTTCAGAAATTCCCTTCACTAAGCTGGTACTGTAACACTCAGCATATGTACAACAGAGAAAAAAAATCACTAAAACAGCGTCACTTGTGAACTTACCCTAAAGATACACGCAGTCATATTATGGGAAATATTCTGTATATTTATTACCTCTCGGGTCTTTTTTTCTCCATAGAATATTTCACTCTATGTTTCCTGAGATTACTATGAATAGCCGTGACTGTGATAAATCATTGACGTCATTAATAATAATCGCCGTTTTATTTAAAACTTCCTTTTTTAAAAAAATTTAACTTTTATTAAATTTTGGAAAGAAAAAACAGATACCAGTCATAACAAAAGCCATAATTGTAACGTCAGAGGTGAATCATACGTAACTAGAAGAGGAAAGTGTATTCTACAAATTGTACATTGGGTCAATGGTTTTTAGAATAAAACAGCAGATGTAGGACTTGTTCTTAACAAATGAATCGTTATCTGCCCGAATAAATTAACGAAGAGGGGTGAAAGAGAGCGAAGAAGAAGAGGTAAAAGCACAAAAACACTCAACGTCAAGGGGAATAAGGGGGTGGGGGAATGAGAAGGGAACATCGGAGAACATCTTGAGGTGTAACCTTACCCATCCCCTATAAGGTCCAGGTAATCCACTGAGGATCTAAATTCCAGCCAATAGAACCATGTTTTATAGAATTCATCATGAGTCTTGTTGCTCATTGAGGTGAGCTCCTCCATCAACATGATCTTGTTTATTTTAGAGAACCAAAGTGAGACTGTCGGGGTGCCGTCACTTTTCCACAGCAGAGGGATACACGCTCTAGCAGACGTCATCAAATGCCTCAGATTCGAGTTTTATAAGTTTTTAAAAGGGATGTCACTGTGCTGAATTAGAGCGACAGCCGGGTCAAGGTCAGAAATGAGATCTGTGAATCTACGAATCTCTAGTTGTACTTTTTACCAGAAAGGCGACGAGTTTACAGGACCATAAAATATGAAGAAAGCTGCCTTCTTCCTCCCCACACCTCCAACACATAGGACTGGCCTCTGGAAATATAGAGTGTAGGTGAGTTGGAACTCTGTACCATTGAGAGAGTCATTTGTACCCGGTGTAACAAGCCAGATTAACCCCCGCCCAGAATATACCCGGCAGGCAGCACACGGGGGGGCAGAGACAGCGAACGGGGTCCCAGGCAGCACACGGGGGTCCCAGGCAGTGCACAGGGCCCCAGGCAGCAACAGGGGCCCCAGGCAGCACACAGGGGCAGAGACAGCCAATGGGTTCCCAGGCAGCACACGAGGGCCCCAGGAAGCGCACAGGGCCCCAGGCAGCACACGGGGCCCCAGGCAGAGCACAGTGGCCCCAAGCAGCACACGGGGCCCCAGGCAGCGCACAGGGCCCAGGCAGCACACGGGCCCCAGGCAACACACGGGGACCCAAGCAGTTCACAGGGCCCCAGGCAGAGCACAGAGCCCCCAGGCAGCACACGGAGCCCCAGGCAGTGCACAGGGGCCCATGGCAGCACACAGGGCCCCTGGCACTGCACAGAGCCACAGGCAGCGCTCAGGGCCCCAGGCATTACACGGGGGCCCCAGGCAGCGCACAGGACCCAGGCAGCATAAGGGGCCCCAGGCAGTGCACGGGGCCCCAGGCTGCACAAAAGGGCCCCAGACAGCATACAGGGGCCCCAGGCAGTGCTGAGGGGCCCCAGGCTGCACACAGGGCCCCTAGTACCGCACAGGGCCCCAGTCAGCATACAGGGGCCCCTGGAAGTGCACAGGGCCCCAGGCAGCACACAGGGGCTGAGACAGCACACAGGGCCCCAGGCAACACACAAGGGCCCCAGGCAGCCCCCCAGGGGGAATAGCTAGCGAACGGGGTCTAAGGCAGCACATGGGGCCCCAGGTAGTACACGGGGGCCCCAGGCAGTGCACAGTGCCTCAGGCAGCGCACAGGGGCCCCTGGCAGTACACAGGGCCCCTGGGACCGCAAAGGGCCCCAGGCAGCACACAGGGGCCCCTGGCAGTACACAGGGCCCC
>JARQOD010000001.1:73040742-73138876 GCA_033576555.1 Oophaga sylvatica | reverse complement strand
TTCCGCTCCGTCCAAAGCGCTGTGGTTCGGACCGTGGAACCACAGCCTCACAGTGCACAGAGCTGGAAGATGGCGACGCTGAGGAGTCCAGAGTAGAGCAGTGCCCAGCGAGGAGAGGTATTTCATTTTTTTTTTAAAGTTGGGAGCAATATATGGGGCCCATCATACACTTGAGCATCATAGATAGGGCCCATTATACACTGGAGCATTATAAATGGGGCTCATTATACACTGGAGCATCATATGGGGCACATTATATATGGAGCATTATATAGGCCCATCATACACTGGAGAATCAGCCATGGGGAACATCATATACTGGAGCATCATATGGGGCCCATTATATACTGGAGCATTATGTGGAGCTCATCATATACTGTATGGAACATTATATGGGACCAATTATGTATGGAGCAATATATGGGGCTCATTATTCTGTATGGCGTACTATGTGGTACCCATAACACTGTATGGAGGAATATACTGTCCGTTTTTTGAGCTATTGTAGAATTTACAATAGATATCAGTCATGTAATGTAAGAAGTGATGTATTTGTCATTGTACTATACCTATATTTCTCTGCCGTATCGGAGCATCATGAATTGTGGTATGTGTTAAAGGGGCCCACTGACACTTTCGCCCGGGGCCACGAAAACCTTGAGCCAGCCCTGCCCCCCACAACTTTAGCCAAATAACCCCCAGTTTTCAATGCGTTACTATTATTATAAAGTTAATTAAGGTTGACAAGCTTAAGTAATAAGAATTTATGTTGTTGGCATTGAAATGGGCACTGTAGGTGTGTTTACTGTCCTCCACTCCCTGCCGACTTTTCTTCCCCATTGACTTGCATTGGGGTCGGATTTAGTTTTTTGTCGAAACTCCGACTTTTGCTGCGAGATAGTTGGCCGATCTCGTTCGACTCGACTTTTGCTAAAGTCGGATGGTGCGAAACCCGACTCGACCCTCCTGGAGGCAGTCGCTCATCTCTAGTGACCAGTGCTGTGGAGTCAGAGTCAAGGAGCCGGAAGTCAGGGA
The DNA here is from genome assembly GCA_033576555.1 of Oophaga sylvatica. NCBI lineage: Eukaryota > Metazoa > Chordata > Amphibia > Anura > Dendrobatidae > Oophaga > Oophaga sylvatica. The sequence goes on along the minus strand of JARQOD010000001.1, from coordinate 73,137,841 downwards.
AATTGGAGAGTCTGAGTCGGTGATTTGGCTTACAGACTCCATTGCCCTGCTGTAAACACACAGGTCACACTGAAAAGTACTGCTACCTTTTAGGACGGGTGCTCACGATCCGGCAGCGCATGTTCACTGCATCCAAAGAGCTGCCTTCTATTGTATGCAGGTGAAGCCGCATGTGCTCACTGAACAATGTGGATTTACCGCATTCAATATATTTCTACCGTCTCTGCAAGAGAAATTGACACGCTGCGGCCTTGATGACGCGCTACATGTCAGTCTCTGCGGGTGATCCGCAGGCGACTATGAATGCATAGTGGATATGAGATTATTAGAAATCCCATCCACTATGCTGTCACAGGTGTCCGCTGCAGGTTTGCAACCTTCAAATTAATAGGGGGAAGGATTGTGCAGCTTCTGCTGTGGCCACTGTTCCCTAGATGGAGCTGTGCAGCTCCTAACTGAGCAGTTTTGGCCACCGCCGATACCGGGAACAGCTGATCGTCGGGGGTGCCAGGTGTTGCATCCCCACCAATCAGACATTGAAGACCTAGCCTAAGAATAGGCCACCAATATTAAAGCTATGAACAACCCCTTTAATGAATTTGTGTTGCACAAGCATCATCTAAAATCTAAACCAGGTACGAGCTGCGGCAGATTTTAGTAAACTTGTCGAGTCCTAGTTGTCATGTCCCCTAGAAAAGAGGCAGGGCAATAATGCTGCAGAACATACACAGAACATATACACACACAGCTCCAAGGATGGAGAAGCTAAAAAGACAAGTATAAATAGTTACCGATCTCAGAAAATGGCAACACAAAGTACCATCATTTTTTCCATTACAAAGATCAGAACTAAAGTTAATAATAAATAATAATAATAATAAATAAAATAAAGGTAACACCCATATAAGTTTGGTATCGCTGCAGTCGTACTGACCTGGAAAGTCAAGACTGCCTGGTCATCTTCACTGCACAATTAACGTTAACGCCATGAGGCCCCTTTCACATTGCGTTCAGGCACCCATTCGTTGGTCACTTCGGAGCTTACGCAAGAAACCCCCAGCTAAACATGATCAGGCGTACATGCAGACAGAGCCATAGACTATAATGGTGCAGACAGAGTGAGCGTGGGCTCTGTCGCGCATTATATTCAGGCATATATACGCCTACTGGAGACGGACACTCAAATGCAGCCTAATAGGGTGTGAAAGCACCCCAAGAGAAACCCAATATCATGATATGAATGGTATTATCCAAAATTATAACTTCCCGCAATAAACAGGCCCTCATACAGCATGGAGAATAAGAACAGGGAGGGTCAAAGCACAAAAAGAAAATGACAAATGATGAGCTGCAAGGACCATCACCGATCATCTCTATAAATAGTCAATAAGACGACGTCCAGCAGATGAAGCGTAACCAGCCATGGCCCTTCAACCGCTGCATCAGACATGGTGTAACCAAACATGGCTGCTTCACCTCTGGCACCAGACATGATGTAACCAAATATGATGCCTCCACCACTGGCACCGAGCATGGCGTAACCAGACATGGCGCGTCCATCGCTGACACCGGATTGGTCTAACCCGACACGTTTCCACCACCGCTGGCACCAGACATGATGTAACCAGACATGGCGCGTCCCCACTGGCACCAGACATGATGTAACCATACATGATGCCTCCACCGCTGGCACCGAGCATGGCGTAACCAGACATGGCGCGTCCATCGCTGACACCAGACGTGGTGTAACCAGACATGGCGCCTCCACCGCTGGCACCAGACCTGGTGTAACCAGACATGGCGCCTCCACCGCTGGCACCAGACGTGGTGTAACCAGACATGGCGCCTCCACCGCTGGCACCAGACGTGTGTAACCAGACATGGCGCCTCCACCGCTGGCACCAGACGGGTGTAACCAGACATGGCGCCTCCACCGCTGGCACCAGACGCGGTGTAACCAGACATGGCGCCTCCACCGCTGGCACCAGACGCGGTGTAACCAGACATGGCGCGTCCACCGCTGGCACCAGACGCGGTGTAACCAGACATGGCGCGTCCACCGCTGGCACCAGACGCGGTGTAACCAGACATGGCGCGTCCACCGCTGGCACCAACGCGGTGTAACCAGACATGGCGCGTCCACCGCTGCACCAGACGCGGTGTAACCAGACATGGCGCGTCCACCGCTGGCACCAGACGCGGTGTAACCAGACATGGAGCGTCCACCGCTGGCACCAGACGCGGTGTAACCAGACATGGCGCGTCCACCGCTGGCACCAGACGCGGTGTAACCAGACATGGGCGCGTCCACCCGCTGGCACCAGTACGCGGTGTAACCAGACATGGCGCGTCCACCGCTGGCACCAGACGCGGTGTAACCAGACATGGCGCGTCCACCGCTGGCACCAGACGGGTGTAACCAGACATGGCGCGTCCACCGCTGGCACCAGACGTGGTGTAACCAGACATGGCGCCTCCACCGCTGGCACCAGACGGGTGTAACCAGACATGGCGCGTCCACCGCTGGCACCAGACGCGGTGTAACCAGACATGGCGCGTCCACCGCTGGCACCAGACGGGTGTAACCAGACATGGCGCGTCCACCGCTGGCACCAGACGGGTGTAACCAGACATGGCGTCCACCGCTGGCACCAGACGCGGTGTAACCAGACATGGCGCGTCCACCGCTGGCACCAGACGCGGTGTAACCAGACATGGCGCGTCCACCGCTGGCACCAGACGCGGTGTAACCAGACATGGCGTCCATCGCTGGCACCATACCGTGTGTAGACCAACTGCCAGTCCCCGCTGCACCACTCGTGTAGACCAACATAGCTCAGCTGGCACCAGCGGTGTAATCCAACATGCAGCGTTGCCACGGCTGGCACCAGACCGGTGTAACCAAACATGGCGTCCATACGTAGGCACAGAGCGTGTACCGACACCATGCCTCCCCGCTGGCACCAACGTGGAACAGACATGGAGCGGTGCCACCGGATGCACCAGACGCGTAACCAACAGCGCCGCTGACAAGGTACCAGAAGGCGTCACGCTGGCACCACGTGTAACAACAGGCGTTCCCGCTGCCAACTGGACGACATGCGCCCGTGCACACATTTATTCATATATGGTATTAGACACTGCCACCATGCCATCTGCGCTACATAATGGGCAGGAGTATATTCCACCAGTGCAGGCAGGTTCAGACTTCTAGTACTAATGAGAGCTCCTTCCGAACACCCGCACGTGCGAGGACGCCGACACCGGCCCCATATCTCCGGGCTGCTGGCAGCACACAGCCAGGCGGAGGGGGAGAAGTTTACAAAGTTGCCTCAAAGTTCCCTGAGAGAGCGGCGGGGCTCGTCCTCTTACCGGCGCTGCGGACCACTCTCCACGGTCCCTGGGGCTTCACTACCGGAGACATCTCTGCTCTGCCGCCCGCGCTCTCTCCTGCCTGTCACTCAGCTCCGCCACAGGGGCAGCAAGTGGGCGGGGCGTAGAAGAGGGCGGGGCTACACACGGGCGCTGTGTTCTCCCCGGCCGCCATCTTGGAGGAGGATGAGAGAATATTGAACTGCTACTGTACATGCAGCCTGATATGGACGCAGCTATGTGGAGAAGTGAAGCAGTTGTCTGTAGCAACTACTACACTAGTTGTTATGGGCAACTGCTTGCATTTGTTTGAGTTTCACCAATTGCATAATGCACAGAAGATATACATTATATATTCCTAGCATTGCCAGTGTCACCTATCCTGTAGGTCTCTTATGGTGGGAACCGCCTCCGCTATGTTATCACTGTCTATGGGATGACTGGAGACAGCCGAGCACCATGTTTGGCGTTCTCTGACTTTCGTTCGACAATACCACTCCAGACTCCCGACCGTATCACTCCTCTAACCCTACTGTACCACTCCGACCCCGTATCACTGCTACCCTGTACCACTGTCCCTACCCTGTACCACTCTCCCGACCCCCGTATTACTGCTACCCTGTACCACTCTGACCCCGTATCACTCTGACCTTGCACCATTCCGACCCTGTATCACTCCTACCCTGCACCACTCCTACCCTGTACCACTCCGACCCCGTATCACTCCTACCCTGTACCACTCCGACCCCATATCACTCCTACCCTGTACCACTCCAACTCCATATCACTCCTACCCTGTACCACTCCGACTTCACACCACTCTGACCCCATACCACTCTTCCCCCGTACCACTCTGACCCCGTACCACTCCAACCCAGTAGCACTCCCACCCCGTATCACTCCTACCCCGTACCACTCTGACCCAGTACCACTCCTACCCTGTACCACTCCGACCCCATACCACTCCGACCCCATACCATCTCTGACCCAGTACCACTCTGACCCAGTACCACTCCGACCTCGTACCACTCTGACCCAGTACCACTCCGACCCCGTACCACTCTGACCCCGTACCACTCTGACCCAGTACCACTCCGACCCCATATCACTCCGACCCCGTACCACTCTGACCCCGTACCACTCTGACCCAGTACCAATCCTACCCCGTATCACTCCTACCCGGTACCACTCCGACCCCACACCACTCCGACCCTGCAACACTTTGACCCCGCACCACTCCTACCCTGTACCACTACACTAGTTGTTATGGGCAACTGCTTGCATTTGTTTGGGTTTCACCAATTGCATAATGCACAGAAGATATACATTATATATTCCTAGCATTGCCAGTGTCACCTATCCTGTAGGTCTCTTATGGTGGGAACCGCCTCCGCTATGTTATCACTGTCTATGGGATGACTGGAGACAGCCGAGCACCATGTTTGGCAGTCTCTGACTTTTGTTCGACAATGTGTGGCACCACTCCGACCCCGCACCACTCCGACCCCGTATCACTCCTACCCTGTACCACTCCTACCCGGTACCACTCCGACCCCGTATCACTGCTACCCTGTACCACTCTGACCCCGTATCACTCCGACACCGCACCACTCCGACCCCGTATCACTCCTACCCTGTACCACTCCGACCCCGTATCACTGCTACCCTGTACCACTCCGACCCCGTATCACTGCTACCCTGTACCACTCTGACCCCGTATCACTCCGACCCCGCACCACTCCGACCCCGTATCACTCCTACCCTGTACCACTGCTACCCTGTACCACTCCGACCCCGTATCACTGCTACCCTGCACCACTCCGACCCCGTACCACTCTGACCCAGTACCACTCTGACCCAGTACCACTCCGACCCCATATCACTCTGACCCCGTACCACTCTGACCTAGTATCACTCTGACCCAATACCACTCCTACCCAGTACCACTCCGACCCCGTATCACTCCTACCCTGTATCACTCCTCCCCGTACCACTCCGACCCCACACCACTCCGACCCTGCAACACTTTGACCCCGCACCACTCCTACCCTGTACCACTCTGACCTTGCACCACTCTAACCGGGCATATCAGGGTCGGCGGTATCAGCAGTCGTACACCCATAATGATTAAGCTCCAGGATAGGGGTCAAAGTGGCTGATGTGGTCGATAATCCATTAATCCCGTTCAACTCTAAAGCCCCAATACACTATAAAATAACGTCAGCCAAAAACACCAATATCAACAAGTTCATCCACCAGTCTAATATGTACAGATTATGTCTTTTCTGGTGGTTTTATCCCTGGCTTTTTGATGGATTTTATATTGTATTTATTAATAGTGTGGGGCTTCCGTGGACGGTCTCGTCTTTGAGTCGTTTCTCGGCTTTCAAAGCCTGAAGTGATTAAAAGCAACTGTAAAAGACTGAACCTGCGCACAGCAAGTCATTTTGGTATTGTTGCGCACATATTCATTTTTTCCGGTGGCTTTTAAGCCGAATCCTCCTGAAAAACACGTGCACAGTACACATCACCCTTAGAGAAAGCATAGCAAGCGCTCCTGTGTATGAAGGAGTTAGGCGAGATATCTCCCGGCCAAACTATCCCCTGGACCATCATTCAGCCAACAGATATACTAAGTGTATGGGGGCTTTACGCCGCAGTCACACATTTTTTGTTGTTTTTTTCCCAAGTACGTTTTGGAACGTGTAGTGTCCGTATTTTCATCAGTGTGGCATTCATTTCCCATATACAAAAAAAATACAATTTCCAAGCATTTTCTACCAATAAAACAGTATAAACCCCGTCACAGCACTCAGATGACACACTGATGGCATTGATGCATTGACCATTTCTTTTCAAGAACACATTGATTGAATGGGTGAGTTTCATCTACTGTGACTGGTTTTGGTTTGTTCTGCATCCCAAAAACTAAAAAATGACTTAAATTTGTATATACCCCATATCAGTGCCAATGGGAAGTGCAGGTTGTGCTGCAAAAAATGAAGTCCTCACACAGGTCTGCTGGTGAAAAATAAAAATGTTATGATCTTTGCATTCAGCGGCATAAAGATATGTTTTTTAAAGTGTTTTTATTTCTCAAAAGTAGTAACACATTTAGTAAAAAAAAATTAATTAATAAATATCCATGTAATTGTACTGACCAGGAAGATCAAAGGTTATTTATGCTGCGCGGTGAATGGTGCCAATTTTCTGTTGTAAAAGAACATTGATTTCATGATTGTAAGAGTTAATAAAATATTATCTATGCATTATATCTTCCCCTAAGTGGTGCCTTTAAAATTCAAAATACCCCACACAAATGAAACAGTCCTCAATCTGCTGTATCGAAATCTATAAAAGGTAATGTATGGGAAGAACAAGAAAAAGGAGAAACGAGCCGCACGAAAAAGCTGCCAGGAGTGTTGTAAAAGGAAAACTGGGTGTTTCCTGCCTAAGATTTCTGTAAGGGCTCATACTCACTGGAGACAAAAACGGACGATTGCAAGCGGATAAAAAAAATCGGCTTGCAATCGGACCAATGTTACTCAATAGGGACTTCTCATTTGCGATTTTTTTTCTCTTCTGAAATCGTTCTGAGAAAAAAATCGCAGCATGCTGCGATTTGCAGCGATTTTGGCATGATAATCGCTAATGCAAGTCAATAGATGCGATAAAAAATCGGACAGCACTCGCACCATGCAAGTGCTGTCCGATTTATACGCACCAGTGTCCTTTGAAAAGCCGGCAAATCATCCCCAGCTACTGTAAAATCACACTGACAGCTCACAAAACACTACATATATACACATATAATACATATATATATACATGTCATTGTGACACATATATATATTTATAGTACATACACTTCTACATAGTATAATAGCCGCTAATTCAATTGCCGGCTTTTGTGAAATTACAGATCCAACATGAAATGACACATGGTTTACATACAGTTAACCATGTAATTTCATGTAGTTTAATATATGGTTTTCACTAACAATTACATGAGTGTATGTGTGCAAAATTTCATCAGCTAGGGGTTAATTAAAGGTGTAAATTTGTTGAAAAAAAATGCGTGGGCTCCCCGCTATTTTCTCAACCAGACAGACAAAGCCAGCGAGTGGGGGCAGATAATAATAGCCTAGGAAGGGTGCATTTATTTTGTACCCCCCCGGCTACTAACATCTGCCCCCAGACACCCCAGAAAAGGCAAAACTATAATTAGATGCGCCCTTTCTGGCGCAACATTATTCTTACCTATCCGCCGCTGTAATCCTTCACAAAGGGTTAACTGCCTTACAGTGCAGCTAATGCTGTCTGCTCAGCTGTAAGGCCACGAATGAATAAGCTTATCTTCAGGGCGACAGGAGAGGAAGTGATTACTGTGGGAAGCTTAATTGATTGCTTCCCACGGTAATCAGTTCACTTCAGGTCAGCCGGGACTCCCTCTGACGTCACTTTAGCTGTGCGGTGTCCCTGGCAGACCTGAAGCGACGTTACCCGCAGTGTCGCTTGTACGGATCGCTGCCTGAGCTGCCTGTTTGGCAGCTCAGCAGCGATCATGTAGCGACACACCAGCGATCCTGACAAGTTCATATCGTTGTCGGGATCGCTGCTGCGTCGCTATGTGAGATGGGGCCCTAATCAGTTCAGGTCAGCCGGGGACACTGCACAGCATCAGTGACGTCAGAGGGAGTCCCGGCTGACCTGAAGTGAACTGATTACCATGGGAAGCAATCAATTAAGCTTCCCACAGTAAAAACTTCCACTACTGTCGCCCTGAAGATAAGCTCATTCATTCGTGGCCTTACAGCTGAGCAGGCAGCATTAGCTGCACTGCTTGGCTGTAAGGCAGTTAACCCTTTGTGAAGGATTACAGCGGGGGACCTGACAGATCGCCGGATAGGTAAGAATAATGTTGCTTTATTATTTTTTCTTTATTACAGGAGAACAAGGGTTTGCACCGATTACCAGTTAAATAAAAGATGGTCAAAAAATGTGTGTTTATTTCATTAAAATTATTTATTATTAATGTGTGTGTTTTTTTTATTTCCTTCAATAGGATTAATAATTTATAGTTGTCTAATTGACAACTGTCAATTATTAACCTGGCTTAAAGTCACCTTTCAATAGCTAGGTGGCTTTAACCCATTATTAACCCATTCGCCACCGCTACAGGGCAATGGGAATAGACGGGCAAAGTGCCAGAAAGGGCGCATCTAATTATAGATTTGCCTTTTCTGGGGTAGCTGGGGGCAGATATTAGTAGCTAGTGGGGCACAAAATAAATGCACCCTCCCTAGGCTATTATTATCTGACACCACTCACTGGCTTTGTCTATCTGGTTGAAAAAATAGCGCGGGAGTCCACGCATTTTTTTTTTCAACGAATTTACACCTTTAATTAACCCCTACATGTGTGAAATTTTGCACACATACACTCATGTAATTGTTAGTGAAAACCATATATCAAACTACATGAAATGACATTGTTAACTGTATGTAAACCATGTGTCATTTCATGTCGGGTCTGTAATTTCACAAAAGCCGGCAATTGAATTAGCGGCTATTATACTATGTAGAAGTGTATGACCTATATATATATATATATATATATATATATATATAATTATTTGCTTTTTGTGTACATTTTTTTTTTTAAATGTGATATTTACATCAGTTTTTACATAGAACTGCTCTATGTAAAACATCATGTTAAAATCGCATTGCATACGGATGGAAAATGGATGGTGCGATTAAAAATCACATACAAATCGCATGACAATCGCATGACAATTGCATATAATCGGACAGTTTTTTCCATCCAGAAAACGGACCGTTTTTTTTTCCACAAATGGAAAGGAGCCCTCAAGCCTGTTTACTAGGGCCTGTTATTCACACTGACCAAACACTAATGAAAATCTGATCGTTATTCACACTATCCAAATACTGATGAAAATCGGAACATTATTCACACTGACCAAACACTGATGAAAATCGGATCGTTCACCATCAACTGTGAATGGACGTTATTCACACTGACCAAACAATGATAAAAATCAGATCATTATACGCACTGACCAAACACTGATGAAAATCGGACCGTTATTCACACTGACCAAACACTGATGAAAATCGGACTGTTAACTCTATGTAAACCATGTGTCATTTCATGTCGGCTTCTGTATTTTCACAAAAGCCGGCAATTGAATTAGCGGCTATTATACTATGTAGAAGTGTATGAACTATAAATATATGTATATATATATGTCACAATGATGTGTGTATATATATATATATATATATATATATATATGTATTCTATGTGTGTATATGTATTGATTCTATTCTTTATTAAAGCTGTCAGTGTGATTTTACAGTATAGCCGGGGATGAATTGCCGGCTTTTCTAAAGGACACCGGTGCGATTTAATCGCAAGTCACACGTGCGGTCCGTTTGTAATCCAATTTTTCATCGCTCCCATAGACTTGCATTGGCGATAGTCGACCCACAATCGGTGACAATCGCAGCATGCTGCGATTGCACTCGGACGTTTAAAACGGACCACAAAAAATCTGACACTGGGAGCTGCTCCATAGATTAACATAGGGCAGACTGCAATACGATTTTTCATCGCATTGCAGTCGTCCGATTTTGTCGCTAGTGTGACTCCGGCCTTATTCATACTATCCAAACACTGATAAAAATCGGACTGTTATTCCACTGACCAAACTCTGATGAAAATCAGACCGTTATTCACACTGACCAAACTCTGATAAAAATCGGACCGTTATTCACACTGACCAAACACTGATGAAAATCAGACCGTTATTCACACTGACCAAACACTGATGAAAATCAGACCGTTATTCACACTGACCAAACTCTGATGAAAATCGGATCGTTATTCACACTGACCAAACTCTGATGAAAATCGGATCGTTATTCACACTGACCAAACTCTGATGAAAATCGGATCGTTATTCACACTGACCAAACTCTGATGAAAATCAGACCGTTATTCACACTGACCAAACTCTGATAAAAATCGGACCGTTATTCACACTGACCAAACACTGATGAAAATCAGACCGTTATTCACACTGACCAAACACTGATGAAAATCAGACCGTTATTCACACTGACCAAACTCTGAGGAAAATCGGATCGTTATTCACACTGACCAAACTCTGATGAAAATCGGATCGTTATTCACACTGACCAAACTCTGATGAAAATCAGACCGTTATTCACACTGTCCAAACTCTGATAAAAATCGGACCGTTATTCACACTGACCAAACACTGATGAAAATCAGACCGTTATTCACACTGACCAAACTCTGATAAAAATCGGACTGTTATTCACACTGACCAAACACTGATGAAAATCAGACCGTTATTCACACTGACCAAACACTGATGAAAATCAGACCGTTATTCACACTGACCAAACTCTGATGAAAATCGGATCGTTATTCACACTGACCAAACTGATGAAAATCGGATCGTTATTCACACTGACCAAACTTTGATGAAAATTGGATCATTATTCACACTGACCAAACACTGATGAAAATCGGATCATTATTCACACTGATCAAACACTGATGAAAATCGGATCGTTATTCACACTGACCAAACACTGATGAAAATCGGATCATTATTCACACTGACCAAACACTGATGAAAATCGGATCATTATTCACACTGATCAAACACTGATGAAAATCGGATCGTTATTCACACTGACCAAACACTGATGAAAATCGGACTGTTAGGGCTCATACCCATTTGTGGAAAATAAAAGGTCCGTTTTCTGGATGGAAAAAACGGTCCAATTATATGCAATTGTCATGCGATTTGTATGCGATTTTTAATCGCACCATCTGTTTTCCATCTGTATGCAATGCGATTTTAACAAAAAAAAATGTAGACAAAAAGCAAATAATTATATATATATATAAATATATATATAGGTCATACACTTCTACATAGTATAATAGCCGCTAATTCAATTGCCGACTTTTGTGAAATGTCAGACCCGACATGGTCAGTGTGAATAACAGGCCCTAGTAAACAGGCTTGAGGGCTCCTTTCCATTTGTGGAAAAAAAAAAAACGGTCCGTTTTCTGGATGGAAAAAACGGTCCGAATCTATGCAATTGTCATGCGATTGTCATGCGATGTGTATGCGATTTTTAATTGCACCCTCCGTTTTCCATCTGTATGCAATGCGATTTTAACATGACGTATATATATGTAGGTCAATCAATTAAGCTTCCCACACTAATCACTTCCTCTCCTGTCGCTGGGAGAGGAGCTGATGAAAATCGGACCGTTATTCACACTGACCAAACAGATGAAAATCGATTGTTATTCACACTGACCAACATTGATGAAAATCGGATCGTTATTCACACTGACCAAACATGTGATAAAATCGGATCGTTATTCACATGACCAAACACTGATCGAAAAATTTCATGCGATTGTTATTACACTAACCAAACATGATGAAAATCGATCATTATTCACACTGTACCAATAACTGATGAAAATCGGACGTTATTCACACTGACCAAACAGCTGATGAAAATCGGACCGTTATTCACACTGACCAAACACTGATGAAAATCGGACCGTTATTCACACTGACCAAACACTGATGAAAATCGGACGTTATTCACACTGACCAAACACTGATGAAAATCGGACGTTATTCACACTGACCAAACAATGATGAAAATAGATCATTATACGCACTGACCAAACACTGATGAAAATCGGATCATTATTCACACTGACCAAACACTGATGAAAATCGGATCGTTATTCACACTGACCAAACTCTGATGAAAATCGGATCGTTATTCACACTGACCAAACTCTGATGAAAATCGGATCGTTATTCACACTGACCAAACCTGATGAAAATCGACCGTTATTCACACTGACCAAACACTGATAAAATCGGACCGTTATTCACACTGACCAAACACTGATGAAAATCAGACCGTTATCACACTGACCAAACTCTGATAAAAATCGGACAGTTATTCACACTGACCAAACACTGATGAAAATCGGACTGTTAACTCTATGTAAACCATGTGTCATTTCATGTCGGCTTCTGTATTTTCACAAAAGCCGGCAATTGAATTAGCGGCTATTATACTATGTAGAAGTGTATGAACTTTAAATATATATATATATATTTATATGTCACAATGACGTGTGTATATATATATATATATGTGGATTCTATGTGTGTATATGTATTGATTCTATTCTTTATTAAAGCTGTCAGTGTGATTTTACAGTATAGCCGGGGATGAATTGCCGGCTTTTCTAAAGGACACCGGTGCGATTTAATCGCAAGTCACACGTGCGGTCCGTTTGTAATCCAATTTTTCATCGCTACCATAGACTTGCATTGGCGATAGTCGACCCACAATCGGTGACAATCGCAGCATGCTGCGATTGCACTCGGACGTTTAAAACGGACCACAAAAAATCTGACACTGGGAGCTGCTCCATAGATTAACATAGGTCCGACTGCAATGCGATATTTCATCGCATTGCAGTCGTCCGATTTTGTCGCTAGTGTGACTCCGGCCTTATTCATACTACCCAAACACTGATGAAAATCGGACTGTTATTCACACTGACCAAACTCTGATGAAAATCAGACCGTTATTCACACTGACCAAACACTGATGAAAATCAGACCGTTATTCACACTGACCAAACACTGATGAACATCAGACCGTTATTCACACTGACCAAACACTGATGAAAATCGGATCGTTATTCACACTGACCAAACTCTGATGAAAATCGGATCGTTATTCACACTGACCAAACTCTGATGAAAATCGGATCGTTATTCACACTGACCAAACCTGATGAAAATCGGATCATTATTCACACTGACCAAACACTGATGAAAATCGGATCATTATTCACACTGACCAAACACTGATGAAAATCGGATCATTATTCACACTGATCAAACACTGATGAAAATCGGATCATTATTCACACTGACCAAACACTGATGAAAATCGGACTGTTAGGGCTCATACCCATTTGTGGAAAATAAAAAGGTCCGTTTTCTGGATGGAAAAAACGGTCCAATTATATGCAATTGTCATGCGATTTGTATGCGATTTTTAATCGCACCATCTGTTTTCCATCTGTATGCAATGCGATTTTAACAAAAAAAATGTAGACAAAAAGCAAATAATTATATATATATATATATAATATATATATTAGGTCATACACTTCTACATAGTATAATAGCCGCTAATTCAATTGCCGGCTTTTGTGAAATGTCAGACCCAACATGGTCAGTGTGAATAACAGGCCCTAGTAAACAGGCTTGAGGGCTCCTTTCCATTTGTGGAAAAAAAAACGGTCCGTTTTCTGGATGGAAAAAAACGGTCCGAATCTATGCAATTGTCATGCGATTGTCATGCGATTTGTATGCGATTTTTAATTGCACCCTCCGTTTTCCATCTGTATGCAATGTGATTTTAACATGACGTATATATATGTAGGTCAATCAATTAAGCTTCCCACACTAATCACTTCCTCTCCTGTCGCTGGGAGAGGAGCTGATGAAAATCGGTCCGTTATTCACATTGACCAAACACTGATGAAAATCGGATCGTTATTCACACTGACCAAACATTGATGAAAATCGGATCGTTATTCACACTGACCAAACACTGATGAAAATCGGATCGTTATTCACACTGACCAAACACTGATGAAAATCGGATCGTTATTCACACTGACCAAACACTGATGAAAATCGGATCGTTATTCACACTGACCAAACACTGATGAAAATTGGATCGTTATTCACACTGACCAAACACTGATGAAAATCGGATCGTTATTCACACTGACCAAACACTGATGAAAATCGGATCGTTATTCACACTGACCAAACACTGATGAAAATCGGATCGTTATTCACACTGACCAAACACTGATGAAAATCGGATCATTATTCACACTGACCAAACACTGATGAAAATCGGATCGTTATTCACACTGACCAAACACTGATGAAAATCGAACTGTTATTCACTTACCAGAAAAATCACTGACATCTTAGCCTTTGGTTATGTGCACAGGGAGTCTTTTTGCAGAATTTTGGGGTAGAAACTGGGAGGAACCTTCCAAGTTTTTGAGGAGGTTTGAGGATTTTTTTGGAGGATTTGAAAAGTTTCCACTCAGATTATGTGTAGCCCAGCTTCGCAGGTACACATGAAAATCCAGGAAAGTGCACAGAAGGGTAACAGCTAAAGCTTGATATGCATTCACTTATGTCACTCACACTTAGACACACCCATAGGGTATATAAGTTTGTGGGAGGCAGTGTAGAAGGAGAAGCCTGTTTCCTGTCTGAGAAGAGATCAGATAGTGGAGTTTCTGTCTTCAGACAGTTCCTGTCTTCGGACAGAGTAGTCAGTCTTGTCTGTCTAGACTTGGAGGAGTTCGGAGTAGATACTTCAGCCGCCTGTCTCAGGACAGTGAAGTTCAGTTGACAGAGGTCCTGAACTGGGAGAATACTGAGAGCTGCTCCGTGAGCTTCAACAAGGATTTGGAGATTCGACTTCTATGCAGCAGTGCTTATGTTAAGAGCGGAAAGCAGGGCGAAGGGCGCAGTGGAGAGTACAGAGCAGTGCCTTAGGTATTGATTTACCTGCACTAAATCACCGGTCACTGGGGACCGAAGTATCACTATTGTTTCAAGCATAGTGACAAGAAAACCAGAGGCATCTGGACTACAGGTCGCAGATAGCAGCCATAAGTGTCATTACGTAACCGGAGTCAGGTGGAATAGGGACTTTGAGCCTGATCAGCAAAAGTAAGAACCTAGTTTCATCTCTGGAAGGCTTCACCACAACATTGGCTGGGCGGAACAGATATAGAGTTAACTACGCTTTATGCAAGTTGGACTCACAAGTACATTGGAAGTAAAGGAGGCCTCTAACCTGCTAAGCTGTTACCTGGATGTGCACTTTCCACCCCGACCAGCTCCCCGGGACCTGCATTTACAACCTGCAAGTAAAGGTACGAAAAGAAGCTATCTTGTGTGCGACTGAATTATTATTGCACCCTGCATAATCACCACCATAGACTTCCAGGGACACGTCTCGCCTGTGGGAGACTTACTACCAAGCTGCCCCATAACATCCCCTGTGAAAGTCCTCATAGCAGCGCTGGTACAATTACCAGAAACCACAGGTGGCGTCACAAACTGTTATTGTGTAGCCCTGGTATGTAAGGCACACAATACCAGGAGGATGAGTGGAGAGGTAACGGTTAAGGGTTCTACATGAGGCTTACCCACTTCAGACACACCCAGCAGGGGTGTAGAGGGGAGTGGCCTTTTTAGTAGTGTAGCCCTGGTACACATACCGAGGATGAGTGGAGAGGTACAGTTAAGGTCTTTCAGACATCATGTACACTTCTGACACACCCGCAGGTGTGGAAGGGAGTGATTTCTATCAGTCATTTCCTGTCCTTGACAGAGAAGTGTCCAGTTGAGCCTGTCATCAGTTCAGAACGTGGAGGCTGTACAGGTGGTCTAATTCACCTTAGCCTAGTCAGTGCTGTGCCCATGAAGAAAGACTGAACTATCTATTAGAGTCGAGGCAAATCGAAGGCAAAGTGAAGGAATTTATTGAAAGTGCTTATGGCTTGGAAAAGTCCTGCACATTGCTACCGGTCACTGGGACCGAAGGATCACTATAGCTACAAGCATAGTGGTAGAAAAACCAGAGATTTACTGGACCCTAGGTCGCGGCAACAGCCCATATAGTCAGTACGTAACTGGAGTCAGGTGGAATAGGGACTTTGAGTCAAGCGCAGACAAAAGCAGGAACCTAGTTTCATCAATGGGAAGACTTCACCACAAATCTGACTGGGCAGAACAGCTTGGAATAGCTGAAATTAAAGAGGGAACTAGCGCCAAGCTGGTTGTACTCATCGTTATTGGACAGTAAAGGAGGCCCCTAATTTGCTTAGCTGTTGCCTCAAAGCTCATCCTCCATCACCCCATCAGCCTCCCTGGGACCTGCCTACCATCTTGCAAGTAAAGGTATGGAAAGAAGCTGACCGTGTGAGACTGTGTTATTTAATCTGCACCCGACTTCACTGACTTCATAGACCTTGAGGGACAGTCCCACCTGTAGGGGACCCGACATCTAGCTGCACACCATCCCCTCAGAGATCTATAGCAGCGCTGGTACAAATTACCAGAATACTACAGGTGGCGTCACGAACTGTATATAATCTATCCCCTGTAAATATATCCCCAACATACGCCAGACCGCCAGGGCCACAGACCGAGCCACAGCTACCTGTGACAAACCCCATAGACTTCCATGGGCTGGGCTCTGAGTACCCCATTGCCCTGGTAATCCACAATTGTGGTGGCGGTCGACACAAAAATTGGCGTCACGAACAGGATGCGAAACTCGCGATTGCGAGCCCTGTGTGCCTGTGGATTGTTTTTGTGAAAAAGGACTGTTTGCACTTTTGGCGCCAAAAATCGCCATCTTTGTCGCCATATTCGCGCCCTCAGGCGCTGGAGAAGAAGGTGGGCGTACCTGAAAGAGCGCGCAAAGTCTTGGACACGCCCCCGGCTCTGACTCATCGGCAGGTCCTGCAACAGGAAGTGAACGCTCTGACATCAGAGCGCCTGCGACGAAGGTCCTGTTCCACTGCGTGCCTGTGAAATAGCAGCGTCTGAAACCGGTAGGCTCCGTTTAACCAAGGGGGCGCTAAGATGTCACAACAACCGGCTGACAGTGCGGCCCCGCCGGAGCCCCAATCCCGCACCGTCTGGTATTGTAGCGCCAGATGGGGGCGCAGGCCCTGCACCCAGTCCGGTAGTCCCGATCATGCCACTAACGCTCCCATATATGCCTGGGGCGAAATGGCTTCCCCAGTACAGCGGTGAGCCAGGCACTTTAGCAGGCTTCAAGCGGAAGTTATGCAGCATCCTAGAAATGTACTCCATGCCTGAGAGACAAAAAGCTGCTGTGCTAATAGGGCAGCTAACCGGCGCTGCTGAGAGGGAAGTGGAGACTTGGGATACCGTTGATCAGGAGTCGGTACCTGCGATCTCCTTAAGCTACATGCCATATTTGAAGACCGCACAGAAACGGATCTCCGGATGGCCTTCTATCACTGTTCACAACAGCCAGGTGACAGCATCCGGGACTATGCTTGCCGACTACAGGGAGCCCTGAGAGCCCTCAAGCAGATTAACAATTTAAATGCTATCGATGAGAATAAAATGTTGAAAGAACAATTTATACAGGGATTGAGATCCCAAGAGGAACGCAGAACTGTAAACTGGTGGTCCTTAGATCATCCGGATGCTACCTTTGATGCCCTAAAAGACATGGCAATAAAAGGGCTGCGGCCCCTGGGCAAACCCGAGTGGCAACCCAACATCATCAGGTTGAAGTCACTCCGGAACCGGCAGTAAACCCCTTTTCCCCGCTAGTGGCCGAAGCCAAAGCGCAGATGACACCTCCTAGTGAATTGGACTGTCTGCGCTCAGAGGTGCGCCAGCTGACTAAAAATCTGGCTGCTGTGATGAGTGCCCTGCAGCTGCGGAAAGAGGAGGAAGGAAAGATCTTGTTAGCTGACTGCCCAGAAGACGTCCCGTGGATGCACCGGAGAAGAAGAAGACGTCGCCCCCCCGGAGGAGGACAACGCCACCCCCAGGAGCGACCTCTGATCAACACCCTCCTCGTCGAGAGATCATCTGTTATCGCTGCAACCGGAAAGGTCATCTGTCTACACAGTGTCCTTTAAACGGGCAGAACCTGGGTCCAAGGGCCAACACCCAGGAGAATACCCGTCAGGCCCCCTAGACTGGAACCGCAGGTATGTGGGGGCGACCCTACCTGTCCATTATTCTAGATGGTATTGCTGTTCCAGCATTGTTAGACACTGGGTCCCAGGTGACCCTAATACCTGATGCTCCTATATACCAAGTACTGGTCAATGGACAGCCTTAAACCTCCGAGCCTTGACTTTACTGTGTATGCTTCTAATGGTCTTCCTGTAGAAGTACTCGGAACAAAATGTGTAGATGTAAAGGTGGGCAGAGAGGAGTTGAAAGACCAAGGGCTTCTGGTAGTAAAGACTGTAAATGAGGAGAACGGTCTAAATATAATTTTGGGTACTAACATTATCGTAATTGTTTGGGAGAAGTTGTGTTCTTGCTCCAACAGCTCGCTGAGATTGCCCGACCAAGGCAGAGAGGAGTAATTCAAAGAGAGATCCGGGCCCTGGTGTGTCAACAGCAAGCGAAGCTTACCGACGGCGAAATTGGTAATGTACGGGTCACTGACTCGGATCCTATTGTGATACCCCGAATGAGTGAAATGATCATTTGGTGCAGGGCGCCATAGGTCTGAGAGGACAGAATTACCAAGCTGTAGTAGAACCCCACCATTCAGAACATAGACCTACACTTATGACTGCTAGGGGAGAGTAGAAGTGGTGAATGGAAGAGTACCGGTACGGCTTCTCAATTGGGGAGATGATGAGGTAAATTACCCCGTTATGCAACCATTGCTAAACTTCATGCTGTTGATAATAATTCTATTCTCCCGGCTGGGTCCTTAGACTCCTGTCAAATAGCGGAGGACAATGACCCAGCAACTCAGGTGGCGGAATGGTGTCAGCAACTCCATGTTGGGACGGACACCACTCCCGCTCACCAGAAGCAAGGGGTATTACGGGTGGTGCAAGAGTACGCCCAAGTGTTTAGCAAAAATCCACTTGATTTTGGGTAATTAAGGGAGTACAACATCACATCCCTACAGGCAGTCATCCTCCCATCAAAGAGCGGTATAGGCCCATACCTCCAGCTCATTATCAGAAGGCTAAAGAAATGTTGAATGATATGAAAAAGCTGGGGTGATAAGGGATAGTTGTAGCCCTGGGCAGCCCCTCTAGTTCTGGTTAAAAAGAAAGATGGTAGTATGAGAATGTGTGTGGATTACAGGCAGGTGAACCGCATAACACACAAGGATGCATACCCGTTACCACGTATAGAGGAATCATTAGCTGCTCTGAAAACGGCTAACTACTTTTCTACCCTCGATCTGACTAGTGGTTACTGGCAAGTGGCTGTGGCTGAGGAGGATCGTGAGAAAACGGCTTTCACCACCCCAATGGGGCTCTGTGAGTTCGACAGAATGCCGTTTGGGCTCAGTAGTGCCCCAGGAACATTTCAGAGAGTGATGGAAAACTGTCTGGGACATCTCAATTTTGAAACCGTGCTGCTATACCTAGACGACGTCATCGTGTATTCCAAGTCATATGAGGACCATCTGAAGCACCTGGCAGAAGTATTTGAGTCCCTGTCCAGGTACGGGATGAAGTTGAAACCCTCAAAATGCCATCTACTCAAGCAGAAGGTACAATACTTGGGGCACATCGTCAGTTCGGAAGGAGTAGCGCCGGACCCAGAGAAAGTCACCGCCATCCAGAAGTGGCCGGAGCCGAAGAACCTTAAGGAAGTGCGACAGTTCCTGGGACAACGGGTTACTACAGAAGGTTCGTGAAAGATTACACGAAGAAGGCAGCTCCTTTACAGGACCTCCTAGTAGGACAATCCCTAAAGAGCAGAAACCCTCCTTTCAATTGGGGTAAGGAACAGGCTGAAGCATTTCAAAAGATGAAAGAGATCCTTACAGGTGATGAGATCTTAACCTATCCTGATTACAGCCAACCGTTCCTGTTGTACACCGACGCCAGTAATGAAGGGCTGGGAGCAGTTCTCAGTCAGAAGCAGAATGGCCAAGAAAAAGTCATCGCATATGCCAGCAGAAAACTCAGGCCAACGGAGGAAATCCGGAAAATTATAGCAGCTTCAAGCTGGAGTTTCTGGCGCTGGTCTGGGCCATTACTGAAAGATTTAAGCACTATCTGGCCTCCAATAAGTTCACGGCGTACACAGATAACAACCCCTTAACGCACCTGGAAACCGCCAAGCTGGGCGCCATGGAGCAGCGTTGGATGGCTCGGTTGTCCAATTACCAGTTTACTATCAAGTACCGGGCAGGTCGAAAGAATGCTAATGCTGATGCGTTGTCCCGAATGCCGCATGACTCTGATACGGAAGAAGAATCGGACGACCTGGAAGAAATTGAGCTACCTGCGTTCCATCGAAATGGGGTAGTCCACGAGCATCGAGTCACAGAAAGCAGTATGGTGCAACATTAAATCCTTTACCCCATCACAGCTGGAAAGAGACTCAGGACAGTGATCCAGTGGTCAGCCGCATCAAGGAGTTGTTAAGACAGGAAGGCTCCTCTTTGGAAAAGGAAGCACCTATGTCAGCCAAGCTCCTGTGGAACGAGAAAAGCAGGTTGTTCCTATACCGTGAGAAGTTGTGCAGGAGATACGTCAACCCCAGAACCCATGAAATGGTCTGGCAAATAGTGGTCCCCAAGGCAGACGTCCCAATGGTGTTGGAAGCGTACCACGATCAAGCAGGACACTTTGGCTGGAGAAAGCTGGAGACCCTGTTGAGATGCCGGTTCTACTGGGTAGGGATGCGCAGCTCCATCGAGAGGTGGTGTCGGAACTGTGGACCTTGTGGTCTCAGAAGAAAGGACTACGGTAGTCAGAAGGCACCCCTGCAACCTATCCGGACGACTCGTCCCCTGGAGATTGTGGCCCTGGACCACGTCAAATTGTCGCCAAGTAGATCTGGATACTCATACGCCTTGACTATGGTGGACCATTACTCCAGATTTCTGGTGGTTGTTCCAGTTAAGGACCAGACCGCAGTGACGGCAGCGAAAACCTTTCAAGCAAGCTTCTGCAGACCGCATGGGTATCCCGAGCAAGTATTAACCGATCAGGGACCTGCTTTTGAAGCCGATTTATTCAAGGAATTCTGTCACATGTACGGGTGCAAGAAAATAAGAACAACACCATACCACCCTCAAACCAACGGTCTTTGTGAAAAGATGAACCATATTGTCCTTGACTTGTTGAGATCCATACCGTTGGAAGACAGGAATCGATGGCCGGATTTACTGCCTGATTTGGTTGATTTGTATAATCATATACCTGTAAGCTCAACTAACTGCACTCCAGCTTATCTTATGAGAGCAAGGCCTGGAAAACTACCAATGGATCTAGAACTTGGAGTGGTAGAACCGGAGGCAGACGACGCTGTTGAAAACTGGGACGTCAATCGGCAAGAGCAATACAGAAGAGTACAAATTTGTGTAGAGGAAAGTCTCAATAAGGCACGGGAGAAACAGGAAGATGTTTACAACCGAAATGCTCCTGCCAAGCCTTTGATGCCTGGAGAGGTAGTATTAAAAAGGAAAAGGAGGATGCACAAATTGGATAATCAGTGGGAGCAAGAACCCTACGTCATACAAGATTCTAAATATGACAACAGAAAAGTTTGTGTCGTCAGTAAGGACGGAGGAAGAACAACAATCACTGTGTCCAGAGATCATTTGAAATTGTGTCCAGAACACTTAAAGCGTTGTGAAAAGAACCCTGTCCTCAATCAAGGAGAAAGAAAGGAAGAGGTCCTACACACAGATCTGGGAGATTTTCCCGCGGATTGGCCCCGACTGGGAGATGCTGTGATAATTCCAGTGTTGCAGTTTTATCAGCCACAAGAGGAAGTTCTACCTCCAGTTGTGCCTGTGGTGCCAGTTGAGCCCGCTCAGGAGTTACCCATCCCAGCAACACCTCAACCTGTGGAATCTCAAGATGGATCATCTGAAGCAGCGCCCCATACTATGGGATCCCCTGGTGAAGCTGACTCACACCGCCCAGCCATCAGTACGCTTGCCAGATCCATAGAAAGATTAAGGCAGTTCTATAGTTTGCCGTTACGCAGTGCAGACAGATCGCAACTTGATATACCTGAAGCTACACCACGTAGATCAGAGCGAACCACCAAAGGGAAGTTACCCATTAGATATCAGCAGTGATTATAACGAATTCATGTGAATATTGTGAAAAGTCTATATATATATGTGTTTTTCCCTATTATGTCTTCGTTTAACAATGGACTCAGAGGCTGAGGACTGAGCCAGCCCAAAAACTGTATCCTGTAAATAGTTGCACTAAAGTGCCTTTTTAATGGTTTCACATGAAACCTTGACTTACCTCTGAACCAAAAACCCGTGTGGTGTGGCACTGAGTGAGGTCTGCATTTGGATGTCCTGCAGCCCACCCAGGACCTACGTTGAAGGTTTGGTGCGGGTCCTTCACAAGAATACTGTATATTTATTGAATGCTATTTAATACTTTTGTATTTCTATATATAATGTTATTGTTTGCAACGTTCAAGATATCCTCACCTCCCGGATGGGACGAATTAATGTTATTGTTAATGTTTTCATGCATAAACAAAAATGTCTCTTTATATTTTACAGCCCGGGAGTGCTGTCGTTTACCATGGGGGAATGTGTAGCCCTGGTACACAATACCAGGAGGATGAGTGGAGAGGTAACAGTTAAGGTCTCTTCATGACATCATGTACACTTCTGACACACCCAGCAGGGTGTGGAAGGGAGTGATTTCTAGTCAGTCAGTTTCCTGTCCTTGGACAGAGTAGACGTGTCCAGTTTGAGCCTGTCATCAGTTCAGAACGTGGAGGCTGGTACAGGTGGTCTAATTCACCTTAGCCTAGTCAGAGCTGTGCCCCACTGGAAGAAAGACTGAACTATCTATTAAGAGTCGAGCAAATCGAAGGGCAAAGTGGAAGGAAGATTATTGGAAAAGTGCTTTTGGCTTGGAAAAGTCCTGCACATTGCTACCGGTCACTGGGGACCGAAGGATCACTATTAGCTACAAGCATAGTGGTAAGAAAACCAGAGATTTACCGGACCCTAGGTCGCGGCAAACAGCCCCATATAGTCAGTACGTAACTGGAGTCAGGTGGAATAGGGACTTTGAGTCAAGCGCAGACAAAAGCAGGAACCTAGTTTCATCAATTGGAAGACTTCACCACAAATCTGACTGGGCAGAACAGCTCTGGAATAGCTGAAATTAAAGAGGGAACTACGCGCCAAGCTGGTTGTACTCATCGTTATTGGACAGTAAAGGAGGCCCCTAACTTGCTTAGCTGTTGCCTCAAAGCTCATCCTCCATCAACCCCATCAGCCTCCCTGGGACCTGCCTTACCATCTTGCAAGTAAAGGTATGGAAAGACGCTGACCGTGTGAGACTGTGTTATTTATCTGCACCCGACTTCACTGACTTCATAGACTTTGAGGGACCAGTCCCACCTGTAGGGGACCCGACATCTAGCTGCATCACCATCCCCTCAGAGATCTATAGCAGCGCTGGTACAAATTACCAGAATACTACAGGTGGCGTCACGAACTGTATATAAATCTATCCCCTGTAAATATATCCCCAACATACGCCAGACCGCCAGGGCCACAGACCGAGCCACAGCTACCTGTGACAAACCCCATAGACTTCCATGGGCTCGGCTCTGAGTACCCCATTGCCCTGGTAATCCACAATTGTGGTGGCGGGTCGACACATTAGCACAAGAGAGTCTGAAGTTCTCCTGAGAGAGTGGAGGGAGTCAGGACTAGTGCCTGTGGGGAACCAAGATTCCTGTCGATACAAAGAGACAGTACAGTAGTGGAGGCTAGTAAGGATAACCAAGTGTTGTCCCAGCCTAGTCAGTGCTGATATTGAGAGAGTGAGCAGGTCGAAGGGCGCAGAGGAAAAAGGATTCTAAGAGTTGCCTTAAGGATTGGATTATCCTGCACATTGCTCACTGGTCACTGGCGACCGAAGTGTCACTATAGCTTTAGGCATAGTGATAGAAAAACCAGAGTCTTACTGGACCTTAGGTCGCAGCAAGCAGTCCTTGGAGTGTCAGTACGTAACAGGGTCCGGTGGAATAGGGACTTTGAGCCTGATCAGCAAAAACAAGAACCTAGTTCCATCACCAGAAGGCTCCGACCACAAAACTGACCGGGCAGTACAGCTTTGGAGAAGCTGGAGAAATCAGAGTGAACTTAGCTCTATGCAGGTTGGACTCGTCATATTGGAAAGTAAAGGAGGCCCCTAAACTGCTCTGCCGTTACCTCAAAACTCATCCTCCATCTACCTCATCAGCTTCCCGGGACCTGCCTGAACAACTTGAAGTAAAAGGTATGGAAAGAAGCTTTGATGTGTGAGACTGTTTCATTTAATTGTATCCCTGCACAACATCGTCATCATCATAGCCCTGAGGGAAGAGTCCCACCTGTAGGGGACCCGACATCTAGCTGCCACACCATCCCCTCAGAGATCTACAGCAGCGCTGGTCTTAGTGATCAGAGAACTACAGGTGGCATCACGAACTGTATATATACCTATCCCCTGTAAATATACCCCCCAACATACGCCTGACCGCCAGGGCCACAGACCGAGCCACCGCTACCTGTGACAACCCCATAGACTTCCATGGGCTCGGCTCTGAGTACCCCATTGCTCTGGTAAACCACAATTGTGGTGCGAGTCACAACAAACTTGGCGTCACGAACAGGATCCGAAACTTGCAGCATTTCGAGCCCTGTGTGCCTGTGGAGTGTTTTGGTGAAAAAGACTGTTGCTGTGGTTTGGCGCCAAATACCGCCATATTTGCCGCCATATTCGCGCCCTAAGGCGCTGGAGAAGAAGGTGGGCGTACCTGAAAGAGCACGCAAAGTCTTGGACACGCCCCCGGCTCTGACTCAGCGGCAGGTCCTGCGACAGGAAGTGGACGCTCTGACATCAGAGCGCCTGCGACGAAGGTCCTGTTCCCACTGCTGTGCCTGTGAAGTAGCAGCTCCTGAAACCGGTAGGCTCCGGTTAACCAAGGGGGCGCTAAGATGTCACAACAACCGGCCGACAGTGCGGCCCCAGCCGGAGGCCCCGATCCTGCACCGCCTGGCATTGTAGCGCCAGATGGGGGCGCAGGCCCCGCACCCAGTCCGGTAGTCCCGATCATGCCACTAACGCTCCCATATATGCCTGGGGCGAAATGGCTTCCCCAGTACAGCGGTGAGCCAGGCACTTTAGCAGGCTTCAAGCGGAAGTTATGCAGCATCCTAGAAATGTACTCCATGCCTGAGAGACAGAAAGCTGCTGTGCTGATAGGGCAGCTAACTGGCGCTGCTGAGAGGGAAGTGGAGACTTGGGATACCGTTGATCAGGAGTCGGTACCTGCGATCCTCCTTAAGCTACATGCCATATTTGAAGACCGCACAGAAACGGATCTCCGGATGGCCTTCTATCACTGTTCACAACAGCCAGGTGACAGCATCAGGGACTACGCTTGCCGACTACGAGGAGCCCTGAGAGCCCTTAAGCAGATTAATAATTTAAATGCTATCGATGAGAATAAGATGCTGAAAGAGCAATTTATACAGGGATTGAGATCCCAAGAGGAACGCAGAACTGTAAACTGGTGGTCCTTAGATCATCCGGATGCTACCTTTGATGCCCTAAAGGACATGGCAATAAAAGGGCTGCGACCCCTGGGCAAACCTGAAGTGGCAACCCAACATCATCAGGGTGAAGTCACTCTGGAACCGGCAGTACCCCCCTTTTCCCCGCTAGTGGCAGAAACCAAAACGCAGGCGACACCCCCTAGTGAATTGGACTGTCCGCGCTCAGAGGTGCGCCAGCTGACTAAAAATCTGGCTGCTGTGATGAGTGCCCTGCAGCTGCGGAAGGAGGGAAAAAGGGAAGATCTTATTAGCTGATTGCCCAGAAGACGTCCCGTGGATGAACCGGAGAAGAAGGAAGACGTCGCCCCCCCGGAGGAGGACAGCGCCACCCCCAGGAGCGACCTCTGATCAACACCCTCCTCGTCGGGAGATCACCTGTTACCGATGCAACCGGAAAGGTCATATGTCTCCACAGTGTCCTTTAAACGGGCAGAACCTGGGTCCGAGGGCCAACACCCAGGAGGAGACCCGTCAGGCCCCCTAGACTGGAACCGCAGGTATGTGGGTGGACGACCCTACCTGTCTATCATTCTAGATGGTATTGCTGTTCCGGCATTGTTAGACACTGGGTCTCAGGTGACCCTAATACCTGATGCCCTATATACTAAGTTCTGGTCAATGGACAGTCTTAAACCCCCGAGCCCTGACTTTACCGTGTATGCTTCTAATGGTCTTCCTGTAGAAGTACTCGGGACAAAATGTGTAGATGTGAAAGTGGGCAGAGAGGAGTTGAAAGACCAGGGGCTTCTGGTAGTAAAGACTGTAAATGAGGAGAACGGTTTAAATATAATTTTGGGTACTAACATTATCAGTAATTGTTTGGGAGAAGTTGTGTTCTTACTCCAACAGCTCGCTGAGATTGCCCGACCAAGGCAGAAAGGAGTAATCCAAAGAGAGATCCGGGCCCTGGTGTGTCAGCAGCAAGCAAAGCTTACAGACGGCGAAATTGGTAATGTACGGGTCACTGACTCGAATCCCATTGTGATACCCCCAATGAGTGAAATGATAATCTGGTGCAGGGCAGCCATAGGTCTGAGAGGACAGAACTACCAAGCTGTAGTAGAACCCCACCATTCAGAACATAGACCTACACTTATGACTGCTAGGGGAGTAGCGGAAGTGGTGAATGGAAGAGTACCGGTACGGCTTCTCAATTGGGGAGATGATGAGGTAAACTTACCCCGTTATGCAACCATTGCTAAACTACATGCTGTCGACAATAATTCTATTCTCCCGGCTGAGTCCTTAGACTCCTGTCAAATAGCGGAGGACAATGACCCAGCAACTCAGGTGGCGGAATGGTGTCAGCAGCTCCATGTTGGGACGGACACCACTCCCGCTCACCAGAAGCAAGGGGTATTACGGGTGGTGCAAGAGTATGCCCAAGTATTTAGCAAGAATCCACTTGATTTTGGGATAATTAAGGGAGTACAACATCATATCCCTACAGGCAGTCATCCTCCCATCAAAGAGCGGTACAGGCCTATACCCCCAGCCCATTATCAGAAGGCTAAAGAAATGTTGCGAGATATGAAAGAAGCCGGAGTAATCAGGGATAGTTGTAGTCCCTGGGCAGCACCTCTAGTCCTGGTTAGAAAAAAAGATGGTAGCTTGAGAATGTGTGTGGATTACAGGCAGGTGAATCGCATAACACATAAGGACGCATACCCGTTACCACGTATAGAGGAATCATTAGCTGCTCTGAAAACGGCTAACTACTTTTCTACCCTTGATCTGACTAGTGGTTACTGGCAAGTGGCTGTGGCTGAGGAGGATCGTGAGAAAACGGCTTTCACCACCCCAATGGGGCTCTGTGAGTTCGACAGAATGCCGTTTGGGCTCAGTAGTGCCCCAGGAACATTTCAGAGAGTGATGGAAAACTGTCTGGGACATCTCAATTTTGAAACCGTGCTGCTATACTTAGACGACGTCATCGTGTACTCCAAGACATATGAGGACCATCTGAAGCACCTGGCAGAAGTATTTGGATCCCTGTCCAGGTACGGGATGAAGTTGAAACCCTCAAAATGCCATCTACTCAAACAGAAGGTACAATACTTGGGACACATCGTCAGTTCGGAAGGAGTAGCGCCGGACCCAGAGAAAGTCACTGCCATCCAGAAGTGGCCGGAGCCAAAGAACCTCAAGGAAGTGCGACAGTTCCTGGGACTCACGGGTTACTACAGAAGGTTCGTGAAAGATTACACGAAGAAGGCAGCCCCTTTACAGGACCTCCTAGTAGGACAATCCCTAAAGAGCAGAAACCCTCTCTTTAATTGGGGTAAGGAACAGGCTGAAGCATTCCAAAAGATGAAAGAGATCCTTACGGGTGATGAGATCTTAACCTATCCTGATTACAGCCAACCGTTCCTGCTGTACACCGACGCCAGTAATGAAGGTTTGGGAGCAGTTCTCAGTCAGAAGCAGAATGGCCAAGAAAAAGTCATCGCATATGCCAGCAGAAAACTCAGGCCAACTGAGAGGAATCCGGAAATTATAGCAGCTTCAAGCTGGAGTTTCTGGCGCTGGTCTGGGCCATTACTGAAAGATTTAAGCATTATCTGGCCTCCAACCAGTTCACTGCGTTTACAGACAACAACCCCTTAACGCACCTGGAAACCGCCAAGCTGGGCGCCATGGAGCAGCGTTGGATGGCTCGGTTGTCCAATTACCAGTTTACTATCAAGTACCGGGCAGGCCGAAAGAATGCTAATGCCGACGCATTGTCCCGAATGCCGCATGACTCTGACACGGAAGAAGAATCGGACGACCTGGAAGAAATTGAGCTACCTGCGTTCCATCGAAATGGGGTAGTCCACGAGCATCGAGTCTACAGAAAGCAGTATGGTGCAACGTTAAATCCTTTACCCCATCACAGCTGGAAAGACACTCAGGACAGCGATCCAGTGGTCAGCCGTATCAAGGAGTTGTTAAGACAGGAAGGTTCCTCTTTGGAAAAGGATGCACCTATGTCAGCAAAGCTCCTGTGGAACGAGAGAAGCCGGTTGTTCCTATACCGTGAGAAGTTGTGCAGGAGATACGTCAACCCCAGGACCCACGAGATGGTCTGGCAGATAGTGGTCCCCAAGGCAGACGTCCCAATGGTGTTGGAAGCATACCATGATCAAGCAGGACACTTTGGCTGGAGAAAGCTGGAGACCCTGTTGAGGTGCCGGTTCTACTGGGTAGGGATGCGCAGCTCCATCGAGAGGTGGTGTCGGAACTGTGGACCCTGTGGTCTCAGAAGAAAGGACTACGGTAGTCAGAAGGCACCCCTGCAACCTATCCGGACGACTCGCCCCCTGGAGATTGTGGCCCTGGACCACGTCAAACTGTCGCCAAGTAGATCTGGATACTCATACGCCTTGACCATGGTGGACCATTACTCTAGATTTCTGGTGGTTGTTCCAGTTAAGGATCAGACAGCAGTGACGGCAGCAAAAACCTTTCAAGCAAGCTTCTGTAGACCGCATGGGTATCCGGAGCAAGTATTAACTGATCAAGGACCTGCTTTCGAAGCTGATTTATTCAAGGAATTCTGTCACATGTACGGGTGCAAGAAAATTAGAACAACACCATACCACCCTCAAACCAACGGTCTTTGCGAGAAAATGAACCACATTGTCCTTGATTTGTTGAAATCCATACCGTTGGAAGACAGAAATCGATGGCCGGACTTACTACCTGATTTGGTTGACTTGTATAACCATATACCTGTAAGTTCCACTAACTGCACTCCAGCCTATCTTATGAGAGCAAGGCCCGGAAGACTACCAATGGATTTAGAACTTGGAGTGGTAGAACCGGAAGCAGACGACGCCGTTGAAAACTGGGACATCAATCGGCAAGAGCAGTACAGACGAGTGCAAGTCTGTGTAGAAGAAAGTCTCAACAAGGCACGGGAGAAACAGGAAGATATTTACAACAGGAATGCTCCTGCCAAGCCTTTGATGCCTGGAGAAGTGGTATTGAAAAGGAAAAGGAAAATGCACAAATTGGATAACCAGTGGGAACAAGAACCCTACGTTGTACAAGATTCTAAATATGACAACAGAAAAGTTTGTATCATCAGTAAGGACGGAGGAAGAACAATATCCACTGTGTCCAGAGACCATTTGAAATTGTGCCCGGAACCCTTAAAGTTTGTGAAGAGAACTCTGTCATCAATCAAGAAGAAAGAAAAGAAGAGGTCATACACACGGATCTGGGAGATTTCCCTGCAGATTGGCCGAGACTGGGAGATGCTGTAATAATTCCGGTGTTGCAGTTTTATCAGCCACAAGAGGAAGTTCTACCTCCAGTTATGCCCATGGTGCCGGTTGAGCCAGTTCAGGAGTTACCTACTCCAGCAACACCTCAGTCTACAGAATCTCAGGAAGGACCAACAGAAGCAGCGCCCCATGCTATGGGATCCCCTGGTGAAGCTGACTCACACCGCCCAGCCATCAGTACGCTTGCCAGATCCATAGAAAGATTGAGACAGTTCTATAGTTTGCCGTTACGCAGTGCAGATAGATCACAGATTAATATACCTGAAGCTACTCCACGTAGATCAGAGCGAGCCACGAAAGGGAAGATACCCATTCGATACCAACAATAATTCGAGTAAAATAATGAAAATATTAAAGTGAAAAGTATATTTATGTGTCCTTTTATTATGACATGGACTTTGTGGCTGTGGACTATGCCAGCCCAAAAACTGTATTTTGTAAATAGTTGCACTAAGGTGCATTATAATGGTTTCACACGAAGCCTTGACTTACCTCTGAACATAAAACCCGTGTGGTGTGGCACTGAGTGAGGTCTGCATTCAAATGTCCTGCAGCCCACCCAGGACCCACGTTGAAGGTTTGGTGCGGGTCCTTCACAAGAATACTGTGTATATATTGAATGCCTTGATGCTTTAATACTTTTTGTATTTTCTTACTGTACATATGGCAACGTTTAAGAAATCCTTACCTCCCGGATGGGAAGAGTTAATGTTTATTGTTAATGAAAAACAAAATTTCTTCTTATATTTCACAGCCCGGGAGTGCTGTATTTTACCATGGGGGAATGTGTAGCCCTGGTATGTAAGGCACACAATACCAGGAGGATGAGTGGAGAGGTAACGGTTAAGGGTTCTACATGAGGCTTACCCACTTCAGACACACCCAGCAGGGGTGTAGAGGGGAGTGGCCTTTTTAGCACAAGAGAGTCTGAAGTTCTCCTGAGAGAGTGGAGGGAGTCAGGACTAGTGCCTGTGGGGAACCAAGATTCCTGTCGATACAAAGAGACAGTACAGTAGTGGAGGCTAGTAAGGATAACCAAGTGTTGTCCCAGCCTAGTCAGTGCTGATATTGAGAGAGTGAGCAGGTCGAAGGGCGCAGAGGAAAAAGGATTCTAAGAGTTGCCTTAAGGATTGGATTATCCTGCACATTGCTCACTGGTCACTGGCGACCGAAGTGTCACTATAGCTTTAGGCATAGTGATAGAAAAACCAGAGTCTTACTGGACCTTAGGTCGCAGCAAGCAGTCCTTGGAGTGTCAGTACGTAACAGGGGTCCGGTGGAATAGGGACTTTGAGCCTGATCAGCAAAAACAAGAACCTAGTTCCATCACCAGAAGGCTCCGACCACAAAACTGACCGGGCAGTACAGCTTTGGAGAAGCTGGAGAAATCAGAGTGAACTTAGCTCTATGCAGGTTGGACTCGTCATATTGGAAAGTAAAGGAGGCCCCTAAACTGCTCTGCCGTTACCTCAAAACTCATCCTCCATCTACCTCATCAGCTTCCCGGGACCTGCCTGAACAACTTGAAGTAAAAGGTATGGAAAGAAGCTTTGATGTGTGAGACTGTTTCATTTAATTGTATCCCTGCACAACATCGTCATCATCATAGCCCTGAGGGAAGAGTCCCACCTGTAGGGGACCCGACATCTAGCTGCCACACCATCTCCTCAGAGATCTACAGCAGCGCTGGTCTTAGTGATCAGAGAACTACAGGTGGCGTCACGAACTGTATATATACCTATCCCCTGTAAATATACCCCCCAACATACGCCTGACCGCCAGGGCCACAGACCGAGCCACCGCTACCTGTGACAACCCCATAGACTTCCATGGGCTCGGCTCTGAGTACCCCATTGCTCTGGTAAACCACAATTGTGGTGCGGGTCACAACATTATCTACCAATCCCCTGTAAATAATATCCCCCTATCATACGCCTGACCGCCAGGGCCACGGACCGAGCCACCGCTGCCAGTGACACAAATCCCATAGACTTCCTTGGCTCGGCTCCGAGTACCCCATTGCCCTGGTAACCCACAATTGTGGTGCGTGGTCGAGACAACTTGGCGTCACGAACAGGATACGAAACTTACAAGATTGTAAGCCCTGTGTGCCTAAATTGAACTGTTTGCTGTATGTCACTATTGGCGCCAAAATACCGCCATTTTGCCGCCAAGTTGGCGCCCTGAGGCGCTGGTGAAGAAGGTGGGCGTACATTCGTGGGCGTGTACCCCCCTGTGGCGCGAAGATAATGGCCGCCCTCTCAAAGTGCTATTACAATATGCGATCCTGTCCCACTGCGAAAGAAATCCGCCTCCTTTTCACCTTCTCTGCAAAGAGGAGGAGACGCAAATCCCGCCCCCACGGAGGGAGCCGGCATGTTCCTGTTGAATATCACAGAGTGGCCTGGGCAGAGATGGAGGCAGGATGGGAGCAGCTGTGTGAAGAAGCGGTGGAGCAGCGGCCCCGTTCCCCAGCTAAGATGTTACTGGAACAGGAGTCATCCCTTGTCAGGGACCTGCAACTAGCACTGCTGGAAGTCCGGGAGGAGAATGCAGAGTTGAAAAAGCTGATCCTGCGACAAGCTGAAATGGAGGAGACGGAGAGACGCTGGCGCGCCCAGAACCAGCGGCTGCCCAGGGACGCAGTGTCCTCTCCCCCCAACAGCACTCTGTCGCTGGACTATCCGAAAGCCCTGATGAAGAAGGCTAAGGAGTACCTGGAGGCGACCACCAAAAGTGCCATACCTGATCCCACCGACGGAGCGGTGGAGGCGAAGGAGGCTGAGGAGGTACCGCCAGTTCCGGAACGCCAGCCCGGTCAGGAGGCCGCAGCAGATGATCGTTCCCCGGTAGGGACACCGGAGGGGTCCTGTCCATCGTTGCCAGACATCGACTGGGATGAGATGGCGCGCCTGGATGACGTCGCCTATGCCGCCCAGTGGGAACGTGAGTGGCAGCGTCGCGAAGAGGAACAGCGACGCCGGCAGGAGGAAGAGCGGGAAGTGCAGCGGAACCGGCAGCGGCAGTACGAGCAGCTGGTGGCGGATAAGGAAAGTGTCCGCAGGGAAAAAGGTACTCTAAGGGAACCGCGGCGGCAGGGGTGTGTGACAGAGTTCCAGCTCCGGAAGGGCTGGGGCTTCATAAGAGAACCGGGCCTCTACCCAGGGGTCTTTGTCAGTCGCAGGGACGTAGAATCCCACCTGCCCATCGGCCATCCCGGGAGGGACCTGATTAACGGGGATATAGTAACCTATACACGGCACTGGGGTATGAAGGGATGGTATGCCCTAAATGTCGCAGTCGTCAGAGACCCCGTCCCCGACGCAGGTAACGTCCACCATTGCCAGCGCGTCACAGTCCCGAGCTCCCGCTGCACCAGGCCGTGCCCCGGCATCGTCCCCTGCATGTCCATCACCGTTTGAAGCGCCCCCTGCATATTCTTCTCTGCCAGTGCTTCACACCAAATCGCAACCCGCGACCCCGTTCAAACCACCAATTATACCGCCGGACATAGCGGCACCAACAGCGACACCTTCGGCGATACCGCTTGCGTCCTACATGACGGAGTCACCCGATGGGACCGTAGTTAGAATGAGAACCGTCGCTACCCAAACCCTGATAGCAGGTCACGACCTGTTTGTCATGTGCTCTAAAGAGCATCGCATTGTTCCAGCCCCCGGGGTGGAAAATGTAATCGAAGTCAACCAAAAGTAAATACCGGTAGGGCCCGGACAGGGGTCTACTGCATACAATAATGTAAAAAGTTGAGAGTTTTTGCAGGAATTGCACTAATATATTATGTGATGTTTACATGTTCTGCCATAATTTAAAGTAGAATACCCGGCTGGGTAAAGTAAGAGTTATTGAGTTGAGAACTACTTGAAAAGTTGATGCGCTTTAATGGCGTTAAAATATTTGAAATGTAAATATGTGTCTCTTATTATGCCAATGGACTGAGAGGCTGAGGACTATGCCAGCCCAGAACTTATCTTTGTACATAGTTGCGCTTCGGTGCATTATCTTGGTTTTACATGAAGCCACAATTCACTACCTCAGAAGAAAAACCCGTATGGTGGGGCCCAGAAAGAGGTCTGCAATAAAGTCCTGCAGCCCACCCAGGACCTACGTGGGAGGTTTTTGGTGCGGGTCCTCCACAAGTATCTTGTATATATGAAAATGCCTTGATGTTTTGATACTTTTGTATTTTCCTGCTGTACATAATGTAACGTTCAAGAAATCCTCACCTCCCTGATGGGATGAGTTATAATGTTATTGTTATTGCAAAACAAAATGTTCTTTTTGTCTTTTACAGCCCGGGAGTGCTGTGTTTTACCAAGGGGGGATGTGTAGCCCAGCTTCGCAGGTACACATGAAAATCCAGGAAAGTGCACAGAAGGGTAACAGCTAAAGCTTGATATGCATTCATTTATGTCACTCACACTTAGACACACCCATAGGGTATATAAGTTTGTGGGAGGCAGCGTAGAAGGAGAAGCCTGTTTCCTGTCTGAGAAGAGATCAGATAGTGGAGTTTCTGTCTTCAGACAGTTCCTGTCTTCGGACAGAGTAGTCAGTCTTGTCTGTCTAGACTTGGAGGAGTTCGGAGTAGATACTTCAGCCGCCTGTCTCAGGACAGTGAAGTTCAGTTGACAGAGGTCCTGAACTGGGAGAATACTGAGAGCTGCTCCGTGAGCTTCAACAAGGATTTGGAGATTCAACTTCTATGCAGCAGTGCTTATGTTAAGAGCGGAAAGCAGGGCGAAGGGCGCAGTGGAGAGTACAGAGCAGTGCCTTAGGTATTGATTTACCTGCACTAAATCACCGGTCACTGGGGACCGAAGTATCACTATTGTTTCAAGCATAGTGACAAGAAAACCAGAGGCATCTGGACTACAGGTCGCAGATAGCAGCCCTAAGTGTCATTACGTAACCGGAGTCAGGTGGAATAGGGACTTTGAGCCTGATCAGCAAAAGTAAGAACCTAGTTTCATCACTGGAAGGCTTCACCACAACATTGGCTGGGCGGAACAGATATAGAGTTAACTACGCTTTATGCAAGTTGGACTCACAAGTACATTGGAAGTAAAGGAGGCCTCTAACCTGCTAAGCTGTTACCTGGATGTGCACTTTCCACCCCGACCAGCTCCCCGGGACCTGCATTTACAACCTGCAAGTAAAGGTACGAAAAGAAGCTATCTTGTGTGCGACTGAATTATTATTGCACCCTGCATAATCACCACCATAGACTTCCAGGGACACGTCTCGCCTGTGGGAGACTTACTACCAAGCTGCCCCATAACATCCCCTGTGAAAGTCCTCATAGCAGCGCTGGTACAATTACCAGAAACCACAGGTGGCATCACGAACTGTTATCTACCAATCCCCTGTAAATAATATCCCCCTATCATACGCCTGACCGCCAGGGCCACGGACCGAGCCACCGCTGCCAGTGACACAAATCCCATAGACTTCCTTGGGCTCGGCTCCGAGTACCCCATTGCCCTGGTAACCCACAATTGTGGTGCGTGGTCGAGACAATTACACTCTGGTTTATGTTTCAAAACTTCTTAAAAAACTCTGTTCACATACCCTTTAGGATGGCAATAGCAGGGAGGATTTCTTGTCACCACTGGACCTTTAAGCATTTTCTCTGAATTTAAAACAACTGAAGAAAAAAAACATGTAGAAGTATCTTTTTATATGATTTTTTATGCTCATTTTCTTTTATAATGTATTAATCTGTGTCTAAAAATTTGAAATAAAGAATTTACAACAAAAAAAAACTGATATCCCGAAGGAAAAAAATCTACAAAAATATACAATGATATAC
This sequence comes from Oophaga sylvatica, assembly GCA_033576555.1. Lineage (NCBI taxonomy): Eukaryota > Metazoa > Chordata > Amphibia > Anura > Dendrobatidae > Oophaga > Oophaga sylvatica. The sequence continues at coordinate 73,101,839 of JARQOD010000001.1, read as the reverse complement.
ACCGCGTTCCAAATTATTACGCAAATGCTATTTTTCTCTGATTTTTCCTAAATGGTTGATGCAAATGCGTCAGTATAATGTAGAAATCATCAACAGTTAGGCTGGGGTCACACTAGCGACAAAATCGGACGACTGCAATGCGATGAAATATCGCATTGCAGTCGGACCTATGTTAATCTATGGAGCAGCTCCCAGTATCAGATTTTTTGTGGTCCGTTTTAAACGTCCGAGTGCAATCGCAGCATGCTGCGATTGTCACCGATTGTGGGTCGACTATCCCAATGCAAGTCTATGGGAGCGATGAAAAATCTGATTACAAACGGACCGCACGTGTGACTTGCGATTAAATCGCACAACTTTTCCAGGTGACAGGAAACTGCCTTTGAATTTCTCAGGAAGCCTTTACATGCTAATTAGCTAAGCACATCTTAAAAAACAACAGGAAGAACGCCTACACGGAGTCCAGAAACATGGCATCTAGCCACATCAATGTGGAACTCCTCATTGTATTGGTGCAGGAGAGGCCTGAATTGTGGGACCAGCGCGATCCCAACTACAGTAATCGGACGCGCAAAGAGGCGGAGGAAACATGTGTGCACATTTTTCCGGACTATAATGAGAGATCCAGGGAGGACCAAGAGCTACTTAGTAAGTACCGCATGTAACGGTTTTCAAAATTTTTAAAAAATTTATTTTTGCAAATAAGAATCTAGCCTTATGTGTTGAAATGCTATTTAAAACGCAGCATTATCGACCTCTTACTATTTAGACGTACACATTGCTGTGTGTGTAGTCCAAAAATATCCATGTATATTTAAATATCATCGATGCTTCGGCATCTATTGACTACCACATTTTGTAGTTATCTTCACCTCAGATGTAGTGTTTTGTTCATAAAATTCAAACTGATTGAGGCATTTTGTAAAGGGCCAAGCATTTTTGTAAATGTATGTTAGTGCTTATAACATGGATACTTCTGGTTGTATGTTGATGTGTTTTAATATTGTAAATCACATCACATCACACATGACCAGTATTTAAATGTTCAGTGTTGCCTATTTTTGTTTTTGCCTTATTAAATAGATATCAGTCATTAAAAGCGTTATGCTCTTCTTAAATTTGTAATGAATGATGTGACAAGGCGATGGCGTAGTTGTCGTGACTGCTACCGGAGGGAGAGGCAGTTTAGAGATCGGAGTGGGGCTTCAGCATCTAAGAAGAGGAAGTACCTCTATTTTGATAGACTAAACTTCCTTGAGCCAGTGTTGGATCTGCGACCGTAAGTGCATGTGTGTTGAACGACTTTCATGTTTATAATTTTTTAATTTTTTTATTTAATTTTTTTTTTTTTTTTTCATTCCCAGAACTGAGTCAAACCTAACTGAGAAGGAGACGGGGTCTGACTCAGAAATGGTTATCGACCCAGTTGGTGATGGAGAAGAGGAGGCAGGCCCTTCCTCAGCAGCATGTGGGTCCACCCAAGCAGCACCAACAACAGCTACAGGAGCTGAGGATTCCCAGACACTGCATATGGAAAATGAGGATCTACCTCAGAGCAGCAGCCCTAATAGGGCTCAAGATGTATCTCCTCCTCCTTCCCAACTCACAAGGCGAGGTAGGCGGCGACGAGAAGGAGTGGGTTTTGTATCAAGGAGGCAGGTGGACCGAGGAGTTCTGGACTATTTGTCCAGTGTAGGTAAAGATGATGGTGAGGAGGCATTTTGCCGCAGTCTGGCCCCTTATCTCCGGGCTACTCAAATACAGCACAGACTGAGGATCAGAAGTGGACTGCAGATTGTGTTGGAAGCTGGATCAGGCCCTAATGATCCCACCAACCTACTAGATTATCTTCATAGATGGGTGGTTGGTCCAGAAAATTTAGGGAGGTTGGTAGCACCAAATCCAGCACAATCTGCTTCTGCCTCTGATCCTCCTCCTCCTCCTCATCATCATCCTCCTCCTCCACCTCCTCCTTCTTTGCAACAAAACCCAACTCCTCCTCCTACTGCAGCTCATTCTTTGTATGGAGCTTCCCAGCTCCAAACAATGGGACAGAGTGGCCATGCACAATATGCCCACTCTAACATACCCAATGTTGTTGGCTGGCCACAACATGGATATGTTAGACATGGGCATATTGGGGGTCACTCTGCTAGTGCTCAGTCATATCTATATGACTATGAGCATCAATTCCCTATGTACCCCTACCCACAAGGCCTTCATGATGCAGCAAGTAACCCAGCTGCTACTGTAGGATCTGCACCTGGTCTTTCTCAAACACAGGTTGCAGATTGTGTGAGGCAGAATCCACAACCTGGCCCTCCATCCTCTCCAACACCACCACCAAGCTACCAGCAATTGTAGCTGTAATAATTTTTTTTTTAATAAGTGATATATTTTTTTATTTTATGAGTAATAATGTTATACATATTTTTTTGTTCGGTTTGGACATGTTGGTCCTGGTTACCAAAAAATATATCAGCCTTTAAAAGGCTTCAACACAAAACACTAATGATTAAAATTAGTTAAGTTACATTGGTTGTCTGTGTTTATTCTTCTATGTTAGGTAGTGTATTAAGTATGGTAAAGTTTAGACAAAAAAAGAGAGTGTACCATGAATTGATTCATCAAAACTAACTTTATGTTATGATATCACATAAAACACACTACATACCTATGGCCTGATCTTGCCAAGGAATAGAACCACGAGGGGAAACAAAATAATTTGTCAATAATTCACGCACTTTCAGACCAGAAGGGGGACGACGAGGATGGATGATTGGTCTCATAGGCCTCATCATATTATAAGACTGAAGGTCAGCCATATCAGATGATGAGCATTCATGCATTCTTGTAAAATTATGTAGTACCACACATGCTTGCACTACAAGATTTACATTTGAATCACTTAGCTGAATGGCTGATTGTAGGACACGCCATTTGGCTGTAAGAATACCAAATGTGCACTCCACCAGGCGTCGTGCACGAGAAAGGCGATAATTAAAGATGCGTCTCTGATGGTTGAGATTGCGCCGAGGATATGGCCTCATAACATTACAACTTAATTGGAAGGCCTCATCCGCTACTACAACATATGGCACTGCATCCATATTGGAGTGTGGAAGTTGACATGGTGGTGGTAAGTCCAATTGGTTATTGCGTAGCCGCCGACCCATAATGGAAGAATTGAAGACTCTGGAGTCTCCAGTCCTTCCATAGGCCCCAATGTCTACAATTATGAAGCGGTAGTTACTGTCGACCAAGCCCAACAAAACTATAGAAAAATATTGCTTATAATTGTAGAATTGGGTCCCTGATTTTGGCAGCTTACGCACACGTATGTGCTTCCCGTCCAGGGCTCCAATACAGTGTGGAAAATGACTGTTTTCTTGAAAGCCATGTGCAATCCTCAACCAATCTTCCATTTTGGGCTCTGGCATCACTTCTTTATTTAGTCTTGACCAAATTTGTCCACAAGTAGAGCTGACTATTCCGGAAATGGTGGATTTTCCAATTAAAAACTCTAAATGCAGAGCAGCGTATGAGAGCCCAGTGGAAAGGAACCTGCATACACATCAGAAAAAAAATATATGAAAAATCCATTAAGAAAATTTAAACAGTGGACATTTGTATACTCACCCATTCTATTAATTTTATGAGTTACAAACCATTATGACTGCTACACACAAGCATATAGGTTAAATAACACAATTTCATAATGACATCAGGTTCAGTATGTTAAGATGAAGAAAGTAAGAAGAATGTGAAAGATGGTAAATTATTCAAAACATCATCAACATATCGTTGACACACATACCTTAATGTTAGAAGAAGCCTTTCCTCAGCACAAATTGAAGGACGCATCCTGGTGTTCTGAAAGGTGATTCCAGGGTGCAATATGTCCAGCAAAATATCAAAGGTGCCAACACTCATGCGACAGTAGGCAAAAAACTTGTCAGGATTCCTACGCAGTGTTGAATACAGGCGCTCAAAATGGCCTTTGCTGATCCTTCGCTTCACAAGGGGATGCACCCACATTCTTCTGCGGATTCTGTGAGAAACAACTACAGGGTATGGCTCCCCAAAAGTTCTGGATATCAGCCAATAGTACAGCACACGCTCAGTTGTATTAAAAGTTAGTCTGTGACTCATAATTTTAACTTAGCAGCAACACAACAGGAACCACTAAGAAGCAAAACACTCAACGGCAAGGGTGGGAGGGAAAGAACAGTCAAACCCCGCTTAAATATGGGTCTGGCTCATTATTCAAATGATTTGCAGGCCTCAAAAACGTTAAATGTCCATTTTGCTATGATGCCACTAAAAATCGGTAGTCGCTGGGTAATCGGATGTGAAACGTAAGCGTACATGCTACAAAATCGCATCAACTACAAAAAATCGGATGCCAGTCGCATCAATGTTCATGAAATTTTAATACGATTATTGACCGACTAAAACGGTCAGATTTTTTAGACGTTGTGTGTGACCCCAGCCTTAGAGGATAAATCACAGTTTATTGGACAAACCTCACAATGATAACATTATTTTTTTTCAAAACTAAAAAATCTCAAAATGCAACTGTTCCAAAGTTTCCAAACATGTTATAGCTTGTAAAGAAATGAAAATTGTGATTTGTTGACTTTGCAGCATTTTAACCCCTTAACGACCAAGCCATTTTGTAGGTTAAAGACCAGGCCAATTTTTACAATTCTGACCACTGTCACTTTATGTGCTTATAACTTTGGAACGCTTCAACGAATCTTGTCGATTCTGAGAATGTTTTCTTGTGACATGTTGTACTTCATGATAGTGGTAAAATTTCTTCAATATAACTTGCGTTTATTTATGAAAAAAACGGGAATATGGCAAAAAAATTTAAAATTTTGCAATTTTCAAACTTTTAATTTTTATGCCATTAAATCAGAGAGATATGCCACAAAAAATAGTTAATAAATAACATTTCCCACATGTCTACTTTACATCAGCACAATTTTGGAACCAAATTTTTTTTTGTTAGGAAGTTATAAGTGTTAAAAGTTGACCAGCAATTTCTCATTTTTCCAACAAAATTTACAAAACCATTTTTTTTAGGGACCACCTCACATTTGAAGTGAATTTGAGGGGTCAATATGACAGAAAATACCCAAAAGTGACACCATTCTAAAAACTGCACCCCTCAAGGTGTTCAAAGCCACATTCAAGAAGTTTATTAACCCTTTAGGTACTTCACAAGAATTGAAGCAATGTGGAAGGAAAAAATGAACATTTAACTTTTTTTCCCAAAATTTTTCTTTCGACACAATTTTTTTAAATTTTGTCAAGGGTATCAGTAGAAAATGAACCACAATATTTGTTGTACAATTTCTCCTGAGTACACCGATACCCCATGTGTGGGGGTAAACCACTATTTGGGCGCATGGCAGAGCTCGGAAGGGAAGCAGCGCCATTTGACTTTTTTGGCTGGAATTGAGATTGGGCGCCATGTCGCATTTGGAGAGTCCCTGTGTGCCTAAGCAGTGGAAACCCCCCACAAGTGACCCCATTTTGGAAATTAGACCCCCCAAGGAACTTATCTAAATGTGTTGTGAGAGCTTTGAACCCCCAAGGGCTTCACAAAAGGTTATAACGTAGAGCCGTAAAATTAAAAAATCATATTTTTTCCACAAAAATGATCTTTTCAACCCAATTTTTATTTTCCAAAGGATAAAAGGACCTCAAAAGTTATTGTGCAATTAGTCCTGAGTATGCTGATACCCCATATGTTGGGGTAAACCACTATTTGGGCGCATGCCAGAGCTCGGAAGGGAAGCAGCGCTATTTGACTTTTTTGGCTGGAATTGAGATTGGACGCCATGTCGCATTTGGAGAGTCCCTGTGTGCCTAAACAGTGGAAACCCCCCACAAGTGACCCCATTTTGGAAACTAGAACCCCCAAGGAACTTATCTAAATGTGTTGTGAGAGCTTTTAACCCCCAAGGGCTTCACAGAAGGTTATAACGTAGAGCCGTAAAATTAAAAAATCATATTTTTTCCACAAAAATGATCTTTTCATCCCAATTTTTATTTTCCAAAGGATAAAAGGACCCCAAAAGTTATTGTGCAATTAGTCCTGAGTACGCTGATACCCCATATTTGGGGGTAAACCACTATTTTGGCGCATGGCAGAGCTCGGAAGGGAAGCAGCGCTATTTGACTTTTTTGGCTGGAATTGAGATTGGACGCCATGTCGCATTTGGAGAGTCCCTGTGTGCCTAAACAGTGGAAACCCCCCACAAGTGACACCATTTTGGAAACTAGACCCCCCAAGGAACTTATCTAAATGTGTTTTGAGAGCTTTTAACCCCCAAGGGCTTCACAGAAGGTTATAACGTAGAGCCGTAAAATTAAAAAAATCATATTTTTTCCACAAAAATGATTTTTTCATCCCAATTTTTATTTTCCAAAGGATAAAAGGACCCCAAAAGTTATTGTGCAATTAGTCCTGAGTATGCTGATACCCATATTTGGGGGTAAACCACTATTTGGGCGCATGGCAGAGCTCGGAAGGGAAGCAGCGCCATTTGACTTTTTTGGCTGGAATTGAGATTGGACGCAATGTCGCATTTGGAGAGTCCCTGTGTGCCTAAACAGTGGAAACCCCCCACAAGTGACCCAATTTTGGAAACTAGACCCCCCAAGGAACTTATCTAGATGTGTGGTGAGAGCTTTGAACCCCCAAGGGCTTCACAGAAGGTTATAACATAGAGCTGCAAAATTAAAAAATCATATCTTTTCCACAAAAATGATCTTTCCACCCCCAATTGTTATTTTCCAAAGGGTAACAGGACCCCAAAAGTTATTGTGTAATTTGTCCTGAGTAAGCTGATACCCCATATGTGGGGTAAACCACTATTTTGACGCATAGCAGAGCTCGAAAAGGAAGGAGCGCCTTTTTCAAATGCAGACTTTGATGGAATGGTCTGCGGGTGTCATGTCACGTTTGGAGAGCCCCTGATGTGCCTAAATAGTAGAAACCCCCCACAAGTGACTCCATTTTGGAAACTAGACCCCCCAAGGAACTTATCTAGATGTGTGGTGAGCACTTTGAACCCCCAAGTGTTTTCACAGAAGTTTATAACGTAGAGTCGTGAAAATAAAAAAATCATATTTTTTCCACAAAAATAATCTTTTTGCCCCCAAATTTTTATTTTTCTAAGGGTAACAGGAGAAATAGGACCCCAAAAGCTATTGTGCAATTTGTCCTGAGTATGCTGATATCCCATTTGTGGGGGGAACCACTATTTTGACGCATGGCAGAGCTCGGAAGGGAAGGAGCACCGTTTTTAAATGCAGACTTTGATGGAATGGTCTGCGGGTGTCATGTCGCGCTTGGTGAGCCCCTGATGTGCCTAAACAGTAGAAACCCCCCACAAATGACCCCATTTTGCAAACTAGATCCCCCAAGGAACTTATCTAGATGTGTGGTCAGCACTTTGAACCCCCAAGGGCTTCACAGAAGTTTATAACGTAGAGCCGTGAAAATAAAAAAATCATATTTTTTTCCACAAAAATAATCTTTTTGCCCCAAAATGTTTATTTTTATAAGGGTAACAGGAGAAATAGGGCCCCAAAAGTTGATGTGCATTTTGTCCTGAGTACGCTAATATCCCATATGTGGGGGGAACCAGTATTTTGACGCATGGCAGAGCTCGGAAGGGAAGGAGCACCGTTTTTAAATGCAGACTTTGATGGAATGGTCTGCGGGTGTCATGTCGCGCTTGGTGAGCCCCTGATGTGCCTAAACAGTAGAAACCCCCCACAAATGACCCCATTTTGCAAACTAGACCCCCCAAGGAACTTATCTAGATGTGTGGTCAGCACTTTGAACCCCCAAGGGCTTCACAGAAGTTTATAACGTAGAGCCGTGAAAATAAAAAAATCATTTTTTTTCCCACAAAAATGACATTTTTGCCCCCAAATTTTTATTTTTATAAGGGTAACAGGAGAAATAGGGCCCCAAAAGTTGATGTGCATTTTGTCCTGAGTACGCTGATATCCCATATGTGGGGGGAACCACTATTTTGACGCATGGCAGAGCTCGGAAGGGAAGGAGCACCGTTTTTAAATGCAGACTTTGATGGAATGGTCTGCGGGTGTCATGTCGCGCTTGGAGAGCCCCTGATGTGCCTAAACAGTAGAAACCCCCCACAAATGACCCCCTTTTGTAAACTAGACCCCCCAAGGAACTTATCTAGATGTGTGGTCAGCACTTTGAACCCCCAAGGCTTCACAGAAGTTTATAACGTAGAACTGTGAAAATAAAAAAATCATATTTTTTCGACAAAAATGACCTTTTTGCCCCAAATTTTTATTTTTATAAGGGTAACAGGAGAAATAGGACCCCAAAAGTTGATGTGCATTTTGTCCTGAGTACGCTGATACCCCATATGTGGGGGGGAACCACTGTGATCGCCTTACTGCGATCTTTGGGAGTTACAATGAACAAATCCACAAAAGGTGAAGAATTGTTTTTCTTTTTTACGCCGTTCCTCGTGCGGTATTAGTGATTAGGCGACTTTATTCCTCGGGTCGGTGCGATTACAGCGATACCAGATTTATACCCTTTTTTCATGTTTAGCTTCTGTCACACACTAAAAGATGCTTTTTTTTGGAATAATTTTTTGTAAGAAATTTTTGCATCGCTGTATTTTGAGAGCTATAATTTTTCCATATTTCAGCCGACAGAGTTATCTGTGGGCTTATTTTTTGCGGGACGAGCTGACGTTTTTATTGGTACCATATTCGGGCACATAACGTTTTTTGATCGCTTCCTATTCCGATTTTTGTGGAAGCAGAATGAACAAAAACCAGCAATTCAGGAATTGTTTTTTTTTTTTTTTTCATCCGTTCCGCGTGTGGTAAAATTGATAAAGCAGCTTTATTCTTCGGGTTACTACGATTACAGCGATACCTCATTTATATATTTTTTATGTTTTGGCGTTTTTTACACAATAAAAAATTTTATAGAAAAAATAATTATTTTTGCATCAGTTTATTCCGTGAGCGATAACTTTTTTATTTTTTCACTGATGATGCTGTATGGCAGCTTGTTTTTTGCGGGACAAGATGATGTTTTCAGCGGTACCATGATTATTTATATCTGACTTTTTGATCGCGTGTTATTGCACTTTTTCCAAGCTGTATGATGATACCGCTTGGAAAAAGTATAATTTACCGTACTACTTTTTTGTGTTTTTTTTTTACGGCTTTCACTGAAGGGGTTAACTAGGGTTACGCTTTTATAGATGGGATTTTTATGGACGCGGCGATACCAAACATGTGTATTTTTTTTGTTTTTTATTTTTTTATTACATAAAAATGTGTATTTTTTAGGGGATTTTTTTTCAATTATTTTTTAATATTTTTTTACAATTTTTTTTAAAAAATGATTTTTTTTAACTTGTCCCTTTATGGGACTTTCACTTTTTACTTTTTATTGCAGTTACAATGCATTGCAATGCTCCAGCATTGCAATACATTGTACCTATAGTGAAAGCTGCTGTGACCATGATCACAGCAGCTTCCCGTAGCTAGATGACCCGGAGGTTGTCAAGACAACCCCTGGGTCATCAATGCAGAGTTCGGGCCCTGCAAATACATTGCAGGGCGCCAATCTGAGGCAGAGGGAGCTCCCGACCCTCTGCCTCTACCCCTGAGCGCTGCGATCGCAGCAGTCAGGGGTTAACAGTCAGGGGCGGCGGGGGCGCTGCTCCTGGCTGTCAGTGCAGGAAGCCTGGCTACTGCAGCGCCGGCTCCTGCACTGATCGCGCTGGAGATGCTGAAATTTCAGCATCTCCTGCCCGATCGCTGCTGTGTTTGGTCAGTCAGATTGACTGACCAATCACAGCGCTGTGGGTGCGGGGACCGACGGCAAAGGTCCCCGCACCACTTGCTGTGCCTGTCAGCTGTCATAGACAGCTGTCGGCACTGATCTACCACTGTGTGTTTACACGCAGTGGTAGATCAAAGGGATGACGTGCACAGTCCGTCCTGGTGCCGGAACTGACACCCGGCCATGACGGACTGTGCACGTCATTGGACATTAAGGGGTTAATCAAATTATCCTAACAGGCCAAGTTACATGTTAATATAGGAACCCTTCTTTGATATCACCTTCACAATTCTTGCATCCATTGAACTTGTGAGTTCTTAGATAGTTTGGGCTTGAATTTCTTTGCCGGATGTCAGAATCGCCTCCAGAGCTGCTGTTTTGATGTGAACTGCCTCCCACCCTCATAGATCTTTTGCTTGATGATACTCCAAAGGTTCTCTATAGGGTTGAGGTCAGGGGAGGATGGTGGCCACACCATGAGTTTATCTCCTTTTGTGCCCATAGCAGCCAATGACTCAGGGGTATTCTTTGCAGCATGAGATGGTGCATTGTAATGATTTTGCTACGGATGGCACGGTTCTTCTTTTTGTACGATGGAAGAAAGTGGTCAGATAGAAACTCTATATACTGTGATGTACCAATTAGTTGCATCGTGAGAGACAGGTATGTAACGCACAGACAGAAGTCTGCTGAGATCCAAATCCAGGACAGTTTTCTGGTCTTGTTGTCCCACAAGTCTGTATATTTGATTAGGGCTGGATTTAAAGGGAATCTGTCACCCCATTTTTGGACTATGAGATACAGCCACCGCCATCAGGGGCTTATCTACAGCATTCAGGCGCCGGGAAATGTCAGAGAGGTCCGGCGCCTGCGCACTGCAGTACTCTGATCTGCCCTCACCAGGGCAGATCAGTGCACCTGCGCAGGAGCGGCGACGGGACGGAAAGAAGAGGCCAGCTTTGCTAGAAGATGGGAGGCAACGAACCGGACCGCGACTCCCATCGGACCGGACCGGAGGCCTGACCGCCCCTGGGTGAGTATAATATAACTAATTTTTCTTGTCTTTCAGGTTACATAGGGGGCTTATCTACAGCATTCCAGAATGCTGTAGATAAGCCCCTGATGGCAGTGGCCATATCTCATAGTCCAAAAATGGGGTGACAGATTCCCTTTAAGGTTAACCAGAAAGTGATGGGTGGGTCTGGTTAACCACATACCTCCCAGGGGGTGTGTTCCTGTAATGTCAGAAAGGTCCTATATGCTTCTTTGTTGCACCACATGACGGAAGGGGGAAAAGGCCAGGTGCAAGTCTGGAGCTGGCTGAAGCCCTTAAAGTCTAGGAAGCTAATGAGTGTCTGGACTAGTGACAGGACCAATATAAAGCCAGTCTGTGAAGCCTGAAAATCTGCTAAGCAGGTAACCCAGAGCATGGGGAAATTGTGTGCACTGACAGGTGTCAGTGAAATGTGCGGACATAACCGCAGTTGAAATGGTCTAATAGGTCAGATATGTTACCGTAAAGTGTGCAGCTGTATCTGCTAAAGAGAATGGACTGTATGTCGGGGTTGTGATGTTTGCATGGCCTACAGTGGTTTATGGTGGTCTAATAAACCAGAAATGGACTTATTTAAATGAAGAAATTGTTGCCGTTCAAATATCGCTGCCAAGTGAGTGTACCCCAACCCGCTTAGTGATCGCTACATCACAATACTTTGTCAAGGTCATTTTCTCACCTTCTGGGATCCTAAAGGGGCCTATCTGATCTCTCCCTATGAGTCCGTCCCAAAACATTACTCCGCCACCTTCTTGCTGATGTCGCAGCCTTTTTGGGTCATGGTGACCATCCACCAACCATCCACTACTCCATCTATCTGGACCATCCAGGATTGTACAGCAGTCATCAGTAAACAAGACTTTTAAAATTAGTCTTCATGTATGTCTGGGCAAACTGCAACCGTTTCTGCTTGTGAGCACTAAAAGTAGGTTTATGCACAACTGCAAGGTGTGGCGCTTCCCACGGCTGTGGGGCGCCGGGACATGGCATAGCTTGCCTAGCTAGCCAATGCTCCCACGCCGCCAGTCCACGACGACGTGAGGCATGGGTCCCAGATGATAAGAGAATGTGGACCCACTGGACCACGGAGGGAGACCCGGGCCTGCCCGGACTAGGGAAGGGCAGCGACCGGGATCCGTGGCAGCTGAGCATGTGGGCAAGGTGGCGACCTGCAGGACTAGACAACACCGCACAACTTCAGGTAAGAAGAAACATAAAGTTTACTTAAAGAGACACAGTACATAAACAGAACATAAGACCGGACTCCCAATTCCGCACATCAGAGAAGGGTACACGACTCAGAATCACTGACGAGTGTTGGAGGACATCACGGGTAGATGCAGTCCAGGGTTATCTGGCACGGGCATACTTGGATGGCCTCTCTCTCAGGCCTTAGGCGTAGCACAGGCTCAGCAGGAGAACATCAGACACCGACCTCAGACAGACTTCAGACGATGGTGGGGTCATCACGGGTTGATGAAGTCCAGGATCATCTGGCACGGGCATACTAGTATGGCCTCACTCTCAGGCCTCGGGCGTAGCACAGGCTCAGCAGGAGAACATCAGACACCGGCCCAGGACGAACGTCAGACGATGGCGGGGTCATCACGGGTTGATGAAGTCCAGGGTCATCTGGCACGGGCATACTAGGACGGCCTCTCTCTCAGGCCTCAGGCGTAGCACAGGCTCAGCAGGAGAACATCAGACACCGACCCAGGACAGACGTCATCACAGGGTAGACCAAGGAGGAACCGGCAGGACATCGGAACATCAGGAACACGGACTGGATCTCAGGGACACGGACTGGAACACAGGCAACGGACTCCGGACATCTGGTACCGATCAGCAGGCTCCGGACATCAGGTAGAGATGGATAGAAACCGGACATCTGGAAATGGTCATCGGACATCGGATATCAGGCAGTGGTCATCAGGGAGGACACGGACATCTGGTAGCGACCTGAAAAGGAACCCCAGCGGTCTGGTGCAAGCCCCGCCAGGCTCAACGGGAGCTGGCCGGGGATTGCACAGAAGCTGAGCACAGAGTAACAGAAACTCAGCACACACCGGACTCCTCCTTCCAAGATGAACTCAGGTTATATAGCAAGGATTCACAGTCACTGGCACAGGGTTCTGGACTCAGCAGGATTTCACGGCAAGTGACCAAGGCAGTCTCTGGGACAGGCAGGCTGTCACGGCAAGTGACCAAGGCAGTCTCTGGGACAGGCAGGCCGTCACGGCAAGTGACCAAGGCAGTCTCCGGGACAGACAGGTTGTCACGGCAAGTGACCAAGGCAGTCTTTGGGACAGGCAGGTTGTCACGGCAAGTGACCAGGCAATATCTGGACAGGCAGGTTGTCACAGCAAGTGACCAAGGCAGTCTTTGGGACAGGCAGGTTGTCACGGCAAGTGACCAGGCAATATCTGGACAGGCAGGTTGTCACAGCAAGTGACCAAGACAGTCTCTGGGCAGGCAGGTTGTCACGGCAAGTGACCAGGCAATATCTGGACAGGCAGGTTGTCACAGCAAGTGACCAAGGCAGTCTCTGGGCAGGCAGGTTGTCACAACAAGTGACCAGGCAGTCTCTAGACAGGCAGGTACATACGACCTGATATGGTGGAGCCTCCAGGTAGGCTGCAGTCAGATGGCAGATGATCGCTCCCAGGTGAGCAGGCAAGAGCCGGGGATCTCTGCAGATGATGTCCGAACTTCCGGATGGAGCTGCAGTCGGATGGCAGATGATCGCTCCTAGGTGAGCAGGCAAGAGCCGGGGATCTCTGCAGATGACGTCCAAACCTCTGGATGGAACTGCAGACGGATGGCAGACAGGCAAGCCGACAGGTAACAGGCAGGTAACTGGAATCAGGAGCTGATGGCTGAAACAGAGTTAGACTGCACAGGTACAGGATGTGATCCGGGATCAGGGGTTCAGGTAATTAGACACAACAGGAACAGGCCTGGATATACAGCCTCCAGGAACGGCGATCTGGGTAATCAGCCCCCAGCATAGGCGGAAACACAAGACACAGTTCAGACATTCAGGTACCGGGTTAGATCCAGGATCAGGGAACAAGACACAGCAGGAACAGGGAATCAGCTCTCCAGAGCTGATCAAATTCAGAGCAGGAGCTGAACACACAACCACATACGGCTAGGTTCAGGGATTCAGTGTGGATTCAATGTGAAGCTCTGGCAACGCCCACTAGGGCTGGGGAACTTTATATATGAGCTGCTTCACAGCGATAGGCTGGAGCAGTAATTCTAGTAAACACCCAATCCACATAAAAGCAGGACAGGTGTGGGCCGCGCCCCCTATGCAGAGCCAGACAGCACAACACAGAGGGAACCCAACAATGGCTGCTGCCAAACACGTAGTAAGTCATGCACCACTGCAGAGGACTTTGCAAGCTACGGACGGCTTTCACAGCAAGTCAGGAACCGCACATGCGGGCGGTCATGCAAAGCAGCGGAGCCACTCACGCAAGTACGGGTACGCAGCAGAGCCGGGAACTGAGCAGCATCCATATAGGTAACAGACAACAGTATCCCAGCTGGTTAGGGGGAAAGGAGCAAAAGGGTTAATGCAAAAAACATGCAGAGTAACGCTGGAAAACAAAGTACAGAATACCAGCGTTACACAAGGCTCTGGAAGAATCCTACATCTTAAGGTTCACAGGACTGCAGAGGCACCAGCAGCTGTAAATACCTGTTTGCTGCTTTGTAATGGTATTTTAACATCTGCTCTCTTAATCTGACGGAGTCTTCTGGCAAAAACCTCTTCCTCATTATGCCTTTATCTGCATGTATCCATCTGTTCTCTGCATCAGACACAAATCTCTTCATAGCACATTGATCATACATAAGTTTTCATGAAATAGTTAAGGTTTTCATACCTTGTCCAAGGCATTGCACTATTTGATGTATTTCAGCAGCGGAGAGATCCTTTTTCTTTCAAATACTGCTTGAAACCTGTGGCCTGCGTAATAATATAGAACATCATTCTTAAGCAGTTTCCTTGAATCTGGCTCCTGGCAAACTAATTGTCACGGGTGTTTGAAACTGACTTCAGTGATATAAAGAGCCCTGAGACACAATACCAACCATGAGTTTATGTGAAGAACAAAAAGTTACATCTTTATGACATTTAAAGCCAATTTGCATAAAAATTTAGAACGCAGTGCATATTAATAAATAGGACATATGGGGTCAGGATGGAGTCACATAGAGTCATGATGGAGACACATGGGGCCAAGATGGGAGAACATATGGGGCCAGGATGGGGGATGTTATTAAAGGAAGAGGTCAGGATGTGGGACATTATTACTGTAGGGGCTAATTAAGGGATATTATTACTGCTGTAATGTATTTTATTTTTGGGGATACTGTTTCAGTGGGGGGAGAGTCTGTTACTGTGCAGGGTGACACTATGTCACTTTTTTTCTTCCCATGGTCCAGTGTAGAAGTTGGAGAAAATTTGGGGAATGTGCTCTAGATAACTGAGTTATTTTCTGCAGAGACGAGTCCTGGCTGGAAGAAGTGATGGCTGTTTGCACTGGATGAAGAAGAAAAGTGAAAATAAATATCTTCAACTAGAGATGTCACCTGTACACTTACGCTTTACAATGATACTATATACAGAGCTACCATGTATAATGTCACTGGTGGTCCCTCTACTACCTGTATACTATTTACAGAGATCCTGTTTATAATGTCACTGGTGATCCCTGTATTACCTGTATACTCTATACAGAGTTTCTGTGTACTCCAGAATGTTATAAAGAGTGATCAGCTTAACAGCAATTACTTGCAAAGTTAATATTTGGCTAGAAAATGAACTTTATCCCCCAAAACACATTTCAACATCATTACAGCCCTGCCTTAAAAGGACCAGCTAACCTCTTTTCAGTGATTGCTCCATTAACACAGGTGTGGGTGTTGATGAGGACATGGCTGGAGATCAATCTGTCATGATTAAGTAAGAATGACACCACTGGACACTTTAAAAGGAGGCTGGTGCTTGGCATCATTGTTTCTCTTCTGTTAACCATGGTTATCTCTAAAGAAACACGTGCAGTCATCATTGCAATGCACAAAAATGGCCTCACAGGGAAGAGTATCGCAGCTAGAAAGATTGCACCTCAGTCAACAATCTATCGCATCATCAAGAACTTCAAGGAGAGAGGTTCCATTGTTGCCAAAAAGGCTCCAGGGCGCCCAAGAAAGACCAGTAAGCGCCAGGACCGTCTCTTAAAAGTGTTTCAGCTGCGGGATCAGGCTACCAGCAGTGCAGAGCTTGCTCAGGAATGGCAGCAGGCATGTGTGAGTGCATCTGCACGCACTGTGAGGCGGAGACTCTTGGAGCAAGGCCTGGTCTCAAGGAGGGCAGCAAAGAAGCCACTTCTCTCCAGAAAAAAACATCATGGACAGACTGATATTCTGCAAAAGGTACAGGCAGTGGACTGCTGAGGACTGGGGTAAAGTTATTTTCTCTGATGAATCCCCTTTTCGATTGTTTGGGACATCAGGAAAACGCCTCATTCGGAGAAGACAAGGTGAGCGCTACCACCAGTCTTGTCTCATGCCAACTGTTAAGCATCCTGAAACCATTCATGTGTGGGGTTGCTTCTCAGCCAAGGGAATCGGCTCTCTCACAGTCTTGCCTAAAAACACAGCCATGAATAAAGAATGGTACCAGAATGTCCTCCAAGAGCAACTTCTCCCAACCCTCCAAGAGCAGTTTAGCGATCAACAATGCCTTTTCCAGCATGATGGAGCACCTTGCCATAAAGCAAAGGTGATAACTAAATGGCTCAGGGAACAAAGCATAGAGATTTTGGGTCCATGGCCTGGAAACTCCCCAGATCTTAATCCCATTGAGAACTTGTGGTCAATCATCAAGAGACGGGTGGACAAACAAAAACCTAAAAATTCTGACAAAATGAAAGCATTGATTGTGCAAGAATGGACTTCTATCAGTCAGGATTTGGTCCAGAAGTTGATTGAGAGCATGCCAGGGAGAATTGCAGAGGTCCTGAAGAAGAAGGGTCAACACTGCAAATATTGACTTGCTGCATTAACTCATTCTAACTGTCAATATAAGCTTTTGTTACTCATATGTTTGCAATTATTATATTTCTGTCTGTGATAAAAACATCTGTCAAACACAGATAAAAACCAGAGGGCAGCAGATCATGTGAAAATATAATATTTGTGTCATTCTCAAAACTTTTGGCCATGACTTTATAAAGTCACTGGTGAGTCATTGTATTACCTGTGCACTTACACTATACACAATATGCTATATACAGAGCTCCTGTGTATAAAGTCACTAGTGAGTCACAGTATTGCCTGTACACTCACACTATATACACAGCTCCTATGTATAATGTCACTGGTGATCCCTGTATTACCTGTACACTGAGACTATATATGGATCTCCTGTGTATAATGTCACCAGTTATCCCTGTATTACCTGTATACTATATAAGGAGCTCATGTATAATGTCACCAGTGAACCCTGTATTATCTGTACACTATATACATAGCTCATGTGAATACTGTCACTGGTGATCACTGTATTACCTGTACACTGATACTATATACAAAGCTCCTGTGTATAATATCACTGGTGATCACTGTATTACCTGTACACTTACACTATACACTGTATACTATGTGCAGAGCTCCTGTCTATAATGTCACAGCTGAGTCACTGTATTACCTGTACACTTATACTATACACTGTATACAATGTACAGAGCTCTTGCATATAATGGCACTTATGGTAATATTAGTATTTTTTTTATTAATGATCAGTATTGTAATATTCGGTCACTATGTGGTGATAATTTGAGGTCTGGTCATGGTTTGGCCATATTTGTTCCTTGTATGTGGTATTACTAGGTCACTATGTGGTGGTAATATGTGGTCTGGTCATGGTGTAGCGGTATTTGTCCCTTGTATGTGATAATATTCGGTCAGTATATGGTATGGTCATGGTATGTTGGAATTTGTACCTTATATGTGGTATTATTCGTTTACTATGTGGTGGTAATATGTGATCTGGTCATGGTGTGGTGGTATTAGTCCCCTGTATGTGGTATTATCTGGTCACTATGTGGTGCTAATATGTGATCTGGTCATGGTGTGGTGGTATTTGTTCCTTGTATGTGGTATTATTCCGTCACTATGTGGTGGTAATATGTGGTCTGGTCATGGTGTAGCGGTATTTGTCACTTGTATGTGGTATTATTCAGTCACTATTTGGCCTGGGAATGGTATGGCAGAATTTGTCCTGTTGTGAATGGGTTTGAGATGAGTTCTGAGCAGAGGCTCCCTCTGGTGGTTACAAGTGGTGCTAGTCTGTCCAGTGAAGATTGTGAGGACTGGGAATCAGGTGTTACTGATTGGTCTTATATAAGGGAGTCACCTTCCCATCAGGGTTGCCGGTGATCAATTGTTCTGGTCTGGATCCTTTATTCCTGTTTCCCTTGTAGCCTGCTGTGTCGTGTCTGCATCTCCTGCTAACAGATAAGACATTTTCTTCTTTTGTGTTTGTGCTATATTTTTGCATTTTGTCCTGCACTTCTGTGGGGGCCTTCAGGGTCCCCTCCGGGGGCTTCTGCCCTCTCAGTTTTGTTCAGCCACTGATGTTTGTACTTTTTGCTTTTTCCAGTTTTTTCAGTGGCTGCTGTTTTGATTTTGTTACACCAGAGAACTAATTTAGGTGGTAGAGGTCGTGTGATCTCAGGTGTTTTTGAAATTAGTAGAGTTGGTGCCTTTCAGGGTTTTCTGGGATTGCAGTAAGTACCCTTCCTATCCTTTTCTATTTAGTTAGTTTGGGCCCCAGCGTTTGCTCATACTATTTTCTTTCTGTGTCAGTATTTCATCTTGTCTAACCGCCATTACATGTTTGGGGGCTTTCTATTATCTTTGGGGTTCTGCTCCGGGGCAGATAGCTTTCCTATTTCTATCTTTAGGTGTAGTTAGTTTCTCAGGCTGTGACGAGGCGTCTAGGACCAACGTAGGAACGCTCCACGGCTGCCTCTAGTTGTGGTGGTTAGTCAGGGTACTGCAATCTCATAGATTCCAACTGCTCTGGTGTATTGCCTTTTTTACCTGCACTCCTCAGCTACCGAAACATAACAGTATCACCGGCCTAAAAATTGAAAATTGTATGGTACTCACAGAAGGGAAAAAATATTGTGAAAGAAAAAAGGTTGTCAGAGTTGTCAGAGATATTTTTCTGTTTGTTGCATTTTTTTTTTTTCCCTCTGTATCTCTGGGTGCTGGGGAGGATCTTTTCTCTCAATGGAGTTTGCACAGTTGTCTGGCCGTGTGGATCAGCTTGCCACTGAGGTTCGGAGTATTGCTATCTATCTTGCTGGGTTGCCTGTTGTGGAACCTAGGATTCCCATGCCAGATTTGTTTTTAGGGGATCGAGCTAAGTTTCAGAATTTCAAAAATAATTGTAAATTGTTTTTTGCCTTAAAACCTAAGTCCTCAGGGAACGCAGCGCAGCAGGTTCAAATTATCATCTCTCTCCTGCGCGGCGATCCTCAGGATTGGGCTTTTTCCCTGATAACTGGGGATCCTGTTTTGAGTGATGTTGATGCGTTTTTTCAGGCCTTGGGGTTATTGTACGATGAGCCTAATGTCACTGATCAATCTGAAAAAGCCTTGTTGGCATTAAATCAGGGGCTTGAGGACGCTGAGTTATACTGTCAGAGATTCCGTAGGTGGGCAGTCCTGACCAAATGGAATGACGACGCTTTGGCAGCCCTTTTCCGGAAGGGTCTGTCTGATAATGTAAAGGATGTTATGGTGGGATTCCCTGTCCCCTCTGGTCTCAATGATTCTGTGTCATTAGCGATTCAAATTGACAGACGTTTGCGTGAGCGGAGAAGAATGCGTGGAATGGTGTTGCCTTGTGAACCAGCTTCTGAACCCATGCAGTGTGATAGAGTGGTGTCTGGGGCACAGCGTCATGAGTTTCGAAAGCGCAATGGGTTATGTTTCTACTGTGGTGATGCCTC
The DNA here is from genome assembly GCA_033576555.1 of Oophaga sylvatica. Lineage (NCBI taxonomy): Eukaryota > Metazoa > Chordata > Amphibia > Anura > Dendrobatidae > Oophaga > Oophaga sylvatica. The sequence continues at coordinate 73,081,879 of JARQOD010000001.1, read as the reverse complement.
TCATGCTATTTCAGTCTGCCCTAAGCGGGGAAGACGTTTTGCACGCTCAGTTGTCTTGGGTAGTGTTCAGACTAAGTTTTTATTAACTGTCACTCTGATATGCTCTCTGTCCTCATTTTCTGCTCAAGCTTTCGTTGATTCTGGAGCAGCTATTGTCATGTGTGCATCGCCACGAAGATCGTCGCGGTTGCACATTCTGACTTCTCACAGCTGAGTTGCTGTTTCTTTGTGTTTGGCAGTTAGGGAGTTAATTCTGTCTGTGCTCAGTTCTGGGACTGGGTGCAGTTTCTCCCGGCTGCAATTAATTATTTGTTGATTGGTTTCCTTTAAATCTCTGGTTGTCTGTGTTGGGAGTTGCCAGTGAAATTCTTCATGCAGACCACAGATAGGATTGTATCTGTATAGACTTAAGTTAAAGAGCTCCTTAGTTGTTTTAAGCTCACCTTGCTTAGAGTTTAATATCCCAGATCATTTATGTTCCTTCTGTGTTTGAGTGTGTATGCAAGTCTGTGTTTTCTCCAGTCTGTCTTATATGTCTAATCTGTGTATTTAGCAGAGATCAGCCCATATCCCTTTGGTGGTAATCAGAATCCTTCTTAGGACTGATTACAGGGTTCAGGGACTGATAGGAGACAGGGTTAGGCTGGAGACTTGGACCTCTGAACCATTATCAGTACCTCCAAGGTGAGGGATTAGTTAGGACCCCAGTTTAGGGTCAGGTTAGACCCCTGGTCCTCCTCTTTCCTGTGACAGTGTATCAAGTCCTCAAGATTAACCCTGAGTTCAACGGATATCGTGTCAGGTAAATCTATTCTATATTTGCATGCTGATGTTGCTAATCTATATGTTGTATAGAGTGTTGTTCTTTTAAGAATAGTTTACTGACATCGTACACATATCATAAGACCGCGTGACATTTTCACTGGCCCATAAAATTATTCCCAGTTGCCATGGATCCAGTAGCCCAGCTGGCTCTGCAGTTGCAGGGATTATCCATGGAGCTGACGGACATTAAGTCCAAAGTTTTGTCTCCCTCGGAGCAAACCAGATTTGAACCTAAAGTAGCTCTCCCGGACAGGTTCACTGGTGGGCGAGACAAATTTTTTACCTTCAGGGAAGCATGTAAATTGTATTTTCGGCTTCGGCCTCGATCATCAGGGAGTGAAGAGCAGAGAGTGGGAATTGTTATCTCGCTCCTACAAGGGGACCCTCAATCCTGGGCCTTCTCCCTTCCTCCGGGATCCCCGGCTCTACAGTCAGTAGATCGATTTTTTACTGCCCTGGGTTTGGTATATGATGACCCAGATCGGGTCTCTCTTGCTGAGACAAAATTACGTAAGATACAGCAGGGAGATCGTCCGGCGGAGGAATTTGCTTCTGAGTTCCGTAGATGGGCCACAGATACTCAGTGGAATGACCCAGCTCTTAGGAGCCAGTTTTGTCATGGGCTTTCTGACAAATTAAAGGACGTTTTGGCTCAGTATGATTCTCCTCCATCACTGGAGGCTGCTATGGCCCTAGCTATCCGTACTGATAGACGGCTCCGGGAGAGGTGCGAGGTAACTCCGCCCCCTGTTGTTACTCCACCTACTACTAAAGTCCCTTATGTTGAGGTTCCCCTTGTCTGTTCGGAGGAGCCTATGCAGTTGGGAGGGACATCATTTCGTAGGAGGGGATTGGCGGTACGCCGCAGGACTAGAAGGTGTTTCTTCTGCGGGAAAGAGGGACATTTTGTTGGGGGATGTCCATCCCGTGCCTTGTTGAGCAAAAAGTCGCCGGAAAACTGTTAATCCCAGGTTGTGTGGTGGACGACAACCTGGGAGTATGTATTTCGTCCGCTAGTTCTTCTCAGTTCCTTGTACCAGTGGAGGTGGTGGTTGGTACGAGAGTGGAGAGATTTTCTGTTCTTCTTGATAGTGGGTCCGGGGCTAATCTGGTTGACGCTCAGTTTGCTCAGGCTCAAGGTATGCATCTGAGTGTATTGGTCAAACCGATCCCTATATTCTCCATTGACGCCAGGCCTCTCGGCCAAGGTAGCTTTGTTCATGAGGTTCATAACATTGACCTTCGGGTAGGGGCAATACATAGGGAACTATTATCTTGTTATGTGTTGGAGGGTCTACCTACTCCTATTGTGTTGGGACTTCCTTGGTTGGTTAAACATAACCCTGTGATTAATTGGCAGTCCAGAGATATAAGCCAATGGGGGGAGTTTTGCAAAAGTAACTGCATGAACACAGTCATCAGTGCGGTCGTGCCTAGTACTTTGCCTCCTTTTTTGGAGGACTTTGGGGATGTGTTCTCTGAGGAGGGGTGTCAGGAGTTGCCTCCTCATCGCGTGTATGACTGCTCTATTAATTTACTTCCTGATGCTAAGTTACCTAAAGCTAGGTTATATAACCTTTCTGGTCCTGAGAGGCAGGCTATGAAAGATTATATTTCGGAAAGTCTGGCCAAAGGGCATATTAGACCTTCATCTTCCCCAGTGGCCGCGGGGTTCTTCTTTGTGAAGAAAAAAGATGGAGGCCTACGCCCTTGCTTGGATTTCCGCGAACTTAATCGGATTACTGTTCGAGATCCGTATCCACTCCCTCTGATTCCTGATCTCTTCAATCAAATTGTTGGCGCCAAATGGTTCTCTAAATTGGATCTCAGGGGGGCGTATAATCTGATTAGGATAAAAGAGGGGATGAGTGGAAAACGGCGTTTAACACGCCGGAGGGACATTATGAGAACCTTGTCATGCCTTTTGGTCTGACTACTGCACCAGCAGTATTCCAACATTTTGTTAATGACATTTTTCGTCATCTGGTGGGGCTGTTTGTGGTCGTATATTTGGATGACATTTTAATTTACTCACCAGATCTTGTGTCTCACCAGGAGCATGTGAGACAGGTGTTGCAGATCTTGCGAGACAATAAACTATACGCCAAACTGGAAAAGTGTGTATTCGCCGTACAGGAACTTCAGTTTTTGGGTTTCTTGGTGTCAGCCTCCGGTTTCCGTATGGACCCTGAAAAGGTGAGAGCAGTGCTTGAATGGGATCAGCCAGAGGATCTTAAGGCTCTGCAGCGTTTTCTGGGGTTTGCTAACTACTACCGGAAATTTATTTGTAATTTCTCATCTGTTGTCAAACCTCTCACTGACATGACAAGAAAAGGGACGGATTTTTCTAAATGGTCGGACAAAGCTTGCCAAGCTTTTTCCTCTTTGAAAAAATGTTTTGCTTCGGCACCCGTTCTCATCCAACCAGATGCATCACAGCCGTTCGTTGTGGAGGTGGACGCGTCTGACGTAGGGGTGGGTGCAATATTGTCCCAGGGTCCGTCCCCTGGTAAATGGCATCCGTGCGCTTTCTTTTCTAAAAAATTGTCGTCCGCCGAAAGGAATTATGATATCAGCAATAGGGAACTTTTGGCCATTAAGTTGGCTTTTGAAGAATGGCGTCACTTTTTGGAGGGGGCAGTCCACCCGGTCACCGTCATTACTGATCACAAGAACCTGCTGTATTTGGAATCTGCTAAGCGTCTGAATTCCAGACAAGCTCGATGGTCGTTGTTTTTTACCAGGTTTAATTTTGTTGTCACTTATCGCCCTGGATCTAAGAATGTTAAGGCGGATGCCTTGTCTCGCAGTTTCCCAGGGGCCGGGAAAATGGATGACCCGATTCCTATCCTTCAGGAGGGGGTGGTAGTGTCGGCTGTATGTTCTGAGCTTGAGGAGGAGGTGTTAGAGGCTCAGGGGGACGCCCCTGCAGGACCTCCAGGGAGACTGTTTGTCCCAAATCAGTTGAGACAAAAGGTTATTGAGGCACATCATAATTCTGCTTTAGCAGGACATCCAGGGAGTAAGGCTACTTTAGATCTCCTTTCTCGCCGGTTTTGGTGGCCTAACGTTAATAAAGATGTTTTAACTTTTGTCGCGTCCTGTGGGGTTTGTGCTCACTCTAAGACCCCTCATACCCGTCCGTCTGGGACCCTCTTACCCTTGAAACTTCCGGAGCGTCCATGGACTCATTTGTCTATGGACTTCATCACGGACCTTCCTCAGTCGTCAGGGAAGACTGTCATACTGGTGGTTGTTGACAGGTTCTGTAAGATGGCACATTTCATTGCTCTTCCTGCCCTCCCTAATGCTAAAACTCTGGCGCAGGTGTTCATTGGGGAGATTGTGAGACTTCATGGGTTGCCTTCTGATGTGGTGTCAGATAGGGGGTCTCAGTTTGTGTCCAAGTTTTGGAGGGCATTTTGTTTACGTCGGGGGATGCAATTGTCATTTTCCTCGGCTTTTCATCCGCAGACCAATGGTCAGACAGAGCGTCTGAATCAAAGCCTAGAGACTTATCTTCGGTGTTTTGTCTCAGAGAACCAGGAGGACTGGTCTTCTTTCTTGCCTCTGGCAGAGTTCGCTCTTAACAACAGGCGGAGCGAGTCCACTGGTAAGTCCCCGTTTTTTGGGGCATATGGTTTTCATCCCCAGTTTTGTACATTCAATGGGGGGGGCCCTTCTGGGGTTCCTGAGGAGGAGCGTTTCTCGTCGTCACTTGCTTCAGTGTGGAGAGGTGTATTGAATAATCTGAGTGCTATGGGGAACCGTTATAAACGTATGGCTGATAGGAGGAGAGTTTCTGGTCCTGATCTTAATGTGAACGATCTGGTATGGTTGTCTACCAGGAATATAAAACTTAAAGTTCCCTCCTGGAAGCTGGGCCCCAGATTCATCGGGCCGTACAGGATCAGTTCCATAATTAATCCTGTGGCATTTCGTCTGGACCTCCCTCCTACGTTTAAAATTCATAATGTGTTCCACAAGTCATTACTTAAGAGGTACGTGGCACCAGTCATACCATCACCTCTACCTCCTCCTCCAGTGGTGGTCAATGGTAACTTGGAGTTTCAAGTGTCAAAGATCATTGACTCACGTCTGAATCGCCGGTCCCTTCAGTACTTGGTGCATTGGAAGGGGTATGGTCCAGAGGAGAGGACGTGGGTTCCTGCGTCTGACATTAACGCAGATCGTTTGGTGCGGACCTTCCACAGAACTCACCCGGGCAAACCTGGCCCTGAGGGTCCGGAGGCCCCTCGTAGAAGGGGGGGTACTGTCATGTGTGCATCGCCACGAAGATCGTCGCGGTTGCACATTCTGACTTCTCACAGCTGAGTTGCTGTTTCTTTGTGTTTGGCAGTTAGGGAGTTAATTCTGTCTGTGCTCAGTTCTGGGACTGGGTGCAGTTTCTCCCGGCTGCAATTAATTATTTGTTGATTGGTTTCCTTTAAATCTCTGGTTGTCTGTGTTGGGAGTTGCCAGTGAAATTCTTCATGCAGACCACAGATAGGATTGTATCTGTATAGACTTAAGTTAAAGAGCTCCTTAGTTGTTTTAAGCTCACCTTGCTTAGAGTTTAATATCCCAGATAATTTATGTTCCTTCTGTGTTTGAGTGTGTATGCAAGTCTGTGTTTTCTCCAGTCTGTCTTATATGTCTAATCTGTGTATTTAGCAGAGATCAGCCCATATCCCTTTGGTGGTAATCAGAATCCTTCTTAGGACTGATTACAGGGTTCAGGGACTGATAGGAGACAGGGTTAGGCTGGAGACTTGGACCTCTGAACCATTATCAGTACCTCCAAGGTGAGGGATTAGTTAGGACCCCAGTTTAGGGTCAGGTTAGACCCCCGGTCCTCCTCTTTCCTGTGACAGTGTATCAAGTCCTCAAGATTAACCCTGAGTTCAACGGATATCGTGTCAGGTAAATCTATTCTATATTTACATGCTGATGTTGCTAATCTATATGTTGTATAGAGTGTTGTTCTTTTAAGAATAGTTTACTGACATCGTACACATATCATAAGACCGCGTGACAGCTATTAACCTGATGGATTATGATTTTGCTAAACGTTGTGGATTTCCCTTGATACCCCTACAGAAGTCTATTCCCCTACTGGGGATCGATTCTACCCCTTTGGCTGAGAATAAACCTCAGTTTTCTACTCAGGTGATAATGAGGGTTGAACCTGATCACCAGGAGTGCTGCAAATTTTTGGTTCTGTATAATCTGCATGACATTATCGTGCTGGGTTTTCCTTGGTTACAGTCTCATAATCCTGTTTTGGATTGGAAATCTGTGTCTGTAACCAGTTGGGGCTGCCAATGTGTTAATACCAACACTCCTGTTTTTTCTGCCTCCCCCCAGGCTCAGGATGTTCCTGACTTTTTGACTGATTTTTCTGATGTGTTTAGCGAAAGTAAATCTGCATCCTTGCCTCCCCATAGGAGCTATGACTGCGCTATTGAATTAGTGCCGGGTAGTAAATTCCCTAAAGGTCGCCTTTTTAACTTGTCTGTACCTGAACATGACGCTATGCGGTCTTATATCAAGGAATCATTGGAGAAGGGTCATATCAGACCATCCTCTTCACCCTTGGGTGCCGGTTTTTTCTTTGTGGCCAAAAAGGATGGTTCATTAAGGCCGTGTATTGATTATCGTCTCTTGAACAATATTACTGTGAAATATCAATACCCGTTACCCTTGATTTCTGACCTGTTTTCCAGGGTGAAAAACGCTACTTGGTTTACCAAGCTTGACCTCAGGGGGGCGTATAACCTTATTCGCATTAAGCACGGGGATGAATGGAAGACGGCATTCAATACCCCTGAAGGGCATTTTGAGTACCTGGTGATGCCCTTTGGGCTCACTAATGCTCCTTCCGTCTTCCAGTCCTTCATGAATGACATTTTCAGGGATTTTGTGGACAAATTTCTGATTGTTTATTTGGATGATATCTTGATTTTTTCTAATGACTGGGACTCTCATGTGAAACATGTTCGAACTGTATTCCAGATTTTGAGAGAGAATGCTCTGTATGTGAAGGGATCAAAGTGTCTTTTTGGCGTACAGAGGATCTCATTTCTGGGATTCATTTTGTCCCCATCTGTTATTGAAATGGACCCGGTCAAGGTTCAGGCCATCTGTGATTGGGTCCAACCTACTTCATTAAAGGCTCTTCAGAGATTTTTGGGTTTTGCCAATTTTTATCGTAAATTTATTGGTAATTTCTCGGTTATTGTTAAACCATTAACTGATTAGACCAGAAAGGGTTCTGATGTGGTGAATTGGCCTCCTAAGGCAGTCTCTGCATTTCAGGAACTTAAGCAGAGATTCACTTCTGCTCCTGTTCTATGGCAGCCTGATGTTTCTCTGCCATTTCAGGTGGAGGTTGATGCCTCTGAAATTGGGGCAGGTGCCGTTTTGTCCCAAAAAGATCCAGAGACCTCTAAAAGTAACCCTTGTGCCTTTTTCTCTCGAAAATTTTCTCCAACTGAACGTAATTATGACGTGGGTAATCGGGAGTTATTGGCCATGAAGTGGGCTTTTGAAGAGTGGAGACATTGGCTGGAGGGAGCCAAACATCAGGTGGTGGTCCTTACGGACCATAAGAATCTGGTCTACTTGGAATCTGCCAAGCGACTCAATCCTAGACAGGCCAGGTGGGCCTTGTTTTTCACACGTTTTAATTTTGTGGTTTCCTTTCTTCCTGGCACTAAGAATGTTAAGGCGGATGCCCTCTCGAGGAGTTTCCTTGCGGACTCTCCTGAGTTATCTGATCCTTCTGTTATTTTGAAAGAGGGTGTAGTTCTTTCCGCCATCTCGCCCAATTTGAGACTTGCTCTGGAGGGGTGTCAGGAGGATAGGCCCGAGCGCTGCCCTGTTGGAAAATTGTTTGTCCCGGACCAGTGGAAAAAGAGTGTGATGTCTGAGATTCATTGTTCCGCATTGGCTGGGCATCCCGGAATTTTTGGTACCAGAGACTTGGTTAGTCGGTCCTTTTGGTGGCCTACCTTGTCTCGTGATGTCAGGGAATTTGTGCAGTCCTGCGGGACTTGCTCTCGCTCCAAGCCTTGCTCTGCTCTAGTGGTTTGTTGATGCCATTGCCTGTGCCCAAGAGACCATGGACCCATATCTCTATGGATTTCATTTCCGACCTTCCTGTTTCTCAGAGAATGACCACCATCTGGGTAATTTGTGATAGGTTTTCCAAAATGATACATCTTGTGCCATTACCTAAGTTGCCTTCCTCCTCTGAATTGGTGCCGTTGTTCCTTGAGCACGTGGTTCGTTTACACGGCATTCCTGAGAACATTGTGTCTGACAGAGGAGTCCAGTTTGTTTCCAGATTTTGGAGGACTTTTTGTTCTAAACTGGTGTTCAATTGTCTTTCTCCTCGGCATTTCATCCTCAGACCAATGGTCAAACTGAGAGAACAAACCAGACATTGGAGACTTATCTAAGATGCTTTGTGTCTGCTGATCAGGATGACTGGGTCTCTTTTTTGCCTTTGGCTGAGTTTGCTCTTAATAATAGGGCTAGCTCTGCCACTTTGATGTCTCCATTTTTTTGTAATTCTGGGTTTCACCCTCGATTTTTTCAGGACAGACGGAGGCTTCTGTCTGTCCAGGTGTTGACTCTGTTGTGGAGCGTATGCAACAGATTTGGGACCAGGTAGTGGAGAGGTTGTCCCTCTCTCAGGAGAGGGCCCAGCGGTTTGCTAACCGGCATAGGACTGATGGTCCTCGGTTTAAAGTGGGGGACTTGGTCTGGTTGTCCTCAAAGAATATTCCTATGAGAGTAGCATCTCCTAAATTTAAGCCTAGGTTCATTGGACCTTATAAGATCATGGAGATTATTAATCCTGTTTCTTTTCGTTTGCTTCTTCCAGGGACATTTAAGATCCATAACGTGTTCCACAAGTCCTTGTTGAAGAGGTTTGTTGAGCCAGTGGTTCCTGCTGCTGTGCCTCCTGACCCTGTTTTGGTTGAGGGCAATCTGGAGTATGTGGTTGAGAAAATATTAGATTCTCGTTTTTCTAGACGGAAACTCCAGTATTTGGTTAAATGGAGAGGTTATGGTCAGGAAGACAATTCTTGGGTGTTTGCTTCGGACATCCATGCTAGGAGACTTATCCGTGCGTATCATAGAACTCATCCTGACCGACCTGGTTGCTCAAATGAGGGTTCGGTGACCCCTCCTCAAGGGGGGGTACTGTTGTGAATGGGTTTGAGATGAGTTCTGAGCAGAGGCTCCCTCTGGTGGTTACAAGTGGTGCTAGTCTGTCCAGTGAAGATTGTGAGGACTGGGAATCAGGTGTTACTGATTGGTCTTATATAAGGGAGTCACCTTCCCATCAGGGTTGCCGGTGATCAATTGTTCTGGTCTGGATCCTTTATTCCTGTTTCCCTTGTAGCCTGCTGTGTCGTGTCTGCATCTCCTGCTAACAGATAAGACATTTTCTTCTTTTGTGTTTGTGCTATATTTTTGCATTTTGTCCTGCACTTCTGTGGGGGCCTTCAGGGTCCCCTCCGGGGGCTTCTGCCCTCTCAGTTTTGTTCAGCCACTGATGTTTGTACTTTTGCTTTTTCCAGTTTTTTCAGTGGCTGCTGTTTTGATTTTGTTACACCAGAGAACTAATTTAGGTGGAAGAGGTCGTGTGATCTCAGGTGTTTTTGAAATTAGTAGAGTTGGTGCCTTTCAGGGTTTTCTGGGATTGCAGTAAGTACCCTTCCTATCCTTTTCTATTTGGTTAGTTTGGGCCCCAGCGTTTGCTCATACTATTTTCTTTCTGTGTCAGTATTTCATCTTGTCTAACCGCCATTACATGTTTGGGGGCTTTCTATTATCTTTGGGGTTCTGCTCCGGGGCAGATAGCTTTCCTATTTCTATCTTTAGGTGTAGTTAGTTTCTCAGGCTGTGACGAGGCGTCTAGGACCAACGTAGGAACGCTCCACGGCTGCCTCTAGTTGTGGTGGTTAGTCAGGGTACTGCAATCTCATAGATTCCAACTGCTCTGGTGTATTGCCTTTTTTACCTGCACTCCTCAGCTACCGAAACATAACATTGTCCCCTGTATGTGGTATTATTTGTTCACTGTGTGGCGGTATTTGTCTCCTGTATATGGTATTATTCAGTCACTATGTGGTGGTAATATGTGATTTGGTCATGGTTTGGTGGTATTTTCCCCGGTATGCGTTACGATCGGGGACGCAGCGTGGCTTACCCAGCCAACACTCCCATATCGTCGAACCATAACGACGACAGGGTATGCGTCCCAGGTGATCGTGGAATGTGGACCCACTGGACCACAGGGGGGACCCGGGCCTTCCCGGACTAGGGAAGGGTAGCGACCGGGGTCTGTGGCAGCTGAGCTTGTGACCAAGATGGCCACATGCAGCACTAAAAGAAACCGCACAACTTCAGGTATGAAGAAACATAAACTTTACTTAAATAAAGCAAATGCTATCAAAACACCAGGTTCCAGATTATGCACATCATGAAGGAAACACATCTCAGGTTGACAGGCGAAGCAAGAGGTCATCACGGGTTGACGCAGTCCAGGTTCGTCTGACACGGGCATACTAGGTTGGCCTCTCTCTCAGGTCTCAGGCAAAGCACAAGCTCAGCAGGAGAACATCAGACTCCGGCCTCCGGCAGACTTCAGATAATGGCTAGGGTCATCACAGATTAGACCCCAGGGAACCGGCAGGACATCAGAACATAAGCAAGACACGGATAGCACAGGTCCAGGAACGTTGGCACTGCAGCATCGGGCATCGGCTGGTCAGGTCCTGGACTCACTGGTGGGACCGTTACCGTGGAACAAAGTTGTACTCCCAGAAACCACGGAGGAGGAATCCATATAGGAACACAAGCGGGACCGGCTCAAGAGCACAACTTGGACCACCAGAACCAGGCACTAGACATCTGGACACAGGCGGGACATCGGCACACTGACAGGACATCGGAATACGGACTGGACATCGGAACACGGACTGGACATCGGAACACGGATCTCAGGTATAACATCAGAACACTGGCATCGGACTTCGGACGTCTAGCAACAATTGACAGGTTCTGGACATCAGGCCTCGGACATCAGGCTCCGGACATAAGGCCGCAGTCATCAGGCTCCGGACATCTGGCACCGATCGGCAGGCTCCGGGCATCAGGCAGGGAAGGATAGGATCCGGACATTTGGAAGTGGTCATCAGACACCGGACAATCGGCCGCGGTCATCAGGCTCCGGACAAGAGGCCACGGTCATCGGGCTCTGGAAATCTGGCAGTGACCTAAAAAAGAACCCAAGCGGTCTCGTGCAAGCCCCGCCAGGTTGAACTGGAGCCGCCGGGGATTGCACCGCATAACAAGCTGAGCACAGTGTAGCAGAAACTCAGCAGACACACCAGACTCCTACTTCCATGATGAACCCAGGTTAGATCACAGAAAGTCAGTTAGCAAAGAGTCACAGTCACTGGGCACAGGGTTGAGGACACAGAAGGACTTCAGGAACATAACACAGCAGACATAGTTCATACAGAGTCAGGTACAGGAACAGATTCAGGATCAAGGATTCAGAAAACAAGACACAACAGGAACATGCCTGGATATGCAGCCTTCAGGAAAGGAGACCTGGGTATTCTGCCCCTAGAGCAGGCGGAAAAACAGGACACAAACGGAAACGGATCTTGGTATTCTGCCCCAGAGCAGGTGAAAAACACAAGACAGGACAAAGGGCATCAGCTCTCCCAGAACTGATTGCAATCAGAGCAGGAGCTGAACACACAAACACACATGGCTAGGTTCATGAACTCAATGCAGAGCTCTGGCAACGCCCCACAGGGCAGGGGAACTTTATATAGGAGCTGCCTCACAGTGATAGGCTGGAGCAGCAATTCTAGAACACATCCATTCCTCATAAAAGCAGGGGAGGTGTGGCCCCGCACACCCTATGCACAGCCAGACACAAATCAGCATAGCAAAGGACACCTGGCAATGGCTGCAAGCCTGAACACACGTGGTAAGTCATGCACAACTGCAGAGGACCTTGCAACCCGCGGGTAGCTTCCACAGTAGCCAGGGACTGCACATGCAGGTGATATGCAGCGCAGCGGAGACACTCATGCATGTATGGCTACGCAGCGGAGCCGGGAACTGAGCAGCATCCATACAGGTAACTGACAACAGCATTCCAGCTCATTAGAGAGGAAGGAGCGAAGGGTTAAACCAGAGATATGCAAAGTAACGCCGGGTAAACAGAGTACAAACACAGCGGCGTTACAGTATCCCCTCCTCCGGCCCTCTCTTCTGAAGACCCAAGCAAAAAAAAATTTCCCAGAAATTCACTTGAGTTTGGCGGAAAGTCCCACAGTTCACACAGTAGCAGCAGAGTCCAACACTCAAAAAATATCCCTGTTATGTTTCGGTAACTGAGGAGAAATGGCAAAAAATAGCAAAAGTGGTAATACACCAGAGAGGCTGGAACCTATTGGATTGCAGTAACCTGAACTAGTAACCACACAACTAGAGGTAGCCGTGGAGCGTTCCAACGTTGATCCTAGACGCCTCGTCACAGCCTAAGAGATAACTACACCTAAAGGCAGAAAGATGAAAGCTATCTGCCCCGGAGCAGATCCCCAAAGAAAATAGGAAGCCCCTAAACATGTAATGGCGGTTAGACAAGAAGAAAGCACGGACACAGACAGAAAATAGAATGAGCAAACGCCGGGGCCCAATCTGTCTAGACAGAAAAGTACAGGAAAGAATTCTGACTGCAATCCAACAAAAACCCTAACAAAAATACCAACACTTCTGATTGCCAAAAAACGTGAGATCACACGACCTCTTCCACCTAAATCAGATCTCTGGTGTAACAAAACGCTATTCAGCAAATAAAAGTAACAAAAGAGCAAAGCAAAAGTGCAGACACAAACGGAGCACAATTGCAGCGCCAGACCCCAAAAGGGGACAGGCTGCAGTCCACTGCAGGCAGCAAACCAGCAGAGAAAATCAAACAGAGAAAAAAAACCAGCAAACACTTATCTGAAGGAGAGCAGGAAACTAGCAGTGCTTCAAGCAAGACCAGAAGAACAATTGATAACCGGCAAGGCTGCTTGGAAATCAGGCCACTTATATCTTACCATTCAGCGCCAGCTGAAGACCATTCATTAATCAGTTCATTACCCTCAGCAACCACCGGAGGGAGCCCCAGCTCAGAAGCCGCCTCCAGCATATTCACAACAAATCCCCATTCGCAGACTAAGCGAGGGATAGAGCAATTTAGTCTACTTACTACGTGGGATCCAAGCTGTCTCATCCGCTCACCAGGCGGGGCTCGGAAATGTCCTGCTGTCTTTATAGGCTCAGCGGAGTCCATGGCCAGAGCTTCTTGTTACTATCGGGGACGCAGCGTGGCTTACCCAGCCAATGCTCCCATGTCGTCGAACCATAACGACGACGGGGTATGTGTCCCAGGTGATCGTGGAATGTGGACCCACTGGACCACAGGGGGGACCAAGTCCTACGCGGACTAGGGAAGGGTAGCGACCGTGGTCTGTGGCAGCTGAGCTTGTGGACAAGATGGCCATATGCAGGACTAAAAGACACCGCACAACTTCAGGTATGAAGAAACATAAAGTTCATAAAGCAAATGACATCAAATCACCAGGTTCCGGATTATGCACATTATGAAGGAAACACATCTCAGGTTGACAGGTGAAGCAAGAAGTCATCACGGGTTGACGCAGTCCAGGGTCGTCTGACACGGGCATAATAGGATGGCCTCTCTCTCAGGCCTCAGGCGTAGCATGGCCTCAGCAGTAGAACATCAGACACCGTCCTCAGGCAGACTTCAGATGATGGCTAGGGTCATCACAGGTTAGACCCCAGGGAACCGGCAGGACATCAGAACATAAGCAAGACACGGATAGCACAGGTCCAGGAACATTGGCACTACAGCACCGGGCATCGGCTGGTCAGGTCCAGGACTCACTGGCGGGACCGTCACCAGGGAACAGAGCTGGAGAGTCCCGGAAACCACGAAGGAGGAATCCATATAGGAACACAAGCAGGACCGGCTCAAGAGCACAACTTGGACCACCAGAACCAGGGACAAGACATCTGGACACAGGCGGGACATCGGAACACGGACAGACATCCGGACTCAGGCAGGACATCTGGACACAGGCGGGACATCGGAACACGGACTGGACATCGGAACATGGACTGGATATCGGAACATGGACTGGACATCGGAATACGGACTGGACATCGGAACCAGGGTCTCAAGTAGAACATCAGAACACTGGCATCGGACTCCGGACATCTGGCAATGATCGACAGGTTCCGGACATCAGGCTCCGATATGAGGCCGCAGTCATCAGGCTCCGGACATCTGGCAGCGATCGGCAGGCTCCGGGCATCGGGCAGGGAAGGATAGGATCCGGACATCTGGAAGTGGTCATCAGACACCGGACATCAGGCCGCAGTCATCAGGCTCCGGACAAGAGGCCACTGTCATCGGGCTTCGGACATCTGGCAGCGACCTAAAAAGGAACCCAAGCGGTCTCGTGCAAGGGTTGAACTGGAGCCGGCCGGGGATTGCACTGCATAACAAGCTGAGCACAGAGTAGCAGAAACTCAGCAGACACACCAGACTCCTACTATCATAATGAACCCAGGTTAGATCACAGACATTCAGTTAGTAGAGAGTCACAGTCACTGGGCACAGTGTTCAGGACACAGAAGGACTTCAGGAACATAACACAGCAGACATAGTTCAGACAGAGTCAGGTACAGGAACAGATCCAGGATCAAGGATTCAGGAAACAAGACACAACAGGAACAGGCCTGGATATGCAGCCTTCAGGAAAGGAGATCTGGGTAGTCTGCCCCCAGAGCAGGCGGAAAAACAGGACACAAACAGAAACGGATCTGGTTATTCTACACCCAGAGCAGGCAAAAAACACAAGACAGTACAAAGGGCATAAGCTCTCCCAGAACTGATCTCAATCAGAGCTGGAGCTGAACACACAAACACACATGGCTAGGTTCAGGAACTCAATGCGAGGCTCTGGCAACGCCCCACAGGGCAGGGAAACTTTACATAGGAGCTGCCTTACAGCGATAGGCTTGAGCAGCAATTCTAGCCCACACCCATTGCTCATAAAAGCAGGGGAGGTGTGGCCCCGCGCACCCTATGCACAGCCAGACACAAATCAGCATAGCAAAGGACACCTGGCAACGGCTGAAAGCCAGAACACATGTGGTAAGTCATGTGTGTAGCCCTGGTGTGAAGGCACACGCAGTACCCTGGAGGATGTGTGGAGAGATAGCAGTTTAATGCTAAATGAACATTCATTCCAACATGCACTTTGACACGCCCACAGGTACATAAGCTAGTGACATCAGCAGGAGTGGTCAGTTGGTCAGTCAGACAGTTAGTGTTCAGTCAGAGTGTGAAGTCTGTGCAGGAGGAGAGGAGTGAGCTGCAGAGAATTCAGACGCCTGTCTAGAGGACGGTAGGGGTTCAGAGACGTGCTCCTGCCTAAAAGTATTACTGGTATTCTGCTAGCAAGCTCTGGAAGGAACTAAGAAGGAACTGACTGCTATATATATCTGTGAAGTGAGGGATGCTTATGCACCAGCACGGGCAAGGCGAAAGGCACAGTGTAGATATTGTGAGTGCTTCAGGATTGCAGAAGTCCTGCACTGTTAACCGGTTACTGGGACCGAAGCATCACCATAGCTTCATGCATGGTGGTAGAAGAACCAGATTATTTGGAGGGAACTACGCTTCATGCTAGTTGGACTCATCACCGTGTTGAAAGTAAAGGAGGCCCCTAACTTGCCCAGCTGCTATCTCGAAATACATTCTCCTTGGATCAGCCTCCTGGACCTGCTTGAACATCTTACAAGTAAAGGTATGGAAAGACACTGACGGTGTGAGACTGAGTTATTATTGCATGCCTGCACAATCCCTACCTAACTACCGACCTGAGGGAAGAGTCCCACCTGTAGGGGACCCGACATCTAGCTGCATCACCATCCCTCAAGATCTACAGCAGCGCTGGTACAAATTACCAGAATACTACAGGGCGTCACGAACTGTATATATATATCCCCTGTAAATATACCCCCCAACATACGCCAGACCGCCAGGGCCACAGACCGAGCCACAGCTACCTGTGACAAAATCCCCATAGACTTCCATGGGCTCGGCTCTGAGTACCCCATTGCCCTGGTAACCCACAATTGTGGTGGCGGTCGACACACATGCACAACTGCAGAGGACCTTGCAACCCGCGGGTAGCTTCCACAGTGGTAGCCAGTGACTGCACATGCGGGTGGTCATGAAGCACAGTGGAGACACTCACGCATGTACGGCTATGCAGCGGAGCCAAGAACTGAGAATCATCCATACAGGTAACTGACAACAGCATTCCAGCTCATTAGAGGGGAAGAAGCGAAGGGTTAAAGTAGTGATATGCAGAGTAACGCTGAGTACAAACACAGCTATGTTACAGTATGTGGTATTATTCGGTCACTATGTGGTGGTAATATGTGATCTGGTCATTGTGTGGTGGTATTTGTCCTTTTATGTGGTATTATCGGTCATTTTAAAAAATGTATGTGACAGAGTCCCTGAAAGAAAAATAAATAAAAATATACCTAAAAAGAGTATTAGATATTTTAAGAAATGTTTAATAGGTTACAGTAGAGTAGGGCCCTGACAAAAGAGTCTATGTATTTAATATGGTGTTAGATGGGAACTGTTAATGTGTGATTGGTGAGGATGTGGTGCAGAAGTGGAGTTTTTCCAAGAGTGGGCAGTGGGACTGTGGAAGGTTTGAGGGATGGAGGCAGAGGTGGGGTGGAGTCTCAAGGGGGCCCGAAGGTTTTGGCAGGACTGTACTCTGAAATTCCTGGTGGTAGCCTTATATAATACTAACGGTTAGTAGATCATAATAAATGCTGACATTTCTGCCTGTGTCATAAGAAGTGATAAATGAGAACTAACAATAACTTTGTGCACATGCCTGCTGTTCAGACCAGCAGAAATAATACTAGCCTTTTTCATGTGCAAATACATTACATTTTTTGTCACTTCAAGACTAAGCCCGACGTCTTTATTTCCTGAATTCTTCAGCTTTTATGTACATGAGCAGATTGGGAAGAAAAAAAATCTGCTTTGGAATATCTATATTAAACAAGTTAACAATGTGACGTAATCACCGGGAGAGCCAGTGCCGACACCACAGGAACAGAGATGGCACCGAAGGCGAGTGTTATTATTATACTGGGTGGGGGGACATAGGAATTAAAAATGGGTTGTCTGAGCAGTGGAGAACCCCTTTTAACTTCCCCACAAAATAACATTCCCACAGCATCTTTTCTCATGACTCTGCATTGTGCCTTTCCTCTGAGAAATTTATGAATAAATTGACAACAGGGAGGTATTATTAACAAAGTGTGTGTGCATTCACAATGATACTGCCAGCATGGATTGAACAATGTCAGACTGTGTAGACACACCCAGTTGTCAATTTATTCATGTTCCTAGAAGAAATGACAGAGGGACGGCACAACGCGTCAGTCACATTACAAATGAACTATATAGGTATAGTGGGTACGGAAAGTATTCAGACCCCTTTAAAATTTTCCCTCTTTGTTTCATTGCAGCCATTTGGTAAATTCAAAAAAGTTCATTTTTTTCTCCTCAATGTACATGCTGCACCCCATCTTGACTATAAAAAAACAGAAATGTAGAAATTTTTGCAAATTTATTAAAAAAGAAAAACTGAAATATCACATGGTCATAAGCATTCAGACCCTTTGCTCAGTATTGAGTAGAAGCACCTTTTGAGCTAGTACAGCCATGAGTCTTCTTGGAACAAGTTTTTCACACCTGGATTTGGGGATCTGACACGCACCACATGTGGGTACCAGGGCTATGGGACACTCGGCACCGAGCCCATGGAAGTCTATGGGGGATGTCACTGGCAGCAGAGCTCGGTCCGTGGCCCTGGGCGGTCATGCAATGGGGGATATTTACAGGGGATTATAAAGATTTGTTCGTGACGCCACCTGTGGTTTCTGATCAGATAGACCAGCGCTGCAATATGGATCTTCTGAGGGGATGTTATTGGGCAGCTTGATGTTAAGTCCCCCACAGGTGGGACTGTTCCCTCAAAGTCAATGGTGTTGCAGAATAAGTCAGGCACACACAATTCAGTCTCTTTCCATACCTTTACTGATGTTGTTGGCAGGTATGTCCCGGGAAGCTGGTCAGGTTGGAGAATGCACATTCAGGGGATTGCTGAGCAGGTTTAAGGCCTCCTTTCTCCTTGAAGTGTATGTGAGTCCTAACTTGCATGAAGTCAAGTTTAACTCTTTCTATAGCAGCTTCGCCCGGCTGACATTGTGGTAGAGTCTTTTCTGTCTCTGATGCTCAGAGGCTGGCAAGAACGAAGTCCTCTAAGCTTGGCCTAGCTAAAAGTCCTTGTTCTCCCTGACTCCAGTTACGTATCAACGCTTAGGGCTACCTTCTGTGACTTGAAGTCCAGCAAGGATTCCGGTGTATCTTATTACTAGACGTGAAGTACTAGCAATGCTTCGGACCCCGGTGTCCGGTTAATTAAGTGAAAGTGATCTGTCACCTTGGTCACTTATCCGTCTTTCTCCACTTGCCTGTCGCCCTGCTCTTGCCCTTAACATAAGCACGGGTAACAGTAGGTGTAGTTGTCAGTCGTTTTTCCAAGCTCACTGACCTGTTCTCAGTTGCCTCGATGTTACAACTGCTGTAATCCCTTTCCTTCTTTCCTTCAAAGACTCTGTCCAGAGTGGCTATCAGGAGCTTCTGTCAAACTGATTTCATGCTCGCTCTGAGAGTTACTTTCCACATAGGGAACACAGGCAGCTTGTTCTGAGTAACAGCTTCAGATTCAAATGTAGTTCTGACTAGGCTAGAGTGATTCCTTCCCACTCGTACTAGCCTCCACTTCAGTACAAAATGAACTACCTGAGCTCTGTCAGGAATCAGTCTTCTCTCCTCTCCCTCCAAGACTGAACTGCTCTGTCCTGAGACAGCAAACTGATCTCTCCTCTCTACTGCTACGTCACACTAACTTAAATAGTCTAAGTTGCCCTCTGGTGGCAGTGTTGGAAGTGTGTGATGTGAATGAATATCAGGCTTCACAATTACCTTATCTGTGCACTCTCCTGGAGACATGTGTACCAAGCGCAGCTGGGCCACACATCCCCCCCTGGTTAAACTCAGCACTCCCGGGCTGAAATAGAAAAGAAAAATATTTTTGTTTTGCATATAACATCAACATTTAACATATAACTCATCCCTTGCGGGAGGTAAAGACTCTTTAACGTTGCAATGTATACATGAGCAAGTAGAAAAATATCAAAACATTTTCCACATAAATATATATAAGACAAGATTCTTGTGGAGGACCCGCACCAAAAACCTCCCACGTGGGTCCTGGGTGGGCTGCAGGACTTCTGAGCTGCAGACCTCACTCTAGGCCACAGCATACGGGTTTTTCTTCAGAGGTAGTTAAGGCTTTGTGTAAAACCAAGATGGGGCACCGAAGTGCGAACTATTTACAATAAAAGTTTTTGGGCTGGCACAGTCCACAGCCACGCAGTCTTTTGATAAGAACATTTCAAGTAATCACATTATACTTTAATACTATTCACATTAGTATTATATTTCTTATTACCCAACTGGGGTATTCTATGCAAAATTATGCAAAACTATGCAAACATTTATCAGACATATCAATAAAGTGCAAATTTCTTCAACTTCTTCAACTTTATACAGTGGCAGTAAACCCTGTCTGGGTCCTACTGGTCTTCTTCTTTGCAGATTTCAATGACGTCTTCCACTCCTGGGGCTGGAACGACGCGGTGCTCTTTTGAACGCATAACAAACAAGTCATGACCTGCAATCAAGGTTTGCGTAGCTACAGTTCTTGTGTAATCCACTAGGGCCCATATGTCAAAGTCAAGGCCCGCGGGCCAGATCCGGCCCGCGAATTGATTATCTATGGCCCCCTGACAGGCGGGGCCCTGAGCAGGCGGGGGGCCCACTCGCAGTCTGGCACCCCCGCGCCCGTTAGCGGAGGAGAGCGGTGTCAGCGCCGCCATTGGGCCCCCCCCCCGCCTGCTCAGGGCCCCGGCAGCAGCTGGCACAATACTTACCTCTCCCGTACCTCCGCTGCCGCAGCTCCGGGCTCCAGGGGGCGCCGGCGCTTCCTCTCACAGCAGGCCGCTGAATGACGTCATCATTCAGCGGCCGGCTGTGGCACAGAGCGCGGGGACGCTGAACAGGTAAGACGTCTCTGTGTGTGTGTCTCTGTGTGTGTATGTAGTGCGGTGCTTTGTGTGTGTGTGTATGTGTGTGTGTATGTATGTATGTGAGAGAGTGCTTGTGTGCTGTCTGTGTGTGATGATGGCAGGCATTGCTGATAATGGGGAGGCATTGATGATGGGGAGAAGATGATGATGGGCAGGCATTGCTGATAATGGGGAGGCATTGATGATGGGGAGAAGATGATGATGGGCAGGCATTGCTGATAATGGGGAGGCATTGATGATGATGGGGAGAAGATGATGATAATGGGCAGGCATTGATGATGGGGAGAAGATGATGATGGGCAGGCATTGCTGATAATGGGGAGGCATTGATGATGATGGGGAGAAGATGATGATAATGGGCAGGCATTGATGATGGGGAGAAGATGATGATGGGCAGACATTGATGATGATGGGGAGGAGATGATGATGGGCAGGCATTGCTGATAATGGGGAGGCATTGATGATGATGGGGAGAAGATGATGATAATGGGCAGGCATTGATGATGGGGAGAAGATGATGATGGGCAGACATTGATGATGATGATGGGGAGGAGATGATGATGGGCAGGCATTGCTGATAATGGGGAGGCATTGATGATGATGGGGAGAAGATGATGATAATGGGCAGGCATTAATAATAATGGGGAGGCCATGATGATGATGGGGAGGCAATGATGATGATAATGGGGAGTCTTTCCACAGCGCCCTTTCCTGAGCTGTAACAGTGCAGAACGCAGTACAGCGCAGAGGAGAGCTCCATATTTTGTATGGAGCATTATATGGGGACCAGTATCCTGTATGGAGCATTATATGGGGACCAGTATCCTGTATGGAGCATTATATTGGGTCCAGTATTCTGTATGGAGCATTATATGGGGGGTGACATCCTGCATGGGGTATTATATGGGTGATGAGGGGGAGACTGTGGTGCCCATAATATTGTATGGAGGACTGTACTGTCCAGTCTGTACTGTGCGCTGTGAGGATTTGGCGGTTTTTGAGCTATTGTACAATTTACAATAGGTATCAGTCATGTAATGGAAGAAGAGAAGTATTTGGCATTGTACTGTACCCATATTTCTCTGCTGTATCTGTGCATCATGAATCGTGGTCTGTGTTAAAGGGGCCCACTGAGGCTCTTTCGCCCGGGGCCCATAAAAACCTGGAGCCGGCCCTGGCACCAACACTACATTTCCCACAATGCACCGGTAGCAGGGCCGGCGTCAGTCCGGCCCTCGGCTTGTAGCAAATTTTTTTTTTGGCCCTCGGTGTGTTTGACTTGACATCCCTGCACTAGGGCTCAACAGGTGCCTCTCCAGAATATAGATTCAGCTCCATAGGGGTCACTGCTGCAGCATAAGATGCTGTACAAGAAGCAGGCTTGCTTAGTGGCTCCATTGAAGTCGCATCAGGCTTTTGCGATTTGGCGCAGGACTCAGAATTTAACACAGATTGCGATGCAGAAGCGACCGTGGGTTGCGATGCAGGTTGGGTCGCAGAATATGAGGCGGGATATGATCTTGGTGCAGAAGAGGACGCTGGTTGCGATGCTGGTGGACCAGGTGCTGAGGGGGCTGTGACTTTGGATGTTGAGACACGGGAGACATTCAAGGCAAACCACCCCTGACGACTACAGTGTCGCGTGTAGGTGACAACATCCCCTTTTAACAGATGGAACCCCGCATCGCAGCAGTGAACATAGATCTTTGGAGAGAACCCGGGCTCACATATGTAACCCCAAACTCCTCGGGCCTTAGAGGCACACACCGTCCCCTGGCGCCGCGGTTCCCGGAGCGTACCTTTATCTCTCCTGATGTTTTCCTTTTCAGCGAGAATCTCTTCCTGGTACCTCTGGCGAAACTGCTGCAACTCCCTCTGCTCCTGCTGCCGCCGCTGTTCGTGTTCCCGGCGTCGCCACTCGTTCTCCATCTGGGCGGCATATTCTATGTCGTCCAGGTACTCCTTATCATCCCAGTCGACCTCCATTATGGACGGCTGGCTTCCCTCCGGTGTCCCTACCGGGGGACTGCATTCTGCTGCGGCCTCCTGGCCTGGCTGGTACTCCGGAACGGGCAGGGCCTCCTCAGCCTCCGTCCCTCCGACCGGATCATCGGTGGAGTCGGGATCAGCTCTTTCGGGGCCGGCCTCCGGTTTCTCTTCAGCCGCTGACGGTGGTGGCACAGGGAGCACAGGTACTGGCTGCGTTCCTGGGGGAGAGAGCATTGCGTCCCACAGCAGCCGCTGTTTCCGGGCACGCCAGCTTCTCTCTGTCTCCTCCATTTCTTCATGGCGCTGGATCATTTCCTTGAGCACCGCATTCACCTCCTCTAACTCCAGCATGATTTGGTTAGTGTCCCGAACTGGGGACGGCTCCGGCACAGGCAGTAGCTTTTCTGGGGAACGGAGCCTGCGCGCCGCCGCTCATCCACACAGCGTCTCCTGTCCTTCCGCCATCTCTCTCCAGGCCAGACTGTGTTTTCCATCTGGAACAATCTGGTCTCTTCCGTGGAGGCGGGATTTGCGCTTCCTCTTTTTGGCATAGAAAATGAAGAGGAGGCTGATCTCCTTGGCAGTGGGGCAGGCTCTCACATTATAGTAGCATTTTGACAGGGCGCCCATCACTTTCGCGCCACAGGGGGGGTACACGCCCACGAATGCACGCCCACCTTCTTCACCAGCGCCTCAGGGCGCGAATATGGCGGCAAAATGGCGGAAAATGGCGCCAAAAATCACAAAAATAGCAAACAGTCTTTTTGCACAAAACAGTTCAATCTAGGCACACAGGACTCACATCCAGTAAGCTTCGTATCCTGTTCGTGACGCCAAATAGATGACGCGCACCACATGTGGGTACCAGGGCTATGGGACACTCGGCACCGAGCCCATGGAAGTCTATGGGTGATGTCACTGGCAGCAGAGCTCGGTCCGTGGCCCTGGGCGGTCATGCAATGGGGGATATTTACAGGGGATTATAAAGATTTGTTCGTGACGCCACCTGTGGTTTCTGATCAGATAGACCAGCGCTGCAATATGGATCTTCTGAGGGGATGTTATTGGGCAGCTTGATGTTAAGTCCCCCACAGGTGGGACTGTTCCCTCAAAGTCAATGGTGTTGCAGAATAAGTCAGGCACACACAATTCAGTCTCTTTCCATACCTTTACTGATGTTGTTGGCAGGTATGTCCCGGGAAGCTGGTCAGGTTGGAGAATGCACATTCAGGGGATTGCTGAGCAGGTTTAAGGCCTCCTTTCTCCTTGAAGTGTATGTGAGTCCTAACTTGCATGAAGTCAAGTTTAACTCTTTCTATAGCAGCTTCGCCCGGCTGACATAGTGGTAGAGTCTTTTCTGTCTCTGATGCTCAGAGGCTGGCAAGAACGAAGTCCTCTAAGATTGGCCTAGCTAAAAGTCCTTGTTCTCCCTGACTCCAGTTACGTATCAACGCTTAGGGCTACCTTCTGTGACTTGAAGTCCAGCAAGGATTCCGGTGTATCTTATTACTAGACGTGAAGTACTAGCAATGCTTCGGACCCCGGTGTCCGGTTAATTAAGTGAAAGTGATCTGTCACCTTGGTCACTTATCCGTCTTTCTCCACTTGCCTGTCGCCCTGCTCTTGCCCTTAACATAAGCACGGGTAACAGTAGGTGTAGTTGTCAGTCGTTTTTTCCAAGCTCACTGACCAGTTCTCAGTTGCCTCGATGTTACAACTGCTGTAATCCCTTTCCTTCTTTCCTTCAAAGACTCTGTCCAGAGTGCTATCAGGAGCTTCTGTCAAACTGATTACATGCTCGCTCTGAGAGTTACTTTCCACGTTCATAGGGAACACAGGCAGCTTGTTCTGAGTAACAGCTTCAGATTCAAATGTAGCTCTGACTAGGCTAGAGTGATTCCTTCCCACTCGTACTAGCCTCCACTTCAGTACAAAATGAACTACCTGAGCTCTGTCAGGAATCAGTCTTCTCTCCTCTCCCTCCAAGACTGAACTGCTCTGTCCTGAGACAGCAAACTGATCTCTCCTCTCTACTGCTAGTCACACTAACTTAAATAGTCTAAGTTGCCCTCTGGTGGCAGTGTTGGAAGTGTGTGATGTGAATGAATATCAGGCTTCACAATTACCTTATCTGTGCACTCTCCTGGAGACATGTGTACCAAGCGCAGCTGGGCCACACAGATCCTCTGCCATTCTTCCTTGCAGATCCTCTCCAATTCCATCAGGTTGGATGGTGAACATTGGTGGACAGCCATTTTCAGGTCTCTTCAGAGATGCTCAATTGGGTTTAGGTCAGGGTTCTGTCTGGGCCAGTCAAGAATGGTCACAGAGTTATTCTGAAGCCACTCCTTTGTTATTTTAGCTGTGTGCTTAGGGTCAGGGCCGCCATCAGGGCATTAAGCCCTTACTACTGTATGGGGCCCGGTGATTAGGAGCAAAAAAGGGGGGTCCGAGCACGCTGGCAAACGGAGCCGCGCTCGGGCCCCCTCCCGACATTTTGTTCAGGCTTTGATCTGAACGTGATCATAACAACACTGTGGTGTTTACAGTGTTGTAAATGCAGACGGTGAACAGAAATAGGCACTGTAGCTTTAAGCTGCTGGCCGGTGCATTATGGTCCGTCTTGACATGACAACACATGCTGCTCCACTTCCTCATTCCAGAGC
This sequence comes from Oophaga sylvatica, assembly GCA_033576555.1. Taxonomy (NCBI): domain Eukaryota; kingdom Metazoa; phylum Chordata; class Amphibia; order Anura; family Dendrobatidae; genus Oophaga; species Oophaga sylvatica. Next base: position 73,057,028 of record JARQOD010000001.1, on the reverse strand, counting down.
AGAGCAGCGTGTGTGTGCCATGTGTGGGTGGACAGCAGACGGCCAGGCAGACCAGTGAGGCAGCAGGGCAGGCTGACTGGATGAGCAGGTGGAGGCCCCAGGCGAGCAGGGTGAGTACCGTGAGTCTCTCTCCAGTGAGAAGAGGCTTGGCTCAATGGTGACTAGGGGGGCAGGTGCCAGCATCTAACAGGACCCAGGCAGCAGGGGGCCCGCATTCAACAGGGCCCAGGCAGCAGGGGGCCCGCATCTAACAGGGCCCAGGCAGCAGGGGGCCCGCATCTAACAGGGCCCAGGCAGCAGGGGGCCCGCATTCAACAGGGCCCAGGCAGCAGGGGGCCCGCATCTAACAGGGCCCAGGCAGCAGGGGGCCCGCATCTAACAGGGCCCAGGCAGCAGGGGGCCCGCATCTAACAGGGCCCAGGACAGCAGGGGGCCCGCATCTAACAGGGCCCAGGCAGCAGGGAGCCCGCATTCAACAGGGCCCAGGCAGCAGGGGGCCCACATTCAACAGGGCCCAGGCAGCAGGGGGCCCGCATTCAACAGGGCCCAGGCAGCAGGGGGCCCGCATTCAACAGGGCCCAGGCAGCAGGGGGCCCGCATTCAACAGGGCCCAGGCAGCAGGGGGCCCAGGCAGCAAGGGGCCCACATTCAAACAGGGCCCAGGCAGCAAGGGGCCCACATTACAACAGCCCAGGCAGCAGGGGGCCCACATTCCAACAAGGCCTCGGGCTTGGGACCTGTTTGACGCAAGCCTCCAGTCACCAGTAGCCTTCCCCTGGCCCAGTAACAGCGTCAAGGTTGCTACAAGTGATGAGTGACACCCTCAGCTCTGCTACATGTGACAAGTAACACCCTCAGCTCTGCTACATGTGACAAGTATCACCCTCAGCTCTGCTACATGTGACAAGTAACACCCTCAGCTCTGCTACATGTGACAAGTAACGCCCTCATCTCTGCTACATGTGACAAGTAACACCCTCAGCTCTGCTACTTGTGACAAGTAACCTCAGCTCTGCTACATGCGACAAGTAACATCCTCAGCTCTGCTACATGTGACAAGTAACAACCTCAGCTCTGCTACATGTGATAGGTAACAACCTCATCTCTGCTACATTTGACAAGTAACAACCTCAGCCCTGCTACATTTGACAAGTAACAACCTCAGCTCTGGTACATTTCACAAGTAACAACCTCAGCTCTGCTACATGTGACAAGTAACAACCTCAGGACTGCTACATGTGACAAGTAACCTCAGCTCTGCTACATTTGACAAGTAACAATCTCAGCTCTGCTACATGTGACAAGTAACAATCTCAGCTCTGCTACTTATGACAAGTAGCAACCTCAGCTCTGCTACTTGTGACAAGTAGCAACCTCAGCTCTGCTACTTGTGACAAGTAGCAACCTCAGCTCTGCTACATTTAACAAATAACCTCAGCTCTGCTACATGTGACAAGTAACAACCTCAGCACTGCTACATTTAACAAGTAACCTCAGCTCTGCTACATGTGACAAGTAACAACCTCAGCACTGCTACATTTAACAAGTAACCTCAGCTCTGCTACATGTGACAAGTAACCTCAGCTCTGTTACATGTGACAAGTAACCTCCGCTCTGCTACAGGTGACAAGTAGCAACCTCAAGTAGCTGAGGCTGTCACTCCTCACATGTAGCAGAGCTGAGGCTGTCCCTCCTCACATGTAGCAGAGCTGAGGCTGTCACTCTTCACATGTAGCAGAGCTGAGGCTGTCACTCTTCACATGTAGCAGAGACTGAGGCTGTCACTCTTCACATGTAGCAGAGCTGAGGCTGTCCCTCCTCACATGTAGCAGAGCTGAGGCTGTTCCTCCTCACATGTAGCAGAACTGAGGCTGTTCCTCCTCACATGTAGCAGAGCTGAGGCTGTTCCTCCTCACATGTAGCAGAACTGAGGCTGTCCCTCCTCACATGTAGCAGAGCTGAGGCTGTCACTCCTCACATGTAGCAGAGCTGAGGCTGTCACTCGTCACATGTAGCAGAGCTGAGGCTGTCACTCTTCACATGTAGCAGAGCTGAGGCTGTCCGTCCTCACATATAGCAGAGCTGAGGCTGTCCCTCCTCACATGTAGCAGAGCTGAGGCTGTCACTCCTCACATGTAGCAGAGCTGAGGCTGTCACTCCTCACATGTAGCACCTCACATGTAGCAGAGCTGAGGCTGTCCCTCCTCACATGTAGCAGAGCTGAGGCTGTCCCTCCTCACATGTAGCAGAGCTGAGGCTGTCCCTCCTCACATGTAGCAGAGCTGAGGCTGTCCCTCCTCACATGTAGCAGAGCTGAGGCTGTCACTTGTCACATGTAGCAGAGCTGAGGCTGTCACTCCTCACATGTAGCAGAATATCCTAAGGATTTGAGCCTAGGAGAACACCACTTCCCCTGCATCAAGTGAATCCAAAAAAGATCTGGAAGCATTTGGCTATATATATAGTAAACACTTTACTATGTAAACACATGTGACACATTCCCCAGGACGAAGCTAAACGCAAAACGCGCGTCGGGGCACCTCCGTCACTCCCTCAGGTCGTATATGCTATCCCATTAATACATATGGTCTCAGCATCTTACCATTTAGTATTGTAGCGTCTGGGACACAATGCACTGCAGTCAATAGTAGTCCCATTTATTCTTTTGCACATTTGCATGTTTACACCACTATCAGGGGCTATATATGATATGTTTTGACGGTCTAGGACCATTCAGTAGTGTAGCATTTGGGACACAATGCACATCAGTAATAGTAGTCCCATACACTCTTTTGCACATTTGCATGTTTACACCACTATCAGTGGCTATATATGACATGTCTTGATGGTCTAGGCATTTATTCATCTGTACATAGTTTTAAGGCGACTTGTACTTTACTTTGGATGTATGCCTCTTTTGTTCTATGTTACTAACTTGGCATTAGCCACATTATATCGTAGCCTAGTACTAGTATATTTTCTTTGTGCTAAGCATGCATGTAGTACAATATTTGATATATAAATGTGATTTAGCATATTACTGCCTTTGGGATAGTATTGTACTTACATCCCAATTTTAAATTTGTCTTTTATATTGTTTCAATAAAGTGTTTACTATATATATAGCCAAATGCTTCCAGATCTTTTTTGGATTCACATGTAGCAGAGCTGAGGGTGTTACATGTCACATGCAGAAGAGCTGAGGGTGTTACTTGTCACATGTAGCAGAGCTGAGGTTGTTACTCATCACATGCAGCAGAGCTGAGGGTGTTACTACTCACATGTAGCAGAGCTGAGGCTGTCACTCCTCACATGTGTAATTGGTGAGGGCGTGGTGCAGAAATGGAGTTTTTCTAAGAAAGGGCAGAGGGACTATGGAAAGTTCGGGTGGTGGAGGAAGAGCAAGGGTGGAGGTGGAGCTAGGGGTGGAGCCTGGGCGGAGTCTCTAGGGGGCCCCGTAAATTTAGCCAGTATGGGGCCCCAGAATTCCTAGTGGCAGCCCTGCTTAGGGTCATTGTCTTGTTGGAATGTGAACCTTTGGCCAAGTTGTAAGGAGATAGACCGGACCGCGGGTACCTGTATGTCGGTTCCGGAACTGAAAAGGCTGCATCCACTGTTCCCGGGGGGAAGCCTGAGTGGGGCTGACCTTCCCCTGCTGTCTGGGGGAAGCCTGAGCAAGGAGGACCTTCTTGGGGACGGAGAAGGGCGGGGAGAGCCAGGAATAGGCGCGCAGCATCGGGCACATAAAAGGAGAAAGCGCGAGAAGCAGTGCACTTTGGCGCCAGGGCAGAACAGCGCACAGAGCGGGGAGCGGCGCGCTCTGCCTCCCCTTCCATCAGAGAGTACCGGCCCTGCAGCAGTCCGCATAGAGAGGGCCCCGTCGCCTGCAGAGTCAAGCGTGCCCAGCAGCACTCTGAAGAGAGGGACCGCTGCAGATCCGTGCAGAGCCGTGCAGAGCCAAGCCGTATACACAGAGCTGAGTCAGCTGTGCAGCAGCCAGAGAGAGAAGTGCCATGCCCTGAGAGCACTAGCAGTGTTCAAGCTAGTGCCTGTTGTCGCCTGCTGCCAACAGTGGGCACCCGAGAGAAAGAGACGTGCAGTGCGAGTCCGGTGACTGCCAGACAGCAAGGCACAGAATGCTCCATGTCCGTGAGTACTACACACGTGCCCGTAAAAGTGACCGAGGACATAACAGACACTTGCGCCCTGACTGTGCCAGTAAACACCTGCCGAGCCACATTGGGCTCGTACCAGACCGTGACCTATATTACTGTCAGCCGTTTTGGGCTTGCTTGACCGAGACTGTCAGGAGAGTTGTGCAGGAGTCTCGTCGGGCTTAGATAGTACCGTAGCCCGTAAGCTTGTAGGCAACTACAGTATATGGACTAAGGGCAGTGGAAGGTACCAGAGACCGACCACTGTTACCAGACGAAAGGGGGTATTGTTTGCTTGCTGGACCCCATTAAAAAAGACACTGCGCCAGCCGTTGTTGGCACTATTGAATTCCGAGCAGAAACTGCAGTTAAAGGACTTCCTGATATCTGTGCTATTGAACTGCCATTATTTCAAAACTGTTGTCCTTCACCTTAGGAATATCCTTTAATTTAATGTACTGTTTGTCTCCACTGTAAAACCCTTTGTCTCCCTACATCCTTTCCCGTTTATGCTGTTTAATCCTTTATCTCCATGCGTGGAGTATTCCCCTGTAAATAAACCTGATAAGCCTTGCTCTGCCTGCGTTCCATCACTGCATCCCGTGTTTCTGCTTGATATCTTACTAAGTCTGAGGTTCAGAGCACTTTGGAAGAGGTTTTCATCCGGGATATCTCTGTACTTGGCCGCATTCATGTTTCCTTCAATTGCAACCAGTTGTCCTGTCCCTGCAGCTGAAAAACACCCCCATAGCATGATGCTGCCACCACCATGTTTCACTGTTGAGATTGTATTGGATAGGTGATGAGCAGTGCCTGGAGTTCTCCACACATACTGTTTAGAATTATGACCAAAAAGTTTTATCTTCGTCTCATCAGACCAGAGAATCTTATTTCTCATAGTTTGGGAGTCCTTCATGTGTTTTTTTAGCAAACTCTATGCGGGCTTTCATGTGTCTGGCATTGAGGAGAGTCTTCCGTCGGGCCACTCTGCCTTAAAGGCACGACTGGTGGAGAGCTGCAGTGATAGTTGACTTTGTGGAACTTTCTCCCATCTCCTTACTGCATCTGTGGAGATCAGCCACAGTGATATTGGGGTTCTTCTTTACCTCTCTCACCAAGGCTCTTCTCCCACGATTGCTCAGTTTGGCTGGACAGCCAGGTCTAGGAAGACTTCTGGTTGTCCCAAACTTCTTCCATTTAAGGATTATGGAGGCCACTGTGCTCTTAGGAACCTTGAGTACCGCAGAAATTCTTTTGTAACCGTGGTCAGATGTGTGCCTTGCAACAATTCTGTCTCTGAGCTCCTTGGCCAGTTACTCTGACCTCATGATTCTCTTTTGGTCTGCCATGCACTGTGAGGTGTGAGGTCTTATATAGACAGTTGTGCGCCTTTACAAATCAAGTCCTATCAGTTTAATTAAACACAGCTGGACTCCAGTGAAGGAGCAGAACCATCTCAAGGAGGATCACAAGGAAATGGACAGCATGTGACTTAAATATGAGTGTCTGAGCAAAGGGTCTGAATACTTATGACCATGTGATATTTCAGTTGTTTTTTTTAATAAATTTGCAAAAATGTCTACATTTCTCTTTTTTTCTGTCAAGATGGGGTGCAGAGTGTACATTGATGAGAAAAAAATGAACTTTTTTGAATTTACCAAATGGCTGCAATGAAAAAGAGAGTGAAAAATGTAAAGGGGTCTGAATACTTTCCGTACCCACTGTATATTCCTACAACCACTCAGTCAAAAACATGGTACCCCTCTACATGACAGTCTCGGAGAGGAAAGCGGTGGGGGACTCAGCGAGGCAGAGGAGTGACGGGGATAAATGGGGGGTTATGTGATATTTATTTTTTCACTGCGCACTATCGCCACTACAGATGAGCGACTTTGCCTCCGGGAGGGTCGAGTCGGGTTTCGGACCACCCGACTTTTCCAAAAGTCGAGCCGAACGAAATCGGCCGACTATCGGAAAAAGTTGGTGTTCCGAGTGAAACTCGACCTGACCCCAATGCAAGTCAATGGGGAAGAAAAGTCGTCAGAGAGTGGAGGACAGTAAACACACCTACAGTGCCCATTTCAATGCCAATGACATCAATTCTTATTACTTAAGTTTGTCAACCTTAATGTACTTTATAATAATATTAACGCAGTGAAGACTGGGGGTTATTTGGCTAAAGTTGTTGGGGAGCAGGGCTTATTCCAGATTTTCGTGGGCCCCGGGCGAAAGAGTTTCAGTGGGCCCCTCTAACACATACCACAATTCATGATGCTCCGATATGGCAGAGAAATATAGGCATAGTCCAATGCCCAATACTTCACTTCTTACATTACATGAGTGATATCTATTGTAAATTCTACAATAGCTCAAAAAACGGACAGTATATTCCTCCATACAGTATTATGGGCACCACATAGTGCGCCATACAGAATAATGAGCCCCATATATTGTTCCATACATAACTGGTCCCATATAATGTTCCATTCAGTATATGATGACCTCCACATAATGCTCCAGTATATGATGGTCCCCATATAATGTGTCATACAGTATAGGACGGTCCCCATAGAGTATAATGAGCCCCACATATTGCTCCATACAGTATAATGAGTAGCATATAAAGCTCCATACAGTATATGATGGGCCCCATTTATTGCTCCATACAGAATGGGCTCCATATAATGCTCCATACAGAATAGGCCCCATATGTGCTCCATATGATGCTCCATATATAAAGGGCGCTATATGATGCCCCATAAATAATGAACCCCATATGATTCTCTAGTATATGATGGGCCCCATATATGATGCTCCAGTGTATGATGAGCCCAATATTATGCTCCATATATAATGGGCCCCATATGATGCTCCAGTGTATAATGGGCCCCGTATATGATGCTCCAGTGTATGATGGGCCCCATTTATAATGCTCCAGCGTATGATGGGCCCCATATATAATGCTCCAGTGTATGATAGGCCCCATATATAATGCTCCAGTGTAAAATGGTCCCTATCTATGATGCTCAAGTGTATGATGGGCCACATAAATAATTTTCCAGTGTATAATGCTCCCTATATATTGCTCCAAACATTAAAAAAATTAAATACCTCTCCTCGCTGGGCAATGCTCTACTCTGGACTCCTCAGCGTCGTTATCTTCCAGCTCTCTGCACTGTGACTGTTCAGGCAGAGGGCGCACAGACATGACGTCATCACACTCTCTGAGTAAGTATTGCAAGTGCTGGGGCCCTGAGCAAGCAGGGGGGACACACTTGTGGGCGCCGGAACTGGCACAGGGCCCCTCATAGTACGCCGGTGTCTCTGACGGCGAGTGGGCCCCCCCACCTGCTAAGGGCCCCGGCACTTGCCTGGGTGCGCCAGGTGCTGACGCTGGCCCTGGGGGAGTACAGCCCAGTTAGGGAGGTGGAAAAACTGGCATATGTTGAGGTGTAGGCTGGACGTTCAGCAGCTACAAATGGAGGAATTGGAGAAGTCGGAGGAAGAGGAGGACAAAGCGAGCCATTTTGCTGGCAACCTATGTGTCATCAGGGGAAGGTGGTACAAAATCCTTTGAAACCCAGGCATGGTTCATTTTAATGAAGGTGAGATCACCTACATTTTGGGTCGACAGCTGGGTCCTTTTTTCTGTCAGGATTGATCCAGCAGCACTGAAGACTCATTCTGATAGCACACTACCAGCAGGGCAAGCGAGCTCCTGTAAGGCATATTGTGCCAATTCAGGCCAGGTGTCCAGTTTACAGGCCCAGTAGTCAAAGGGGAATGAACTGTGAGGGAGAACATCGATAGGGGAGGAGAGGTAATTTTGAACCATAGTTGACATCTGTCTCCTGTCTGTTGCAATAGATTCAGTATTAACAGTCGTGTGAGCGGTACTCAAGAAATCAGTCCACAACATGGTCATGAAACCCCTGTCTCCAATGCCACTTCGGCTGTGTGCACCACGAACACCTCTTCCATGTTGCCCAGTACAGCTCGTGGTAGAACCTGCACCGCTGCTGTGTGCTGGGAATGCCTCTAACAAATGGCTTACCAGAGTTGCTTGTTTGTTCGCCAATATTAGCTCTAGGTTCTCCTGTGGCATGATGTTCTGTAATTTGCCTTTATAGCGTGGATCAAGGATGCTGGCCAACCAGTAGTCGCCATCCTTCATAATTTTGGCAATGCGGGGCTCCCTTTTTAGGATCCACAAGACATAATCACACATGTGGGCCGATGTTCCAGGTGTCAATGATGCACTGCCAGTAGTGGGTGGAGGAGCACTTTCTGTCAAATCAACATCCCCCAGTCATGTACAAACCCTGTACCTGACCTTGGCAAGCCAACATTTTCTCTTGCCCCCTGAGAAGCATCCTCCTCCCAAAAATAATCATCCCCCTCATCCTCCTTCTCTTCCTCTTCTTGCTTCACCTCGTCCAGGACAGTTCCCTGAGCAGACAATGGCTGTTATCAAAACTTCCTACCTCCTCCTCCTCTACTTCCTCCTGCGCTGCAGACGCCTGATCCTTAATGTGCGTCAAAGTTTGCATGAGCAGATGCATAAGTGGGATGCTCATGCTTGTGATGGCATCGTCTGCGCTTACCAGCCGTGTGCATTCCTCAAAACACTGAAGGACTTTACAGAGGTCTTTCAGCTTTGACCACTGCACACCCGACAACTCGATGTCTGCCCTCAAACTGCCTGCCCGTGTATCCTCCTACAAATGCATTACAGCCTGCCTCTGTTCGCACAGCCTCTCAACCATGTGCATGGTGGAGTTCCACCTTGTTGCAACATCTATGATTAGGCAGTGCTTGGGGAGGTGGAGCGATCGCTGCAGCCTCTGCACATGACTGGAGTCTAAGGGCGAGCCACGGGTGTGCGAGCACAGTCTTCGCATCTTATGGAGCAGGGCTGGTAACTCCGGATAATTATTTATGAAGCACTGCACCACCAGGTTCAAGGTGTGAGCCAGGCAAGGTATGTGTCTGAGTTTTGCCAGGGTTATGGCCGCCACAAAATTACGGCCGTTATCACTGACTACCTTGCCTGGCTCAAGATGTAGACTGCCCAGCCATGACTCAGTTTCTCGCTGCAAGTAGTCAGCCAGTACCTCCGCGGTGTGTCTTTTGTCGCCCAAAGACATCATCTTTAAAACAGCTTGCTGACGCTTACCACTAGCTGTTCGATAGTGGGACACCTCGTGTGCAACACTGGCAGCTGTGGATGGAGTGCTCGTGCGACTGCGCTCTGTCGACAAGCTTTCGCTTCTGGAGGAGGAGGAGGGTCGAACGAACACAGCCAACTTTTGCCTATACCGTGGGCTAGGCAGCACTGTCCCACCGCCGCTGTCCCCTGTGGACCCTGCATCCACCACATTAACCCAGTGCGCAGTGATGGACACTTAAAGGCCCTGGCCATGCCTACTGGCCCATGCATCTGTTATGAGGTGCACCTTTCCACTCACTGATTGTTTGAGTGCATGGACAATTCGGTCTTTAACATGCAGGTGGAGGGCAGGGATGGCTTTTCAAGAAAAGAAGTGCCGACTGGGTAGGTCATAGCGTGGGACAGCGTAGTCCATGAGCTCTTGGAACGCTGCGCTTTCAACCAAACGGAAGGGCATCATCTCTAATGAGATCAGTTTGGCAATGTAGGCGTTCAAAGCCATTGTATGCGGATGAGATAATGAGTACTTTCTTGTCCTACTCAGAGTGTCTGCTAGGGTGAGCTGGACTTGAGAGCTGCATATGGGGGAACTAGCGGTGGACATGGCGGACTGAGAGGGAGTTGGTGATGGTGATGATAGTGGTGGTGGTGATGGCCTAGATTCAGTCTTTCGTTGGAAAACCATTGGGATTCCCTGACTGCTTTGGCCTTGCGATGACACCTCAACATTTCTTGCTGGTGGTGTGCTAACCGGTGGGCTTACAATGGGGGAAGCAATGTAGCGTTGCTGGCTACCTTCAGTCGGAGCAGGTGCACGTGTGCTACCTGAGATTTTGTAGTCCATCCACGCTCTCAAGTGCATGGTATTTAAATGTCTAAGCATGCAACTGGTATTCAAATTTCGGAGATTTTTCCTTCGGCTAAAGGTCCTTCCGCATTTCTTACCGATAACCTTTGCCTCATCAATAGGATTTTGGTAAAAAAAAGTGCCACACTGCACTCTTCCTACTATGGGAAAACTTTCCAGGGCTTGCACACTGTGCTAATTTGACTGTTTGGCCAAGTTGTCCTGCAACTCTTTTTGTTTTTTTAACACGTTTTTGGACTGCTACGGGCCTGCCAGATAACCGCAGCTGCGATGTCGATGCCTGCTGCGATCCTCCTCCTCTTCTGAGCTATTGCCAGCAACACCCTCTTCCCCCAATGGATGCCAATCTAGGTCAACAACTGGGTCATCCATCACCTCCTCTCCAATTTCATCTGCACCTTCCTCTGTGTCACCGTGTAAGGTGGTATATTATGCGGGAAGGGGCACCTGAGTTTCATCAGGGTCAGATTCTGGCTCAGTAGACTGCGAGTGCAATGTAGTGCTCTGGGTGAATGTACCAGCTGCACTCCATGTCATATTCATCTTGGACTGGGGAATTCAGGATTTGACTTGATAACCCAGGCATGGTATGTGAAAAGAGCTACAGGGAGTAATCTGAAGTGTGGCCTGCCGCATCCTTCACTTTTGGTGGGGGTGAAGGACACAAGGAAAGGCGTTGTTCCTGACCAGGAGCCTACACTGACGACTCAGTGCTTGCAGTTTTTGAAACTTCAGAAGAGGAGGCGATAGAGCTGGAGGCTGTTTCGGCAATGTAAGCCAAAACCTGTTCCTGATGCTCTGGCTTTAAAAGCGGTTTACCTACTCCTAGAAAAGGGAGCCTTTCAGTCCTTCTGGAGCCAGACGATGACGCAGGCTCAACACCTCCTGCCTTAGGTACTATTGTGCTTTTGGCACTACCAGCAGATGAACCACCACCACCACCATCAGTACCAGCTGCCCCCCCGGCCCACGTCCATGGCCTCTTCCACCATACTTCCTCATGTTTGGGAAAATGTACCAAAAATACCAGCAGATATATGGTACTTTATGAGGAGCGTACAGCTGTCTACTGTGTAGGGGAAAATTTAAATCTCTGTATATATTTCCGGAATCACACACAGACGCTCACTCATTATGGATTTGACCGTAATACAAAGAGCAGATACACGGTACTGTATCAGAAGGGGACAGCTGTATACGGTGTAGGGGAAAATTTAAATCTCCGTATTTATTTCCGGAGTCACACACAGACGCTCACTCAGTATGGATTGGACCGTAATACAAAGAGCAGATATACGGTACTGTATCAGAAGCGTACAGCTGTATACGGTGTAGGGGAAAATTTAAATCTCCGTATTTATTTCCGGAGTCACACACAGACGCTCACTCAGTATGGATTTCACTGTAATACAAAGAGCAGATATATACGGTACTGTATCAGAAGCGTACAGCTGTATACAGTGTAGGGGAAAATTGAAATCTCCGTATATATTTCCGGAGTCACACACAGATAGTCAGCATGTATTTGTCCGTGATACCAGCGGGAACACGGTATTGTGTGAGGAGCGTACAGCTCTATACGGTGTGGGAAAAAAATGAACGGTCGGTAACTGTGCAGAAAAAAAGAATAAAAGTATTAGTGCTGTGTAAAAGCAGCCTGCACAGCAGTGTACACACAGCAATACAGCTATCAGGCAGCCTAATAACCAGTGCTGCTGCACACAAGAAAATCCTCCCCTGTCACTGCACACTAACTGTACAGCACAATTGCTATCAGCACAAGCACATAAGAACTTCTCTTTCCAGCCCTAACTCTCTCCCTACTGATAAACAGCGTTAGCAACCTCTCCCTACTGATAAGATCGGCAGAAGTAAAATGGAGGTCGGCGGTCAGGGATTTAATAGACACTATGACGCCCCCAAAGCAAGCCAATCACTGCAATGCCCTTCTCTAAGATGGTGGTGGACGCTGCCCATGTCATCTCATTGCCAACAGTGTACGTCCTTGCTCACTGGCTGAAAAAAGGCGCTTGAAAAGCATTCTGGGAAAACCGACTTTGGCGCTCGTTTTGCCGACCGCATGGCCGACTTCACTCTATGGTCGGGTTTCGATCGTCGAAACCGGACTCTGGCGAAAGTCGGTGACTTATGAATCTGACCGACCTGTTTCGCTCAACTCTAATCGCCACACTTCAATGTAAAGAAAAGGGATTTCTGGGATGGCGACATGATTTATACATTTTTGTAAGTTCGGCTCTAGCACAGCCATGCAGCCGTCTTCCCCCTCTGCTTAGTTAAGGACTACATAATGAGCATTCTTATGTAATAGTATAATCACATAACCTCGTGTCTGCTACCAAATCAGCCTCACAGTACTAATTAGAGTAGACATCCTGACTAGTGTTGAGCGATACTTTCCGATATCCAAAAGTATCGGTATCGTAATGGTATCGCCGATATCCAAAAAATATCGGCGATACCCGATACCGATACCGGAAATCCAATGTAAGTCTATGGGACAGAAATATCGTAACTAAAAAAACCTCTTTCTTTCCTTGTAAACACTAAATAAACACACATAGAATACATATATATATATATACATGCCATTGTGACATATATATATACATATATTTATAGTTTATACACTTCTACATAGTAAAATAGCCTCTGATTCAATTGCCGGGTAAAGCCGGCTTTTGTGAAAAGACAGAAGCACCCGACATGAAATGACACTTGGTGTACATAGAGTTAACCATGTCTTTTCATGTAGTTTGATATCTGATTTGCACTAACAATTACATCAGTCTATGTGTGCAAAATTTCACACCTGTAGGGATTAATTAAAGGTGTAAATTCATTGTAAAAAAACGGACTTTTTTGCTACGAATTTACACCTTTAATTAACCCCTACAGGTGTGAAATGTTGCACACAGCCAGTCATGTAATTGTTAGTGAAAACAATAGATCAAACAACTTGAAATGACATGGTTAACTCTATGTAAACCAAGTGTCATTTCATGTCGGGTTCTGCATTTTCACAAAAGCCGGCAATTGAATTAGCGGCTATTATACTATGTAGAAGTGTATGAACTATAAATATAAATATATATATATATATGTGTCACAAATTCAATGACATGTATATATATATATGAGGTGTAAAATTGTTGAAAAAAAATGCGTGGGCTCCCGCCCTATTTTCGCAACCAGACAGACAAAGCCAGCGAGTGGGGGCAGATAATAATAGCCCAGAAAGGGACCATTATTTTGGCCCCCCTGGCTACTAACATCTGCCCCCAGACACCCCAGAAAAGACAAATCTATAATTAGATTCGCCCTTTCTGGCACTTTGCCCGTCTATTCCCATTGCCCTGTAGCGGTGGCGAATGGGTTAATATGGGGTTAAAGCCACCTTGCTATTGAAAGGTGACCTTAAGCCAGGTTAATAATTGAGAGCTGTCAATTAGACAACTATCAATTATTAATCCTATTGCATGAAATAAAAATAAAACACACACACTTTAAAAATCATTTTAATGAAATAAAGACACATGTTTTTGACCATCTTTTATTTTACTGCAAAAACCATTTCCTGTAATAAAAATAAAATAAAAAAGCAAAATTATTCTTACCTATCCCATGCACAGTCAGGTCCCACGGTGTAATCCTTCAGAAAGGGTTAATGTTTACTGCAGGGACCGCAGCTAATGCTGCAGCCTTACAGTAAACCCCCAAATGAATGAGCTCCTCTCCTGGCTGACAGGAGAGGAAGTGGAAAGCTTAATTGATTGCTTTCCACTTTCACTTCAGGTCAGCCAGGGACACAATCAGTGACATCAGAGGAAACTGATTAAGAAAAATAGGGGTTCCCTTCGAAAAAAAATGGCGTGGGGTCCCCCCTATTTTTGTTAACCAGCCTGATGAAGCAGACTGCTGAGCAGTGGCGTACCGTGAATGAAGCAGACCATGCAGCTGCTATGGGGCCCGGACAGGTGAGGGGGCCCGCGACGGTCGGGTAGCTGTGCTGACACAGTACTACCAGGGGGTCGGCGGGGGAGGGGGAGCGCAGCTCTTCTATATACTCACCCCTCCTGGTGCGGTCTCTGCAGCCCCTGCTCTTCTTCCACGGTCTCCGACGCCTGTGTTCAGCGGTCAGGTGGTACCGCTCATTACAGTCATGAATATGCACATATTCATGACTTTAATGAGCGGTCATGCGTGACCGCTGAACACTGGCGGCGGAGACCGCGGGAGAAGAGCAAGGGCTGCAGAGACCGCGCCGGTGGAAGGGTGAGTATAAGGGATATTTACCTGTCCCGTTCCACCGTTGCTCGCGTCTTCTTGCTGCAATGTTCAGGTCAGAGGGCGCGATGACGTCGTTAGTGCGCACCGCGCCCTCTGCCTGATCATTCACTGCTGGAGGACCCCGAAGACAGCGGCGCTCAGCAGTGGAGAGAGGACAGGTAAATATCTCAGGTGCCGGGGCCCTGAGCGAGCGGTGACATCGGCACCTGGTGTCACCCCCTGCTCAGGACATGGGCACCTGGCCCCCAGCGACGAGAGCTGAGTATGTCTTTTTTTTTTTGGTATGCAGCAGCTGCGGCAGCATAAGGGCCTATACTATGGAGCATCTATGGGGGCACAATCTATGGGGGCATGATCTATGGAGCAACTATGGGGGCACAATCTATGGGGGCATAATACATTTTTTGTTTAATGTGTCCCCTCACTGTGCTGGCACTTTACATTTACAATGGCTCTGGGTTTTTTTTTTTTTGGGGGGGGGGGCCCATTCAGACTTTTGCTATGGGGCCCCATGATTTCTATGTACGCCCCTGCTGCTGAGGCATGGTATTTAAGGCTGTTAAGGAGCCAATATCCATGGACCTTGCCAGCAGCGTCGGACTGGAGTACCTTGGGCCCACCAGAGAAAAATTATTCTTGGGGCCCACCATCATACTTCCCAACCTTTGAAGAAGGGAAAGAGGGACAAAGGCTGTGGCACGCTGTGCCTGCTGCAGCAAATTTTAGGCCATGCCACGTTGCACCACAGACTGTCCAGGAGTTGGTGGATGCTTTAGTCCAGGTGTGGGAGGAGATCCCTCAGGAGACCATCCGTCGCGCTCATCAGGAGCATGCCCAGAAGTTGTAGGGAGGTCATACAGCATACCTCCCAAATTTTGAAGACAGGAAAGAGGGTTAAAGGCTGCGGCGCTCATATTTTAAGCCACGCCCCGACCACACCCATTTCACAGCTAATCACACCCATATCCTCGCCCTAACCGTACCCATGCCGATACAGCTGACCCTCCGATGACGGTTGGGGGGCCCACTGCTGGCACCGGGCCCCCCCACCGCCTGTTCAGGCCCCATAGCTTCCGGGCGGCAGAGCAGGGAGAGCGATTCTCCCTGCTCTGCCGCAGAATGTAACTGTATCGGCGTGCTGTGCACGCCGATACAGTTACTGTAGCGTAGCTCCGGGTGGGCCCCCTCAGAGCGCGGGGCCCGGGGCCACCGCCCCCTCTGCCCCGCGACCTATCCTTTCAAATCAGGGCCCACCACGCAGGAGCTGGGGCCCAACGGAGGTTTCTCCGGTGTCCCGGTGGCTCAGTCCGACCCTGCTTGCCAGCCTGATAATACCAGGCCACAGCAGTCTGCTTATCTTTGCTGGTTAACAAAAATAGGGGATCCCGTCGAAAAAAATTGGCGTGAGGTCCCCCCTATTTTTGTTAACCAGCCAGATGAAGCAGACTGCTGAGGCCTGGTTTTTCAGGCTGTTAAGGAGCCAAGATCCATGGACCTTGCCAGCCTGATAATACCAGGCCACAGCAGTCTGCATATCTTGGCTGGTTAACAAAAATAGGGGATCCCCTCGAAAAAAATTGGCGTGGGGTCCCCCCTATTTTTGTTAACCAGCCAGATGAAGCAGACTGCTGAGGCCTGGTTTTTCAGGCTGGTAAGGATCCAATATCCATGGACCTTGCCAGCCTGATAATACCAGGCCACAGCAGTCTGCTTAGCTTGGCTGGTTAGCAAAAATAGGGGATCCCCTCAAAAAAAAAAACGGCGTAGGGGTCCCCCTATTTTTGTT
>JARQOD010000001.1:72995332-73040642 GCA_033576555.1 Oophaga sylvatica | reverse complement strand
GGTACGGAGATAAATGAAAAGCGAGGAGGGGAAAACACCACACCAGGTACTCTTCACTTCAAACTTCACAATACCACGATCCGCTCTGCTGGTCTGCATGAATGCTTTCACCGACACATTCCTAGCAGACTGGCAGGTATTTGAAGGAATCTCATTACTGCAGAACTAACTGCAGCTGGGCGAGGCCGGACCTCGTCTAGCACAGAGAGTGAGAGAATTAACTCCCTCACTGCCAAAAAACACCAAGCACCAAAAACTCAGCTGCGCGAAGTCAGATTGTGTAATCGCGACGATCTTCGTGGCGACACACCCGTGACACAAACTCAGCCAAAGGCAAAAAAGAGACCCAGTCATCTTGATCAGCAGACACAAAGCATCTCAGATAAGTCTCCAATGTCTGGTTTGTTCTCTCAGTTTGTCCATTGGTCTGAGGATGAAAAGCCGAGGAGAAAGACAATTGAACACGAAGTTTAGAACAAAAAGTCCTCCAAAATCTGGAAACAAACTGGACTCCTCTGTCAGACACAATGTTCTCAGGAATGCCGTGTAACCGAACCACGTGCTGAAGGAACAAAGGCACCAATTCGGAGGAGGAAGGCAACTTAGGTAATGGCACAAGATGTATCATTTTGGAAAACCTAGCACAAATCACCCAGATAACGGTCATTCTCTGAGAAACAGGGAGGTCGGAAATTAAATCCATAGAGATATGGGTCCATGGTCTCTTGGGCACAGGCAATGGCATCAACAAACCACTAGAGCGAGAGCAAGGCTTGGAGCGAGAGCAAGTCCCGCAGGACTGCACAAATTCCCTGACGTCACGAGACAAAGTAGGCCACCAAAAGGACCGACTAACCAAGTCTCTGGTACCAAAAATTCCGGGATGACCGGCCAACGCGGAACAATGAATCTCAGACATCACACTCTTTTTCCACCGGTCTGGGACAAAGAATTTCCCAATAGGGCAGCGCTCAGGTTTATCCTCCTGACACCCTTCCAGAGCCAGTCTCAAATTGGGCAAGATGGCGGAAAGAACTACACCCTCTTTCAAAATAGCAGCAGGATCAGATAACTCAGGAAAGTCCGCAAGGAAACTCCTCGAGAGGGCATCCGCTTTAACATTCTTAGTGCCAGGAAGAAAGGAAACCACAAAATTAAAACGTGTGAAAACAAGGCCCACCTGGCCTGTCTAGGATTGAGTCGCTTGGCTGATTCCAGATAAAACAGATTCTTATGGTCCGTGAGGACCACCACCTGATGTTTGGCTCCCTCCAGCCAATGTCTCCACTCTTCAAAAGCCCACTTCATGGCCAATAACTCCCGATTACCCACGTCATAATTACGTTCAGTTGGAGAAAATTTTCGAGAGAAAAAGGCACAAGGGTTACTTTTAGAGGACTCTGGATCTCTCTGGGACAAAACGGCACCTGCCCCAATTTCAGAGGCATCAACCTCCACCTGAAATGGCAGAGAAACATCAGGCTGCCGTAGAACAGGAGCAGAAGTGAATCTCTACTTACGTTCCTGAAACGCAGAGACTGCCTCAGGAGGCCAATTCACCACATCAGAACCCTTTTTGGTCAAATCAGTCAATGGTTTAACAATAACAGAGAAATTAACAATAAATTTACGATAAAAATTGGCAAAACCCAAGAATCTCTGAAGAGCCTTTAATGAAGTAGGTTGGACCCAATCACAGATGGCCTGAACCTTGACCGGGTCCATTTCAATAACAGATGGGGATAAAATGAATCCCAGAAATGTGATCCTCTGTACGCCAAAAAGACACTTTGATCCCTTCACATACAGAGCATTCTCTCTCAAAATCTGGAACACAGTCCAACATGTTTCACATGAGAGTCCCAGTCATTGGAAAAAATCAAGATATCATCCAAATAAACAATCAGAAATTTATCCACAAAATCCCTGAAAATGTCATTCATGAAAGGGCTGGAAGACGGAAGGAGCATTAGTGAGCCCAAAGGGCATCACTAGGTACTCAAAATGCCCCTCTGGGGTATTAAACGCCGTCTTCCATACATCCCTGTGCTTAATGCGAATAAGGTTATACGCCCCCCTGAGGTCAAGCTTGGTAAACCAAGTAGCACTTTTCACCCTGGAAAACAGGTCAGAAATCAAGGGTAACGGATATTGATATTTCACAGTGATATTGTTCAAGAGACGATAATCAATACACGGCCTTAATGAACTATCCTTTTTGGCCACAAAGAAAAAACCGGCACCCAAGGGTGAAGAGGATGGTCTGATATGAACCTTCTCCAATGACTCCTTGATATAAGACCGCATAGCGTCATGTTCAGGTACAGACAAGTTAAAAAGGCGACCTTTAGGGAATTTACTACCAGGCACTAATTCAATAGCGCAGTCATAGCTCCTATGGGGGGGCAAGGTTGCAGATTTACTTTCGCTAAACACATCAGAAAAATCAGTCAAAAAGTCAGGAACATCCTGAGCCTGGGGAGAGGCAGAAAAAACAGGAGTGTTGGCATTAACACATTGGCAGCCCCAACTGGTTACAGACACAGATTTCCAATCCAAAACAGGATTATGAGACTGTAACCAAGGGAAACCTAGTACAATTATGTCATGCAGATTATACAGCACCAAAAATTTGCAACTCTCCTGATGATCAGGTTCAACCCTCATTATCACCTGAGTAGAGAACTGGGGTTTATTCTCAGCCAAAGGGGTAGAATCAATCCCCAGTAGGGGAATAGACTTCCGTAGGGGTATCAAGGGAAACCCACAACGTTTAGCAAAATCAAAATCCATCAGGTTAATAGCTGCTCCCGAATCAACAAAATCCTGAGCAGAAAATGTGGACAGGGAGCAAATCAGGGTAACAGTCAACAGAAATTTAGTCTGAACACTACCCAAGACAACTGAGCGTGCAAAACGTCTTCGCCGCTTAGGGCAGACTGAAATAGCATGAGGGGAGTCACCACAGTAGAAACATAACCCATTGCGCTTTCGAAACTCATGACGCTGTGCCCCAGAAGCCACTCTATCACACTGCATGGGTTCAGAAGCTGGTTCACAAGGCAACACTATTCCACGCATACCTCTATGCTCACGCAAACGTCTGTCAATTTGAATCGCTAATGACATAGAATAATTGAGACCAGAGGGAGCAGGGAAACCCACCATAACATCTTTTACATTCTCTGACAGACCCTTACGAAAAAGGGCTGCCAAAGCATTGTCATTCCATTTGGTCAGGACTGCCCACTTTTGGAATTTCTGACAGTACAACTCAGCGTCCTCAAGCCCCTGATTTAATGCCGACAAGGTTTTTTCAGCTTGATCAGTGACATTAGGTTCATCGTACAATAACCCCAGAGCCAGAAAAAATGCATCAACATTACTCAAAACACGGTCCCCAGGTGTCAGGGAAAAAGCCCAATCCTGAGGATCACCGCACAGGAGAGAGATGACAATTTGAACCTGCTGTGCTGCGTTCCCTGAGGACTTAGGTTTTAAGGCAAAAAACAACTTACAGTTATTTTTGAAATTCAGAAATTTAGCTCAATCCCCCAAAAATAAATCTGGCATGGGGATCCTAGGTTCCACAACCGGTAACCCTGCAAGATAGGTAGCAATACTCCGAACTTCAGTGGCAAGCTGATCCACAAGGCCAGACAACTGTGCAAACTCCATTGAGAGAAAAAAAAAATTCTCCTCAGCACCCAGAGAGAAAGAGGGAAAAAATGCAACAAACAGAGAAAAAAAAAAAAAATTCTGACAACTTCCCTTTTTCTTTTTCCTTTTACTATTTTTCCCTTCTGTTGAGTACCATATAATTTTCAGTATGGCCGGTGATACTGTTATGATTTGGTAGCTGAGGAGAGCAGGCAAAAACGGCAATACACCAGAGAGGTTGGAATCTACTGGATTGCAGCACCCTGACTAATCACCACAACTAAAGGCAGCCGTGGAGCGTTCTTAAGTTGGTCCTAGACGCCTCGTCACAGCCTGAGAGGTTAACTACACCTAAAGATAGAAAGAGGAAAGCTATCTGCCCCGGAGCAGATCCCCAAAGAACATAGGAAGCCCCCAAACATGTAATGGCGGTTAGACAAGAGGAAATACAGACACAGACAGAAAATAGTATGAGCAAACGTTGGGGCCCAATCTTCCTAGACAGAAAAGGATAGGAAGGACACTTACTGCAATCCAAAAAACCCTAAAAAATACCAACTCTACTAATTGCAAAAACACCTGAGATCACACGACCTCTACCACCTAAATTAGTTCTCTGGTGTAACAAAACTAAGCCGCAGCCACTGAAAAAACTGGAAAAGGCAAATGAACAAATAACAGTGGCTCAGATAAACTGAGAGGAGCACAAGCCCCAGGAGGGGACCTGGCTGACCTCCACAGAAGCGCAGGGAACAATGCAAAAAGCAAGCACAAAAACAAAAACAGAAAATATCTTATCTGAGAGCAGGAGAAGAGGCAAGACTCAGCAAGCTTCCAAGTGAACCAGGAACCACAGTTGAGACAAGAACAATTGATCACCGGCAACCATGATGGGAGGGAACCTCCCTTATATAAGACCAGTCTGTAACTCCTGATTGCCAATCTTCATTGAATGGTTCAGTACTGTTTGTAACCACCAGAGGGAGCTTCTGCTCAGAATTCATTTCTAACACATTCACAACATAAGACACTCATCAAGAAATGGCTTAAATTCGACACAACAATGACATTACCTAGAACTTCGTGTCCTTCAAAATTTAATGTAAAGATAAGAATAAAAGTGGTCTGGGATTCTGCTAAGAGACCTACAGCAACATTAAAGGAGCGGCAGAAATTTTGGGAAAGTACTGTATGTTACAACAATCTTTTGCATTCTTCATTTGTCTGTCCAGTTGGGTAGGTTGGCAAGGAGGAGAATTTTTCTTACATAGACAAACATCCAGGCCTGGTTATGTTTTGCCAAAACCTACACTAAGTCTGAAAAGCATGATTCAAAAAGATATATTTGGCATAAAGCCAACACTGTCTATTCCCAAAGGAAAACCAAACCCACAGGGAAGCATGGAGGAGGCAGCCTTATACTTTGAGGCTGTTTTTTGGCAACTGGAATTATGGTGTTAGTAAATGTGGAGGGAATATCAGGGAATCATGAACAGTTCCAAATATCAGTTAATTTCACATCAAAACCTTCAGGACACTACTAAAAACTTTTCAGCATGACAATAACCCTAAGCATACTTCCAAATTAAAAATGAATGACCAAAGTTTTGCAATGGCCCAGCCAGAGCCCAGACCTGACTTGAATTGAACACTTGTGGGTTGACCTGAAAGAGCGTGTGACGGCTCAGGGAGGCGAGCTATAAGAGTGGACCCTCGGGACCATGGAACAGATAGCCCTGGGGCGAGCTGACCTAGTGAAGACCGACCCCTATACAGAGATTGTCAGGGACAAACCCAGGGATCTCTGAAAAAACCACGGTAGTCGATACCAAGAGGGGCGGCTCAGATAGCGGGTGAGACATGGAATAGAAGGGAAACGTAGAAGACTGACAAACACCAGAGCCCAAGGGATGGACATACAGAACTGAGCACAGGAGTACGGACGTGCAGAGCAGGGTACAGGAGTACGGATGTGCAGAGCAGGGTACAGGAGTACGGATGCGCAGGATAGCGCACAAGGCATGGGCATGCAGAGCAAGACACAGGAGCACAAACGTGCAGAGCAGGGTACAGGAGTACGGACGTGAAGAGCAGGGTACAGGAGTACAGACATGCAGAGCAGGATAAAGGAGTATGGACGCACAGAATAGCGCACACAGAGAATAGACGTGGGCCTGGGTCGCAGAAGCAGGAGCTTGAGCAATAACCAGGCGCCACTGATAAGAGGAAGCAGATTGGCTGCTGGGATTTCTGGGTTAGGACATCAGAGAGCATAAAGGACCTGGGAGGGGGCGTGGCCACCCAGGTCAGGAGACCTGAGAACATACAGGACCTTGGAGGGCGTGACGGCCGTCCAAGAGTGCCAGGGCGCATGTGCCGGGTCCTGGAGCTTCCTGCAATGCGGGGAGCACAGCAGGACCGAAGAACAAGACCGGAGGAGTGGGCAACAGCGGAGGCATGGCCAGCAGCGATGGTAACAGTGCGCTGTGCGCAGGGTCGGACTGGCCCACCGGAAAACCAGAGGATTCTCCTGTGGGCCCAGGCACTGACACCTGCTAGCATATTGGCCAGCAGCTGCCTAGGGCCCCCACAACTCCAGGGGCCCCCAGCCAGTGGCATGTCACTAATAGCGACACACCCTGCTGCTATGGGGCCCCTGAATCAAGGGAGGAGCCTGTCCCCACTGCTAAAGAGAAATGAATATTCATGATTCCCCATGCCCCCATGGGTATGGAGAGGAGTGAACACCATTTCACTTTAATGGCGGGCCGTGTTAGCCACAGGCTGAGGTTAACACTGCCCGCATGTAAATCCGGTGCTGCTGAATCGGGGTCCCTGAGGTGGACCCCTGCAGGGCGGCTAACCCTGATTGGTATCCCTGCAGCTTGGCACTGGATCAGAGCTGCAAAGATCCGATGCCATCCTGCTTCCTGCCCGCCTGTCCGGCACTTTCTGTCTGACACAGCGCGGCTGGATGACGTCATCATTCAGAGAGGAAGCTGCCGGGATGTGCTGCGGCTGCGGGGAACGTGCGGAGAGGTGAGTAGGTGCTGTGTGTGTCTGCCTGTGTGCGTGTGTGTATTTGGTGCGGTGCTTTGTGTGTGTGTGTGTGTGTGTGTGGAGAGAGTGGTGCGGTGCTGTTTGTGTGTGGTGCTGTGTGTTTGATAGTGGTGCTGTGTGTATTGGAGATTGGCAATGATGTCGGTGATGGAGATGGCAGTGATGGGTGTGGTGGGGGAGAAGGCAATGGGGTGGTGGGGGAGGAAGCAATGATGGAGGTGGTGGAATGGGCAATAATGTGGTGGTAGGGAGAAGGCAATGATGGTTGTGGTGGAAAGGACAATGATGATTGTTGTGGGGTGGAGGCAATGATGGAGGTGTTGGAACGGGCACTGATGGGGGTGGTGGGGGAGAAAGCTATGATGGTTGTGGTGTAACGGACAATGATGGTAGCGGTGGAAAAGACCATGGTGGTGGGGAGGAGGCAATAATGGAGGTGCTAGAATGGGCAATGATGAGGTGGTGGGTGAGAAGGCAATGATGGAGGTGATGATGAGGACAATGATGGGGTGGAGGGGGAGAACAGTGATGGAAGTGGAGGGGGGCTACTGTTATGATTTGGTAGCTGAGGAGGACAGTAGCAAAAAAATAGCCAAGGCAGCCAGTCACCCAGAGAAGTTGGAAACTAACGGATTGCAGACCGCTAAACTAACCGCACGACTAGAAGTAGCCGTGGTGTTGTGAATGGACTTGAAATGAGCTCTGAGCAGAGGCTCCCTCTGGTGGTTACAAGCGGTACTGGACTGTCCAGTGAAGATTGTGAGGAGTGGGAATCAGGTGTTACTGACTGGTCTTATATAAGGGAGTCGCCTTCCCATCAGGGTTGCCGGTGATCAATTGTTCTGGTCTCAATCCTTGAGTCCTGTTTCCTTTGTAGCCTGCTGTGTCGTGTCTGCATCTCCTGCTAACAGATAAGACATTTTCTTCTTTTTGTTTTTGTGCTTGATTTTTGCATTTTGTCCTGCACTTCTGTGGGGGCCTTCAGGGTCCCCTCCGGGGGCGTTTGCCCTCTCAGTTTAGTTCAGCCACTGATGTTTGTACTTTTGCTTTTTCCAGTTTTTTCAGTGGCTGCTGTTTTGATTTTGTTACACCAGAGAACTAATTTAGGTGGTAGAGGTCGTGTGATCTCAGGTGATTTTGAAATTAGTAGAGTTGGTGCTTTTCAGGGTTTTTTGGGATTGCAGTAAGTGCCCTTCCTATCCTTTTCTATTTAGGTAGTTTGGGCCCCAACGTTTGCTCATACTATTTTCTGTCTGTGTCTGTATTTCATCTTGTCTAACCGCCATTACATGTTTGGGGGCTTTCTATGTTCTTTGGGGATCTGCTCCGGGGCAGATAGCTTTCCTCTTTCTATCTTTAGGTGTAGTTAGTTTCTCAGGCTGTGACGAGGCGTCTAGGACCAACGTAGGAACGCTCCACGGCTGCCTATAGTTGTGGTGGTTAGTCAGGGTTCTGCAATCTCATAGATTCCAACTTCTCTGGTGTATTGCCTTTTTTACCTGCACTCCTCAGCTACCGAAACATAACAGTATCACCGGCCTAAAATTGAAAATTGTATGGTACTCACAGAAGGGAAAAAATATTGTGAAAGAAAAAAGGTTGTCAGAGTTGTCAGAGATATTTTTCTGTTTGTTGCATTTTTTTCCCTCTGTATCTCTGGGTGCTGGGGAGAATTTTTTTTTCTCTCAATGGAGTTTGCACAGTTGTCTGGCCGTGTGGATCAGCTTGCCACTGAGGTTCGGAGTATTGCTGCCTATCTTGCTAGGTTGCCTGTTGTGGAACCTAGGATTCCCATGCCAGATTTGTTTTTAGGGGATCGAGCTAAGTTTCAGAATTTCAAAAATAATTGTAAATTGTTTTTTGCCTTAAAATCTAAATCCTCAGGGAACACAGCGCAGCAGGTTCAAATTGTCATCTCTCTCCTGCGCGGCGATCCTCAGGATTGGGCTTTTTCCCTGACACCTGGGGATCCTGTTTTGAGTGATGTTGATGCATTTTTTCAGGCTTTGGGGTTATTGTACGATGAGCCTAATGTCACTGATCAAGCTGAAAAAGCCTTGTTGGCATTAAATCAGGGGCTTGATGACGCTGAGTTATACTGTCAGAGATTCCGTAGGTGGGCAGTCCTGACCAAGTGGAATGACGACGCTGTCATGTATAGTGTACAGTTCCTATAGCGTCTTGTGCTTGGGTGCGAGGAAAACACAGGAGACAAAGGTTGATATGAAATTGTCAAGGTAAAATATAATTTTCTACTATACTTTTATATTTATAGTGTGTATATGTATTTTATAAACACGAAGTTTCCCTTAAATGATATTATTCAGATTGAAACTTATTTTAGGACAATGTTAGTATCTGCTGGTGTCTGTCTCCACCTTGTGTCCTATCACTGTATTACACTAACTATCTAATAACTTGAACTGGATCCACTGAAATGCCCCCACCTTTGGAGAATTGAGGAAACACATGATACACGAGAACAATAGAATCTTTCTTCAAGAAACGAAACTGAGGATGACAACATGATCAAGGAGGACTTAGAAGAAGATCTAAGGACCAATTAG
Organism: Oophaga sylvatica; assembly: GCA_033576555.1. Classification (NCBI taxonomy): domain Eukaryota; kingdom Metazoa; phylum Chordata; class Amphibia; order Anura; family Dendrobatidae; genus Oophaga; species Oophaga sylvatica. The sequence continues at coordinate 73,031,355 of JARQOD010000001.1, read as the reverse complement.
GATGACAAGATGCTGAATGTGTACATATATGGACATGACTCAGCATATCTCTTTCTCCTCAATCCCGCCTTTACTCCACCCCAATATTCTGTGTATGTAATCTTATGTACGTGAATAAAAAGTTCAGTACTTGCTGAAGATGGTCGCCAGATAGCACCGTTTTTTAGAGCATGTTTCTGAAGTCTGAACCAGCGTATTGCCTGATTCATTCTTGGTCGACCCGTGCTCTTAGTCTAATTTGGAGTGACTGGAGGATGAGTGGTTTGTCGTTTACGACCCCGACAATTGGCGCCTAACACGTGGGGCCGTGGATTGCCGCCCGTCCGGACCCGTCCTGAGGACTTTGCGGTGGTGCCCGCGGTGACTGAGTGCGAGGACTGCAGCCTCCGTTGAACACGGTAAGTTGGGATCATATACTTTATATGCGTCCCACTTGCCTGTGTGTCAGTCACTGTTTGGTCCTGTCGTATTGTCCATTTGGGTCTGGAGGGGTGACTGGTTGAGTGGTGAGACCAAGGGCAATCCCACGCCACGAACCAGCAAGTGTGACCGAGTGACGTTGCATTGCCTGCACGTGCTTGAGTCAAAACACCACGTTCCTCCTCCTCCAGTCACGGTACCTTTATGTAGATAAATTGCCTCCCGTGACTGTTAGAATAAAGTTGGGACAAATTTTAGATTCTTGAAGTGTTGAGTGGGATAGAAGACGCACATGATAGTCTAATCAGTGACGAATGGAGCCGGGCTCTTCGTCTGAGAAGTGACAAATAGAGCAGGGGCTCTTTGTCCAACACGGGGAGCCTCATTAGGAGAAGCCCCAGTGTCAGTGCATGGAGCGGGGACTCTGTACTGTGTAGAGTGTTACGGTGGACTGTGCTGTAAAGTTATCACCCACAGTTAGGGAAGGGACAAATTGAGCAGGGACTTTTTGTCTTGTCAACACATGGAGCGGGGACTCTGTATTGACGGGTGGTGACCTGCAAGTGGCACCGGTGGTCTGAGTCGCGACAGATCATTTCACTCTGTTAAATCATGATGCGTCTGTTTAAATCTGAAAAACTCCATAAGTTAGAGGGTGGTGCTTTGGGAGTGGTTGAATTGATGGAATCACGTGGAGGCAAGAAGGCTGTTAAGAAAGTGAGCTTACCGAGTATGAGCAGATTTCAGCCTTCAGTGTAGAAGGATTATGTAGCATAGAAGAAAGGAAAGTTGGGTGATAAGGGACTTCTGCATCAGGCTCAGGCACATTTGAGAGTAGCAAATAATTTAAAAATTGAAGACTGGAAGGAAGTAAATGGAGCAGGAGATTTAGAAGGTGCTGAGCCTTTGTTTGGATATGTTAAATGCTCTGCATATGATCTTGTTGATGTAACTAAAATGGCCGCTCCAAGCCCTCGGCCACCGCCCTATAATGGTGCCGATCTTAGAACAAAGGGAGGTTGGACCTGTCATGTGTGTGGTGAACAGAATCGCGCCCTGGGCGGAGACCTGCCGTGTTTGTGGGGCGGGTCGCTCCTGGTGTAATGCCCAGCCTATCGCCCCTCCCACACCCAGCGGCCATTTTGGTAAACCCAGTGGCCATCTTAATACACCTGGAAATGGCCAACACCCCATCTCCTCCGGTGGCCATCTTGAGACACCCAAGCACACCCAGTCAGGCCTATATCCCTTGCTGATACCAACCAGGGCCTACTACCAGCCCCCGCCCGCACCTGTGCAGGCCACAGCTCCCAATATGGCACCAGATGCAACACCATTGTTCTCTTTCACACACCCCAACCCGGCCATTGCTGCAATGCATGAATCTTCAGTTTTTCAGACAATGATCAGAAGCCGCCGCCGTGATATTACGGGATCCAACGAAGGGGAGGAGGATCAGGAGATAGAAGAGGGGTGGGCCCCTCAACAGCCACCACTATCCCCAGCAGCACCAGTATCTTTTCTTCCCTCCTCCATTCCCCCACCATTATTGTCAACCCCTGGTCCTAGGGCTTATTCCACCCCTACTTCAGAGATAAGGCACCTTCCTCTCCTTCACAAATCCTCAGAGAGGACAGTCGCTCTGTAAGGTTCACGGAAAATCTGGTCAGGCCCCCAGCTCCCGGTGTACTTGAAAACTGGTATCCCTACCATTCACAGCATTACACAGACCGCAACGGAAATCCAGTGACATTATCCATAGGGTACGGTGATATCCTGACACATCGGGTTGGTGCTATAGTTAGTCCTGCCAACTCCAACTGCTCCAATAAAGGGGGTTTGGCTCTATTAATAGCCCAAGCAGGTGGTCCCATTGTCACTGCAGAATGCATGGCTCATATATACACTCATGGCCCTTTGCCACCTGGACAGACTCTGACAACCCATGCAGGGACCTTCCCGCTGATATCATCATCCATGCAGCAGGTCCAGTCCATGATCCTCTAAACTCAAATGAGTCACGGGCCACCCTTCGGGCCACCATACAGTCAATACTCCATCATGCTGGTATGTTAAAAACAGAAGACATTAGGCACCAGGAATTATTTGAAACCAATGATAAAGTAGCAAATTTGTGATTGCTTTGTCTAAAGAGTTAACTAACACCCACTCTACAGTGTCTGCTTCTCTCCCAGAATTTACAGGTGACACGGTGCACGATTTCTCGCCTGATGACCTTATATAAAAAAAAAAAAAAAAATTTATGAGAAGAGACTGTCTCCAGCCCAGATTTGAGGGTCCCTACACTGTGATCCTGTCCACCCCTACTGCCCGAAGCTCGAGGGCAAGAGCACCTGGATTCACGCCTCCCATTGCAAGAAGGACAAGATTAATCAGCAGTCATGAAGTTTCTGATATACATATCCTTTTGAGCTATATCCTGATCTCCAGTAGTGCCAGTATGCCCACCTTCTGGGTTAATACTACAACCCCTGTGGTTATCTTTAAGTTCGATTTCTATCAAATATTCAACTGTGATAGGAATGATTTCAAGGGATCAATATATTAAACTTAGGGGAAAAGGGATATTTTATCTCTATGTCACCCGCCCAGGGAATGAAAACTGTTATGATTGGTTAGATGTGGGATAGAAAACAGAAAAAGGGAAAATTGGCAGATGAAGCTAGATACAATAGATTGATAAATGAGATATACAAGTGTTATATTTGTAGGAACGGATCTAAGAATGCAGAAGTCAGTGACAGCAAGCAGAGATAAGTGCTGGCAGCAGCGAGATGGTATTTTGCTGTACACCAAGGTCATTCTACAGATAAGCAACCTGCAGGCTGAGGGAGAGAGGACACACAAACTACGCAGTGGTTTGACCCCTCCCGTCGGGTATTCGTGAGGATGCACAGGAAAAAGTGCAACAGTTTTCAAATTTTGTTGAATATGTTTTTGGAATAGACATAGTACGTAAGAATCGAAGGTCAGAGTATGTGAGAAGCAAATAGACAGGCAGAGAAAGGAAGTTACACTAGAGGACAGAGTTCAGGAAAGAGCCAAAAGATTATTTCTGGACTCTAAGAAAAACTTGGGTGGAAATGGGTTTTGTCAAAGAAAACAAGACTAGTGAGAAAGTTCTAGCAAGTTTTATATGAATGGCATAAAAAAAAATGAATGACAAGGAAAAACTGAAAGTAAGTAGACCGGGTTGGAGATCAGTAAAAGCAGAGGATCTAGCCAGAAAAGCACAGGGGGCACAACATGATTTAGCGCAGGCAAAAAGAGGAGCAAGGATACATGCTGTAGGTACTTGTCCTGCAAACAACAGGGAGAGGAGACGTGTGCCAGGAGATGGGCAGAAATTGTGCTACGGGTGCAAGAAACCAGGACATTTCAGGAGGGATTGCAGAACTAACCCATATCCAGCCTGTCCAACTAATCCATATGCAAATGACTCGCCTGCAGGAGGCCCCCAAGACCAATTAGAGGCGCTCCCATAGGATAATGGTAGCTTGCACATGAACCCCTTGTCTCCTTACCCCCCATTCCTAATTGCACAGTACAGGTGAATTTACCAGGGGGACATGAGGTTGAGTTACAAGTGGACACGGGGGCAGACAATTCAGTAATTACAGAAGAGGACTGGCCATTTGGGAAAAGTGATTTCTCCCACCATGTTATAGCAACTCCTTACAACTCTCCAGCTCCCCGTCACTAAAAAGATTCCCCTGCAAATTCAAGGAACCACTGTACACACACAGTTAATGGTATCACCACGGGGTCAATGTAATCTTTCAGGAAAGTGATGTGTTGTCACAATTGCAAGCACATATTGAGTATCATCCGGTTGGAACTGTCACTATGACATCAGGACTGAAGCCGAGCACTCTTTGTAAAATCATGTCGCTAGACGTTGCTAGTATAGAGGACATAAATGAATTTCCTTCAATGTTGGAAGGTGTGATACTGCATGATTTCTGGGCTTCAGATAAAACAGACGTGGGCAGATTAAGGGTGCAGCCAGTTATGGTCAAATTAAAGCCAGGTGCAATCCTGCCCCAACAGAGACAGTATCTTCTTAGTTTAGCTCAAGAAACGACTATTGCTCAGCAGATGCAGAAACTGGTAACAAGGGGTGTTTTAGTTAAAACCTAGCCCCCACCTTCGGCATCTCTGCAGCTAAGAGTAAGATTCCTTATCAATGGCCTTGACAGTACAAATTCCAACCTTCAGCTTCCCCCTTCGGCTATGAGATTTAACCCTCTATGTATTGGCTGGTACAATATATATATATGTATATATATACACTTTTGTTCCAGATATCTCAGGATGCTGCTTAGTTTACAGTTATTGATTTTGCCAATGTTATTTTTATAATATGTTGATGATTTACTGATTTGTGCCCCCTCCAGGAAACAGTGTAGTATTGCAACAATATTACTTATGTTGTTTTTGTACCAAGCAGGTTGTAAGCGTTAAAGGATAAACTGCAATTCTGTAAATCTTCAGTTATCTTTTTGGGACATTGCATTACACTGGGGGTGCGACATCTGACCAGCGCTCGCAAAGAAGCTGTACAGAACTTTCCTATGCCTGTTAATGTTGCCGCTCTTAGGATATTTCTTGGACTGATTTTCTACTGCAGGCAGTGGATTCGTGCTGTGTCAGTCCTCATGCAGCCTCTCTATGACTGTATCACCATTGTGCTTTTTAAACTAACTCCTGAAGGTATAGACTGTTTTTATTTTTCTCTCAAAAACAGGATTGTGGCAGCTCCAGCACTAGGAACCCCCAACTATGAACTACCATTCACCTTGTATCTTTATGAACAGCGGGACACGCGGCAGGAGTATTGACTCAGTTACATGGTGACAATCAAAGGCCAGTGGCCTGTTTCAGTGGAAGACTAGATGCAGTGGCTAGAGGTGCCCCGTCCTGTGTACGGGCAATACATGCTGTAGGACTATTGCTCCACAAATTATCAGATATCGTTCTTGATTATCCACTGACAGCACTTACACCTCATGATGTATACACCATACTGAACCAGGTGCAGCCGGCACACCTTTCAGCTGCACGTCATCTTCGATTGCAATGTGCACTTTTAATGTCTCCAAATGTTTCTTTGCAGAGATGTACCACACTTAATCCTGCCACATTGTTACCTCTCTCGGATCTAGGGGGGAGGTCAGGTATTGTACGGTATTGTACAAAGGAGATCCAAGAGAGGAGATTCCTTATGATTATGTTCAGCTTATGGCACAGGAAACAGCAGGCCTACCCAGTGTTTGAAACTGAAAGATGTAATGTTGACTTTAAATCTTTTGTAGAACTCGCTACCAAGATGACTCAGGTACCTTCCACACCAGGTATGCCATCGTCTCCCTGAATGCAGTAATCAAAGCAGAACCAATGCTCCCATATCAGTAGGCCCAGGAGGCTGGATTTAAGGCTCTGACCGGGCCTGTAAGATAGCTGAAGGTAGAATTGTTAACATCTACACAGATTCTAGATACGCATTCGGTATAGCTCATGATTTGGGTCCAATTTGGAAGTCTAGAGGATTCCTGATGGCAGCAGGACATCCCATTAAAAATGCTGACGCAGTCCAGCAGTTAATTGATGCATTACAATTACCAAAAGAAGTAGCTGTCATAAAAGTTAAAGCACATACCAGATGCACTGATCAGGTGAGTAAAGGAAACGCAATGGCCGATGCAGCAGCAAAAACAGCAGCCAGTAGACCACTCCAAGGGGTAACGATGCACCAGGTAAGCGCTCCCAAAAGTCCCTTTGTGTCAGAGGATGCCTTAGCCCAGATGCAGGCTCAGGTGCGCCAGGAGGAAGTAGAAAAGTGGGAAAAAGAAGGTGCATGTCTGAATGCAGCAACTGGGGTATGGGGAAGAGGGATGCGCCGATGCCTTCCAAGAGCGTTGTACCCTGCGGTCGCCCAGATGTTACATGGGCCAACCCACCAGTCCAAAACTGCTGTAATGAGCGTGATGCAGAAGCATTGGGCGGCACCAGGCTTTTCCACCTGTATAGAAGGTTTGATCCAGGGATGCATGGTATGTGCTACACATAATCAGAGAAGGGTAGTCAAGACACCACCCAAACACGCCCCTCAGCCCCTCTATCCTTTCCAGAGACTGCAGATTGATTATATTCAGCTGCCAAAATCAGGGTCATGGGAGAACGTGTTGGTGTGTTTTTGATTTATTCTCAGGTTGGCTGGAGGCTTTCCCGATTGCCAAGGCTACGGCTGCGGCAACCGCAAAGAAGCTGCTTGCGGAGGTGGTGTGCAGGTATGGAGTACCAAAGGTGACCGAAAGTGACAGAGGTACACATTTCACAGGTGAAATAATGAATGAAGTCTTGACAGCGCTGGGAATTCAACAAGTTTTCCACACCCCATATCATCCACAAAGCGGTGTAAAAGTAAAAGGACTAAATAGGATATTGAAGTTAAAAAAAAAAAAAAAATCTAAAAGGCCATGGCTGAAACAGGGCAATCTTGGCCTGAATGTTTACCATTAGCCCTATACTCAGTAAGGTACACTCCAAGTAGAAAAACTGGACTTTCTCCGTATAAAGTACTATTTGGCAAAGTGCCTAGTTTAGGATGTTTCTTTTCCCAAGCATTGGAAATAAGTAACCATGTATTAAGTTCATATGTAAGGGATTTGCATACAAGACTCAAGAAAGTATATGATAATGTTTTCAGTTCTCTTCCAGATCCGAACCAGGATCCTGGGAGTCACAGCCTGCAGCCTGGAGACTGGGTAGTCATTAAAAGACACGTGAGAAAGAGTCTGGATCCGAGAATATAGCTCCACTGATATCCAGAAAAAGAAGGAGTCTGGGTCAGCTGCACACCGGTTATGCTGAGGATCCCAAAGTTTATATGGATCCCATAGGTGTTCCTAGGGGGGTCCCAGACGAATACAAAGCACAGAATCAGATCCTGACGGGTTTCCGTTCTCTCATCCCAACTGTGCAGATCAATTACAATGTAGATTGGATAAAATATATATACTACACTGAGCAAAGATTTATCAATATCAATTTTAGTCAAGATGCTTTCCAGGGTATAGTTGAGAAACTGGGCCCAAAACAAAAGACTGACTCTTCAAAATAGACTGGCCATTGACATGATTCTAGCTGAAAAAGATGAAGTCTGTGGGATGATAGGGAAAAAATGTTGTACTTATATTCCTCAGAATTCTGGAGTCAATGGTAAAACTATAGTGGCCCTTACAGAGATTAAAAATCTGGCTCAGGAAATAAAAGCCAATGCAGAAGTAGATACCTCTTTCTTCTTAAGATGGCTTGGAGGACTTAAAGAATTTCTCCAACAAGCCTGCTTAGTGGTAACAGGGCTTTTGGTGCTAGGATTGATAATTCTATGTTGTGTGATATCTATGTATAGGAAAGCTGTGACCAATGCAGCCGCCTCCTCAGGTACTTTCCTTCATCAGGAAGTTGTGTCGCTACTATATGAAGACACTGATAAGGGTGATATGGAGAAATATACTCTGCAGGATAAACCTGATAAAACCCCCTATAACAAAATACAAATGGAAATAAGAGAATTAGTTTAGGAATAGTGGGAGAACTCCATGTGCAGGTTTTGGTAGGGACTTGGTTGTTTGGGGGCGGTCCATAAGGGGCCAGTTTCTAAAATGACCAAGCGAAGAAATCCATTACCCCTGTCCCCACACATGGACAGTCTCGAAGGCCGCATATATTAAGGGAAAAACTTAGTGTTTAGGGGGGATTGTCAAGGTAAAATATAATTTTCTACTATACTTTTATATTTATAGTGTGTATATGTATTTTATAAACACGAAGTTTCCCTTAAATGATATTATTCAGATTGAAACTTATTTTAGGACAATGTTAGTATCTGCTGGTGTCTGTCTCCACCTTGTGTCCTATCACTGTATTACACTAACTATCTAATAACTTGAACTGGATCCACTGAAATGCCCCCACCTTTGGAGAATTGAGGAAACACATGATACACGAGAACAATAGAATCTTTCTTCAAGAAACGAAACTGAGGATGACAACATGATCAAGGAGGACTTAGAAGAAGATCCAAGGACCAATTAGGATGACAAGATGCTGAATGTGTACATATATGGACATGACTCAGCATATCTCTTTCTCCTCAATCCCGCCTTTACTCCACCCCAATATTCTGTATATGTAATCTTATGTACGTGAATAAAAAGTTCAGTACTTGCTGAAGATGGTCGCCAGATAGCACCGTTTTTTAGAGCATGTTTCTGAAGTCTGAACCAGCGTATTGCCTGATTCATTCTTGGTCGACCCGTGCTCTTAGTCTAATTTGGAGTGACTGGAGGATGAGTGGTTTGTCGTTACGACCCCGACAAAATGACTTGTATTACTTCATACAAGCATGCTGAAAAGTTCACACAGTTTGCAGGAACAGCGACAGGAGACACAGCAGGCCAGAGTAACTTCAAGCACTACAATAAATCTCCAAAGCAGGTTCAGGATCTCTTCTCTGTACCGTAATTCCTCTGCAAACATGGATTCACCAAACAGCAGGTTTCCAGAGTCCAAAAGTGTTCAAAGGTTCCTCAGTAGGGAATAGCTGGAGTACAAGTCCAAGGCTTCCAGGAGTCAGGTCACAGACTGACTGAGGCTTGATTCAGGAGCACTGATTGTTCAGCTGAGGCTGCTTAAGAAGCAAGAGGGAAGAATCAGGGCGGGAACATGAAAACTGGAAACTCCATATTAACTGAGGGCAAGAGCTGCAGAAAGACAGAAAGCAAAATGGCCGACGGAAAACTGAGTTTCAAGGAACATGTCAACAGAGACAAAGAACCTTACATTACTCCCCCCTTAGGGACAACCTCCGGATGACCTCAGACCAGGCTTGTCAGGGTACCTCTGATGAAACTGGCGGAGCAGGCGAGGAGCATTTACATTATTGACTGGTTCCCATGAGTTGTCCTCCACTGGGTAGCCCTGCCATTTAATCAAATATTGCAACTGATTTCTGTACAACCTGGAATCTAGAATCCTTTCCACCATAAATTCTTCCTGACCATCGACCAGCACTGGGTCAGGGCAAGGAGAAGAACGTCCAGGAAACGTATTGGGTGTTGCAGCCTTTAGTAGGGATACATGAAAGACAGGGTGGATTCTCATAGTTCTGGGCAGTTGAAGACGACAAGCAACAGCACTTATAATCTTATTGATCTTATAAGGTCCAATGTACTTATGTCCCAATTTAGACGATGGAATCTTTAATTTAAGATTTCTGGTTGACAGCCAGACCAAATCTCCTACCTTGAAAGCTGGTGCAGGTTTACGAAATTTATCTGCTGCTTTCTTGTACCTTTCCTGAGCCAATTCTAGATTTTCCTTTAGAAGATTAATATTCTTTTGTAAAGAAGTGATTCTTTCAGCCACTGCCGGCAAGGGCGTATCTATGGGAAATCGAGGAAGAATGTTAGGATGATAACCTAGATTAGAGTAAAAAGGAGACTGCTTAGTGGAGGCGCTCTGAGAGTTGTTATAAGAGAACTCAGCCAGTGGAAGTAGATCCACCCAATCATCCTGTAGGTGGCAGATAAAACAGCGGAGATACTGCTCCAGGGTCTGATTGGTTCGTTCTGTCTGTCCATTAGTCTGGGGATGAAAAGCAGAAGAAAGGTTTACTTTAATGTCCAATGCTGCACAGAAATTTTGCCAAAACCTTGAAGTGAATTGCACCCCTCGATCCGAAATGACCTCATCCGGTACTCCATGTAAGCGAAACACATTCTTAATCATCAAGTCTGATGTCTGTTTTGCAGTGGGTAAGCCGACACAAGGGATAAAATGAGCTGCCTTTGTTAGACGGTCAACCACCACTAGAATGGAAAAAAAAAGGGGGGGGAAGCCAGCGCAACACATGGTCAGCATGAAATAATTTAAGTGCATCTGCACATAATTCTAACTGTTTTTTTAAAATGGAGACATTTAGCAAACAATTGATCAATTCTTTGAGCTACCCCGCCACGACAAGGCATTCTCATATGGGGCAGTACCTACTCTAAGTTTATCATATCACTGTGCCATAGCGGCCTCCTGAATAATTAAAAGCATAACTGCAAAAAACTGTAAAGCAGGACTGCATAAACTGCAAGCGGTACCTTAAGCATAACTGAATCACCCCCGGGTGCCAGTCAGACAGATGCAGGTAAAAGGCCGACCAGGTCCAAGAATGGACATGTCAGATCTGACCTCCACATCCGCCAAACCAGCAACCACAGATAAAGAGTGAAACAGGCACAGGCACAGGTGCACAATTATATATAGCCTGGGGCAGGGCAGGGCTGCTGTATATGTGTATAGCAGCCTAAGTCAATTATAAGAAAGAAAAAAAAAACAGATAAAATAGCATGCATGACCCAGCGCGCACGGCAACCAGTGGTGGCAGCCACTTACCAATACAAGAAAAAAAAAGGGGGGGGAAGCCAGCGCAACACATGGTCAGCATGAAATAATTTAAGTGCATCTGCACATAATTCTAACTGTTTTTTTAAAAATGGAGACATTTAGCAAACAATTGATCAATTCTTTGAGCTACCCCGCCACGACAAGGCATTCTCATATGGGGCAGTACCTACTCTAAGTTTATCATATCACTGTGCCATAGCGGCCTCCTGAATAATTAAAAGCATAACTGCAAAAAACTGTCCATTCTTGGACCTGGTCGGCCTTTTACCTGCATCTGTCTGACTGGCACCCGGGGGTGATTCAGTTATGCTTAAGGTACCCTTGCAGTGTATGCAGTCCTGCTTTACAGTTTTTTGCAGTTATGCTTTTAATTATTCAGGAGGCCGCTATGGCACAGTGATATGATAAACTTAGAGTAGGTACTGCCCCATATGAGAATGCCTTGTCGTGGCGGGGTAGCTCAAAGAATTGATCAATTGTTTGCTAAATGTCTCTATTTTTAAAAAAACAGTTAGAATTATGTGCAGATGCACTTTATTATTTCATGCTGACCATGTGTTGCGCTGGCTTCCCCCCCCTTTTTTTTCTTGTATTGGTAAGTGGCTGCCACCACTGGTTGCCGTGCGCGCTGGGTCATGCATGCTATTTTATCTGTTTTTTTTTCTCTCTTATAATTGACTTAGGCTGCTATACACATATAAAGCAGCCCTGCCCTGCCCCAGGCTATATATAATTGTGCACCTGTGCCTGTTTCACTCTTTATCTGTGGTTGCTGGTTTGGCGGATGTGGAGGTCAGATCTGACATGTCCATTCTTGGACCTGGTCGGCCTTTTACCTGCATCTGTCTGACTGGCACCCGGGGGTGATTCAGTTATGCTTAAGGTACCCTTGCAGTGTATGCAGTCCTGCTTTACAGTTTTTTGCAGTTATGCTTTTAATTATTCAGGAGGCCGCTATGGCACAGTGATATGATAAACTTAGAGTAGGTACTGCCCCATATGAGAATGCCTTGTCGTGGCGGGGTAGCTCAAAGAATTGATCAATTGTTTGCTAAATGTCTCTATTTTTAAAAAAACAGTTAGAATTATGTGCAGATGCACTTTATTATTTCATGCTGACCATGTGTTGCGCTGGCTTCCCCCCCCCTTTTTTTTTCTTGTATTGGTAAGTGGCTGCCACCACTGGTTGCCGTGCGCGCTGGGTCATGCATGCTATTTTATCTGTTTTTTTTTCTCTCTTATAATTGACTTAGGCTGCTATACACATATAAAGCAGCCCTGCCCTGCCCCAGGCTATATATAATTGTGCACCTGTGCCTGTGCCTGTTTCACTCTTTATCTGTGGTTGCTGGTTTGGCGGATGTGGAGGTCAGATCTGACATGTCCATTCTTGGACCTGGTCGGCCTTTTACCTGCATCTGTCTGACTGGCACCCGGGGGTGATTCAGTTATGCTTAAGGTACCCTTGCAGTGTATGCAGTCTGCTTTACAGTTTTTTGCAGTTATGCTTTTAATTATTCAGGAGGCCGCTATGGCACAGTGATATGATAAACTTAGAGTAGGTACTGCCCCATATGAGAATGCCTTGTCGTGGCGGGGTAGCTCAAAGAATTGATCAATTGTTTGCTAAATGTCTCTATTTTTAAAAAAACAGTTAGAATTATGTGCAGATGCACTTTATTATTTCATGCTGACCATGTGTTGCGCTGGCTTCCCCCCCCCCTTTTTTTTTCTTGTATTGGTAAGTGGCTGCCACCACTGGTTGCCGTGCGCGCTGGGTCATGCATGCTATTTTATCTGTTTTTTTTTCTCTCTTATAATTGACTTAGGCTGCTATACACATATAAAGCAGCCCTGCCCTGCCCCAGGCTATATATAATTGTGCACCTGTGCCTGTGCCTGTTTCACTCTTTATCTGTGGTTGCTGGTTTGGCGGATGTGGAGGTCAGATCTGACATGTCCATTCTTGGACCTGGTCGGCCTTTTACCTGCATCTGTCTGACTGGCACCCGGGGGTGATTCAGTTATGCTTAAGGTACCGCTTGCAGTGTATGCAGTCCTGCTTTACAGTTTTTTGCAGTTATGCTTTTAATTATTCAGGAGGCCGCTATGGCACAGTGATATGATAAACTTAGAGTAGGTACTGCCCCATATGAGAATGCCTTGTCGTGGCGGGGTAGCTCAAAGAATTGATCAATTGTTTGCTAAATGTCTCTATTTTTAAAAAAACAGTTAGAATTATGTGCAGATGCACTTTATTATTTCATGCTGACCATGTGTTGCGCTGGCTTCCCCCCCCCCTTTTTTTTACCACTAGAATGGTGTTCTTCCCTTGAGAGGTTGGTAACTCCACAATGAAGTCCATAGAAATGGATCCCCACGGGCGGGACGGGGTGGGAAGAGGTTGCAACAGACCAGTTGGTGAGGAGCGAGGTGTTTTGCATCTTGCACAGACTTCACATGAAGTGACATAGTTTAAGACATCTTTCCTGTAAGTGGGCCACCAAAAGAAACGAGAAAGAAATTCTTGTGTCTTTAGAATTCCCCTATGCCCGGCTATCTTGGAATCGTGGATGAGTTGCAATACTCTCAATCTGACTGTTTCAGGTATATACAGACGTTGTCCCTGAATCCACACACCATTCTTAAAGACAAAACTTACGTCCCTTGGGGGTTGAGCCAACAAAGAATCCGCATGGTATGCTTCCTTGATGTCCTTAAGTAGGTCTTGATTATGAATCACTCCCAGGAATCTAGAGTCAGGAAGAATAGTCTTAGGAGGAGTAAGTGGACGTGTCTCTGCTGAATGAATCCTAGAGAGTGCATCAGCCTTTCCATTGCGCGATCCTGGTCTATAAGAAATGACAAAATTAAATTGGTTTAAGAAAAGATTCCAGCGAGCCTGGCGAGGAGTCAGGCACTTAGCCGACCTGATAAATTCAAGGTTACGATGGTCTGTCAGGACGACTATTTGCTGTGCAGCTCCCTGAAGAAGGTGTCTCCATTCTTGAAGGCGGCAATAATGGCCAACAATTCTCTATTGCCCACATCGTAGTTCCTCTCAGCCGAAGACAACTGCTGGGAAAAGAAGGCACAGGGATGCAAGACATTCTTCTCACCTGTTCTCTGAGAGAGTATAGCTCCAACGGCACAGTCTGAAGCATCCACCTCTATTATGAAGGCAAGCTCTGGGTTGGGATGTACTAAGATAGGTGCGGTGGTAAATTTATCCTTTAAACAGGAAAATGCTTCCTGAGCTTACGGGGTCCAGGAGAACCTAGACTGTTTCCGGGTAAGTTGGGTGATAGGTGACACTACCTCAGAAAAATTCTTAATGAAACGTCTATAGAAGTTGGCAAACCCGATGAAACGCTGCACCTCCTTCACATTTCTAGGAATTGGCCAATCCTTGATGGCTTGGGTCTTGCTTCCATCCATACTAATCCCTTGCGTAGATAGTACATACCCCAGAAATTGAATTTCGGTCCTATGGAATTCACATTTTTCAAGTTTGATGTAGAGATGGTTTTGTCTTAGGCGTTCTAAGACCATTCTCACATGTCCATGATGTTCCTCTGTGGAGTTAGAAAAAATTAGAATATCATCCAGATAAATCACCACAAATGTATCTAGGAGATCCCTGAAGATATCATTCACGAAGTGTTGGAAAGTGGCTGGGGCGGTACTCAGACCAAAAGGCATAACTAGATATTCAAAGTGTCCATAGCGTGACCTGAAAGCAGTCTTCCATTCATCCCCAGGTCTAATACGGACCAAGTTATAGGCCCCACGGAGATCCAGTTTAGAGAAAATTTTGGCATGCCGCACTCTCTCCAACAATTCAGGGATTAAAGGCAATGGATAACGGTTTCTAATAGTAACCTTATTGAGTTCCCTATAGTCTATGCAGGGTCTCAGAGATCCATCTTTCTTCTTCACAAAGAAGATGGGTGCACCTGCGGGAGATGAAGAGGGGCGTATGAAGCCCTTGGCTAAATTTTCGTCTATATAATCCTTCAAAGCTTTTAGCTCGGGCCCCGCTAGGGGGTAGATCTTACCAAAAGGTATCTCGGCTCCGGGCAATAATTCAATTGGACAATCATATGGACGGTGAGGAGGAAGCTGATCAGCGTTCTTCTTGTCACATAAATCCACATAGTCCTGGTATACAGCTGGTAGTTCAGGGACTGACATGGTTCCTTTAGGAACAGAGCAAGCTGAAACTCCTTGACTCATCTGTTTCTCTGGAAAGTGTAATTCCTTGGTCTCCCAGTTAATCGTAGGATTCTGCGCCTGCAGCCATGGTAGCCCTAGAATGATGGGAAAGTGGGGAGAAGAGATAAGAAAAAAGACATTTTCTCCTGATGATCTTTACCCATAAGGACCCTCAAAGGCTCTGTTTCTTGATCCACTGGTCCAGAAGTCAGTAGAGAGCCATCCACAGTCTCCATCTGTACTGGAGTAGCCTTCTTCACTGAACGTATCCCCTGTTTCAGAGCAAAGGAGATATCCAAAAAATTTCCACTTGCTCCTGAGTCGATCATAGCAGAGCTAGACACCCAGACTGAGTCAACCCAGAGTTTGATGGAAAGGAAGCAATGAGAATTGTTTCTTTTACAACTCAGGGACACCGCTGAGGAAACTTGAAAAATTGCAGCGTTTATACCATCATCGTCCCCAGAACTAACAGAGTTTAAGTCCGAGAAATCAAGATCTCTTGCAGCAGATCTCTCTGGAGCCTGAGGCTCGGACATGACAGAGCTCCTCTCGCAACACTCACAGTGAATGACTGCTGCAGTAGTCTTACGAGAACGGCTGGGGCAGTTTATAATGAAGTGCCCTGACTTACCACAGTAGAAACATAGATTTTCCTTTATACGATGTTCTTTGCGTGCATCACTAACCCGTCTTTGTAAAGAGTCCACCTGCATGGGTTCAGGTTCTGGTTCCCTTGTGATCCTACTCAAAGGTTCCTTAGCTGAGGAGGGAGGTAGTAAAAGGTTAGTGCGATTATTTTCTAACCATCTCTCTGTCTGCGTTCAGTCAGACGAGCATCAATACGGATACAATAGTTAATAAAGTCACCTAACGCAGTGGGAGGGTCGGCACGAGCAAGTTCATCCTTAATCAGTGGAGACAACCCTTTCCGAAAAATAGATTTTTTAGCGGAAGTGTCCCAAGTGGTATCAAGAGCCCATCTCCTTAAATCCAGGGCATATTCGGCTACTGAACGTTTACCTTGGCGCAAAGTTAACATGGCTGCTTCAGCTGTTGCACCTCGATTGGGTCATCAAACACCTGCCCCATGGCTGAAATAAAAGCATCAAGGTGATTCAAACAATCATCCTCAGTCTCAATCAGAGGGTTTGCCCACATCAAAGCCTTATTGGTAAGCAACATGATTATAGTAAGCACTTTGGATCGTTCAGTGGGAAATTGTGAAGCATGTGCAGAGAAAAATAAATTGCATTGATTAATAAATCCCCTGAATTTCTCACGTTCACCGCCAAAACGAAAAGGAGGTAATTTGGGGATCCCAGAACTTGGGTTATGGCAGGAGCCTGGGCTCGTTCCTCTAGAGCCTCAATCCTGGCTCGCAATTCCTGGGTAGTCTGTCCAAACACTTGCAAATTATGATTAGTGAGGTCCTGTAGGCTTGCAAAACGGGTTTTTAAAGTCTGTACATCTGAAAGGATTGTATCAGTCACTCCGCAAAGTTCCTTTATGCGGGCCTCCATCTTCAAGATCTTTTAAGGCAGAGGTGCTGGAAGGAGAAGAGAAAGGAAAAAAAAAAAAAACAATAGTGTTTACCTGTGGTAACACTCCAGAGTAAAATTTTAAGGGAATGCGCTCACCTGGAATGGTTGTGAGAAGTCACAACCACTGTCATCACATAAGGTATTAAACGGACATCTGATATCCACAGTCACAGCAGACACGGCTTTCCCAGACCCAGCAGACACTAAACATTGGCTCCTGAATCTTGTCATGTATAGTGTACAGTTCCTATAGCGTCTTGTGCTTGGGTGCGAGGAAAACACAGGAGACATAGGTTGAAATGAAATGACTTGTATTACTTCATACAAGCATGCTGAAAAGTTCACACAGTTTGCAGGAACAGCGACAGGAGACACAGCAGGCCAGAGTAACTTCAAGCACTACAATAAATCTCCAAAGCAGGTTCAGGATCTCTTCTCTGTACCGTAATTCCTCTGCAAACATGGATTCACCAAACAGCAGGTTTCCAGAGTTCAAAAGTGTTCCAAGGTTCCTCAGTAGGGAATAGCTGGAGTACAAGTCCAAGGCTTCCAGGAGTCAGGTCACAGACTGACTGAGGCTTGATTCAGGAGCACTGATTGTTCAGCTGAGGCTGCTTAAGAAGCAAGAGGCGGGAACATGAAAACTGGAAACTCCATATTAACTGAGGGCAAGAGCTGCAGAAAGACAGAAAGCAAAATGGCCGACGGAAAACTGAGTTTCAAGGAACATGTCAACAGAGACAAAGAACCTTACATAAGGGACTAACTTGGCAACCTCCGACTAACAAAGAGTCATCCTACAGCACTCAGGAGAGGAAAAAACCCTGTGGAGGAAACCTCTAGGAACCATGGCTGAAGGATTGCCCTTCCCTTGGGCTCAGAAGGTTAATGCTTTTAACTCTTTATAGTCATGATAAATGGAACCTGGTACAAAATATACAGTGGTAATTTAAAAAATACAATAAAACATTCATCATTATACAAGCAATAATTAAATTTTTTTAGACAATTATTATAAACAGGGCGGGAGGGCGGGAAATGCTTCCTCTACTTCATCCTGTGAAAGAAAGAGGGAGAGAGCCAGATTTCCTCTTCTATATAAGCCCCACCCTCCTCACAGTAACACACAAGGCACAGACATACTGTGCTTCTTACCCTTAAAGGAACATCACTCTTGCTAAAAATCTACATCACTATACCAATAAAGCTGCAGGAGTTAAAGGTCCACCCATCCCCAAGTCATGTCCTCCTCCACTTATGGCTCCAGTGGTTTCTGACAAATAAACCAATCAAATCATAAAGGGCGTGCCCTAGATCATATATATTCACAAAGTGATATGTCACCGCCCGAAGGGGGTGTATTATGTCCTTCTTTGCATCACACCTCTTAGAAGACCACCCAATGGCATCCATCTGAGGTGCGTCTGGAACACCCATCTATGTTGTGGCGCGTCGCTTCGACGAATGCAGGAGGGTGCATACCATGGGCACGTCAGGGCGGGCGGTGAGACCACAAAAGCCAGGCAAGGCCATGTCAGCCACATGAGCATATTCCTGTCACTTGACCGAAGCACCAGCCCAGGAGACATGTCCAGGGATAACTCCTGGCGTACTCACAGTGTGTAAGGTTCTTTGTACATGTTCTTGAAACTCAGTTTTCCGTCAGCCATTTTGCTTTCTGTCTTGCTGCAGCTATCTTGCCCTCAGTCAATATGGAGTTTTCAGCTTTCATGTTCCCGCCCTGATTCTCTCCCTCTTGCTTCTTAAGCAGCCACAGCTGAGCAATCAGTGCTTCAGAAACTAGCCTGCAGTGAACCTGTGACCTGACTCCTGGAAGCCTTGGACTATGTACTCCAGCTATTCCTACTGAGGAACTCTGAACACTTGTGGACTCTGGAACCCTGCTCTTTGAAAGATCCACGTTTGCATGGACTTACGGTAACAGAGAAGATCCTGAACCTGTTGTGGAGAGTGATTGCTGAGCTTAAGTTACTCTGGCCTGCTGTGTCTCCTGCTTCTGTATCTGCAAACTGTGTGACTATTTTTGCCACTTGTATGAAGTAATACAAGACCTTCTATATCAAACCTGTGTCTCATGTATTTTCATCGTACCCAAGCACAAGACCTATATGAACTGTACTACATACATTACAAGATTCTGAAGCCAAAACGTTAGTGTCTGCTGGGTCTGGGAAGGCTGTGTCTGCTGTAACTGTGGATATCAGACGTCCAGTTGTACTTTCTGTGATGACAGTGGTTGTGACTTCTCACAACCATTCCAGGTGAGCAATTCCCTTAAGTTTTTTTTTTCTGCAGTGTTACCACAGGTAAACACTATTGTTTTTTTTTCTCTTCCCTCTTTTGTGTCTGCTGTAACTGTGGATATCAGATGTCCGGTTGAACTTTCTGTGATGATAGTGGTTGTGACTTCTCACAACCATTCCAGGTGAGCAGTTCCCTTAATTTTTTTTTCTCTTTGCAGTGTTACCACAGGTAAACACTATTGTTTTTTTTTTTTTTTTCTTTTCTCCTCTCCTTCCAGTACTCCTGTCTTAAAAGATCTGGAAAATGGAGGCCTGCATAAAGGAACTTTGCGGAGTGACTGATAATATCCTTGCAGATTTACAGACTATTAAAACCCGTTTTACAAACCTACAGGACCTCACTAATCACAATTTGCAAGTGTTTGGACAGACTGCCCAGGATTTGCGAGCCAGGATTGAGGTTCTAGAGGAGCGAGTCCAGGCTCCTGCCGTAGCCCCAAGTTCTGGGATTCCCAAGTTGCCCCCTTTTCGTTTTGGCGGTGAACGTGAAAAATTCAGGGGATTTATTAACCAATGCAATCTGTTTTTTTTTCTGCACATGCTTCACAATTTCCCACTGAACGATCTAAAGTGCTTACTATAATTATGTTACTTACCAACAAGGCTTTGATGTGGGCAAACCCTCTGATTGAGACTGAGGATGAATGTTTGGATCATCTTGATGCTTTCATTTCAGCCATGGGGCAGGTGTTTGATGACCCCAATCGAGGTGCAACAGCTGAAGCAGCCATGTTAACTTTGCACCAAGGTAAGCACTCGGTAGCCGAATATGCCTTGGATTTCAGGAGATGGGCCCTTGATACCACCTGGGACAGTTCCGCCAAAAAATCTATTTTTCGAAAGGAGTTGTCTCCACTAATTAAGGATGAACTTGCTCGTGCCGACCCTCCCACTGCGTTAGGTGACTTTATTAACTTCTGCATCCGTATTGATGCTCGCCTAACTGAACGCAGGCAAGAGAGATGGTTCGAAAGCAATCGCACTAACCTTTTCCTACCTTCCTCCCCAGCTAAGGAACCTTTGAGTAGGATCACACGGGAACCTGAACCTGAACCCATGCAGGTAGACTCTTTACAAAGACGGGTTAGTGCTGCACGCAAGGAACATCGTTTTAAGGAAAATCTATGTTTCTATTGTGGTAAGTCAGGGCACTTCATTATAAACTGCCCCAGCCGTTCTCGTAAGACTACTGCAGCACTCATTCACTGTGAGTGTTGCGAGAGGAGATCTGTCAGGTCCGAGCCTCAGGCTCCAGAGAGATCTGCAGCAACAGATCTTGATTTCTCGGACTTAAACTCCGTTACTTCTGAGGACGATGACTGTGTAAACGCTGCAATTTTTCAAGTTTCCTCAGCGGTGTCCCAGCTGAGTTGTAGGAAAAACAATTCTCATTGCTTCCTTTCCATCAAACTCTGGGTTAACTCAGTCTGGGTGTCTAGCTCTGCTATGATCGACTCAGGGGCAAGTGGGAATTTTATGGATGTCTCCTTTGCTCTGAAACAGGGGATACGTTCAGTGAAGAAGGCTACTCCAGTACAGATGGAAACTGTGGATGGCTCCCTGCTGACCTCTGGACCAGTGGATCAGGAAACAGAGCCTTTAAGGGTCCTTATGGGTAAAGATCATCAAGAGAAACTGTCCTTTATGCTTATCTCTTCTCCCCACTTTCCCATTATTCTAGGGCTACCATGGCTGCAGGCTCAGAACCCTACCATTAACTGGGAGACCAAGGAATTACACTTTCCAGAGAAACAGATGAGTCCAGAAGTTTCAGCTTGCTCTGTTCCTAAAGGAACCATGTCAGTCCCTGAACTACCAGCTGTATACCAGGACTATGTGGATTTATGTGACAAGAAGAACGCTGACCAGCTTCCCCCTCACCGTCCATATGATTGTCCAATTGAATTATTGCCTGGAGCAGAGATACCTTTTGGTAAGATCTACCCCCTGGCGGGGCCTGAGCTAAAGGCTTTAAAGGATTACATAGACGAAAATCTAGCCAAGGGCTTCATACGCCCCTCTTCATCTCCTGCAGGTGCACCCATCTTCTTTGTGAAGAAGAAAGATGGATCTCTGAGACCCTGCGTAGACTATAGGGAACTCAATAAGGTTACTATTAGAAACCGTTATCCATTGCCTTTAATCCCTGAGTTATTGGAGAGAGTGCGCATGCCAAAATTTTCTCTAAATTGGATCTCGTGGGGCCTATAACTTGGTCCGTATTAGACCTGGGGATGAATGGAAGACTGCATTCAGGTCACGCTATGGACACTTTGAATATCTAGTTATGCCTTTTGGTCTGAGTACCGCCCCAGCCACTTTCCAACACTTGGTGAATGACATCTTCAGGGATCTCCTAGATACATTCGTGGTGATTTATTTGGATGATATTCTAATTTTTTCTAACTCCACAGAGGAACATCATGGACATGTGAGAATGGTCTTGGAACGTCTAAGACAAAACCATCTTTACATCAAACTTGAAAAGTGTGAATTCCATAGGACCGAAATTCAATTTCTGGGGTATGTACTGTCTACACAAGGAATTAGTATGGATGGAAGTAAGACCCAAGCCATCAAGGATTGGCCAAGTCCTAGAAATGTGAAGGAGGTGCAGCGCTTCATCGGGTTTGCCAATTTCTATAGACGTTTCATTAGGAATTTCTCTGAGGTAGTGTCACCTATCACCCAACTTACCCGGAAAGAGTCTAGGTTCTCCTGGACTCCCCAAGCCCAGGAAGCATTTTCTCGTCTAAAAGATAAATTTACCACCGCACCTATCTTGGTACATCCCAACCCCGAACTTGCCTTCATAATAGAGGTGGATGCTTCAGATTGTGCCGTTGGAGCTATACTCTCTCAGAGAACAGGTGAGAAGAATGTCTTGCATCCCTGTGCCTTCTTTTCCCAGCAGTTGTCTTCGGCTGAGAGGAACTACGATGTGGGCAATAGAGAGTTGTTGGCCATTATTGCCGCCTTCAAAGAATGGAGACACCTTCTTCAGGGAGCTGCACAGCAAATAGTCGTCCTGACAGACCATCGTAACCTTGAATTTATCAGGTCGCTAAGTGCCTGACTCCTCGCCAGGCTCGCTGGAATCTTTTCTTAAACCAATTTAATTTTGTCATTTCTTATAGACCAGGATCGCGCAATGGAAAGGCTGATGCACTCTCTAGGATTCATTCAGCAGAGACCCGTCCACTTGCTCCTCCTAAGACTATTCTTCCTGACTCTAGATTCCTGGAGTGATTCATAATCAAGACCTACTTAAGGACATCAAGGAAGCATACCATGCGGATTCCTTGTTGGCACAACCCCCAAGGGACGTAAGTCTTGTCTTTAAGAATGGTGTGTGGATTCTGGGACAACGTCTGTATATTCCTGAAACAGTCAGATTGAGAGTATTGCAACTCATTCACGATTCCAAGATAGCTGGGCATAGAGGAATTCTAAAGACACAGGAATTTCTTTCTCGTTTCTTTTGGTGGCCCACTTGCAGGAAGGATGTTTTAAACTATGTCACTTCATGTGAAGTCTGTGCAAGATGCAAAACACCTCGCTCCTCACCAACTGGTCTGTTACAACCTCTTCCCACCCCGTCCCGCCCGTGGGGATCCATTTCTATGGACTTCATTGTGGAGTTACCAACCTCTCAAGGGAAAAACACCATTCTAGTGGTGGTTGATCGTTAACAAAGGCAGCTCATTTTATTCCTTGTGTCGGCTTACCCACTGCAAAACAGACATCAGATTTGATGATTAAAGATGTGTTTCGCTTACATGGAGTACCGGATGAGGTTATTTCGGATCGAGGGGTGCAATTCACTTCAAGGTTTTGGCAAAATTTCTGTGCAGCATTGGACATTAAAGTAAACCTTTCTTCTGCTTTTCATCCCCAGACTAATGGACAGACCGAACGAACCAATCAAACTCTGGAGCAGTATCTCCGCTGCTTTATCTGCCACCTACAGGATGATTGGGTGGATCTACTTCCATTGGCTGAGTTCTCTTATAACAACTCTCAGAGCGCCTCCACTAAGCAGTCTCCTTTTTACTCCAATCTAGGTTATCATCCTAACATTCTTCCACGATTTCCCATAGAAACGCCTTTACCAGCAGTGGCCGAAAGAATCACGTCTTTACAGAAGAATATGGATCTTCTAAAGGAGAATCTGGAATTGGCTCAGGAAAGGTACAAGAAAGCAGCAGATAAATTTCGTAAACCTGCACCAGCTTTCAAGGTAGGAGACCTGGTCTGGCTGTCAACCAGAAATCTTAAGTTAAGGATTCCATCGTCTAAGTTGGGACATAAGTACATTGGACCCTATAAAATCAGTAAAATTATAAGTGCCGTTGCTTGTCGTCTTCAACTGCCTAGAACTATGAGAATCCACCCTGTCTTTCATGTATCCCTACTAAAGGCTGCAACACCCAATACGTTTCCTGGACGTTCTTCTCCTTGCCCTGACCCAGTGCTAGTCGATGGTCAGGAAGAATTTGTGGTGGAAAGAATTCTAGATTCCAGGTTATACAGAAATCAGTTACAATATTTGATTAAATGGCAGGGCTACCCAGTGGAGGACAACTCATGGGAACCAGTCAATAACGTTAATGCTCCTCGTTTGCTCCGCCAGTTTCATCAGAGGTACCCAGACAAGCCTGGTCTGAGGCCATCCGGAGGTTGTCCCTAAGGGGGGAGTAATGTAAGGTTCTTTGTACATGTTCTTGAAACTCAGTTTTCCGTCAGCCATTTTGCTTTCTGTCTTGCTGCAGCTATCTTGCCCTCAGTCAATATGGAGTTTTCAGCTTTCATGTTCCCGCCCTGATTCTCTCCCTCTTGCTTCTTAAGCAGCCACAGCTGAGCAATCAGTGCTTCAGAATCTAGCCTGCAGTGAACCTGTGACCTGACTCCTGGAAGCCTTGGACTATGTACTCCAGCTATTCCTACTGAGGAACTCTGAACACTTGTGGACTCTGGAACCCTGCTCTTTGAAAGATCCACGTTTGCATGGACTTACGGTAACAGAGAAGAAGATCCTGAACCTGTTGTGGAGAGTGATTGCTGAGCTTAAGTTACTCTGGCCTGCTGTGTCTCCTGCTTCTGTATCTGCAAACTGTGTGACTATTTTTGCCACTTGTATGAAGTAATACAAGACCTTCTATATCAAACCTGTGTCTCATGTATTTTCATCGCACCCAAGCACAAGACGCTATATGAACTGTACTACATACATTACAGTTCTATCTCAGGATAATGAGGTTGCCTGATCATAGGAGTGGAAATTTCTTGTGTCTGTTAATCTGCATGTATATGTCTGGGCCCTTGGTTCAGCACATGTCTGTTTTGATTGGATCTGTGTCTGTAACGGGGGAACGTTTTCACCTCTGTTTTTTCTGCCTCTCCCAGCTCAGGATGTTCCTGACTTTTGATTGATTTTTCTGATGTGTTTAGCGAAAGTAAATCTGCATCCTTGTCCTGATACCCCATAGGAGCTATGACTGCGCTATTGAATTAGTGCCTGGTAGTAAATTCCCTAAAGGTCGCCTTTTTAACTTGTCTGTACCTGAACATGACGCTATGCGGTCTTATATCAAGGAATCATTGGAGAAGGGTCATATCAGACCATCCTCTTCACCCTTAGGTGCCGGTTTTTTCTTTGTGGCCAAAAAGGATGGTTCATTAAGGCCGTGTATTGATTATCGTCTTTGAACAATATTACTGTGAAATATCAATACCCGTTACCCTTGATTTCTGACCTGTTTTCCAGGGTGAAAAACGCTACTTGGTTTACCAAGCTTGACCTCAGGGGGGCATATAACCTTATTCGCATTAAGCACGGGGATGAATGGAAGACGGCATTCAATACCCCTGAAGGGCATTTTGAGTACCTTGTGATGCCCTTTGGGCTCACTAATGCTCCTTCTGTCTTCCAGTCCTTCATGAATGACATTTTCAGGGATTTTGTGGATAAATTTCTGATTGTTTATTTGGATGATATCTTGATTTTTTCTAATGACTGGGACTCTCATGTGAAACATGTTCGAACTGTATTCCAGATTTTGAGAGAGAATGCTCTGTATGTGAAGGGATCAAAGTGTCTTTTTGGCGTACAGAGGATCTCATTTCTAGGATTATTTTGTCCCCATCTGTTATTGAAATGGACCCGGTCAAGGTTCAGGCCATCTGTGATTGGGTCCAACCTACTTCATTAAAGGCTCTTCAAAGATTTTTGGGTTTTGCCAATTTTTATCGTAAATTTATTGGTAATTTCTCGGTTATTGTTAAACCATTAACTGATTTGACCAAAAGGGTTCTGATGTGGTGAATTGGCCTCCTGAGGCAGTCTCTGCATTTCAGGAACTTAAGCAGAGATTCACTTCTGCTCCTGTTCTACGGCAGCCTGATGTTTCTCTGCCATTTCAGGTGGAGGTTGATGCCTCTGAAATTGGGGCAGGTGCCGTTTTGTCCCAAAAAGATCCAGAGACCTCTAAAAGTAACCCTTGTGCCTTTTTCTCTCGAAAATTTTCTCCTACTGAACGTAATTATGACGTGGGTAATCGGGAGTTATTGGCCATGAAGTGGGCTTTTGAAGAGTGGAGACATTGGCTGGAGGGAGCCAAACATCAGGTGGTGGTCCTTACGGACCATAAGAATCTGGTTTATCTGGAATCTGCCAAGCGACTCAATCCTAGACAGGCCAGGTGGGCCTTGTTTTTCACACGTTTTAATTTTGTGGTTTCCTTTCTTCCTGGCACTAAGAATGTTAAGGCGGATGCCCTCTCGAGGAGTTTCCTTGCGGACTCTCCTGAGTTATCTGATCCTTCTGTTATTTTGAAAGAGGGTGTAGTTCTTTCCGCCATCTCGCCCAATTTGAGACTTGCTCTGGAGGGGTGTCAGGAGGATAGGCCCGAGCGCTGCCCTGTTGGAAATTGTTTGTCCCGGACCAGTGGAAAAAGAGTGTGATGTCTGAGATTCATTGTTCCGCGTTGGCTGGCATCCCGGAATTTTTGGTACCAGAGACTTGGTTAGTCGGTCCTTTTGGTGGCCTACCTTGTCTCGTGATGTCAGGGAATTTGTGCAGTCCTGCGGGACTTGCTCTCGCTCCAAGCCTTGCTCTCGCTCTAGTGGTTTGTTGATGCCATTGCCTGTGCCCAAGAGACCATGGACCCATATCTCTATGGATTTCATTTCCGACCTCCCTGTTTCTCAGAGAATGACCGTCATCTGGGTGATTTGTGATAGGTTTTCCAAGATGATACATCTTGTGCCATTACCTAAGTTGCCTTCCTCCTCTGAATTGGTGCCTTTGTTCCTTCAGCACGTGGTTCGTTTACACGGCATTCCTGAGAACATTGTGTCTGACAGAGGAGTCCAGTTTGTTTCCAGATTTTGGAGGACCTTTTGTTCTAAACTTGGTGTTCAATTGTCTTTCTCCTCGGCGTTTCATCCTCAGACCAATGGTCAAACTGAGAGAACAAACCAGACATTGGAGACTTATCTAAGATGCTTTGTGTCTGCTGATCAGGATGACTGGGTCTCTTTTTTTGCCTTTGGCTGAGTTTGCTCTTAATAATAGGGCTAGCTCTGCCACTTTGATGTCTCCATTTTTCTGTAATTCTGGGTTTCACCCTCGATTTTCTTCAGGACAGACGGAGGCTTCTGTCTGTCCAGGTGTTGACTCTGTTGTGGAGCGTATGCAACAGATTTGGGACCAGGTAGTGGAGAGGTTGTCCCTCTCTCAGGAGAGGCCCAGCGGTTTGCTAACCGGCATAGGACTGATGGTCCTCGGTTTAAAGTGGGGGACTTGATCTGGTTGTCCTCAAGAAATATTCCTATGAGAGTGGCATCTCCTAAATTTAAGCCTAGGTTCATTGGACCTTATAAGATCATGGAGATTATTAATCCTGTTTCTTTTCGTTTGCTTCTTCCAGGGACATTTAAGATCCATAACGTGTTCCACAAGTCCTTGTTGAAGAGGTTTGTTGAGCCACTGGTTCCTACTGCTTTGCCTCCTGACCCTGTTCTGGTTGAGGGCAATATGGAGTTTGTGGTTGAGAAAATATTGAATTCTCGTTTTTCTAGACGGAAACTCCAGTATTTGGTTAAGTGGAGAGGTTATGGTCAGGAAGACAATTCTTGGGTGTTTGCTTCGGACATCCATGCTAGGAGACTCATCCGTGCGTATCATAGAACTCATCCTGACCGACCTGGTTGCTCAAGTGAGGGTTCGGTGACCCCTCCTCAAGGGGGGGGTACTGTTGTGAATGGACTTGAAATGAGCTCTGAGCAGAGGCTCCCTCTGGTGGTTACAAGCGGTACTGGACTGTCCAGTGAAGATTGTGAGGAGTGGGAATCAGGTGTTACTGACTGGTCTTATATAAGGGAGTCGCCTTCCCATCAGGGTTGCCGGTGATCAATTGTTCTGGTCTCAATCCTTGAGTCCTGTTTCCTTTGTAGCCTGCTGTGTCGTGTCTGCATCACCTGCTAACAGATAAGACATTTTCTTCTTTTTGTTTTGTGCTTGATTTTTGCATTTTGTCCTGTACTTCTGTGGGGGCCTTCAGGGTCCCCTCCGGGGGCGTTTGCCCTCTCAGTTTAGTTCAGCCACTGATGTTTGTACTTTTGCTTTTTCCAGTTTTTTCAGTGGCTGCTGTTTTGATTTTGTTACACCAGAGAACTAATTTAGGTGGTAGAGGTCGTGTGATCTCAGGTGATTTTGAAATTAGTAGAGTTGGTGCTTTTCAGGGTTTTTTGGGATTGCAGTAAGTGCCCTTCCTATCCTTTTCTATTTAGGTAGTTTGGGCCCCAACGTTTGCTCATACTATTTTCTGTCTGTGTCTGTATTTCATCTTGTCTAACCGCCATTACATGTTTGGGGGCTTTCTATGTTCTTTGGGGATCTGCTCCGGGGCAGATAGCTTTCCTCTTTCTATCTTTAGGTGTAGTTAGTTTCTCAGGCTGTGACGAGGCGTCTAGGACCAACGTAGGAACGCTCCACGGCTGCCTCTAGTTGTGGTGGTTAGTCAGGGTTCTGCAATCTCATAGATTCCAACTTCTCTGGTGTATTGCCTTTTTTACCTGCACTCCTCAGCTACCGAAACATAACACCGTGGGACGTACCTATGATGACCTAGATGCCTCGTCACAGCCGGAGAGTTAACTAAGCCTGAAGATAGAAAGGTGAAAGCTAACTGCCTTGGAAAAGCGCCCCAAAGGAATAGGAAGCCCCCACACATATATTGGCGGTGAGACAAGATGAAATACAAATGCAGGCAGAAAATAGAGTAAACAAACGCTGGGGCCCAAAACTGTCTAGATAGGACAGGACAGGAAAGAATACTGTCTGCAATCTGGAAAAAACACTAAAAAAACTCCAACACTTCTGATATATAAAAATACTGAGACCACGCGATGTCTCCCCCTGCTAGATCAGACTTCTGGTTTGCACTGGCAGCAAAACAGCAGATACTGAAATAACAGAGAACCAAAAATACATACACTGTCTCTGGTGTGAACAGGTAGCAATTCAGCGGATGCAAAATTAACAGGGAACTGAAAATGCATAATTAATGGCAAATGAGAAACCGCATCCAGCGCAGGCCCCCACGGGGAAACTGGCTGCACAATTCAGAAGGGCAGAAAACTGAGATAGACAAAAACACAAGCCAAAGAAATAAACAGCAAATAACTTATCTGAACGTTGCAGGACAAGCAGGAAACACGCTGACTACCAAAAGAGACCAGGAAGCAACTAATCACCGCTGAGGATCATGGGAAGGTTACTCACTTAAATCTCCCCAGTCATCAACACCAGGTTGCCAATCATTGCTCCCAGCTGATGAACCTCTGTTAACCAAGGCAGCTTCAATACTATCAGCAGCCACCAGAGAGAGCCAAACTCAGGAGTAAGATCCAGAGCATTCACAACAGGCTGCATTATACCCTTTGAAGAGGGCTGTATTATACCCTGTGAGGGGGCTACATTATATTCTGTGGGGGCTAAATTATATTCTGTGTGGGGGCTGCATTATTCTCTCAGGGGGCTACATTATACTATATGAGGGGAGCTGCATTATGCCCTATGAGGGGGCTACAGTATATTCTATGGGGGGCTGCCTTATGAGGCGGTTGCATCATACTCAGAGGGAGCTACATTATATTCTGTGGAAGGGCTGCTGTTGTGAATACTCTGGAGGCGACTTCTGAGCTGGGGCTCCCTCCAGTGGTTGCTGAGGGTAATGAACCAATTGCTGAATGGCCTTCAGCTGGCTCTGAATGGTCTGATATACAGTCATGGACAAAAGTTTTGAGAATGACACAAATATTAATTTTTACAAAGTCTACTGCTTCACTTTTTCTAATGGCAATTTGCATATACTCCAGAATGTTATAAAGAGTGATCAGCTTAACAGCAATTACTTGCAAAGTCAATATTTGGCTAGAAAATGAACTTTATCCCCCAAAACACATTTCAACATCATTGCAGCCCTGCCTTAAAAGGACCAGCTAACCTCTTTTCAGTGATTGCTCCATTAACACAGGTGTGGGTGTTGATGAGGACATGGCTGGAGATCAATCTGTCATGATTAAGTAAGAATGACACCACTGGACACTTTAAAAGGAGGCTGGTGCTTGGCATCATTGTTTCTCTTCTGTTAACCATGGTTATCTCTAAAGAAACACGTGCAGTCATCATTGCAATGCACAAAAATGGCCTAAAGGTACTGCCACACTAAACTATCCCGCTAGCGATCACGATAAAGACGCATACTAATTGCGATCGCTAGCGGGATCGTTTTAATATCGCTAGTAGCGGCTTTATTTAGCGATGTCGTTAGGATGCTATCGCGGTTAGCGATCTCCTTAACGACTTTAGCGGTACAAAATACCGCTAAATAAAAGGTGCCACACTCAGCGATAATACTTACCCAGCGGGAGCGCCGACGATAAAATAGGGTCCGGAACGATTCCAGCGACGAGCGAGATCACAGCAGGATCTCAGCAGGGAGCTCGTCGCTGACAGATGCCGCACACAACAACATCGCTAACGGGATCGCTAAATAGTGAAGTTTTTTAGCGATCCCGTTAGCGATGTTGTTTAGTGTGGCATACCCTTAACAGGGAAGAGTATCGCAGCTAGAAAGATTGCACCTCAGTCAACAGTCTATCACATCATCAAGAACTTCAAGGAGAGAGGTTCCATTGTTGCCAAAAAGGCTCCAGGGCGCCCAAGAAAGACCAGCAAGCGCCAGGACCGTCTCTTAAAAGTGTTTCAGCTGCGGGATCGGGCTACCAGCAGTGCAGAGCTTGCTCAGGAATGGCAGCAGGCAGGTGTGGAGTGCATCTGCACGCACTGTGAGGCGGAGACTCTTGGAGCAAGGCCTGGTCTCAAGGAGGGCAGCAAAGAAGCCACTTCTCTCCAGAAAAAACATCTTGGACAGACTGATATTCTGCAAAAGGTACAGGCAGTGGACTGCTGAGGACTGGGGTAAAGTTATTTTCTCTGATGAATCCCCTTTTCGATTGTTTGGGACATCAGGAAAACGCCTCATTGGGAGAAGACAAGGTGAGCGCTACCACCAGTCTTGTCTCATGCCAACTGTTAAGCATCGAAACCATTCATGTGTGGGGTTGCTTCTCTGCCAAGGGAATCGTGTTGTGAATAGGCTGGAAATGAGTTCTGAGCAGAAGCTCCCTCTGGTGGTTACAAACGGTACTGGACTGTCCAGTGAAGATTGTGAGGATTGGGAATCAGGTGTTACTGACTGGTCTTATATAAGGGAGTCACCTTCCCATCAGGGTTGCCGGTGATCAATTGTTCTGGTCTCAATCCTTGATTCCTGTTTCCTTGGTAGCCTGCTGTGTCGTGTCTGAATCTCCTGCTAACAGATAAGACATTTTCTTCTTTTTGTTTTTGTGCTTGATTTTTGCATTTTGTCCTGCACTTCTGTGGGGGCCTTCAGGGTCCCCTCTGGGGGATTTTGCCTCTCAGTTCAGTTCAGCCACTGATGTTTGTACATTTGCTTTTTCCAGTTTTTTCAGTGGCTGCTGTTTTGTTTTTGGTTACACCAGAGAACTAATTTAGGTGGTAGAGGTCGTGTGATCTCAGGTGTTTTTGAAATTAGTAGAGTTGGTGCTTTTCAGGGTTTTTTGGGATTGCAGTAAGTGCCCTTCCTATCCTTTTCTATTTAGTAAGTTTGGGCCCCAACGTTTGCTCATACTATTTTCTGTCTGTGTCAGTATTTCTTCTTGTCTAACCGCCATTACATGTTTGGGGGCTTTCTATGTTCTTTGGGGATCTGCGCCGGGGCAGATAGCTTTCCTCTTTCTATCTTCAGGTGTAGTTAGTTTCTCAGGCTGTGACGAGGCGTCTAGGACCAACGTAGGAACGCTCCACGGCTGCCTCTAGTTGTGGTGGTTAGTCAGGGTACTGCAATCTCATAGTTTCCAACTGCTCTGGTGTATTTCCTTTTTGCCTGCTCTCCTCAGCTACCAAATCATAACAGAATCGGCTCTCTCACAGTCTTGCCTAAAAACACAGCCATGAATAAAGAATGGTACCAGAATGTCCTTCAAGAGCAACTTCTCCCAACCCTCCAAGAGCAGTTTGGCGATCAACAATGCTTTTTCCAGCATGATGGAGCACCTTGCCATAAAGCAAAGGTGATAACTAAATGGCTCAGGGAACAAAACATAGAGATTTTGGGTCCATGGCCTGGAAACTCCCCAGATCTTAATCCCATTGAGAACTTGTGGTCATTCATCAAGAGACGGGTGGACAAACAAAAACCTAAAAATTCTGACAAAATGAAAGCATTGATTGTGCAAGAATGGACTGCTATCAGTCAGGATTTGGTCCAGAAGTTGATTGAGAGCATGCCAGGGAGAATTGCAGAGGTCCTGAAGAAGAAGGGTCAACACTGCAAATATTGACTTGCTGCATTAACTCATTCTAACTGTCAATATAAGCTTTTGTTACTCATATGTTTGCAATTATATTTCTGTCTGTGATAAAAACATCTGTCAAACACACACATAAAAACCAGAGGGCAGCAGATCATGTGAAAATATAATATTTGTGTCATTCTCAAAACTTTTGGCCATGACTGTAAGTGACCTGAACTCCCTTCAGCCTTGCCGGTAATCAATTGTTCTTTCAGGTCTTGCTTGGAGCTCAGCTTGCATTCCTGCTTTGATTCACATAAGTAATTTGCTGTTTTTTTTTTCCTCTGGTTGGATTTTCCTTGCTGGTTCTCTGCCTTGCAGTGGACTTCAGCCTGATCCCCTTTTGGGGCCTGGCGCTGCAATTGTGCTCAGTTTGTGTTTGCACATTTGCTCTGTTCCTTTGTCACTTTTTATTTTCTGAATTGCTGTGTGTTACACCAGAGATCTGATTTAGGTGGTAGAGATCGTGTGATCTCAGGTATTTTGTTAATCAGAAGTGTTGGTATTTTTGTCAGGGTTTTTTGGGTTGCAGTCAGAATTCTTTCCTATACTTTTCTATCTAGACAGATTGGGCCCCAGCATTTTGCTTATTCTATTTTCTGTCTGTGTCATATTTTCTTATTGTCTAACCACCATTACATGTTTGGGGGCTTCCTATTTCTTTGGGGGTTCTGCTACGGGGCAGATAGCTTTCATATTTCTGCCTTTAGGTGTAGCTATCTCTCCGGCTGTGACAAGGCGTCTAGGATCACCGTAGGTACGCTCCACGGCTACGTCTAGTGTTGCGGTTAGTTTAGGGTCCTGCAATCCAATAGCTTCCAGCCTCTCTGGTGTATTGCTATTTTGGCAATTTTTGCAATTTCTCCTCAGCTACGGAAACATAACAGTATTACCGGCCTAACTGAAAATTATATGGTACTCACAGAAGGAAAAAATAGTAAAAAGGAAAAAGAAAAAAGGGAGTTGTCAGAAATTTTTTTTTTCTGTTTGTTACATTTTTTTCCCTCTTTTTCTCTGGGTGCTGAGGAGGAATATTTTTTTTCTTCAATGGAGTTTGCACAGTTTGTCTGGCCGTGTGGAGCAGCTTGCCACTGAGGTTCAGAGTATTGCTACCTATCTTGCTGGGTTGCCGGTTATGGAACCTAGGATCCCCATTCCAGATTTATTTTTGGGGGATCAGGCTAAATTTCTGAATTTCCAAAATAACTGTAAGTTGTTTTTTGCCTTAAAGCCTAAGTCCTCAGGGAACGCAGCACAGCAGGTTTAAATTGTCATCTCTCTGCTGCGTGGCGACCCTCAGGATTGGGCTTTTTCCCTGACACCTGGGGATCCTGTTTTGAATGATGTTGATGTATTTTTTCAGGCTCTGGGGTTATTGTACGATGAACCTAATGTCACTGATCAAGCTGAAAAGACCTTGTTGGCATTAAATCAGGGTCGTGAAGACGCTGAGCTGTACTGTCAGAAATTTCGAAAGTGGGCAGTCCTGACCAAATGGAATGATGATGCTTTGGCAGCCCTTTTTCGGAAGGGTCTGTCAGAAAATGTAAAGGACCTTATGGTGAGATTCCCTGTTCCCTCTGGTCTCAATGATTCTATGTCTTTGGCTATTCAAATTGACAGACGTTTGCGTGAGCGCAGAGGTATGTATGAGATAGTGTTGCCTTGTGAGCCAGCTCCTGAGCCCATGCAGTGTGATGGAGTGACTTCTGGGGCTCAGTGTCATGAGTTTCGAAAGCGCAATGGGTTGTGTATCTGCTGTGGTGACGCTTCCCATGCTATTTCCGTCTGCCCTAAGCGGGGAAGACGTTTTGCGCGCTCAGTTGTCTTGGGTAGTGTTCAGACTAAATTTCTGTTGACTGTTACCCTGATTTGCTCCCTGTCCACATTTTCGGCTCAGGCTTTTGTTGATTCAGGAGCAGCTATTAACCTGATGGATTTTGACTTTGCCAAACGTTGTGGGTTTCCTGTTATGAATGTGCTAGAGATGGTTTCTGAGCAGAGGCTCCTCTGGTGGTTACAGACAGTACTGAACCTTTCAGCGATGAATGGCAATCTGGGTTCACTGACTGGTCTGATATAAGGGAGGTTCCCTCCCATGATGGTTGCCGGTGATCAATTGTTCTTGTCTCAATTGTGGTTCCTGGTTCATTTTGAAGTTGCTGGAGTCTTGCCTGCATCTCCTGCTTTCAGATAAGATATTTTTTGCTTTTCTTTTTGTGCTTGCTTTTTTCATTGTTTTCTGCACTTTTGTGGAGGTCAGCCAGGTCCCCTCCTGGGGCCTGAGCTCCTCACAGTTTATCTCCAGCCACTGTTATTTGCTCATTTGCTTTTTCCTGTTTTTTCAGCGGCTGCAGCTTGGTTTTGTTCACACTGTGATCTGATTTAGTGGGTGGCGAGATCGTGTGATCTCAGTATTTTTGTAATCAGAATTGTTGGATTTTTGTAGGGTTTTCTGGGTTGCAGAAAGTATTCTCTCCTTTCCTATCCTATTTAGTCAGCTTGTGGCCCCAGCTTTTGCTCAATCTATTTTCTGCCTATGTTTGTGTTTTCATCTTGTCTAACCGCCATTATATGTTTGGGGGCTTCCTATTTTCTTTGGGGATCTGCTCCGGGGCAGATAGCTTTCATCTTAATGCCTTTAGGTGTAGTTATCTCTCAGGCTGTGACGAGGCGTCTAGGATCAACGTAGGAATGCTCCACAGCTACCTCTAGTTGTGTCGTTAGTTTAGGAATCTGCAACCCATCAGTTACCAACATCTCAGGTGTTCTGCTGCCCTGCTGTTGTTCCTGTCCTCCTCAGCTACCGAAACACAACAGTATCACCGGCCATCATCATGGGAGGGAACATCCCTTATATCAGACCAGTCAGTGAACCCAGATTGCCATTCATCGCTGAAAGGTTCAGTACTGTCTGTAACCACCAGAGGGAGCCTCTGCTCAGAAACCATCTCTAGCACATTCATAACAGTTTCCCATGATACCCCTGTGGAAGTCTATTCCTTTACTGGGCATTGATTCTACCCCTTTGGTGAAGAATAAACCCCAGTTTTCTACTCAGGTGATGAAGAGGGTTGAGCCAGATCATCAGGAGAGTTGCAAATTTCTGGTGTTGCATAATCTGCATGACATTATTGTACTGGGTTTCCCTTGGTTACAGACTCATAATCCTGTTTTGGATTGGAAATCTATGTCTGTGACCAGTTGGGGCTGCCAATGTGTTAATACTGACACTCCTGTTTTTTCTGCCTCTCCCCAGTCTCAAGATGTCCCTGACTTTTTGACTGATTTTTCGGATGTGTTTAGTGAAAGTAAGTCTGCATCCTTACCTCCTCACAGGAGCTATGACTGCGCTATTGAGTTAGTGCCTGGTGGTAAATTTCCTAAAGATCGCCTTTTTAATTTATCTGTACCTGAACACGATGCTATGCAATCTTATATCAAGGAGTCTTTGGAGAAGGGTCATATCAGACCTTCCTCTTCACCCTTGGGCACCGGTTTTTTCTTTGTGGCCAAAAAGGATGGTTCATTGAGGCCGTGTATTGACTATCGCCTCCTGAATAAAATCACTGTTAAATATCAATATCTGTTACCCTTGATTTCTGACCTATTTTCCAGAGTGAAAAGTGCTAGTTGGTTTACCAAGCTTGACCTCAGGGGGGCGCATAACCTTATTCGCATTAAGCACAGGGATGAATGGAAGACGGCATTTAATACCCCAGAGGGGCATTTTGAGTACCTAGTGATGCCTTTTGGGCTCACTAATGCCCCTTCCGTCTTCCAATCCTTCATGAATTATATTTTCAGGGATTTTGTGGATACATTTCTGATCGTTTATTTGGATGATATCTTGATTTTTTCCAACGACTGGGACTCTCATGTAAAACATGTTCGGACTGTGTTCCAGATTTTGAGAGAGAATGCACTGTATGTGAAGGGATCAAAGTGTCTTTTTGGCGTACAGAAGGTCTCATTTCTGGGATTCATTTTGTCTCCGTCTGTTATTGAAATGGACCCGCTCAAGGTTCAGGCCATCTGTGATTGGGTTCAACCTACTACATTGAAGGCTCTTCAGAGATTTTTGGGTTTT
>JARQOD010000001.1:72915600-72995232 GCA_033576555.1 Oophaga sylvatica | reverse complement strand
CCCTGTTCCCAAGAACGTTCCCCCCTTTTTTCACTTTCTTCTACACTGCACATCTAATACAGACGGCACCCCACCATTAAATTAAATTTTTATGAAAACCGCCATTCCAAATATAAATTAAATTCACCACTGCACCCCACCAACTATAAATAGCCATTTTCCCCACCTAATAAATATATACATTAATTAGCCCCTGTCTCTTCCCCCAATCATTACCAGTCACTGAATCCTCAACGTCCTCCACTATGTGCCTCCTGCTCCCCGATTCATTATATTTACATGCCCCTTCCACCCAATTCATTGTCATGTCTTCTCTCTCTTCCACACCCCACCCTCAATTCATTATCAACTGCTCTTCCCCCACATTCAGTAATCATTTCACCACCACCCTGAAAATTCATCATTATTTGCTCTCCCTCAGGTCCTCATTTTCTCTTCCCTTCCCCAACTTCAATTCAATTGCGCCCCCGTCTCTCACTTCATCATCCTGTCCCCCATTCTCCCACTTCATCATGTGCAGTCCCCTTTCGTTCATGTGCAGTCCACTGTCCCCACTTCACATCATTTGCAGCCCTCCATCATTTGCACCCCCTCCATCATTTGCAGCACCCCCTTCATCATTTGTAGCACCACTTCCATCATTTGCAGCCCCCTTTATCATTTTAGCACCCCCTCCATCATTTGCAGCCCCTCCATCATTTTCAGCCCTCCTCCATCATTGGCAGTCACCTTTATCATTTGCAGCACCCCCATCATTGGCAGCCCCCTCCATCATTTGCAGCCCCCTCCATCATTTGCAGCCCCCTCCATCATTGGTAGCCCACTCCATCACTGGCAGCACCCCCTCCATCACTGGCAGCACCCCCCTCCATCATTGGCAGCCCCCCTTTCATCATTTGCAGTCCCCCTACAACAATGGCAGCCCTCTCCATTATTTGCAGCTCCCTTCCATCATTGGCAGCCCCCTCCATCATTTGCAGCACCCCCTCCATCATTGGCACCCTCTTTATCATTTTCAACCCCTCCCTCATTTGTACACCCCCTCCATCATTGGCAGCCCCCTCCATCATTGTAGCCACTCCATCACTCACACCCCCTCCATCATGGCAGCACCCCCTCCATCATGGCAGCCCCCTTCACATTGCAGCCCCTACATCATGCACCCTCTCCATATTTGCAGCTCCTTCCATCATGGCAGCCCCATCTTGCAGCACCCCCTCATCATTGGCAGCCCCTTCATTTCAACCCCTCCCTCATTGTAGCACCCCCTCATCATGGCCCCCCTCCCTCATTTGCAGCACTCACTCTACATTACAGCACCCCTCCTCATATGACACCACCTCATCATAGTAGCACCCCCTCCATCATTGGCAGCACCCCCATCCATCATTTACAGCACCCCTTCCATTAATGTACACCCTCCATCATATGTAGCACCCCCTCCAAATCGCCCTCCATCATTTACACACCCATTCATCATGCAGCACCCTCCATCATATAGCACTCCCCCATGTATGCAGCATCCCCATCCATCATGTACACAACCCCCTCCATCATATGTACACCTCCATCATTGCAGCACCACCCTCCACATTTACAGCACCCCCCACCATCCTATGTACACCCCCCTCTATCATATGTAGCACCCCCTCCATCATATGCAGCACCCCCTCCATCATTTACAGCACCCCCTCCATCATATGTAGCACCCCTCCATTATATGTAGCACCTCCCTCCATCAATGTAGCACCCCTCTCCATCAATTACAGCACCCCCTCCATCATATTAGCACCCCCCTCATCATATGCAGCACCCCCTCCATCATATGCAGCACCCCCTCCACAATTTACAGCACCCCCACCATCTTATGTTAGCACCCCCCTCCAATCATATGCACACCCCTCCATCATTTACCGCACCCCCACCATATGTAGCACCCCCCTCCATCATATGTAGCACTCCCTCCATCATAAGCAGCATCCCTTCATCATATTCAGCACCCCTCCATCATTTACAGCACCCCCACCATCATATGCAGCACCCCCCTCCATCATTTACAGCACCCCCACCATATGTAGCACCCCCCTGTACCTCAAAAAGCCCGTACATTGTATCATTTTCAGCAGTGAAGCAGCTAGAATGTATGGGCTGCTGAGAGGACCTGCCGGGAGCCCATACAGTCTAGCACATTCATTGCTGAGAGACAGCTAAATGTATGGGCTGTAGTCAGGACCTGCAGGGAGCCCATACATCTAGCTACAACCAAGCAGGAGCTGCGCAGCCGGCCGACTAGGTGCACACACTCATAGAAAGCTCCCGCCCCAGCGCGCCTGAGGGAGCGGCCCGGGGGGCAATTGCTTCCCTGCCATCCGCCCAGCCCCCCCTGTCCATGCTGAACCCCAACATAAGGCCTAATGATTTTAAGTGCAAATCTGGCCTTCTGATTTGCCACTGAACACAATTTTATCACAATATTTTGATTAGCTAATTGGCCCTCCAGGCTGCACCCGGATATTAGGCCTAATGATTTTTAAGTGCAAACTGGCCTTTTGAATTGCCACTAAAACACAGATTTATCAAAACGATTTTGGAGTAGCTAATGGTGTCCTTGAAGACTGCCACAAAGTTTTTGCACAATCTACAGGGTGCGCCATTTTTATGGATTCACCTAAATAAAATGGGTAACGGTTGGTGATATCAACTTCCTGTTTGCGGCACATTGGTATATGGGAGGGGAAATTTTTCAAGATGGGTCGTGACCATGGGCGGCCAATTTGAAGTCGGCCATTTTGGATCAACTTTATTTTTTTTCAATGGGAAGAGGGCATGTGACACATTAAACTTCTTGAAAATTTCACAACAAAAAAACAATGTGTGCTTGGTTTTAGCATAACTTATTCTTTCATGAGTTTAATTACAAGTTTATGACCATTTAAAAAGTGTTCAAAGTGCTGCCCATTGTATTGGATTGTTCAATGCAACCCTCTTCTCCTACTCTTGACACACTGATAGCAACACCGCAGAAGAAATGATAGCACAGGCTTCCAGTATCCGTTGTTTCAGATGCTGCACATCTCGTATCTTCACAGCATAACAATGCCTTCAGATGTCCCCCCAAAAATAAAAGTCTAAGAGGGTCAGATCGGGATATCGAAATTGCTACATGATGATGTGTTGCCCTCTTTATGCACTGAAGATGGCACGTTCCTTGAGTTTTTCCAGCAAGATGGTGCACCACCACATTATGGGTGTCAGGGTGCGAGCATTCCTAAATGAACATTTTTCCTGTTTTTCTTTTTTTCTATTTATTCTGTCCTTTTGCATCGGTTATATCCATTTATGCCCCTATTGTAGCAATGGTGGGTAAATTAACAGGGACCTACATTCTTGTATGTGCACATGCACCTTAAAATGTATCTATGTACCTTAACCAATTGCACATTGGGAGGGGCATTTAATGTTATATGTGCACCTGCAACTATTTTATTTAATAACCTTTTTGTATTTGCAACAAGCAATTATACTTTGTCATCGGGCATGTATAATCTTATTTTCCATTGTGAAGGGATATACCCCTTATATACATCAAGTCTGTGGTAGGGCATGACATCTCAATGTACACCACAGTGTTTTAAACCTTTGCATTGTAAACACTTACTACCCATATGTTCCCAGACAGGGTGTATTTTCTTACTTTAGTTTTTCTGATAATCATTGAGAGTCAATATGTTCTGGTGATTTTCACCTGTACTTTTTGGACATTGTGACCAGGGTGGCATATTGGTATGTATCTCTTTTTAAATAGGTTTTATGTATTTTGTGTCATAATAAAGTTTTCATTTTTACGGCATTAACTTCTATTATCGTTTCTGATTTCTATTTGATTTTTTGAAGTGCTATTGCCTAGGCCTTGCACATTTTGGGTTCCTGGAAAGTGGATTGGTTATTGTGGGCTAGTTGAATGGCCACCAAGGTCTCTTGATCTGGCCCCCTTAGACTTTTATCTTTGGTCATCTGAAGGCAATTGTCTATGCTGTGAAGAATCGAGATGTGCAGCATCTGAAACAACGGATACTGGAAGCCTGTGCTAGCATTTCTTCTGCAGTATTGCTATCAGTGTGTCAAGAGTGGGAGAAGAGGGTTGCATTGACAGTCCAACACAATGGGCAGCACTTTGACCACATTTTATAAGTGGTCATAAACTTGTAAATAACTCATAAAAGAATAAAGTTATGTTAAAACCGAGCACACCATTGTTTTTTCTTGTGAAATTCTCAATAAGATTGATGTCTCACATGACCCTCTTCCATTGGAAAAAATAAAGTTGGATCCAAAATGACCGACTTCAAAATGGCCGCCATGGTCACCACCCATCTTGAAAAGTTTCCTCCCTCCCATATACTAATGTACCATAAACGGAAGTTGATGTACCCAACCATTCCCATTTTTTTAGGTGTATCCTTATAAATGGCCCACTGTTATGTTTCGGTAGCTGAGGAGGACAGGAACAACAGCAGGGCAGGCC
The DNA here is from genome assembly GCA_033576555.1 of Oophaga sylvatica. NCBI lineage: Eukaryota > Metazoa > Chordata > Amphibia > Anura > Dendrobatidae > Oophaga > Oophaga sylvatica. Next base: position 72,990,707 of record JARQOD010000001.1, on the reverse strand, counting down.
GAACACCTGAGATGTTTGGTAACTGATGGGTTGCAGATTCCTAAACTAACGACACAACTAGAGGTAGCCATGGAGCGTTCCTACGTTGATCCTAGACGCCTCGTCACAGCGTGAGAGATAACTACACCTAAAGGCAGAAAGATGAAAGCTATCTGCCCCGGAGCAGATCCCCAAAGAAAATAGGAAGCCCCCAAACATATAATGGTGGTTAGACAAGATGAAAATAAAAACATAGGCAGAAAATAGGCTGAGCAAACGCTGGGGCCACAAGCTGACTAAATAGGATAGGACAGGAGAGATTACTTTCTGCAAACCCAGAAAACCCTACAAAAATCCAACATTTCTGATTACAAAAATACTGAGATCACACGATCTCGCCACCCACTAAATCAGATCTCAGTGTGAACAAAAACCAAGCCGCAGCCGCTGAAAAAACAGAAAAAGCAAATGAGCAAATAATAGTGGCTGCAGATAAACTGTGAGGAGCTCAGGCTCCAGGAGGGGACCTGGCTGACCTCCACAAAAGTGCAGAAAACAATGCAAAAAGCAAGCACAAAAAGAAAAGCAAAAAATATCTTATCTGAAAGCAGGAGATGCAGGCAAAACTCCAGCTAACTTCCAAATGAACCAGGAACCACAATTGAGACAAGAACAATTGACCACCGGCAACCATCAAGGGAGGGAACCTCCCTTATATCAGACCAGTCCGTGAACCCAGATTGCCACTCCTCACTGAAAGGTTCAGTACTGTCTGTAACCACCAGAGGGACCTCTGCTCAGAAACCATCTCTAGCACATTCATAACAGTACCCCCCCCCTTGAGGAGGGGTCACCGAACCCTCCATTGTGCAACCAGGCTGATAAGGATGAGCTCGGTGATAGGCACGGATCAGTCTCCTAGCATGGTGTCTGAAGCAAACACCCAAGAATTGTCCTCCTGACCATAACCTCTCCACTTAACCAAATACTGGAGTTTCTGTCTAGAAAAACGAGAATCCAATATTTTCTCAACCACATACTCCAGATTGCCCTCAACCAAAACAGGGTCAGGAAGTGCAGCCATAGAACCACTGGCTAGACAAACCTCTTCAATAAGGACTGTGGAACACGTTATGGATCTTAAATGTCCCTGGAAGAAGCAAACGAAGGAAAAGGATTAAGAATCTCCATGATCTTATAAGGTCCAATGAACCTGGGCTTAAACTTTGCAGATGCAACCCTCATAGGGATATTTCTTGAGGACATCCCAAACCAAGTCCCCCACTTTAAAAACCGAGGACCAATAAGTCCTATGCCGGTTGGCAAACCATTGGGCCTTCTCCTGAGAGAGAGACAACCTCTCCACTACCTGGTCCCAAATCTGCTGCATTCGCTCCACAACAGAGTCAACACCGGACAGACAGAAGCCTCCGCCTGTCCCGAAGAAAATCAAGGGTGAAACCCAAAATTGCAGAAAAAGGAGACATCAATGTGGCAGAGCTAGCCCTATTATTAAGAGCAAACTCAGCCAAAGGCAAAAAGAGAACCCAGTCATCTTGATCAGCAGACACAAAACAACTCAAATAAGGCTCCAAGGTCTGGTTTGTTCTCTCGGTTTGTCCATTGGTCTGAGGATGAAAAGCAGAGGAGAAAGACAATGAACACCAAGCTTAGAACAAAATGTCCTCCAAAATCTGGAAACAAACTGGACTCCTCTGTCAGACACAATGTTCTCCGGAATGCCATGCAACCGAACCACGTCTAAGGAACAAAGGCACCAATTCGGAGGAGGAAGGTAACTTAGGTAATGGCAACAAGATGTATCATCTTGGAAAAACTACACAGATTACCCAATAACGTCAATCTCTGAGAAACAGGAGGTCGAAATAAAATCCATAGAGATATGGGTCCAGGCCTCTTGGGCCAGGTAATGGCATTAACAAACCACTAGAGTGAGAGCAAGGCTTGGGGCAGAGCAAGTCCCACAGGACTGCACAAATTCCCTGACGTCACGAACAAAGTAGCCACCAAAAGGACCGACTCACCAAGTCTCTGGTACCAAAAATCCCGGGATGACCAGCCAACGGGAACAATGAATCTCAGACATCACACTCTTCTTCCACTGGTCTGGGACAAACAATTTCCCAATAGGGCAGCGCTCAGGTTTATCCTCCTGACACCCTTCAAGGCCAGTCCTCAAATTGGGCGAGATGGCGGAAAGAACTACACCCTCTTTCAAAATAACAGTAGGATCAGATAACTCAAGAGAGTCCGCAAAGAAACTCCTCGAGAGGCATCCCCCTGAACATTCTTAGTGCCAGGAAGAAAAGGAACCAACAAAATTAAAACGTGTGAAAAAAGGCCCACCTGGCCTGTCTAGGATTAAGTCGCTTGGGTGATTCGAGATAAACCAGATTCTTATGGTCCATGAGGACCACCACCTGATGTTTGGCACCTTCCAGCCAATGTCTCCACTCTTCAAAGGCCCACTTCATGGCCAATAACTCCCGATTTCCCACGTCATAATTACGTTCAGTTGGAGAAAATTTTCGAGAGAAAAAGGCACAAGGGTTACTCTTAGAGGTCTCTGGATCTCTTTGGGACAAAACGGCACCTGCCCCAATTTCAGAGGCATCAACCTCCACCTGAAACGGTAGAGAAACATCAGGCTGCCGTAGAAAAGGAGCAGAAGTGAATCTCTGCTTAAGTTCTTGAAATGCAGAGACTGCCTCAGGAGGCCAATTCACCACATCAGTATCCTTTTTGGTCAAATCAGTCAATGGTTTAACAATACCGGAGAAATTACCAATAAATTGACGATAAAAATTGGCAAAACCCAAAAATCTCTGAAGAGCCTTTAATGAAGTAGGTTGGACCCAATCACAGATGGCTTGAACCTTGACCGGGTCCATTTCAATAACAGACGGAGACATAATGAATCGCAGAAATGAGACCTTCTGTACGCCAAAAAGACACTTTGACCCCTTCACATACAGTGCATTCTCTCTCAAAATCTGGAACACAGTCCGAACATGTTTCACATGAGAGTCCCAGTCATTGAAAAACAAAATCCCTGAAAATATCATTCATGAAGGATTGGAAGACGGAAAGAGCATTAGTGAGCCCAAAGGGCATCACTAGGTACTCGAAATGCCCCTCTGGGGTATTAAACGCCGTCTTCCATTCATCCCCGTGCTTAATGCGAATAAGGTTATACGCCCCCCTGAGGTCAAGCTTGGTAAACCGACTAGCACTTTTCACCCTGGAAAACAGGTCAGAAATCAAGGGTAACGGATATTGATACTTCACATTGATCTTATTCAAGAGACGATAATCAATACACGGCCTCAATGAACCATCCTTTTTGGCCACAAAGAAAAAACCAGCACCCAAGGGTGAAGAGGATGGTCTGATATGACCCTTCTCCAATGACTCCTTGATATAACATCGCATAGCATCGTGTTCAGGTACAGACAAGTTAAAAAGGCGACCTTTAGGAAATTTACCACCAGTCACTAATTCAATAGCGCAATCGTAGCTCCTGTGAGGGGGCAAAGATGGAGATTTACTTTCACTAAATACATCCGAAAAATCAGTCAAAAAGTCAGGAACATCCTGAGACTTGGGAGAGGCAGAAAAAACAGGAGTGTCGGCATTAACACATTGGCAGCCCCAACTGGTCACAGACACAGATTTCCAATCCAAAACAGGTGTCACGCTGTCTAGCAGATGTATAAATATATAATGTCAGTAATCTATCAAGTGGGACAACATTCTATATAACATATAAATAGGTAACATTAACATGTAGATATAGCATAGTATTACCTGACATAATATCCTGTGGGTCAATACTGAATCCTTTTCACGCTGTCTCTGGCTAGAGGTGGACCGGGGTCTATGCTGACCCTAAACTGGGGTCCTGACTAGTCCCTCTACCTGGAGGTACTGTTAATGGTACAGAGGTCCAGGCCACCAGCGTAAACCCTGTCTCCTATAAATCCCTGACCACTGTAATCTAGTCCTTAGAAGGACCCTGATTACCACCATAGGGAATGGACAGGTAAAGGTTAACAAACAGTATAGACAAACGAGACAGACAGGGATAAAGTAAATACTGTCTTGCATACAACATTAAAACACAGAGGGAACACCAAAGGTCTAGGAGATAAACTATAAGCAAGGTGAGGAGAAACAACAAAAGAGCTCTTAGCTTAAGTCTTCTCAGAACCGATCCTATCTGCAGTCTGTATGAATGCTTTCACCGGCATCTAACCAGCAGACTGGCAGCTATATAAAGGAAGCTAATTAGAACATAATCAAAAGCAGCCGGGCGAGGCTGGACCTAGTCTTAGCAAAGAGCTAGGTAAAATTAACTCCCTCATTACCAAACACAAAGAAACAGCAACTCAGCTGCGAGAAGTCAGAATGTGCAATCGCGACAATCCTCGTGGCGATGCACCCACGACAGTACCCCCCCCTTCTACGAGGGGCCTCCGGACCCTCAGGGCCAGGTCTGTCCGGGTAAGTCGTGTGGAAGGTCCGAACCAATCGATCTGCGTTAATCTCAGACGCAGAGACCCACGTCCTCTCCTCAGGACCATATCCCTTCCAATGAACCAAATACTGAAGGGACCGGCGATTCAGACGTGAGTCAATGATCTTCAACACTTGAAATTCTAAGTTACCATTGACCACCACTGGAGGAGGAGGTAGAAGTGACGGTATAACTGGCGCCACGTACCTCTTAAGCAACGATTTGTGGAATACATTATGGATTTTAAACGTAGGAGGGAGGTCCAGACGAAATGCCACAGGATTAATTATAGAACTGATCCTGTATGGACCGATGAACCTGGGACCCAGTTTCCAGGAGGGAACTTTGCGTTTTATATTCTTGGTAGACAACCACACCAGATCGTTCACACCTAGGTCCGGACCAGACACTCTCCTCCTATCAGACCTCCGCTTGAAACAGTTCCCCATAGCACTCAGACCATTCAGCACTCCTCTCCAAACTGAAGCAAGTGACGACGAGAATCGTTCCTCCTCAGGAACCCCAGATGGACGGGTATGTGGGGTCTTAGAGCGAGCACAAACTCCACAGGACGCGACAAAAGTTATTACCTCTTTATTTAGGTTAGGCCACCAAAACCGGCGAGAAAGGAGATCCACAGTTGCTTTACTCCTGGATGTCCTGCTAAAGCAGAACTATGATGTGCCTCGATAACTTTTTGTCTTAACTGATTAGGAACAAACAGTTTCCCTGGAGGTCCTACAGGGGCGTCCCCCTGAGCCTCCAACACCTCCTCCTCAAGCTCAGAGCACACAGCCGACACCACCACTCCTTCCTGAAGGATAGGAACCGGGTCATCCGTCTTTCCGGCCCCTGGGAAACTACGAGATAAGGCATCAGGAAGCAATTTTATTGAGCAGTCATACGTGCGATGAGGAGGTAACTTTTGACACCCCTCCTCTGAGAACATCTCCCCAAAGTCCTCCAGAAAAGGAGGCAAAGTCCTAGGCACGACCGCACCGATGACCGTGTTCATGCAGTTATTCTTGCAAAATTCACCCCACTGGCTTATCTTTCTGGATTGCCAATCAATCACTGGGTTATGTTTAGCCAACCAGGGAAGTCCCAACACAATAGGAGTAGGAAGACCCTCCAACACATAACAAGACAACTGTTCTTTATGTGTTGCCCCTACTCGAAGGTCTATGTTATGAACAGCTTGTACAAAGCTACCTTGACCGAGAGGCCTGGCGTCAATAGAAAGTATAGGGATCGGTTTGGCCAATACACTCAGTTGCATACCTTGTACCTGGGCAAACCGAGCGTCCACCATATTAGCCCCAGACCCACTATCAAGAAGAACAGAAATCCTCTCAACTCTCGCACCAACCACCACCTCCGCAGGCACGAGAAATTGAGACGGACCTGGGGACGAAATACCTACTCCCAGGTTGTCGTCCACCACACAACCTGGGATTAACAGTTTTTCGGTGACTTTTTTGCTCAATGAGGCACGGGAGGGACACCCCCCAACAAAATGTCCCTCTCTCCCGCAGAAGAAACACCTTCTTGTCTTGCGGCGCACCGCCGATTCCCTCCTACAAAATGATGTCCCACCCAACTGCATAGGTTCCTCAGAACAGACCAGGGGAACCTCCATATAAGGGACTTTAGTAGTGGGTGGAGTAATAACAGGGGCGGAGTTACCTCGCACCTCCCCTGAAGCCGTCTATCAATACGAATAGCAAGGGCCATAGCAGCCTCCAGTGACGGAGGAGAATCATACTGAGCCAAAACATCTTTTAATTTGTCAGATAACCCTTGATAAAACTGGCTCCTAAGAGCTGGGTCATTCCACTGAGTATCTGTGGCCCATCTACGGAACTCAGAATAAAATTCCTCCGCCGGACGATCTCCCTGCTGTATCCTACGTAACTTCGTTTCAGCAAGGGAGACCCGATCCGGGTCATCATACACCAGCCCCAGGGCAGCAAAAAATCGATCTACTGACTGGAGGGCCGGGGAGCCCGGAGGAAGAGAGAACGCCCAGGATTGAGGGTCCCCTTGTAAGAGCGAGATGACAATTCCCACCCTCTGCTCCTCACTCCCCGATGACCGAGGCCGTAGCCGAAAGTACAATTTACATGCCTCCCGGAAGGTAAAAAATTTGTCCCGCCCACCAGTGAACCTGTCCGGGAGAGCCACCTTAGGTTCAGATCTGGTTTGCTCCGGGGGGACAAAACCTTGGACTTAATGTCCGTAAACTCCATGGACAATTTCTGCAACTGCAGGGCAAGCTGGGCTACTGGATCCATGGTAGCTGGGAGAATCTATAGTTTGGCCGTGTGAAAATGTCACGCTGTCTAGCAGATGTATAAATATATAATGTCAGTAATCTATCAAGTGGGACAACATTCTATATAACATATAAATAGGTAACATTAACATGTAGATATAGCATAGTATTACCTGACATAATATCCTGTGGGTCAATACTGAATCCTTTTCACGCTGTCTCTGGCTAGAGGTGGACCGGGGTCTATGCTGACCCTAAACTGGGGTCCTGACTAGTCCCTCTACCTGGAGGTACTGTTAATGGTACAGAGGTCCAGGCCACCAGCGTAAACCCTGTCTCCTATAAATCCCTGACCACTGTAATCTAGTCCTTAGAAGGACCCTGATTACCACCATAGGGAATGGACAGGTAAAGGTTAACAAACAGTATAGACAAACGAGACAGACAGGGGATAAAGTAAATACTGTCTTGCATACAACATTAAAACACAGAGGGAACACCAAAGGTCTAGGAGATAAACTATAAGCAAGGTGAGGAGAAACAACAAAAGAGCTCTTAGCTTAAGTCTTCTCAGAACCGATCCTATCTGCAGTCTGTATGAATGCTTTCACCGGCATCTAACCAGCAGACTGGCAGCTATATAAAGGAAGCTAATTAGAACATAATCAAAAGCAGCCGGGCGAGGCTGGACCTAGTCTTAGCAAAGACCTAGGTAAAATTAACTTCCTCATTACCAAACACAAAGAAACAGCAACTCAGCTGCGAGAAGTCAGAATGTGCAATCGCGACAATCCTCGTGGCGATGCACCCATGACAACAGGATTATGAGACTGTAACCAAGGGAAACCTAGTACAATAATGTCATGCAGATTATACAGCACCAGAAATTTGCAACTCTCCTGATGATCTGGTTCAACCCTCTTTATCACCTGAGTAGAAAACTGGGGTTTATTCTCCGCCAAAGGGGTAGAATCAATGCCCAGTAGAGGAATAGACTTCCGCAGGGGTATCATGGGAAACCCACAACGTTTGGCAAAGTCAAAATCCATCAGGTTAATAGCTGCTCCTGAATCAACAAAAGCCTGAGCAGAAAATGTGGACAGGGAGCAAATCAGGGTAACAGTCAACAGAAATTTAGTCTGAACACTACCCAAGACAACTGAGCGAGCAAAACGTCTTCACCGCTTAGGGCAGACTGAAATAGCATGAGAGGCATCACCACAGTAGAAACATAACCCATTGCGCTTTCGAAACTCATGACGTTGAGCCCCAGAAGTCACTCTATCACACTGCATGGGCTCAGAAGCTGGCTCACAAGGCAACACTATCTCACGCATACCTCTGCGCTCACGCAAACGTCTGTCAATTTGAATAGCCAATGACATAGAATCATTGAGACCAGAGGGAGCAGGGAATCCCACCATAACATCCTTTACATTCTCTGACAGCCCCTTCCGAAAAAGGGCCGCCAAAGCATCATCATTCCATTTGGTCAGGACTGCCCACTTTCGGAATTTCTGACAGTACAACTCAGCGTCTTCAAGACCCTGATTTAATGCCAACAAGGTTTTTTCAGCTTGATCAGTGACATTAGGTTCATCGTACAATAACCCGAGAGCCAGAAAAAAATGCATCAATATCATTCAAAACAGGATCCCCAGGTGTCAGGGAAAAAGCCCAATCGTGAGGATCGCCGCGCAGGAGAGAGATCACAATTTGAACCTGCTGTGCTGCGTTACCTGAGGACTTAGGCTTTAAGGCAAAAAACAACTTACAGTTATTTTTGAAATTCAGAAATTTAGCCCGATCTCTCAAAAACAAATCTGGCATGGGAATCCTAGGTTTCACAACCGGCAACCCAGCAAGATAGGTAGCCAGGGCCGGCGTCAGCACCCGGCACACCCGGGCAAGTGCCGGGGCCCTGAGCAGGCGGGGGGGCCCACTCGCAGTCTGGCACCCCCGCGCCCGTTAGTGGAGGAGAGCGGTGTCAGCACCGCCACTGGGCCCCCCCCTGCTTGCTCAGGGCCCCGGCATCAGCTGGAACAAAACTTACCTCTCCCGTGCCTCCGCTGCCGCAGCTCCGGGCTCCAGGGGGCGCCGGCGCTTCCTCTCACAGCAGCGCCGCTGAATGACGTCATCATTCAGCGGCTGGCTGTGGCAGAAAGCGCGGGGACGCCGGACAGGTAAGACGTGTGTGTGTGTCTGTGTGTATGTAGTGTGGTGCTTTGTGTGTGTATGTGTGTGTGTATGTATGTGTGTATGTATGTGAGAGAGTGCTTGTGTGCTGTCTGTGTGTGATGATGGGCAGGCATTGCTGATAATGGGCAGGCATTGATGATGGGGAGAAGATTATGATGGACAGGCTGTAATGTATGTAGTACAGTTCATATAGCGTCTTGTGCTTGAGTGCGATGAAAATACATGAGACACAGGTTTGATATAGAAGGTCTTGTATTACTTCATACAAGTGGCAAAAATAGTCACACAGTTTGCAGATACAGAAGCAGGAGACACAGCAGGCCAGAGTAACTTAAGCTCAGCAATCACTCTCCACAACAGGTTCAGGATCTTCTTCTCTGTTACCGTAAGTCCATGCAAACGTGGATCTTTCAAAGAGCAGGGTTCCAGAGTCCACAAGTGTTCAGAGTTCCTCAGTAGGAATAGCTGGAGTACATAGTCCAAGGCTTCCAGGAGTCAGGTCACAGGTTCACTGCAGGCTAGATTCTGAAGCACTGATTGCTCAGCTGTGGCTGCTTAAGAAGCAAGACGGAGAGAATCAGGGCGGGAACATGAAAGCTGAAAACTCCATATTGACTGAGGGCAAGATAGCTGCAGCAAGACAGAAAGCAAAATGGCTGACGGAAAACTGAGTTTCAAGAACATGTACAAAGAACCTTACATTACTCCCCCCTTATTGACAACCTCCGGATGGCCTCAGACCAGGCTTGTCTGGGTACCTCTGATGAAACTGGCGGAGCAAACGAGGAGCATTAACGTTATTGACTGGTTCCCATGAGTTGTCCTCCACTGGGTAGCCCTGCCATTTAATCAAATATTGTAACTGATTTCTGTATAACCTGGAATCTAGAATTCTTTCCACCACAAATTCTTCCTGACCATCGACTAGCACTGGGTCAGGGCAAGGAGAAGAACGTCCAGGAAACGTATTGGGTGTTGCAGCCTTTAGTAGGATACATGAAAGACAGGGTGGATTCTCATAGTTCTAGGCAATTGAAGACGACAAGCAACGGCACTTATAATTTTACTGATTTTATAGGGTCCAATGTACTTATGTCCCAACTTAGACGATGGAATCCTTAACTTAAGATTTCTGGTTGACAGCCAGACCAGGTCTCCTACCTTGAAAGCTGGTGCAGGTTTACGAAATTTATCTGCTGCTTTCTTGTACCTTTCCTGAGCCAATTCCAGATTCTCCTTTAGAAGATCCATATTCTTCTGTAAAGACGTGATTCTTTCGGCCACTGCTGGTAAAGGCGTTTCTATGGGAAATCGTGGAAGAATGTTAGGATGATAACCTAGATTGGAGTAAAAAGGAGACTGCTTAGTGGAGGCGCTCTGAGAGTTGTTATAAGAGAACTCAGCCAATGGAAGTAGATCCACCCAATCATCCTGTAGGTGGCAGATAAAGCAGCGGAGATACTGCTCCAGGGTTTGATTGGTTCGTTCGGTCTGTCCATTAGTCTGGGGATGAAAAGCAGAAGAAAGGTTTACTTTAATGTCCAATGCTGCACAGAAATTTTGCCAAAACCTTGAAGTGAATTGCACCCCTCGATCCGAAATAACCTCATCCGGTACTCCATGTAAGCGAAACACATCTTTAATCATCAAATCTGATGTCTGTTTTGCAGTGGGTAAGCCGACACAAGGAATAAAATGAGCTGCCTTTGTTAAACGATCAACCACCACTAGAATGGTGTTTTTCCCTTGAGAGGTTGGTAACTCCACAATGAAGTCCATAGAAATGGATCCCCACGGGCGGGACGGGGTGGGAAGAGGTTGTAACAGACCAGTTGGTGAGGAGCGAGGTGTTTTGCATCTTGCACAGACTTCACATGAAGTGACATAGTTTAAAACATCCTTCCTGCAAGTGGGCCACCAAAAGAAACGAGAAAGAAATTCCTGTGTCTTTAGAATTCCTCTATGCCCAGCTATCTTGGAATCGTGAATGAGTTGCAATACTCTCAATCTGACTGTTTCAGGAATATACAGACGTTGTCCCAGAATCCACACACCATTCTTAAAGACAAGACTTACGTCCCTTGGGGGTTGTGCCAACAAGGAATCCGCATGGTATGCTTCCTTGATGTCCTTAAGTAGGTCTTGATTATGAATCACTCCCAGGGATCTAGAGTCAGGAAGAATAGTCTTAGGAGGAGCAAGTGGACGGGTCTCTGCTGAATGAATCCTAGAGAGTGCATCAGCCTTTCCATTGCGCGATCCTGGTCTATAAGAAATTACAAAATTAAATTGGTTTAAGAAAAGATTCCAGCGAGCCTGGCGAGGAGTCAGGCACTTAGCCGACCTGATAAATTCAAGGTTACGATGGTCTGTCAGGATGACTATTTGCTGTGCAGCTCCCTGAAGAAGGTGTCTCCATTCTTTGAAGGCGGCAATAATGGCCAACAACTCTCTATTGCCCACATCGTACTTCCTCTCAGCCGAAGACAACTGCTGGGAAAAGAAGGCACAGGGATGCAAGACATTCTTCTCACCTGTTCTCTGAGAGAGTATAGCTCCAACGGCACAATCTGAAGCATCCACCTCTATTATGAAGGCAAGTTCGGGGTTGGGATGTACCAAGATAGGTGCGGTGGTAAATTTATCTTTTAGACGAGAAAATGCTTCCTGGGCTTGGGGAGTCCTGGAGAACCTAGACTCTTTCCGGGTAAGTTGGGTGATAGGTGACACTACCTCAGAGAAATTCCTAATGAAACGTCTATAGAAATTGGCAAACCCGATGAAGCGCTGCACCTCCTTCACATTTCTAGGACTTGGCCAATCTTTGATGGCTTGGGTCTTACTTCCATCCATACTAATTCCTTGTGTAGACAGTACATACCCCAGAAATTGAATTTCGGTCCTATGGAATTCACACTTTTCAAGTTTGATGTAAAGATGGTTTTGTCTTAGACGTTCCAAGACCATTCTCACATGTCCATGATGTTCCTCTGTGGAGTTAGAAAAAATTAGAATATCATCCAAATAAATCACCACGAATGTATCTAGGAGATCCCTGAAGATGTCATTCACCAAGTGTTGGAAAGTGGCTGGGGCGGTACTCAGACCAAAAGGCATAACTAGATATTCAAAGTGTCCATAGCGTGACCTGAATGCAGTCTTCCATTCATCCCCAGGTCTAATACGGACTAAGTTATAGGCCCCACGAAGATCTAGTTTAGAGAAAATTTTGGCATGCCGCACTCTCTCCAATAACTCAGGGATTAAAGGCAATGGATAACGGTTTCTAATAGTAACCTTATTGAGTTCCCTATAGTCTACGCAGGGTCTCAGAGATCCATCTTTCTTCTTCACAAAGAAGATGGGTGCACCTGCAGGAGATGAAGAGGGGCGTATGAAGCCCTTGGCTAGATTTTCGTCTATGTAATCCTTTAAAGCCTTTAGCTCAGGCCCCGCCAGGGGTAGATCTTACCAAAAGGTATCTCTGCTCCAGGCAATAATTCAATTGGACAATCATATGGACGGTGAGGGGGAAGCTGGTCAGCGTTCTTCTTGTCACATAAATCCACATAGTCCTGGTATACAGCTGGTAGTTCAGGGACTGACATGGTTCCTTTAGGAACAGAGCAAGCTGAAACTTCTGGACTCATCTGTTTCTCTGGAAAGTGTAATTCCTTGGTCTCCCAGTTAATGGTAGGGTTCTGAGCCTGCAGCCATGGTAGCCCTAGAATAATGGGAAAGTGGGGAGAAGAGATAAGCAAAAAGGACAGTTTCTCTTGATGATCTTTACCCATAAGGACCCTTAAAGGCTCCGTTTCCTGATCCACTGGTCCAGAGGTCAGCAGGGAGCCATCCACAGTTTCCATCTGTACTGGAGTAGCCTTCTTCACTGAACGTATCCCCTGTTTCAGAGCAAAGGAGACATCCATAAAATTCCCACTTGCCCCTGAGTCGATCATAGCAGAGCTAGACACCCAGACTGAGTTAACCCAGAGTTTGATGGAAAGGAAGCAATGAGAATTGTTTTTCCTACAACTCAGCTGGGACACCGCTGAGGAAACTTGAAAAATTGCAGCGTTTACACAGTCATCGTCCTCAGAAGTAACGGAGTTTAAGTCCGAGAAATCAAGATCTGTTGCTGCAGATCTCTCTGGAGCCTGAGGCTCGGACCTGACAGATCTCCTCTCGCAACACTCACAGTGAATGAGTGCTGCAGTAGTCTTACGAGAACGGCTGGGGCAGTTTATAATGAAGTGCCCTGACTTACCACAATAGAAACATAGATTTTCCTTAAAACGATGTTCCTTGCGTGCATCACTAACCCGTCTTTGTAAAGAGTCTACCTGCATGGGTTCAGGTTCAGGTGTGATCCTACTCAAAGGTTCCTTAGCTGGGGAGGAAGGTAGGAAAAGGTTAGTGCGATTGCTTTCGAACCATCTCTCTTGCCTGCGTTCAGTCAGGCGAGCATGAATACGGATGCAGTAGTTAATAAAGTCACCTAACGCAGTGGGAGGGTCGGCACGAGCAAGTTCATCCTTAATTAGTGGAGACAACCCCTTTCGAAAAATAGATTTTTTGGCGGAACTGTCCCAGGTGGTATCAAGGGCCCATCTCCTGAAATCCAAGGCATATTCGGCTACCGAGTGCTTACCTTGGCGCAAAGTTAACATGGCTGCTTCAGCTGTTGCACCTCGATTGGGGTCATCAAACACCTGCCCCATGGCTGAAATGAAAGCATCAAGATGATCCAAACATTCATCCTCAGTCTCAATCAGAGGGTTTGCCCACATTAAAGCCTTGTTGGTAAGTAACATAATTATAGTAAGCACTTTAGATCGTTCAGTGGGAAATTGTGAAGCATGTGCAGAAAAAAAAAGATTGCATTGGTTAATAAATCCCCTGAATTTTTCACGTTCACCGCCAAAACGAAAAGGGGGCAACTTGGGAATCCCAGAACTTGGGGCTACGGCAGGAGCCTGGACTCGCTCCTCTAGAACCTCAATCCTGGCTCGCAAATCCTGGGCAGTCTGTCCAAACACCTGCAAATTGTGATTAGTGAGGTCCTGTAGGTTTGTAAAACGGGTTTTTATAGTCTGTAAATCTGCAAGGATATTATCAGTCACTCCGCAAAGTTCCTTTATGCAGGCCTCCATTTTCCAGATCTTTTAAGACAGGAGTACTGGAATGGTTGTGAGAAGTCACAACCACTATCATCACAGAAAGTTCAACCGGACATCTGATATCCACAGTTACAGCAGACACAAAAGAGGGAAGAGAAAAAAAAAACAATAGTGTTTACCTGTGGTAACACTGCAGAAAAAAAAACTTAAGGGAATTGCTCACCTGGAATGGTTGTGAGAAGTCACAACCACTGTCATCACAGAAAGTAAAACTGGACTTCTGATATCCACAGTTACAGCAGACACAGCCTTCCCAGACCCAGCAGACACTAACGTTTTGGCTTCAGAATCTTGTAATGTATGTAGTACAGTTCATATAGCGTCTTGTGCTTGGGTGCGATGAAAATACATGAGACACAGGTTTGATATAGAAGGTCTTGTATTACTTCATACAAGTGGCAAAAATAGTCACACAGTTTGCAGATACAGAAGCAGGAGACACAGCAGGCCAGAGTAACTTAAGCTCAGCAATCACTCTCCACAACAGGTTCAGGATCTTCTTCTCTGTTACCGTAAGTCCATGCAAACGTGGATCTTTCAAAGAGCAGGGTTCCAGAGTCCACAAGTGTTCAGAGTTCCTCAGTAGGAATAGCTGGAGTACATAGTCCAAGGCTTCCAGGAGTCAGGTCACAGGTTCACTGCAGGCTAGATTCTGAAGCACTGATTGCTCAGCTGTGGCTGCTTAAGAAGCAAGAGGGAGAGAATCAGGGCGGGAACATGAAAGCTGAAAACTCCATATTGACTGAGGGCAAGATAGCTGCAGCAAGACAGAAAGCAAAATGGCTGACGGAAAACTGAGTTTCAAGAACATGTACAAAGAACCTTACACAGGCATTGATGATGATGGGGAGGAGATGATGATGGGCAGGCATTGCTGATAATGGGGAGGCATTGATGATGATGGGGAGAAGATTATGATAATGGGCAGGCATTGATGATAATGGGCAGGCATTGATGATAATGGGCAGGCATTGATGATGGGGAGAAGATGATGATGGGCAGGCATTGATGATGATGGGGAGGAGATGATGATGGGCAGGCATTGCTGATAATGGGGAGGCATTGATGATGATGGGGAGAAGATGATGATAATGGGCAGGCATTGATGATAATGGGCAGGCATTGATGATGGGGAGAAGATGATGATGGGGAGGAGATGATGATGATGGGCAGGCATTGATGATAATGGGGAGGCCATGATGATGATGATGGGGAGACAATGATGATGATGGGGAGACAATCATGATGATAATGGGGAGTCTTTCCACAGCGCCCTTTCCTGAGCCGTAATAGTGCAGAACGCAGTACAGCGCAGAGGAGAGCTCCATATTTTGTATGGAGCATTATATGGGGACCAGTATCCTGTATGGAGCATTATATTGGGGCCAGTATTCTGTATGGAGCATTATTTTGGGTCCAGTATTCTGTATGGAGCATTATATGGGGGGTGACATCCTGCATGGGGTATTATATGGGTGATGAGGGGGAGACTGTGGTGCCCATAATATTGTATGAAGGACTGTACTGTCCAGTCTGTTCTGTGCGCTGTGAGGATTTGGCGGTTTTTGAGCTATTGTACAATTTACAATAGATATCACTCATGTAATGGAAGAAGTGAAGTATTTGGCATTGTACTGTACCTATATTTCTCTGCTGTATCTGTGCATCATGAATCGTGGTCTGTGTTAAAGGGGCCCACTGAGGCTCTTTCGCCCGGGCCCATAAAAACCTGGAGCCGGCCCTGTAGGTAGCAATACTCCGAACCTCAGTGGCAAGCTGATCCACACGGCCAGACAACTGTGCAAACTCCATTGAGAGAAAAAAAAAAATCCTCCTCAGCACCCAGAGAAAAAGAGGGAAAAAATGCAACAGACAGAAAAAAAAAATCTCTGACAACTCTGACAACTTTTTTCTTTCCACACTATTTTTCCCTTCTGTGAGTACCATATAATTTTCAGTTATGGCCGGTGATACTGTTATGTTTTGATAGCTGAGGAGGACAGGAACAACAGCAGGGCTGCCGAACACCTGAGATGTTGGTAACTGATGGGTTGCATATTCCTAAACTAACAACACAACTAGAGGTAGCCGTGTAGCGATACACCAATACACCAGAGAGGCTGGAACCTATTGATTTGCAGTAACCTGAACTAACCACACAACTAGAGGTAGCCGTGGAGCGTTCCTACGTTGTTCCTAGACGCCTCGTCACAGCCTGAGAGATAACTACACCTAAAGGCAGAAAGATGAAAGCTATCTGCCCCGGAGCAGATCCCCAAAGTAAATAGGAAGCCCCCAAACATATAATGGCGATTAGACAAGATGAAAACACAAACATAGGCAGAAAATAGACTGAGCAAACGCTGGGGCCACAAGCTGACTAAATAGGATAGGACAGGAGAGATTACTTTCTGCAACCCAGAAAACCCTACAAAAATCCAACAATTCTGATTACAAAAATACTGAGATAACACGATCTCGCCACCCACTAAATCAGATCTCAGTGTGAACAAAAACCAAGCCGCAGCCGCTGAAAAAACAGGAAAAAGCAAATGAGCAAATAACAGTGGCTGCAGATAAACTGTGAGGAGTTCAGGCCCCAGGAGGGGACCTGGCTGACCTCCACAAAAGGGCAGAAAGCAATGCAAAAAGCAAGCACAAAAAGAAAAGCAAAAAATATCTTATCTGAAAGCAGGAGATGCAGGCAAGACTCCAGCTAACTTCCAAATGAACCAGGAACCACAATTGAGACAAGAACAATTGATCACCGGCAACCATCATGGGAGGGAACTCCCTTATATCAGACCAGTCTGTGAATCCAGATTGCCACTCCTCTCTGAAAGGTTCAGTACTGTCTGTAACCACCAGAGGGAGCCTCTGCTCAGAAACCATCTCTAGCACATTCATAACAGCCCACCCCGTAGTTTGATGCTGGAAGTTTCACACAGGACAGGATCCTATCTTGTTAACTGACAAGTTCACTTTCAGCAGCAGCACTAGCGCAAGAGCCACCTCTCTGCACTGTGACACTGAGACAATTGTGCCAGAAAAATAAGATGTCTGCTTTTTTTATGGCTAGGGACATGTGACGACTTCGGCAGGCAATCACAGAAGACCTTATGTCATGACGTTGTGGATGGTTTCTGCGCCCTGATTCGCTGCCACAAACAAGACACATAAAGATAAGTAAAAAAAAAAGAGCATGCTGCTCGTCTAACCTCTCTACACCCCCTCCCCTAATCAAACACGTCTTCCCCGCTCATCATACAGCACCACTATCCTAGCCAAAGTAATAACAAAAGCATTAGTGGAAATGCAATGATTTACCGAACTGTGACCAAATTTTGCCAACTCTGAGTAAAAATTCTCTACAAAAGCAAACACGAATCCGAATTAGATTGGCGAACGTTTTACCAAATAACTTTGCTCATCTCTAATAGGTATTAAGTCACTCGTCAAGCATGAGACTACCAACACGCCAGCACTATACAATTTTAGAGAGAAAGGACAGCTGTCATATCCTTAGATATAAATCTTTGTACATCCAGAAATCCATGAAACAAAAAATGTTATCAGTTGGATAAATGCAGTTTGCTCTAATTGTATGCATAAAGGTTTTACATCACCAGGACCTTGGTAAAGGAAATGTTATATTAACAAAAAGACAATAATAATAGAGAGGGTAATCCACTAACTTCTATGCCTTTTGAAATTCAAATAAGATATGTTTTATGAGCTCTCAGGAAATCAATACAACACAACCTTAACATGGGGTGCTTAGCAGGAATTCTGCTTTATTGATTTATAGCTCAAGTTTAAATACTGTCACAAAGAAAATCTGTAGATGTAGCAAAAATTTTAGGCATCAACAGAAATGTGAAACTTCTTCACCCAGCTGTATTTGATCACCATGGAACAAGAGTTATGAGACAAGATAGATAAACAGAGAAAATATGGAATATGTTCTCACATTCCACCCTTTTGTAACCAATTATGGGTATTTAATGAAGTATATAGGAGCGTGCTACCCACTTCCTCGCGTCTTTTCTACCTGCTCCATTCTCAGTTTCCTACATGGATACCCATAATTCTATAACAACAATGGATCTCTTGTTTTGAGTCTGAAATATACAACCAGGGGTGATTTGACAAGGTTTCCTTTACACATGGATTCACTTACATTGGGTATAACACAGATTACCACTTTTCCAGCTACACATAACCAACAAACGAAACAATACTAGTTGCATACAGGTTTGTGTCTTCTCTGACTTCCACTTCCAATAAGTTCTGCATATCTGGCCTGTAATTCTAGTCCTTGCTGTCATGTTGCCATTCTGATTTCTCTCATTTTCTGTCCTTGGCTTCTATTATGACCACTTGCTTTCTGATATTGTCCCTGATGTGACCTTGTGGCATTGACCCTAAATGGTGAACCTTTCAGCTAACTCTGTGGCCCCCATCCCAAGGGCCCCTGTGTAAGTCCAGGTCCCTACACAGTGGTTAAAGTGTGAAGGCCAAGGCAACCCCTGGGATCTGGTAAATGGAATGGCTTACACTAAGCCTGCTGTGGGATCTGGTAAATGGAATGGCTTAAACTAAGCCTGTTTGTGTCTGTGGAACCTCTATTAACAGCTGCCAGGCTTCCATGAACAGTGGAACAATGACAGTACTAATATGAAAAGCAGATGAGAAGCTAGTTAGCAAGTCATAGAATCATAGAATGGTAGAGTTGGAAGGGACCTCCTGGGTCATCTGGTCCAACCCCCTGCTCAAAGCAGGATTCACTAAATCATCCCAGACAGATGTCTGTCCAGCCTCTGTTTGAAGACTTCCATTGATGGACAACTCACCACCTCTTGTGGCAGCCTGTTCCACTCATTGATCACTCTAACTGTCAAAAAGATTTTTCTAATATCTAATCTGTCTCCTCCCATTCAGTTTAATCCCATTGCTTCTAGTCTTTCCTTGTGCAAATGAGAAAAAAGATAATCCTTCTACAATGTGACGGCCCTTGAGATATTTGTAGACAGCTATTAAGTCTCCTCTCAGTCTTCTTTTTTGCAAGCTAAACATTCCCAAATCCCCCAAATCCTGTAACCGTTCCTCATAGGACATGGTTTGCAGACCGGACACCATTCTGGTCGCTCTTCTCTGAACTTGCTCCAGTTTGTTGATGTCTTTTTTAAAATGTGGTGCCCAAAACTGGACACAGTATTCCAGATGAGGTCTGACCAAAGAGGAGTAGAGGGCAATAATGACTTCACGTGATCTAGACTGTATGCTTCTGTTAATACAACCCAGAATTGTATTTGCCTTTTTTGCTGCTGCATCACACTGTTGACTCATGTTAAGTCTGTGATCTATTAGTATACCCAAGTCTTTTTCACATGTGCTGTTGCTTAGCCCTATTCCTCCCATTCTGTATACGCTATTTTCATTTTTATTTCACAGATGTAGTACTTTGCATTTTTCCTGTTAAAAAACATTCTGTTAGTTGCTGCCAACTGCTCCAGTTTATTTTTATCTTTTTGAATCCTCTCTCTTCACTAGTATTATGTTATGAATGTGCTAGAAATGGTTTCTGAGCAGAGGCTCCCTCTGGTGGTTACAGACAGTACTGAACCTTTCAGCAAGGAATGGCAATCTGGGATCACTGACTGGTCTGATATAAGGGAGGTTCCCTCCCATGATGGTTGCCGGTGATCAATTGTTCTTGTCTCAATTGTGGTTCCTGGTTCATTTGGAAGTTTGCTGAGTCTTGCCTGCATCTTCTCCTTTCAGATAAGATATTTTTTGCTTTTATTTTTGTGCTTGCTTTTTGTATAGTTCCCTGCACTTCTGTGGAGGTCAGCAGGGTCCCTCCTGGGGCTTGTGCTCCTCTCAGTTTATCTGAAGCCACTGTTATTTGTTCCTTTGCTTTTTCTTGTTTTTTCAGTGGCTGCGGCTTAGTTTTGTTACACCAGAGATCTGATTTAGGTGGTAGAGATCGTGTGATCTCAGGTGTTTTTGCAATCAGAAGAGTTGGTATTTTTTAGGGGTTTTTTTGGATTGCAGTGAGAATCCTTTCCTGTACTTTTCTGTCTTGACAGATTGGGCCCCAGCGTTTGCTCATTCTATTTTCTGTCTGTGTCCGTGCTTCTTCTTGTCTAACCGCCATTACATGTTTGGGGGCTTCCTATTTTCTTTCGGGATCTGCTCCGGGGCAGATAGCTTTCCTCTTTCTGCCTTTAGGTGTAGTTATCTCTCAGGCTGTGACGAGGCGTCTAGTATCAACGTAGGAACGCTCCACGGCTACCTCTAGTTGTGTGGTTAGTTCAGGTTACTGCAATTCAATAGGTTCCAGCCTCTCTGGTGTATTGCCGTATTTGCTTTTTCTCCTCAGCTACCAAAACACAACAGTATCACCGGCCCAAACTGAAAATTATATGGTGCTCACAGAAGGGAAAAATAGTGTAGAAAGAAAACAAAAAAAGTTGTCAGAGTTGTCAGAGATTTTTTTTCCTATTTGTTGCATTTTTTCCCTCTTTTTCTCTGGGTGCTGAGGAGGATTTTTTTTTTCTCTCAATGGAGCTTGCACAGTTGTCTGGCCGTGTGGATCAGCTTGCCACTGAGGTTCGGAGTATTGCTACCTATCTTGCTAGGTTGCCAGTTGTGGAACCTAGGATTCCCATGCCACATTTGTTTTTGGGGGATCGGGCTAAATTTCTGAATTTCAAAAATAACTGTAAGTTGTTTTTTGCCTTAAAGCCTAAGTCCTCAAGGAACGCAGCACAGCAGGTTCAAATTGTCATCTCTCTCCTGCGCGGCGACCCTCAGGATTGGGCTTTTTCCCTGACACCTGGGGATCCTGTTTTGAATGATATTGATATATTTTTTCTGGCTCTGGGGTTATTGTACGATGAACCTAATGTCACTGATCAAGCTGAAAAAACCTTGTTGGCATTAAATCAGGGTCTTGAAGACGCTGAGTTGTACTGTCAGAAATTCCGAAAGTGGGCAGTCCTGACCAAATGGAATGATGATGCTTTGGCAGCCCTTTTTCGGAAGGGGCTGTCATAGAATATAAAGGATGTTATGGTGGGATTCCCTGCTCCCTCTGGTCTCAATGATTCTATGTCATTGGCTATTCAAATTGACAGACGTTTGCATGAGCGCAGAGGTATGCGTGAGATAGTGTTGCCTTGTGAGCCAGCTTCTGAGCCCATGCAGTGTGATGGAGTGACTTTTGGGGCACAGCGTCATGAGTTTCGAAAGCGCAATGGGTTATGTTTCTACTGTGGTGACGCCTCTCATGCTATTTCAGTCTGCCCTAAGCGGTGAAGACATTTTGCATGCTCAGTTGTCTTGGGTAGTGTTCAGACTAAATTTCTGTTGACTGTTACCCTGATTTTCTCCCTGTCCACATTTTCTGCTCAGGCTTTTGTTGATTCAGGAGCAGCTATTAACCTGATGGATTTTGACTTTGCCAAACGTTGTGGGTTTCCCATGATACCCCTGCAGAAGTCTATTCCCCTACTGGGCATTGATTCTACCCCTTTGGCGGAGAATAAACCCCAGTTTTCTACTCAGGTGATAATGAGGGTTGAACCAGATCATCAGGAGAGTTGCAAATTTCTGGTGCTGCATAATCTGCATGACGTTTTTGTACTAGGTTTCCCTTGGTTACAGTCTCATAATCCTGTTTTGGATTGGAAATCTGTGTCTGTGACCAGTTGGGGCTGCCAATGTGTTAATGCTGACTCTCCTGTTTTTTCTGCCTCTCCCCAGTCTCAGGATGTCCCTGACTTTTTGACTGATTTTTCGGATGTATTTAGTGAAAGTAAATCTGCATCCTTGCCCCCTCACAGGAGCTATGATTGCGCTATTGAATTAGTGCCTGGTGGTAAATTTCCTAAAGGTCGCCTTTTTAACTTGTCTGTACCTGAACACGATGCTATGCGATCTTATATCAAGGAGTCATTGGAGAAGGGTCATATCAGACCATCCTCTTCACCCTTGGGTGCCGGTTTTTTCTTTGTGGCCAAAAGGATGGTTCATTGAGGCCGTGTATTGATTATCGTCTCTTGAATAAGATCAATGTGAAGTATCAATATCCGTTACCCTTGTTTTCTGACCTGTTTACCAAGCTTGACCTCAGGGGGGCGTATAACCTTATTCCCATTAAGCACGGGGATGAATGGAAGACGGCGTTTAATACCCCAGAGGGGCATTTTGAGTACCTAGTGATGCCCTTTAGGCTCACTAATGCTCCTTCCGTCTTCCAATCCTTCATGAATTATATTTTCAGGGATTTTGTGGATAAATTTCTGATTGTTTATTTGGATGATATCTTGATTTTTTCCAATGACTGGGACTCTCATGTGAAACATGTTCGGACTGTGTTCCATATTTTGAGAGAGAATGCACTGTATGTGAAGGGATCAAAGTGTCTTTTTGGCGTACAGAAGGTCTAATTTCTGGGATTCATTTTGTCTCAGTCTGTTATTGAAATGGACACAGTCAAGGTTCAGGCCATCTGTGATTGGGTCCAACCTACTTCATTAAAGGCTCTTCACAGATGTTTGGGTTTTGCCAATTTTTATCGTCAATTTATTGGTAATTTCTCCGGTATTGTTAAACCATTGACTGATTTGACCAAAAAGGGTTCTGATGTGGTGAATTGGCCTCCTGAGGCAGTCTCTGCGTTTCAGGAACTTAAGCAGAGATTCATTTCTGCTCCTGTTCTACGGCAGCCTGATGTTTCTCTACCGTTTAGGTGGAGGTTGATGCCTCTGAAATTGGGGCAGGTGCCGTTTTGTCCCAAAGAGATCCAGAGATCTCTAAGAGTAACCCTTGTGCCTTTTTCTCTCGAAAATTTTCTCCAACTGAACGTAATTATGACGTGGGTAATCGGGAGTTATTGGCCATGAAGTGGGCCTTTGAAGAGTGGAGACATTGGCTGGAAGGTGCCAAACATCAGGTGGTGGTCCTCACGGACCATAAGAATCTGGTTTATCTCGAATCAGCCAAGCGACTTAATTCTAGACAGGCCAGGTGGGCCTTGTTTTTCACACGTTTTAATTTTGTGGTTCCTTTTCTTCCTGGCACTAAGAATGTTAAGGCGGATGCCCTCTCGAGGAGTTTCTTTGCTGACTCTCCTGAATTATCTGATGCTACTGTTATTTTGAAAGAGGGTGTAGTTCTTTCCACCATCTCGCCCAATTTGAGACTGGCTCTGGAAGGGTGTCAGGAGGATAAACCTGAGTGCTGCCCTATTGGGAAATTGTTTGTCCCAGACCAGTGGAAGAAGAGTGTGATGTCTGAGATTCATTGTTCCACGTTGGCTGGTCATCCCGGGATTTTTGGTACCAGAGACTTGGTTAGTCGGTCCTTTTGGTGGCCTACTTTGTCTCGTGACGTCAGGGAATTTGTGCATATAACAAGAACTGGGCACACTCAGAAATCGTGTAAATGAAATTTTTAATACGTACACCTGATCACTAGTAACAGACGTTTCGGTCTATATTGACCTTCATCAGTGTACTAAAATAAACAAAACAAGTGATCGACATTTATAAAACAGAAATGAGGTATATAACTTATATAAAGGGTCATAGGAAATCTAGGATACTCTCAGCAGAGTGCATCCAATATCATAGCTGTCCAAGATCTTCAGTGAGGGAATTACAAAATAAAATAAAACATTGAATAAGAGGCAGACATACCTAGTGGCAGTGAACATATATATTACACAGAGCTCTTCCTCCACGCTCTGCATAATAGCGCCGACGTCACTTCCGGCTTGGCACTTCCGGTCTGGCGCTGGGCGCCAATTAGAGATTACACTCCTATTTAATCTAGTCATTCCTTCCACTCCCTGCCACCACGAGACTAGCGGTGGATGCCGCGTCACTGGGACCGCAACTAATACATAGTCTATTTGGGGTAAGTGCACCTTATATGATAATGCCGAGATTATTATCACCAGAGCCTGGCATCACTGCTTAGTAGCGCTCAAATGTATCTCCACAGTTTATCCCTATTGCTGACAACCTAAACAGGAATTTCACCTTTTGAGCGGTATGTTCATTTTTTACCCATGAAGAAAAAAATACCATGGACATTGTATATGTTCACTCACCATTATCATAAACTTCTTTTCAGCCGTTCACAACAACACTCTGTATAACGGGTATGGTAGATTCCGCATTTCTTTTATAAGCAAATATTAATCCTCACAAACTCATCTTCACGATTTTGATCCACAGATAGAATCTGTATATCTCACTATATGGGTTTCACACTGCCACTAGGTATGTCTGCCTCTTATTCAATGTTTTATTTTATTTTGTAATTCACTCACTGAAGATCTTGGACAGCTATGATATTGGATGCACTCTGCTGAGAGTATCCTAGATTTCCTATGACCCTTTATATAAGTGTATATACCTCATTTCTGTTTTATAAATGTCGATCACTTGTTTTGTTTATTTTAGTACACTGATGAAGGTCAATATAGACCGAAACGTCTGTTATTAGTGATCAGGTGTACGTATTAAAAATTTCATTTACACGATTTCTGAGTGTGCCCAGTTCTTGTTATTTATTATACGGTTTGGGAACCTACTGGTAGCACCTCTCTTTGGACTGTGCCAATATTCATCTTTACAGGAATTTGTGCAGTCCTGTGGGACTTACTCTCGCTCCAAGCCTTGCTCTCGCTCTACTGGTTTGTTAATGCCATTACCTGTGCCCAAGAGGCCATGGACCCTATCTCTATGGATTTTATTTCCGACCTCCCTGTTTCTCAGAGAATGACCGTTATCTGGGTAATCTGTGATAGGTTTTCCAAGATGATACATCTTGTGCATTACCCAAGTTACCTTCCTTCTCCAAATTGGTGCCTTTGTTCCTTCAGCACGTGGTTCGGTTACATGGCATTCCTGAGAACATTATGTCTGACAAAGGAGTCCAGTTTGTTTCCAGATTTTGGAGGACATTTTGTTCTAAACTTGGTGTTCAATTATCTTTCTCCTCTGCTTTTCATCCTCAGACCAATGCACAAACCGAGAGAACAAACCAGACCTTGGAGACTTATTTGAGATGTTTTGTGTCTGCTGATCAAGATGACTGGGTCTCTTTTTTGCCTTTGGCTGAGTTTGCTCTTAATAATAGGGCTAGCTCTGCCACCTTGATGTCTCCATTTTTCTGCAATTTTGGGTTTCACCCTCGATTTTCTTCGGGACAGGCGGAGGCTTCTGTCTGTCCGGTTGTTGACTCTGTTGTGGAGCGAATGCAGCAGATTTGGGACCAGGTAGTGGAGAGGCTGTCTCTCTCTCAGGAGAAGGCCCAACGGTTTGCCAACCTGCATAGGACTGATGTTCCTCGGTTTAAAGTGGGGGACTTGGTTTGGTTGTCCTCAAGAAATATCTCTGAGGGTTGCATCTCCAAAGTTTAAGCCTAGGTTCATTGGACCTTATAAGATCATGGAGATTCTTAATCCTATTTCCTTCCGTTTGCTTCTTCCAGGGACATTTAAGATCCATAACGTATTCCACAAGTCCTTATTGAAGAGGTTTTTCGAGCCAGTGGTTCCTTTGGCTGCGCCTCCTGACCCTGTTTTGGTTTAGGGCAATCTGGAGTATGTGGTTGAGAAAATATTGGATTCTCGTTTTTCTAGACAGAAACTCCAGTATTTGGTTAAGTGGAGAGGTTATGGTCAGGAGGACAATTCTTGGGTGTTAGCTTCGGACATCCATGCTAGGAGACTGATCCGTGCCTATCACTGAGCTCAT
Organism: Oophaga sylvatica; assembly: GCA_033576555.1. NCBI lineage: Eukaryota > Metazoa > Chordata > Amphibia > Anura > Dendrobatidae > Oophaga > Oophaga sylvatica. The sequence continues at coordinate 72,964,760 of JARQOD010000001.1, read as the reverse complement.
CCTGATCAGCCTGGTTGCACAAGTGAGGGTTCGTTGATCCCTTCTCAAGGGGGGTACTGTTATGAATGTGCTAGAGATGGTTTCTGAGCAGAGGCTCCCTCTGGTGGTTACAGACAGTACTGAACCCTTCAGCGAGGAATGGCAATCTGGGATCACTGACTGGTCTGATATAAGGGAGGTTCCCTCCCATGATGGTTGCCGGTGATCAATTTTCTTGTCTCAATTGTGGTTCCTGGTTCCTGGTTCATTTGGAAGTGTGCTGAGTCTTGCCTGCATCTTCTGCTTTCAGATAAGATATTTTCTGCTTTTATTTTTGTGCTTGCTTTTTGCATAGTTCCCTACACTTCTGTTGAGGTCAGCCGGGTCCCCTCCTGGGGCTTGTGCTCCTTTCAGTTTATCTGAAGCCACTGTTATTTGTTCATTTGCTTCTTCCTATTTTTTCAGTGGCTGCGGCTTAGTTTTGTTACACCAGAGATCTGATTTAGGTGGTAGAGATCGTGTGATCTCAGGTGTTTTTGCAATCAGAAGAGTTGGTATTTTTTAGGTTTTTTTTTTATTGCAGTGAGAATCCTTTCCTGTACTTTTCTGTCTAGACTGATTGGGCCCCAGCGTTTGCTCATTCTATTTTCTGTCTGTGTCCGTGCTTCTTCTTGTCTAACCGCCATTACATGTTTGGGGGCTTCCTATTTTCTTTGGGGATCTGCTCCGGGGCAGATAGCTTTCCTCTTTCTGCCTTTAGGTGTTGTTATCTCTCAGGCTGTGACAAGGCGTCTAGGATCAACGTAGGAACGCTCCACGGCTACCTCTAGTTGTGTGGTTAGTTCAGGTTACTGCAATTCAATAGGTTCCAGCCTCTCTGGTGTATTGCCGTATTTTCTTTTTCTCCTCAGCTACCAAAACATAACAATTAGCTATCCCTCCTAGCTTTGTGTCATCAGCAAATTTAATCAGTTTACCCTCAGTTCCTTCATCTAAATCATTGATAAAGATGTTGAACAAAACAGGGCCCAAGACAGAGCCCTGTGGTACCCCACTTGATACATTCTTCCAACTGGATGTGCAGCCATTTACTACCTCTCTTTGGGTCCTATCACTAAGCCAGTTATGAATCCACCTAACAGTTGCCTTGTCCATTCCATACTTAGTCATTTTTTCAATAAGGATTGGGTGAGATACTTTGTCAAATGCTTTGCTGAAGTCAAGATATAATATATCTACAGCATTTCCCTGATCCACCCAGTCAGTGATTCTGTCATAGAAGGAAATTAAATTAGTCTGACATGACTTATTAGTTACAAACCCAGGCTGAATCTGGTTAAGCACTTCCTTCTTGTCCAGGTACTTACATACATGTTGTTTAATAATTTGTTCAAAGATCTTTCCTGGTATAGATGTCAGACTCACCGGCCTATAGTTCCCTGGGTCCACCTTCTTCAAGTTAGGAGCAACATTTGCTCTTCTCCAGTCTTCTGGGACTTCTCCTGTTCTCCAAGAATTTTCAAAGATTATGGAGAGTGGTTCAAAAATTTCTTCTGCTATCTCCTTCAGTACTCTGGGGTGTAATTCATATGGACCTAGAGACTTGAATTCATTTATGTTAGCTAAGTGTTTCCTCACTATTTTTCTGTTTATAGATATCCTGGATTCTTCTATTCCCTTAATAGGACAGTGAAGATCAATTGATGTTACATTTCCTTTCTGAGAGAAAACAGATGCAAAATAGGAATTTAAAAGTTCGGCCTTCTCAACATCCTTTCTTACCATTTCATAATTTTCATCCTGTAAAAATCCTATAACATCTTTGACTTTTCTTTTACTTTTTACATATCCCCAAAATCCTTTTTTATTGCTTTTGACATCTCTTGCAAGCCTTAATTCATTGTCAGCTTTAGCTAATCTGATTCTTGCCCTGCAGGTTCGGCAGACATCATTATATTCTTCTTTAGATATGCCTCCCTCTTACCATTTGATAAACATTTCTTTCTTCCTTTTTAGCATGTGTTTAAGATCTTTGTTCATCCATCCCGGTTTCCTTAAATGCTTCCTTTTCTTCCCTCTTTTCGGAATCGTTAACTATTGTGCTTTGAGAATCTAATTTTTCAAGATTTCCCATCCTTCCTGGACATTTTTGTCCTTAAGGATATCCATCCATTGGATCCCTCCGATTCTCTTTCTGAGTCCCTTAAAATCTGCCTTTCTGAAATCTAACCTTGAAGTCTGAGTCTTCACAGGTCTTCCTCCTCTAGTTATCCAAAATTCTAAAATAGCATGGTCGCTACCTCCTAAGGTCCCAGCCACTCAACCATTTCCTCCCTGTTTATAAGGATTAGATTCAAGAAAGCAGATCCCCTTGTTTTCTCCCCTACCTTTTGGAAGATAAAGTTGTCAGCAAGAGAGGATAAGAATTTCCTGGACCTGTTAGTTTTGCCTGAGAGAGATTCCAACAAATGTCTGGATAGTTGAAATCTCCCATGACCACTAAGTCATATTTTTTGGAGAACTTGGCCATTTGATGCATAAAGAGTAGAGTTGAGCGATACTTTCCGATATCCTAAAGTATCGGAATCGGAATGGTATCGCCGATTTCACTAAAAAATCGGCGATACCCGATACCGATACCGGAAGTCCCATGTAAGTCTATGGGAACAAAATATCGCAACTAAAAAACCTCTTTCTTTCCTTGTAAACACTAAATATACACACATAGAATACATATATATATATATATATACATGTCATTGTGACATATATTATACATATATGTATAGTTTATACACTTCTACATAGTAAAATATCCTTTGATTCAATTGCCGGGTAAAGCCGGCTTCAGTGAAAAGACAGAAGCACCCGACATGAAATGACACTTGGTGTACATAGGGTTAACCATGTGTTTTCATGTTCTTTGCTATCTAATTTGCACAAACAATTAAATCAGACTATGTGTGCAAAATTTCACACCTGTAGGGGTTAATTAAAGGTGTAAATTCGTTGTAAAAAAAACGGACTTTTTTGCTACGAATTTACACCTTTAATTAACCCCTACAGGTGTGAAATTTTGCACACATAGTCTGATTTAATTGTTTGTGCAAATTAGATAGCAAAGGACATGAAAACACATGGTTAACCCTATGTACACCAAGTGTCATTTCATGTCGGGTTCTGCATTTTCACAAAAGCCGGCAATTGAATTAGCGGCTATTATACTATGTAGAAGTGTATGAACTACAAATATAAATATATATATATATGTGTCACAAATTCAATGACATGTATATATATATGAGGTGTAAAATTGCTGAAAAAAAATGCGTGGGCTCCCGCCCTATTTTCGCAACCAGACAGACAAAGCCAGTGAGTGGGGGCAGATAAAAATAGCCCAGAGAGGGACCATTATTTTTGCCCCCCCCCCCGGCTACTAACATCTGCCCCCAGACACCCCAGGAAAGACAAATCTATAATTAGATTCGCCCTTTCTGGCACTTTGCCCGTCTATTCCCATTGCCCTGTAGCGGTGGCGAATGGGTTAATATGGGGTTAAAGCCACCTTGCTATTGAAAGGTGACCTTAAGCCAGGTTAATAATTGAGAGCTGTCAATTAGACAACTATCAATTATTAATCCTATTGCATGAAATAAAAATAAAACACACACACTTTAATTAAAAATCATTTTAATGAAATAAAGACACATGTTTTTGACCATCTTTTATTTTACTGCAAAAACCATTTCCTGTAATAAAAATAAAATAAAAAAGCAAAATTATTCTTACCTATCCCATGCACAGTCAGGTCCCACGGTGTAATCCTTCAGACAGGGTTAATGTTTACTGCAGGGACTGCAGCTAATGCTGCAGCCTCACAGTAAACCCCAAATGAATGAGTTCCTCTCCTGCCTGACAGGAGAGTAAAGGCTGGGTGTCACATAACGATACACCAGCGATCCCGACAACGATATGCACTTGTCAGGATCGCTGGTGTATCGCTACATGATCGCTGCTGAGCTGCCAAACAGGCAGCTCAGGCAGCGATCTGGGACAGCGACACTGCGGGTAACATCGCTTAAGGGCCCGTCTCACATAGCGATATCGCTACCGAGATCGCTGCTGAGTCACTAGTTTTGTGACGCAGCAGCGAGCTCACCAGCGATATCGCTGTGTGTGACATTCAGCGACGATCAGCCCCCCTGCCGGGTATCGCTGATCGTCGCAGAAATGTCAGGACCTTTTTTTGATCGCTGGTTTCCCTCTGACAGGCACGCATCGCTGCGTGTGACAGGCGGGAGACCAGCGATCCGCTGGTAACCAAGGTACACAGCGGGTTTCCAGGCACCGCGCAGCGCTTGGAAACCCGCTGTGTACCTTGGATACCAGCTCCCTGCATCAGGGCGCTGGTATCCAAGGTACACAGCGGGTTTCTAGGCACAGCCCCGCGCCTGGAAACCCGCTGTGTACCTTGGTTACCAGCGGATCGCTGGTCTCCCGCCTGTCACACGCAGCGATGTGTGCCTGTCAGCGGGAAACCAGCGATCAAAAAAAGGTCCTGACATTTCAGCGACGATCAGCGATACCCGGCAGGGGGGCTGATCGTCGCTGAATGTCACACACAGCGATATCGCTGGTGAGCTCGCTGCTGCGTCACAAAACTAGTGACTCAGCAGCGATCTCGGTAGCGATATCGCTATGTGAGACGGGCCCTTAAGTGGAAAGCTTAATTGATTGCTTTCCACTTTCACTTCAGGTCAGCCAGGGACACAATCAGTGACGTCAGAGGGAACTGATTAACAAAAATAGGGGTTCCCTTCGAAAAAAAAAATGGCGTGGGGTCCCCCCTATTTTTGTTAACCAGCCAGATGAAGCAGACCGCTGAGGCCTGGATTTTCAGGCTGTTAAGGAGCCAAGATCCATGGACCTTGCCAGCCTGATAATACTAGGCCACAGCAGTCTGCATATCTTGGCTGATTAACAAAAATAGGGGATCCCCTCGAAAAAAATTGGCGTGGGGTCCCCCCTATTTTTGTTAACCAGCCAGATGAAGCAGACCGCTGAGGCCTGGATTTTCAGGCTGTTAAGGAGCCAAGATCCATGGACCTTGCCAGCCTGATAATACCAGGCCACAGCAGTCTGCATATCTTGGCTGATTAACAAAAATAGGGGATCCCCTCGAAAAAAATTGCGTGGGGTCCCCCCTATTTTTGTTAACCAGCCAGATGAAGCAGACCGCTGAGGCCTGGATTTTCAGGCTGTTAAGGAGCCAAGATCCATGGACCTTGCCACCTGATAATACCAGGCCACAGCAGTCTGCATATCTTGGCTGATTAACAAAAATAGGGATCCCCTCGAAAAAAATTGGCGTGGGGTCCCCCCTATTTTTGTTAACCAGCCAGATGAAGCAGACCGCTGAGGCCTGGATTTTCAGGCTGGTAAGGATCCAATATCCATGGACCTTGCCAGCCTGATAATACCAGGCCACAGCAGTCTGCTTAGCTTGGCTGGTTAACAAAAATAGGGGATCCCCTCGAAAAAAAAACAGCGTGGGGATCCCCCCTATTTTTGTTAACCAGCCAAGTAAAATGCAGACTGCTGCGGCCTGGTATTAAAAGACTGTCAAGGCCCATGGATTTTGGCCCTCAACAGCCTGATAATACCAGGCTACAGCAGCCCCACATTTGGCGCATCAAAAGATGTGCCAATTGTGGCACTTTACCCGGCTCTTCCCACTTGCCCTGTAGCAGTGGCAAGCGGGGTAATAAGGGGTTATTGTCACCGTTGATTGCACGGTGACAATAAGCCCGGTTAATAATGGAGAGGTGTCAATAAGACACCGATCCATTATTAATCCCAAAGTTATTAAATGTATAAAAAAAGACACAGCAAGAAAAAAGTATTTTAATGAAATAAAAGAGACAACACAGTTTTCATTAATTTTATTACTCTCTCATTCCTGCGACGCCATCGATCTCCTGTAAAAAAATAAAAAAAACAAACCAACAGTATACCACCTGTCCGACGCAGTCCATAGTAACGACAGTCCCACGACGATCCAACTCTGCTACATCGCAATGACAGGCAGAGCCTGTCATCGCAACGCAGCACAGCTGATTACCTGCTTCCCCGGCGGTGACGTCATCGGACTGACTGCTTTACGGCCGGGATTACCCAGCAGTCACTGCAGTTATCGCGAGAAACTGCATGTGACCGCCGGGGAAAGAAGATGGCGGCCATGAAGCAGTCCAGGACGTGACCGCCGGAGATCTTCTGACGGGTAAGTGCCGCTGACTCCTGACAGACCCGACCGACGGACACTGACAGTGACAGTGACAATCCCGATTCCGGTATCCGATAAGACGAAAATATCGGAACTCGGAATCGGAATTCCGATACAGCCAATATCGGCCGATACCCGATATTTGCAGTATCGGAATGCTCAACACTAATAAAGAGTTCATCCATATCTTCAGCTTGCATAGGCGGCCTGAAGTAAATGCCTACAATGGTGTCCTTTCCACTGTTCGCTCCTTGTATTCTTACCCAAACAGTTTCCACAGAACTCCCAGTCTCTGAAGCATCAATCTCTGTGCAGATATATGCTTTTCTAACATACAATGCGACACCTCCTCCTCGTTTATCAAGGCTGTTTCTTGCAAATAAGTTGTATTCCTTCTAGCCTTGTATTCCAATCATGTGTATCGTCCCACCAAGTTTTAGTGATTCCAATGACATCATATTTCTTTTCCTGTGTTATTAGTAGTGACTACAATTATGCCAATCACATACTTACAGTATAATCATGTAATGACTCTTTGAACTGGCAAGCAGAGTCGAATCTTAACAGTATGTACAGCGGTGCTTGAAAGTTTGTGAACCCTTCAGAATTTTCCTTATTTCTGTGTAAACATGAGCAAAAATGATATTAGATTTTCACACAAGTCCCAAAAGTTGATAAAGAAAATCTAACAAAACCAATGAGTCAAATATACTACAGTTTTTCATTTTTAAATGAAGAACGTGAACAAATATTATGATTATGTGGCCAACCTGTTTTATTTAACCCCTCTCTGCCATTGGACGTACTATTCAGTCCATGTGACCTGGGACTTAATTCCCAACTGATAGCGGCCGGGTGTCAGCTGATTCTCACAGCTGACACCCGGCACTAAGTGACAGGAGCGATCACGGATTGCTCCCGGAACTTTAACCCCCGGAACACTGTGATCAAACATGATTGCAGCGTTTCGGGGGCATAGGGAAGCATGGCGCAGGGAAGGGCTCCCTGCGTGCTTCCCTGAGACACTCTGAACAGCGCGATGTGATCGCATTGTTCCAAGAGCCTCCTCCCTGCAGGCCCCTGGATCCAAGATGGCCACGGGGTCCTGCAGAGTTGTGGCTTGTCAATGCCTGACACTATATAGCGATCTGACACTTTATAGTGATGTCCCACCCTGGGACAATGTAAAAGTGTAAAAAAAAGTAAATAAACATGTGTAAAAATATTTTTTTTAAAAATCCCTAAATAAATAAAACAAAAAATATATATAAATTTCCCCAATAAACACATTACACTATGTTCCAAATTAATGCAAATTGGTTTTAAGTGTCATACTGTTTTGTTTTTTTTTGGAAATGAAACCCATTGATGGTATTGTGTCTCAGGGTTCTTTGGATCACTGAAATCAATCTCAGATACCTTTGATAATTAGTTTGCCATGTGAGCCCAATAAAAGGAAAACTGGATGTTCCACACTATTACGCAGGCCGGAGTTTTCAAGTAACATGGGAAAGAAAAAGGATCTCTCTGCTATTGAAAAGCATCAAATAGTGCCATGCTTTGGTCAAGGGATGGAAACATTAGATATTTCATGAAAACTTAAGCTTGATCATCGTACTGTTAAGAGATTTGTGGCTGATTCTGGCACAGACGTATTCGTGCTGATAAAGGCAGAATGAGGAAGGTTTCTGCCAGGCAAGTTCATCGGATTAAGAGAGCAGCTGCTAAAAAGCCATTACAAACCAGCAAACAGATATTTGAAGCTGCTGGTGCCTCTGGAGTCCCTCGAACCTCAAGGTGTGGGATCCTTCAAAGGCTTGCTGTGGTGCATAAACCTACTATTCGGCGACCCCTAAACAGTGCTCACAAGCAGAAACGGTTGCAGTGGGCCCAGACATACATGAAGACTAATTTTCAAACAGTCTTGTTTACTGATGAGTGTTGAGCAAACCTGGATGGTCCAGATGGATGGAGTAGTGGATGGCCACCATATCCCAACAAGACTGTGATGTCAGCAAGGAGTCATGTTTTGGGCCGGAATCATGGGGAAACAGCTGGTAGGGCCCTTTAAGGTTCCTGAAGGTGTGAAAATGACCTCTGCAAAGTATATAGAGTTTCTGACTGACAACTTTCTTCCATGGTATAAAAAGCAGAAACGTGCCTTCAGGAGCAAAATCATCTTCATACATGACAATGCACCATCTCATGCTGCAAAGAATACCTCTGAGTCATTGGCTGCTATGGGCATAAAAGGAGATAAACTCATGGTGTGGCCACCATCTTCCCCTGACCTCAACCCTATAGAGAACCTTTGGAGGATCATCAAGCAAAAGATCTGTGAGCGTGGGAGGCAGTTCACATCAAAACAGCAGCTCTGGGAGGCTATTCTGACTTCATGCAAAGAAATACAAGCAGAAACTCTCCAAAAACTCACAAGTTCAATGGATGCAAGAATTGTGAAGGTGATGTCAAAGAAGGGTTCCTATGCTAACATGTGACTTGTCCTGTTTGGATGTTTTGGAGTTAAATAGCTTTTTTTCAGTGAATGTGACCTCCTAATGCTGCAAATTCCACAAATGAGCATTTTCAGTTCTTTAAAACAGATCAAATGTTCAGAAATTCTACTGTGCCTAATAATGTGGAACAGTGCATTTTGAGTTTTTATTCATTTTGGAGATTATACTGTTATCATTGGGAAGTTTCTGCAATAATATTCCGTGTATACTCTAATGGGTGATGACTTTTATTAGACTGACTGTCATTTGCACCGACCACTTAGGAAAATCAGAGAAAAATATAATTTGCATAATAATTTGGAACATAGTGTACTATGTAAATAAGAAAAACAATAAAAGTACACTTATTTAGTATTGACGCGTCCGTAATGACTCGCCCTATAAAACTTTTCCACTAGTTAACGCTTTTAGTGAACCTCTTAAAAAAAAAAAAAAACAAGGCAAAAAAACAATGCTTTATCATCATACCGCCGAACAAAAAGTGGAATAACACGCAATCAAAAAGACGGATATAAATAAGCATGGTACCGCTGAAAACATAATCATACTGTCCCGCAAAAAATGAGCTGCTATACAGCATCATCAGCGAAAAAATAAAAAAGTTATAGCTCGCAGAATAAAGCAATGCAAAAGTAATTATTTTTTATATAAAATAGTTTTTATTGTATAAAAGAGCCAAAACATAAAATACAAATGAGGTATCGCTGTCATTGTACTGACCCGAAGAATAAAACTGCTTTATCAATTTTACCATATGCGGAACTGTATAAACGCCCCCCCAAAAGAAATTCATTAATTGCTGGTTTTTATTCATTCTGCCTCCCAAAAATCATAATAAAAAGCGATTAAAAAATGTCATGTACCCAAAAATGGTACCAATGAAAACGTCAACTCCCGCAAATATAAGACCTCACATTACTCTGTGGGACAAAATATGGAAAAATTATAGCTCTTATAATGTGGTGATACAAAAACTATTTTTTGCAATAAAAAGCGTCTTTTAGCGTGACAGCTGCCAATAATAAAAACTCGCTATAAATAGTAAATCAAATTTCCCCTTAGTTAGGGAAAAATAGTAAAATTTAAAAAATTTAAAAAATTTTCCCGTTAGAGTTAGGGTTAGGATTAGGGTTAGGGGTGTGTTGGGGTTAGGGTTGGAGTTAGAATTGGGGGGTTTCCGTTGTTTAGGCACATCATGGACTCTCCAAACGTGACGTGGCGTCTGTTCTCAATTCCAGCCAATTCGGCGTTGAAAAAGTCAAACGGTGCTCCTTCCCTTCCGAGCTCGGCCATGCGCACAGTGGTTTACCCCCACATATAGGGTATCAGCGCACTCAGGACAAATTGCACAACAACTTTTGGGGTCAAATTTCTCATGTTACCCTTGGGAAAATAAAAAATTGGGGCGAGAAGATCTTTTTTGTAGAAAAATTATGATTTTTTATTTTTACGGCTCTACGTTATAAACTTCTGTGAAGAACTTGGGGTTCACAGTGCTCACCACACATCTAGATAAGTTCCTTAGGGGGTCTACTTTCCAAAATGGTGTCTCTTGTGGGGGGTTTCCACTGTTTCGGTGTCTCGACCTACGCACCACAATTGTGGGTTACCAGGGCAATGGGTACTCAGAGCCGAGCCCATGGAAGTCTATGGGGTTGTCACAGGTAGCGGTGGCTCGGTCTGTGGCCCTGGCGGTCAGGCGTATGTTGGGGGGTATATTTACAGGGGATAGATTTATATACAGTTCGTGACGCCACCTGTAGTTCTCTGGTAATTTGTACCAGCGCTGCTGTAGAGCTCTGAGGGGATGGTGAGGCAGCTAGATGTCGGGTCCCCTACAGGTGGGACTCTTCCCTCAGGTCGATAATTATGATGGGGTAGTGCAGGGATGCAATTGAATAACACAGTCTCACACATCAGCGTCTTTCCATACCTTTTACTTGTAAGATGGTTAGGCAGGTCCCAGGGAGGCTGATCCAATGGAGGATGTGTTTCGAGGTAGCAGCTGAACAAGTTAGGGCCTCCGTTACTTTCAAAATGGTGAGTCCAACCAGCATAAAGCGTAGTTCCCTCCAAAAACTCCAGCTTCTCTAAGCTGTACTGCCCGGTCAGTTTTGTGGACGGAGCCTTCCTGTGAGAGAGCTGAGTTCCTATTCTTGCTGATCAGGCTCAAGGTTCTCACTCCCCCTGACCCCAGTTACGTACCGACACTCCAGGGGCTGCTTTCTGTTACCTAAGGTCCAGTAAGCCTCTGGTTTTTCTACCACTATGCGTGAAGCTATAGTGATGCTTCGGTCCCCAGTGACCTGTGACAATGTGCAGGACTTCTCCAATCCTATAGCACTCAGAATTCCTACCACTGTGCCTTTCGCCTTGTCCGCGCTTGTAGCATAAGCATTCCTCACTTCCAAAGGTTATATAAGTCAGTCCCTTTCTTAACTTCTTTCTTGAGCTTGTTGACAGAATTTCAGTAATCCACTAGGCAGGAGCACGTCTCTGAACCTTCACTGTCCTTGGGACAGGAGACTGAAGTATCTGCAAATCCCTCTTCCTTCTCAATAAGTGTCTCAGTCTGTCTATCAGTGGGGCACAGCTCTGACCAGGCTGAGGTGATCTGGCTCCCCTCTACTGGCCTCCACTTCTCTGAACTGCCCACTGAATCCCTCCCCCGTCCGAAGACAGGAAGCTGACTCCTCAGAGTCACTGACTGAACTACTCTGAACACTCCCTGACGAATGGCTAAATACCCTAAGGGCGTGTCTAAGTGCGTGTTGGAATGAATGTTCATTGAGCATTGAACTGCTATCTCTCCACACATCCTCCAGGGTACTGCGTGTGCCTTCACACCAGGGCTACACATTCCCCCATGGTAAACGACAGCACTCCCGGGCTGTGAAATACAAAGAGACAATTTTTGTTTATGCATTAAACATTAACATTAACTCGTCCCATCCGGGAGGTAAGGATTTCTTGAACGTTGCAAACAAAACATTAAATATAGAAAAATACAAAATATTAAATAGACATGTTCATATAATAAACGGCAAGATTCTTGTGAAGGACCCGCACCAAACCTTCGACGTGGGTCCTGGGGGGGCTGCAAAGGGCATATGAATGCAGACCTCACTCAGTGCCACACCACACGGGTTTTGTATTCAGAGGTAGTTGTGGTGGTTTTATGTAAAACCAATATTGTGCACCGAAGCGCAACTATTTACAGGATAAGTTCTGGGCTGGCACAGTCCTCAGCCTCTGAGTCCATTATAAGACACCATAAGGAAAAGACACATTTATATATACACATTTCAATAAAGTGCAAAAACTCCTTATCTGCTTACCCAGCCGGGTATTCTATTCAATATATAAAACTATGTAAACATTATGTATTCATATCAACGGTGCAAACGATTTCACTTTTATAAAAACTTATATACATCTTCTCAGATGCGGTAAACCCTGTCTGGGTCCTACCGTTCTTCACATTCTCTTGTAAACTTCCATTAAACTTTCCATCCCGGGGGCTGGAACGATGCGATGATCCTTAGATCCCATGACCAACAAGTCGTGACCTGCTATTAGAGTTTGGGTTGCTACAGTTCTTGTACGAACCTCTAGGGGCGCAACGGGTGCTTTCGCTTTATGAGACGCTGTTTGCGTTACTGTAATGGCCACTTGCTCTCGTGATGCAGAAATAGTCGCTGTGCGCGTCGTCGTGTAAACTGCTGATTGCGATGCTGACTGAATCGCAGGTTGCGATGTAGTAGGAGAAGGTAGTGAAGAGTATACAGATGTTTCTTCCATTTGCGAGGAGCCTGCAGGGGCGTCGCCGGGGCACGGTCTGATGCAACTGAAGATTGTGACTGGGATGCGCTGGCAATGGTGACGTTACCTGCGCCAGGGACGGGGTCACGAACGATTGTGACATTAAGGGCATACCATCCCTTCATACCCCAGTGTCGTGTATAGGTGACAATGTCTCCATTAACTAGGTCCCTCCCGGGATGACCGATGGGCAGGTGGGATTCTACGTCCCTGCGACTGACAAAGACCCCTGGGTAGAGGCCCGGTTCTCTGATGAAGCCCCAGCCCTTCCGGAGCTGGAACTCTGTCACACACCCCTGCCGCCGCGGTTCCCTCAGAGTACCTTTTTCTCTACGGTCACTTTCCTTGTCCGCGATCAGCTCTGCATGCTGCAGCTGTCGGTTCCGCTGCGCTTCCCGCTCTTCCTCCTGCCGGCGTCGCTGTTCCTCTTCGCGACGCTGCCACTCACATTCCCACTGGGCGGTGTAGGCGACGTCATCCAGGCGCGCCATCTCGTCCCAGTCCACATCTGGTAATGACGGACAGGACCCCTCCGGTGTCCCTGCCGGGGATCGATCATCTGCTGCGGCCTCCTGGCCGGGCGGGCGTTCCGGAACTGGCGGTACCTCCTCAACCTCCTTCGCCTCCACCGCTTCACCGGTGGGATCAGGATCGGTACTTTTGGGGATAGCCTCCGGTTGCTCCTTTGCCTTGGGCAGCAGAATTTTCGGTAACTCGAATCGTGGGGGTCGTCGAGGGAGAGGACACCGCGTTCCACAGTCGCCACTGCATCAGGTTACGTCGGCGTCTCTCGATCTCTTCAAATCCAGGTTGGTGCTGGACCATCTTTTTCAGTCGTGCATTCTCCTCTTTAATCTCCAGCAATGCTTGCTGCAGGTGCAGGACCACGGATGGTTCCGGTTCTAGTGGCAGCTTGGCTGGGGCACGGGGCCTGCCTTCCTCCGCTTCCCTGCTCGGCTGCACACGTCCTGCTTCCATGATGTTCCAGAACCGTCTCTCATCTTCTACCAGAGACGTCCGGTCTCTTCCGTGGAGGCGGGGTTTGCGTCTCCTCCTCTTTGCAGGGAAGGTGAAGAGGAGGCGGACCTCCTTTGCTGTAGGGCAGGATCGCATATTGTAGTAGCACTTTGAGAGGGCAGGCATTTTCTTCGCGCCACAGGGGGTACACGCCCACGAAGGTACGCCCACCTTCTTCTCCAGCGCCTGAGGGCGCGAATATGGCGACAAAGATGGCGATTTTTGGCGCCAAAAGTGCAAACAGTCCTTTTTCACAAAACAACTCCACAGGCACACAGGGCTCGCAGTTTTGCGAGTTTCGTATCCTGTTCGCGACGCCAAGATGTCTCGACCTACGCACCACAATTGTGGGTTACCAGGGCAATGGGGTACTCAGAGCCGAGCCCATGGAAGTCTATGGGGTTGTCACAGGTAGCGGTGGCTCGGTCTGTGGCCCTGGCGGTCAGGCGTATGTTGGGGGGTATATTTACAGGGGATAGATTTATATACAGTTCGTGACGCCACCTGTAGTTCTCTGGTAATTTGTACCAGCGCTGCTGTAGAGCTCTGAGGGGATGGTGAGGCAGCTAGATGTCGGGTCCCCTACAGGTGGGACTCTTCCCTCAGGTCGATAATTATGATGGGGTAGTGCAGGGATGCAATTGAATAACACAGTCTCACACATCAGCGTCTTTCCATACCTTTTACTTGTAAGATGGTTAGGCAGGTCCCAGGGAGGCTGATCCAATGGAGGATGTGTTTCGAGGTAGCAGCTGAACAAGTTAGGGGCCTCCGTTACTTTCAAAATGGTGAGTCCAACCAGCATAAAGCGTAGTTCCCTCCAAAAACTCCAGCTTCTCTAAGCTGTACTGCCCGGTCAGTTTTGTGGACGGAGCCTTCCTGTGAGAGAGCTGAGTTCCTATTCTTGCTGATCAGGCTCAAGGTTCTCACTCCCCCTGACCCCAGTTACGTACCGACACTCCAGGGGCTGCTTTCTGTTACCTAAGGTCCAGTAAGCCTCTGGTTTTTCTACCACTATGCGTGAAGCTATAGTGATGCTTCGGTCCCCAGTGACCGGTGACAATGTGCAGGACTTCTCCAATCCTATAGCACTCAGAATTCCTACCACTGTGCCTTTCGCCTTGTCCGCGCTTGTAGCATAAGCATTCCTCACTTCCAAAGGTTATATAAGTCAGTCCCTTTCTTAACTTCTTTCTTGAGCTTGTTGACAGAATCTCAGTAATCCACTAGGCAGGAGCACGTCTCTGAACCTTCACTGTCCTTGGACAGGAGACTGAAGTATCTGCAAATCCCTCTTCCTTCTCAATAAGTGTCTCAGTCTGTCTATCAGTGGGGCACAGCTCTGACCAGGCTGAGGTGATCTGGCTCCCCTCTACTGGCCTCCACTTCTCTGAACTGCCCACTGAATCCCTCCCCCGTCCGAAGACAGGAAGCTGACTCCTCAGAGTCACTGACTGAACTACTCTGAACACTCCCTGACGAATGGCTAAATACCCTAAGGGCGTGTCTAAGTGCGTGTTGGAATGAATGTTCATTGAGCATTGAACTGCTATCTCTCCACACATCCTCCAGGGTACTGCGTGTGCCTTCACACTTGGGGTTCACAGTGCTCACCACACATCTAGATAAGTTCCTTAGGGGTCTACTTTCCAAAATGGTGTCTCTTGTGGGGGGTTTCCACTGTTTCGGCATATCAGGGACTCTTCAAATGCAACATGGCGTCCGATCTCAATTCCAGCCAATTTTGCATTGAAAAGTCAAACGGCGCTCCTTCACTTTCGAGCTCTGCCATACACCCAAACACTGGTTCCCCCCACATATGGGGTAACTGCGTACTCAGGACAAATTGCAGAACAACTTTTGCAGTCCAATTTCTCCTGTTACCCTTGGTAACATAAAACAAAATGGAATCTGAAGTAAATATTTTGTGAAAAAAAGTTAAATGTTCATTTTTTTAAACATTCCAAAAATTCCTGTGAAGCATCTGAAGGGTTAATAAACTTCTTGAATTTGGTTTTGAGCACCTTGAGGGGTGCAGTTTTCAGAATGGTGTCACTTTTGGGTATTTTCTATCATATAGACCCCTCAAAGTGATTTGAAATGTGATGTGGTCCCTAAAAAAAAATGGTGTTTTAAAAATGAGAAATCGCTGGTTAAACTTTTAACCCTTATAACTTCGTGAAAAAAAAATTTTTTTTCCAAAATTGTGCTGATGTAAAGTAGACATGTGGGAAATGTTATTTAGTAACTATTTTGTGTGACATATTTCTCTGGGCATAAAAATTCAAAGTTTGAAAATTGCAAAATTTTTGCCATATTTCCATTTTTTTCATAAATAAATGCAAGTTATATTGAAGAAATTTTACCACTAACATGAAGTACGATGTCATGAGAAAACATTCTCAGAATTGCCAAGATCCGTTGAAGAGATAAAGAGTTATAACCTCATAAAGGGTGTTAAAAATCCTTAATTTCATATATTTTTCCAGGACTAGTTACCAGATGCGATACTCTAAAGAAAATGGCACAATGTTTCTTATAAAAAAAAATGTAGTGGTTTATTGGACTGTCCACCAAAAAAACATCATTGCAGGAAAACATAAAATGAGTGAAATAGTTATGAAGAGATTGTCCATTTGTCCATAGCAAAGCTTGTACACTTCTTTCCTTGGTGTCCGGAATGGTAAATGACATGTGTCTCTGTCAGCAGCGTCTAAGGAAGCAACACGTAGTTACATAGCAGCTGTCCATTCACCTTAGTGTTCTTGTAAGATGTCACATGTGTCTGAAGAAGCGAGAGAGCGAGCCCCTCCCTTCATGTAGGGGGATATTTACAGGGGATTAAAGTATTTGTAGGATGTTCGTGACGCACACTGTGGTACCTGGTCAGGGTGACCAGCGCTGCTATGCAGATCCGCTGAAGGGTTGGTGTTGGGCAGCAAGGTGTTAAGCCTTCCACAGGCAAGGCTGGGGTCCTTCAGGGTAAACGGAGTGTAGGGGTGCAGGATGGGAGGGGAGTTCAGCAGCGGGAGTAATAAGGTAAACACACAAAAGTCCCTCTTTCTGTACCTTACTGATGGGATGGCAGGCACGTCCCGGGGTGCTGGCAGGTGAAGGATCTTCCCTAGTTCTTCCACCTGAGTAGTGTAGGGCTCCTCTCCTGTAATGTGTCTCTGACCTTATGAAACCGGATTTAATCTGTCTTCACTTTAACCCGCTGATTTTGTATAGGCTTTCTATTGGAAGAGCACAGTCTCTAATGGCTGCTCCTGCCAACTCCTGTCTCCTAACCCAGCCACGTATCAACTTCCTATGGGCCTCCTGCGACGTGTAGTCCACAGGGTCTCCGGTATCTCCGTAGTTGTGAAGGATCCAGCAAATCGCAACCCGGCGTCCGTTAATCAGAAGTACAGGCTCAATGCTGTTTCCACTCTGTTACTCTCTTTCTCACTGCCTTTCGTCCTCACCGGACCCTACATAAGTCACACTCAGGATGGCAGACTGCTTCTTTCCTTTCTTCACCGTCTCAAAGCGTTGCAACGCTTGCTCCTGAATTGAACTCGGTTGACTCAGTTCTGACTAGGCTGGAGTGGCTTCTTTCACTTGTATAAGCCGTACCACTTCTGAACTAACGCTGAAGCTGCCAGATTTCAGGTTCTTTCAACAATAGCATTCTCCTCTCTCCTTCCTCCAAGAGAACTAAACTCAGACATCTCTGTCTCTCTGGGAACTGACACAACTATCACCTTCATGCACTTTTGAGGTGACTAAGCTACTCTCAGTGTCTTCACCATCCTTATATACTCTAAAAGGCTCCTGTGGGACTCTCGAGGATTGGTGAAAAGTTGTATGCATATTGTGGCCTCTAGGGTCATTTCTTCAGTGCTCCTCTGGGAAATGAAGATTCCAAGCGCAGCTGGCTCTACATCCCCCCCTATAAACATCAGCACTTCCCGGGCTGGAAAGACATTTTTGATATAAAACGTTAGCATTAAATAACAAATGAACCTTCCCTTACGGGCAGATCCTTTAACATGTTGCTAAACAGGTAACATATGTACATAATTTACACAATCATTATTTTAATATTTCAATTGTAACTCTAGTTAACTGCTATATTTTGTTAGGCCTAACTTCGGTACCTACAGTAACTGTCCCTTTGTCATGCGTACTGACCTAGTGTGTTGCGTTGGGTGAGGTTCATGGTTGGACCGTCTGTCTACGTGCAGTAAACTGTAATACTGCCTTAACCTCTTAGGATCTGGCAAGCATACTTGCAGCTGGTGATGCCCTTCTGTCACCAGTCGATCTCTTCTTCCTGAGACACCACATCTGGAGATTCCGTCTTGAGTTCGCTAGCACAGGTCCTCTTGACTATTCTTCTTGCAACAACTGGCCCCACTTGACGTTGGTAGCTCTTGTGGTTGATAATTTGGAGTACGGAAATTATGACAAGCTTTCAATACGAGGCCATTCTGCGGGAAAATCTCCTAAGTCCATATGTATAACTCTTCTTGAAGCTTTAATAGATCTGGACATAGTTTTAGGTGATCTCTCGATACAGTGGTAGTCGTTTTTCCTCCATCTCTACTAATGATACACGTTTTCCTGTTGTCAAACTTTGAATTTTGCACGACATAGGGCTCTCTTTCCCATTGATCATCCAATTTGTGCATTCTCCTTTTTCTTTTCAGCACAATTTCTCCAGGCACAAAAGGTTCGGCTGGCGCACTTTTGTTGTAGTTATCCTCTTGTTTTTCCCTTACTTTATTGAGACTATCTTCCACGCAGGCTTGTACTCTCCTGTATTGTTCCTATCTGTTTGTGTCCCAATCTTCAGTAGTAACATCTGCTTCTGGTTCTACAACACCAAGCTCCAGATCCATGGCAGCTTTCCTGGTCTTGCCCGCATGAGATAGGCTGGGGTGCAATTGGTGGAACTCACAGGTATGTGATTATACAGATCTACCAGATCAGGTAGTAAGTCTGGCCACCGATTTCTCTCCTCAAGTGGTACCGTCTTCAGCAGATCAATGACAATGTGATTCATCTTTTCACAGGGACCATTTGTTTGGGGGTGGTACGGTGTGGTTCTTATCTTCTTGCATCCGTACAAATTACAGAATTCCTGGAATAATTCGGCTTCAAAGGCTGGGCCTTGGTCAGTTAACACTTGCTCAGGATATCCATGGGGCCTGCAGAAATACGCTTGGAACGTCTTTGCTGCTGTTTCTGCCGTTAGATCTTTGACAGGGGCGACCACCAGGAACCTGGAGTAGTGATCCACCATTGTCAGGGCATATGAGTATCCTGACCGGCTGGGTGACAATTTGACATGGTCCAGGGCCACGATCTCCAAGGGACGAGTCGTCTTGATGGGTTGCAGGGTGCCTTCTGGCTGCTGTAGTCTTTTCTTCGGAGACTACAGGGTCCACAGCGTTTATACCACTTCTCGATGGAACGGTGCATTCCTACCCAGTAAAAATGACACTTCAACAGGGTCTCCAGCTTCTTCCAGCCAAAGTGCCCCGCTTGATCGTGGTAGGCTTCCAACACCATCTGGACATCCGTTCTGGGAACTACTATCTGCCATACCATCTCATGGGTCTTTGGGTTGACATACCTCCGGCACAGCTTCTCTCGATAGATAAACAGCCGGCTTCTCTCATTCCACACTGCTTTGCTTGTTGGGACGCATCCTTCTCCAAGGAGGAACCTTCTTGAGTTATCAGCTCCTTGATACAGCTGACAATC
This sequence comes from Oophaga sylvatica, assembly GCA_033576555.1. NCBI lineage: Eukaryota > Metazoa > Chordata > Amphibia > Anura > Dendrobatidae > Oophaga > Oophaga sylvatica. The sequence goes on along the minus strand of JARQOD010000001.1, from coordinate 72,945,389 downwards.
GGGTCACTGTTCTGGGTTTCCTTCCAGCTGTGGTGAGGTAAAGGATTTAACGTCTTACCACGCTGCCTCCTGCAGGCTCGTTGCTCGTGGATCATCCCATTTATGTGAAAGGCAGGTAGTTCAATCTCTTCTAAGTCATCCAATTCCTCTTCCGTGTCGGGCTCATGAGGCATTCTGGACAGGGCATCAGCGTTCTTGCGGCCCGCCCTGTACCTGATTGTAAATTGGTAGTTTGACAGCCGAGCCATCCAACGTTGCTCCATGGCTCCCAGCTTAGCTGTTTCAAGATGTGTCAAGGGGTTATTGTCAGTGTAGGCCGTGAATTTGCTGGAGGCCAGGTAATGCTTGAATCTTTCAGTAATGGCCCAGACCAGTGCCAGGAACTCCAACTTGAAGCTGCTGTAGTTTTCTGGGTTCCTCTCGGTCGGCCGGAGCTTCCTGCTTGCATATGCGATGACTTTCTCCAGGGCATTTTGCTTCTGACTGAGGACAGCTCCCAATCCTTCGTTGCTGGCATCAGTATATAGCAGGAACGGTTGGCTGTAGTCAGGGTAGGCTAGGATCTCATCACCTGTCAGGATCTCCTTCATTTCCTTGAATGCCTCAGCTTGTTCTTTACCCCAGTGGAATGGAGAATTCCTGCTCTTGAGGGACTGTCCTACCAGGAGGTCTTGCATAGGCGCTGCTTTCTTGGTGTAGTCCTTCACAAACCACCGGTAGTATCCTGTCTGTCCCAGGAACTGACGAACCTCCTTGAGGTTCTTAGGCTCTGGCCACTTCTGGATGGCGGTGACCTTCTCGGGGTCTGGCGCTACTCCTTCTGAGCTGACAATATGTCCCAGATACTGTACCTTTTGTTTGAGTAGATGGCACTTTGAAGGCTTCAGTTTCATTCAATACTTGGACAGTGACTCGAATACCTCCACCAGGTGCTTCAAGTGATCTTCATACGTCTTGGAGTACACTATTACGTCGTCCAGGTACAGCAACACAGTTTCAAAGTTGAGATGTCCCAGGCAGCTCTCCATCACTCTCTGGAATGTTCCAGGGGCACTGCTGAGTCCAAACGGCATTCTGTCAAACTCATAGAGTCCCATCGGGGTGGTGAAAGCCGTCTTCTCCCGATCCTTCTCAGCCACAGCTACTTGCCAGTACCCACTAGTGAGGTCAAGGGTGGAAAAGTAATTAGCAGTCTTTAAAGCAGCTAAGGATTCCTCAATGCGTGGTAAAGGGTATGCATCTTTATGTGTAATGCGATTTACTTGTCTGTAATCTACACACATTCTCATGCTTCCATCCTTTTTCCTGACTAGGACTAGAGGCGCTGCCAGGGACTACAACTATCCCTTATCACCCCTGCTTCCTTCATATCACGCAACATCTCCTTGCCTTTCTGGTAGTGTGCTGGTGGTATAGGCCTGTACCGTTCTTTAATGGGGGGCTGGTTGCCTGTAGGGATATGGTGTTGCACTCCCTTAATTGTCCCAAAGTCAAGTGGGTGTTTGCTAAATACCTGTGTGTACTCCTGTACCACTCGAAGTACTCCCTGTTTCTGGTGGGCTGGAGTGGTGTCTGTCCTGACATGGAGCTGCTGACACCAATCCTCCACCTCGGTTGCTGGGCCGTTATCCTCCTCTGGTTGTGGGGAGGTTAAGGACTCCGTCGTGTGAATGGAGTTGTTATCTACTACATGTAATTTAGCAACAGTGGCATATCGTGGTAAGTTCACTTCATCTTCTCTCCAGTTGAGAAGACGCACTGGCACTCTCCCATTTCGTACCTCCACTACCCCTCTGGCAGTCAAGAGTGTAGGTCTGTGCTCTGAACAATGGGGCTCTACTACTGCTTGGTAGTTCTGTCCTCTCAGACCTATTGCTGCTCTACACCAAATAAACATTTCACTCATTGGGGGTATCACAATGGGGTTCGGGTCTGTCACCCGTACATTACCAATCTCACACCAGTCAGTTTCACTTGCTGCTGGCACATCAGGGCCCGGATCTCCTTCTGGATCACTCCCTTTTGCTTCGGCCTGGCAACATCGGCGAGCTGTTGGAGCAAAAACACAACTTCCTCCAAACACTTACTGATAATGTTGGTACCTAAAACCACATTTAAGCCATTTTCCTCATTTACAGTTTTTACTACTAAGAGTCCCTGGTCCTTCAACTCCACTCTACCCACTTTTACGTCCACGTTTTTGGCTCCGAGTATATCAACAGGGAGGCCATTAGAGGCGTATACTGCAAAGTCAGGGCTCGGGGGCTGGAGACCGTCCATGGACCAAAATCTATTATTCAGGACATCAGGTATGATGGTCACCTGAGATCCAATGTCAAGCAGGTGAGGGATTGCGATCCCGTTCAGTATGATGGACAGGTATGGTCTTCCTCCCACAAATCTGCGGTTCCAGTCTGAAGGGCCTGAAGAGTCTAGTCCTGGTTGTTGGCCCTCGGACCCAGGATCTGCTCGTTTAAAGGACACCGACGTGCTGGGTGACCTTCTCTGTGGCAACGGTAGCAGATGATCTCTCGGCGAGGATGGTGCTGGTCGGGTGTCGCTCCTGGGGGGTGGCGTTGTTCTCCTCTGGTGGGGCAACGTCATCCTTCTCCTCCGGCTCATCCAAGGGACATCCTCTGGGCAGTCGGCTAGCAGGATCTTTCCTTCTTCCTCCTTCCGCAGCTGCAGGGCACTCATTACGGTGGCCAGGTTTTTGGTCAGCTGGCGCACTTCTGAGCGCAGACAGTCCAGCTCAGTAGGGGGCGCCACCTGCGTTTTGGTTTCAGCAACCAGCGGGGAAAAGGTGGATACTGCTGGCTTTGGAGTGGCTCCTCCCGGTTGACACTGGGTTACTATTTCAGGTGTTTCCAGAGGCCGAAGTCCTTTTATAGCCATGTCCTTAAGAGCATCAAAAGTGGCATCAGGATGATCCAAGGACCACCAATGCACAGTTCTACTTTCAGCTTGAGACCTCAGTCCCCGTACAAATTGCTCCTTTAACATTTTATTTTCATTGATTACACTTATGGGGTTAACCTTGTTGAGAGCTCGCAGGGCCCCCTGTAGTCGGAAGGCATAGTCCCTTATGCTATCATCTGGCTGTTGAGAACACTGGTAGAACCTCATCCGGAGATCTGTTTCAGTGCGGTCCTCAAAAATAGTCTGTAGCTTTAAGAAATTGCAAGCACTGATTCCTGGTCCTCAACTGTCCAAGACTCTACTTCTCTCTCTGCAGCACCAGTCAGTTGTCCCACTACCACTGCAGCTCTCTGTTTTTCTGTCATGGGGTACATGTTCATTATGCTGCATATTTTGCGTTTGAACCCTGACAGGGTGTCTGGCTTGCTGCTGTACTGAGGGAGCCACTTTGCTCCAGGCATGTATGGCAGCATCAGCGGTACTATCGGGATCACAGGACCTGGTGAGGGGCCAGCGTTTCCATCCTGCGCGGCAGCGCCGATGGGTAAGTCATTGGGGCGGTCAGCCTGGGCCGCGCTGTTAGCTTGCTGCTGCGACATGTCTGCACCCCCCTAGTTAAGCATGGCCTACCTTCTCTGAACGCCGCAGCTCCGCAGGGCACAGCGGTGTAGGAGAACCTGCGTCGCCGGCGCTCTGACGTCAGAGCGTTCACTGTAGCTCTCCACAGGACCTGCCGCCGCGTCAGCGTTGTGGGCGTGTCTGGGACTCAGCGCACTTTTTACAGGTACGCCTCCTTCTCTTCGCGCCGTAATGCTGCAATTTGGCTTGTAATGGCGGACAATGGCGGGAAATCTATACAAACAGCAATACAGTCTTTTTGCACCAAACAGTCCAACTCAGGCACACAGGACTCGCTTATAACGAGCTTCAGAATCCTGTTCATGACGCCAAAAGATGAGTCGCCCGCCAGGGCCATGGGGTACTCGGCACCGAGCCTATTAACTTCTATGGGGGATGTCACGGCGACACAGCTCGGTCCGTGGCCCTGGGCGCTCACTGAAAAGGGGGATATTTACAGGGGATTAAAGTATTTGTAGGATGTTCGTGACGCCACCTGTGGTACCTGGTCAGGGTGACCAGCGCTGCTATGCAGATCCGCTGAAGGGTTGGTGTTGGGCAGCAAGGTGTTAAGCCTTCCACAGGCAAGGCTGGGGTCCTTCAGGGTAAACGGAGTGTAGGGGTGCAGGATGGAGGAGGGGAGTTCAGCAGCGGGAGTAATAAGGTAGACACACACAAAAGTCTCTTTCTGTACCTTTACTGATGGGATGGCAGGCACGTCCCGGGGTGCTGGCAGGGCGAAGGATGCACGTCCAGTTCTTCCCACTGAGTAGGTGTAGGGCCTCCTCTCTCCTGTAATGTGAGTCTCTGACCTGTATGAAACAAGGTCTAACTCTGTCTTCAACTTTACACCCGGCTGATTTTGTATAGGACTTTCTATTGGAAGAGAACAGTCTCTAATGGCTGTTACTGCCAGACTCCTGTCTTCCTAACCCAGCCACATATCAACACCTATGGGCTCCTGCGACTTGTAGTCCCGCAGGGTCTCCGGTATCTCCTGCTAGTTGTGAAGGATCCAGCAAGCTCGGACCCGGCGTCCGGTTAATCAGAGTAGAGGTAAGCTATCAATGCTGTTTCCACCTCTGTTACTCTCTTCTTATCCACTCGCCTTTCGTCTTACTCGACCCTCACATAAGCACACTCTAGCAGATGGCAGACTGCTTCTTTTCTTTCTTCACCGCTCTCAAAGCTTGGCACGCTTGCTCCCTGAATTGCACTCGGTTGACTCAGTTCTGACTAGGCTGGAGTGGCTTCCTTTCCACTTGTACTAGCCTCCACACGTTTGAACTAAGCTAGAAGCTGCAGATTTCAGGTTCTTTCAACAATAGCCGTTCTCTCTCTCTTCTCTCCAAGAGAACTAAACTCAGACTCATCTGCTCTCTCTGAGGAGACTGACACAACTATCACCTTCTGCACTTTCTGAGGTGACTAAGCTACTCTCAGTGTCTTCACCATCCTTATATACTCTGAAAAGGCTCCCTGTGGTGGCTCTAGGGATTGGTGAAGATGTGTGTATGCATATTGGGTCCTCTAGTGGTCATTACCTTCGGTGCATCCCTCTGGGAAATGAGATTCCAAGCGCAGCTGGGCTCTACAAATACATCACCATAACTACCATCAGTACACAAATGCATCACCAGAACCTCAGTCAGTACATAAATACATTGCAAGAACCACCGTTAGTAAATAAATACAACCCCAGTACCATCATCTGTACAGTTATACGTCACCAGAACTATCATCAGTACAAGAATACATCACGAAGCTTAGTACAGTAATCTTTTGTAATGTCAAGTCAGGCCCATATACATTTGTATCTTATGAAACTACAACTTCCAGTATGTCCTTAACAATGATAAAGATATGTCGGGAGTTATTTTTATCAGACTGTGAACTATAAAGTAACCACAGTACTGGTGAGATGTAGTCAATATCAACAGGTAAACATTTACAGCCTGGTACCTCATAGGATACATTTCCTCTGATTGAGTTGTTTCTTTATTTTCAGCTCCATCTTGCCCAGACGTCATGATGATTTTTCAGATCCACAGCTCTTCTCTCAAGATTCCCTCTTTTCTGGTCTTCTGCAGCACATGTCAACACAGTGCCCTTTAAATAAAAGTTGCTAAAATGGCCTCTTGCATAAAAATATCTGTCCATAATATGTTCTAAATTAGCCTCCTATAATATATGGCCTCCACACTGTCTGCCCTTATGAGCTTCATTTTCCACACTGTATGCCCTTATGAACCAAAGCCTATACCATAGCTGCCCCCTTTCCACTGTTTTCCCTTAGACTTTATATATCTCAACATTGTCCCACTGCCATGCTAACCTCTCTCCATACTGTGCCTCCAGGTCACTCAGACCCCTCGTCTTATCCATTCTGTACCCTTTTTCGCACCATGCTCTGATACTGTCCACCACATTGCCCTCTCTGAACTGTGCTCCAGCCTTACACTGTCTCCCTACAGAGTATGATGGTCACCACAGCCACTCCTACAGTATGATATCGGCAACAGCCCCTTAATATACACTATAATGTCCATCACAGTCTTCCATGCAGTATGGTGTCCACCACAGCCACCTAAAATACATATGATGTTCACCACAGCCACCCATACAATATAATGTCCCCAACAGCCTCCTACACAGTATGGTCACCACAGCCCCTTTACAGTATGATGTCTTCACAGCCCCCCATTATAATGTCTCCCTCCGTCACCTGTACATTATGATGTCCCCCAAAGTCTCCTATACATTATGATGACCCTCACAGCCCCTATACAGTATGATGCCCTCCAGAGCTGCCTATACAGTATGGTGTCTCCACAGCTCCCAGTATAATTTCCCCCAGACCCTATGCAATATGATGCACCCCACATATCTTATATAGTATTATGTACCCACAGACCAGGTATAATTTCCCCCACAGTTTCTTATATAATGTCCTCCACATCTCCCAGTATAACATGTAATATGATGCTTCTTACAGCCCCTCTTGCGTTAGCCCACACAACCAGCCCCTCTTGCTATGACTCCACTGCCAGCCTCTCTTATGTCCCACAGCTAGACTCATGTATGTCCCCATAGCTAGCCCGGGACAATGTAGAAAATGGTCAAAGGAGAGCAAAGAACACAAGGACAAGGTAGTGATCTCTTAAGCCCAAAACGCGTTTCGACGGTCAACCGTCTTCATCAGGTGGCAATTTCAAATTTGAAATTGCACCTGATGAAGACGGTTTACCGTTGAAACGCATTGTGGGCTTAAGAAATCACTTCCTTGTCCTTGTGTTCTTTGTGCTCATTTGACCATTTTCTACATGGTCCCAGTTACTATCCTCCATTGGAGGTTTACGGCTGGAGCTGCATTGGACTGCTCATTAATTTAATTTACCTCATTCACCGCTTTCCAGGCGCTCCCCTGTGACCGCTATTTTCACTGACTTTTACCCCATAGCTAGCCCGCCTTATGTCCCATAGCCAGCACCTTGTAAATCCCCACAGCTAACCTCTCCTAGGTCCCCACAGCAAACCCCTCTTATGTCCCCACATTCAGCCCCTTGTATGTCACTACAGCCAGCCTCTCATGTCCCTACAACCAGCCCCACTTATGTCCCCACAGCAGCCTCTCTTATATCCTCATAGCCAGCCCATCTTGTAATGTCCTCCAATCATTGGCAAACATATATAAGAAAATTGAAAAAAAATTGAGCATCAATGGTTTATTTTGCAGGGTTGCAAGGAAAATCTACTGTTCTCCAAAAAGAGTATTGCTGCCCATCTGCAGCTTGCTAAAGATCAGCTGGACAAGCCAGAAGACTATCGGAACAATGTTTTGGATGGATAAGATGAAAACAAAGCGTTTTGGTGTAAAATGAAAAGTGTTATGTTTGGCAAAAATAACATTGCAATACAGAATAAAAACCTCATGCCATCTGTGAATCAAAATAGTAGATGTATCATGGTTTGGACTTTTGCTGTATCTGGGCCAAAACAGATTGCAATCATTCATGAAACAATGAATTCTGAATTTTATCAGGAAATTCTAAAGGAAAATATCAGGACATCTGTCCATGAGCTGAAGCTCAAGAGAATCTGGGAAATCATGAAGAAACAATGACCCAAAGCACAAAAGTTGTTCTACAAAAGAATGGCTAATAAAGAATAAAAGTAAGTTTTCGAAAGGCCAAGTGAAAATCCAGACCTTAATTTTGTAGAAATGTTGTGGAAGAGCTTGAAGCCAGAAGATCATGGAGAAAACTCAACAACATAAAAGAGTTGAAGCTTTTTTGTGGCAACTCAACAATTACCAAAAACATTTAGATACAGTTATTGCTGTAGAAGGTGTTCACACCACATTCTGAAAGGGAAGGTTCACGTACTTTTACAACTTATAGACGTGTGATATTGGATCATTTTCCTTATTTAAAAAATGATAAGGGTTAATAATTTTTACTCATTTACTTATTTTCATCTACATTTATGACTTGTCTGAAAATCTAATGTAGTTTTTCGGTTAAATTTATGCAGAAATATTGAAATTCTGAAGATTTCAAGCATCACAGTATATTACTGATTGTTAGGATTCTGCAAGCTGCAGTGCTTGCTAAAAAAAATTCCCCAAGCCTGTACTACCCCTTTAATACATTAATTGCTCTGTAATTCAGTAGTTTATTATTATGCAGGTTCAAAGATAATAAGAACATTAGAAGTGAGATGAAAGGAATGGTAATCAGATTTCTGATAAGGGATAAGTTTTTATTTTGACGGAATCAGGAAGATAAGTTAATCTAATTCTTCATAAGAACAAATTCACTGAGGATAAAAGCATAAAACACAAATCCTGTTCCAAGAGCAACTTCTAGGGAAAGTATAAACAAAACGATATTCATTTTTTTACGTGAGCCCAGTAAAAATCCCTCAATCTGGCATCACTGATAGTGAAGGGTGAGCACTAACCGGTTCGGGTATTCATTACTCAAGTCGAGCAAATTGTAACAGCGCTGAAATTACATGGGAACAGCATGGGGAAGACCCCTGGAAGCATCTCTGAATCCCAGGTCGCTGCTGGGAACAATGTTGTCAGAGTATTACGCCACTTTTACGGACTGACAATAAAACATACAAAACCGAAGATAAAATGGATTTGACTGAAAATTTTTTTAAGAAACATTCTTTTCTGTGTAATGATTTGTATATAAGGAAAAATAAATAAGAGAAAAAAATGATCCTCCACACACCTTGGGCTAAAGCCCCCGTCTCACATAGCGATATCGCTAGCAAGATCGCTGCTGAGTCACTAGTTTTGTGACGCAGCAGCGAGCTCACCAGCAATATCGCTGTGTGTGACATTCAGCGACGATCAGCCCTCCTGCCGGGTATCGCTGATCGTCGCTGAAATGTCTGGACATTTTTTTTGATCGCTGGTCTCCCGCTGACAGGCACGCATCGCTGCGTGTGACAGGCGGGAGACCAGCGATCCGCTGGTAACCAAGGTACACAGCGGGTTTCCAGGCGCGGGGCTGTGCCTAGAAACCCGCTGTGTACCTTGGATACCAGCGCCCTGATGCAGGGAGCTGGTAACCAAGGTACACAGCGGGTTTCCAGGCACCACGCAGCGCCTGGAAACCCGATGTGTACCTTGGTTACCAGCTCCCTGCATCAGGGCGCTGGTATCCAAGGTACACTGCGGGTAACTAGCGATGTTTACCCGCAGTGTCCTTGTGCTGATCGCTGCCTGAGCTGCCTGTTTGGCAGCTCAGCAGTGATAATATAGCGATACACCAGCGATCCTGATCGTTGTCGGGATCGTTGGTGTATCGCTATGTGAGACCCAGCCTTAAGTTCAGAAAATGTAATTTTATCATTTTAATATCTTATCTGGCCATGCAGTGCTTGAGACATGATTAGACACATTTAATTTTTTTATTTTTTGCAGGGCCATCAGCCGGCTATCACTATTTGTAGAGGGCCATCAGTCGGCCTTTTCCATTGTTAGAGGGCCAGCAGGTGTCTTCTGGACAGATGAGACCAAGATAGAGTTTTTTTGGTAAAACACTTAATTCTTCTGTTTACTGTAAATGGAATGAGGCAAATACAAAAACACAAATGGAATGATACAAATGCAAAAATACAGTAGTTACAATAAAATATGGTGGTCTTTCAAAAATATTTTGGGGTTATTTTACTGCCTATGGTCCTGGGTGCCTTGACTGTGTTCAAGGCATCATGAAATGTGAAGATTCGCCATGGATTTTGGGTCACAATGCAGTGCCCAGTGTCAGAAATCTGGGTTTGTATCCTAGGTCATGGGTCTTCCAGCAGGACAATGACTCCCACCACTACCTCTTACATAATGATGCTGTAGAGAAACTGTGAATGGACACATTAGTCATTTAATTTTGCCTGCTTTTATGAATTTCTGAGCACAGAACACGGTAAAAACATGAATTGGTCAATGAAAGCATGGAAAAAAACAGCAGCAAGGCTTACAATTTATTAGGCAATAATCCCTGACTAGATGTCTGTCCTACGCTATTGCTACTACCACACTTCATCGTTGACGAATTACAGATAAGAGCGGTATTATTGTAGAATATAGAAGGGATTTTAATCAGCCCTGAATTTTTTTTTCTTGTATGTGGCAGCAAGAAACTGAGGAGTAATGCAAGTAACACTGCCAGCTTTGATGAATTTGCAGAAAGCTTCCAATTTATAAGGCAATAATCCCTAACTAGATGCCTGTCATACGCTATACCTACTGCCACACCTCGCCCTACATGAAATGCAGATAAGAGCGGTATTATTATGACAGAATAGAATGCAAGCTGATTATATAAGTCAGGGATGAGTGGAAGTGGGTAAGTATTTTTAACGGTAATTTTGTTTAGTTCACGGGAATCGAGGCAAGACAGTTTCCATAGCACAACATAGCAATCACCCACTGAGCTGAGGAATCGTGACACATACAGGTGCATCTCACAAAATTAGAATATCATCATAAAATTAATCTATTTCAGTTCTTCAATACAAAAAGGCGCATATATCATATATTAGATAGAGTCATTACAAACAGAGTGATCTATTTCAAGTGTTAATTTCTGTTAATGTTGATGACTATGGCTTACAGCCAATGAAAACCCAAAAGTCATTATTTCAGTAAATTAAAATACTTTATAACACCAGCTTGAAAAATGATTTTAAAATCCGAAATGTTGGCCTACTGAAACGTATATTCAGTAAATGCACTGAATACTTGGTCAGGGCTCCTTTTGCATCAATGCCGTGTGGCATGGTGGCGATCAGTCTGCGGCACTGCAGAGGTTTTATGGAAGCCCAGGTTTCTTTGATAGGAGTATTCAGCTCATCTGCATTGTTGGGTCTGGTGTCTCTCATCTTCCTCTTGACAATACCCCATGATATAGAGAATCTATGATATATCCCTGTTGAGAAAACGTTGCAGACAGTATTACAATGCCAGCAAAATTTGCCCACTACAGATGAACATACAGTACAAGACTGTAGTATCAATATAGCAATGCTATTTGAAACCAAATTTTTTGTGTGCGTGTTTTGAGGCTCAACTCTTTAACGATAAATGCCGTATAAAATGTCACTGCTTAAAAATTGCAGTATTGCAATGCCAGCAAAATGTGCAGACTTCAGATTGACGTATAAGACTGCAGTATCAATACAGCAATGCGATTTTTTAGCAAAGGTTTTCTTGGGGCGCTTTTGAGGCCCACTCTAGCATGATAAATGCCATATAAAATGTCACAACTAAAAAAAAGGCTATTGTTGTGAACACCTTTAATCTGGCTTCTGAGGTTGGGCTCCCTCTGGTGGCTGCTTCTGGTGGTGGAGCTGCCCTGGCTAACAGAGGTCGATCACCTGACGGGGAAGATTGGCAATCAGGTGTTACTGACTGGGGAGATATAAGTGAGCAGCCTTCCCATAATGCTTGCCGGTGATTTGTTTCTTCCTTGCCTTTTGGAAGTCTGCTGCTCCTGCATCTTTCAGATAAGTTATTTTGTTGTTTAAATCTGTGGCTTTGGTTTACCTGTTGCTTTTCTCAGTTTTCTGCCTTGCTGGAATTAGTTCAGCCGGGCCCCCTTGCGGGGACCTCTGCTGGACTTTGTGTTCATTTGCCACAGCCTGTTTCAGTCTTTTCTGTGGTTCTAATTCTCTGTTATTTCAGTATCTGTTGTTTTGCTTCCAGTTACACCAGAGTGTTGATTTAGCGGGGGAGAGATTGTGTGGTCTCAGTATTTTTGCATATCAGACGTGTTGGAGTTTTTCTAGGGTTTTTTGCTGGATTGCAGACAGTATCCTTTTCTGTCCTGTTCTATCTAGACAGCCTGGGCCCCAGCATTTGCTTACTCTATTTTCTGTCTGTGTTTGTGCTTCATCTGCCTCACCGTCCATATATGTTTGGGGGCTATCTATTCCTTAGGGGCTCTACTCCGGGGCAGTTAGCTTTCCCCTTTCTCTCTTTAGGCTTAGTTAACTCTTTGGCTGTGCCGAGGCGTCTAGGGCATTGTAGGTTGGTCCCACGGCTAATTCTAGTTGTGTTGTCAGTTTAGGGTTCTGCAATCCGCAAAGTTACCAACCTCTCTTGTGTCTGGTTGCCTAGTCTATGTTTTCCTGTTACCCTCCTTGGTTACCGAATCATAACAGAATCAACGGCCCGACTGTAGATTTTAAGGTACTCTAAAGAAGGAAAGAATAGTAAAAATAAAAGGTTGTCAATATTTTTGATATATTTTTTCCTCTCTTTCTCTGGGGGCCGTTGGAGGATTTTTTTTTTTGCAATGGAGGCTAAGCAATTGTCTGATCGTGTTGAGCAGCTCGCTGCTGCAGTTCGGAGAATTTTCTATCTCGCCAGTTGTCTACTGCAGAACCTAAGATCCCTATTCCTGATTTGTTTTTTGGGGATCGGTCTAAGTTTTCGAATTTTAAGAATAATTGTAAATTGTTTTTTGCCTTGAAACCTAATTCCTCGTGGGGCTCTGTGCAGCAGGTTAAAATTGTCATCTCCTTGTTGCGTGGCGACCCTCAGGACTGGGCGTTTTCCCTGACACCTGGGGATCCTGTTTTGGCTAATGTGGATGCGTTTTTTCAGGCTCTGGGGTTGTTGTATGATGAACCTAATGTTATTGATCAAGCTGAGAAAACCTTATTGGCATTGAATCAGGGTCAGGAAGCGGCAGAGTTATATTGTCAGAAATTCCGAAAGTGGGCAGTCCTTACTAAATGGAACGATGATGCCCTAGCGGCTCTTTTTCGGAAAGGGCTGGCAGAGACCATAAAGGATGTTATGGTGGGATTTCCTGTCCCCTGGGGTCTCAACGATTCTATGTCATTAGCCATTCAAATTGACAGACGCTTGCGTGAACGTAAAACTATTCGAGAGGCTGTGTTTCCTTTCGAACAGGCCTCTGAGCCAATGCAGTGGGATAGGGTTGCTTCTAGGGCTTAGCGTTAAGAGTTTAGAAGGCATAATAAGTTGTGCTTCTTTTGTGGAGACGCCTCTCATACTGTTTCCGTCTGTCCTAAGCGGGAAAAACTTTTGGCTCACTCCTGTGTTTTGGGTAATATACAGCCTAAATTCTCTTGCCGGTTACCTTGATCAGCTCCTTATCTTCGTTTTCTGCTAAGGCTTTTGTTGATTCAGGAGCAGCCCTGAACCTGATGGACTTTGACTTTGCCAAACGTTGTGGTTTTCTCATGGTACCCCTGCGGACTTCTATTCCTTTGCAGGGTATTGATGCTACCCCTTTGGCAGAGAATAAACCCCAGTTTTGTACCCAGGTGATAATGCGGGTAGCCCCGGACCACCAAGAGAGTTGTAAATTTTTGGTGTTACATAATTTTCATGACATTATTGTACTTGGTTTTCCTTGGCTACAGACCCACAATCCTGTTTTAGATTGGAAGTCTGTGTCTGTGGTTAGCTGGGGTTGTCAATGTGTTCATAGTGAGACTCCTGTTTTCTCTACCTCTCCCAGTCTCAAGATGTCCCTGACTATTTGGCTGATTTCTCTGATGTGTTTAGTGAGAGTAAGTCTGCGTCCTTGCATCCTCACAGGAGTTATGATTGCGCGATTGAGTTGGTGCCCGGTTGTAAAATTCCCAAGGATCGGCTCTTTAATTTATCTGTACCTGAACATGATGCTATGTGATCTTATATCAAAGAGTCATTGGAGAAGGGGCATATCAGACCGTCCTCTTCACCTTTAGGTGCTGGCTTTTTCTTTGTGGCCAAGGATGGCTCATTGAGGCCATGTATTGACTATCGTCTCCTTAATAAGATCACTGTTAAATATCAGTTTCCGTTACCCCTGATTTCCGATTTATTCTCCAGAGTGAAAGGTGCTAGTTGGTTTACCAAGCTTGACCTTAGGGGGGGCGTATAATCTTATACGCATTAAGCATGGTGATGAATGGAAGACGGCGTTTAATACTCCTAAGGGGCATTTTGAGTACCTAGTGATGCCTTTTGGGCTCACTAATGCCCCTTCCATCTTCCAATCTTTCATGAACGATATTTTCCGGGATTTTGTGGACAAGTTTTTGATTGTTTATTTGAACGATATTTTGATTTTTTCCAGTGATTGGGATTCTCATGTGGAACATGTTCGGATGGTATTCTGGATTTTGATAGAAAATGCTTTGTATGTTAAGCGATCAAAATGTCTTTGGCGTACAGAAGGTTTCGTTTTTGGGATTCATTTTGTCTCCGTCTGCCATTGAAATGGACCCGGTCAAGGTTCAGGCCATTTATTATTGGGTTCAGCCCACTTCCTTAAAGTCTCTTCAGAAATTTTTGGGTTTTGCTATTTTTTATTGCAAATTTATAAGTATTTTTTCTGGTATTGTGAAACCACTGACTGATTTGATCAAAAAGGGCTCTGATGTGGTGAATTGGTCTCCAGAGGCAGTTTCTGCATTTCAGGAGTTTAAGCGGAGATTCACTTCTGCTCCTGTTCTATGGCAACCTGATGTTTCTCTCCCATTTCAGGTGGAGATAGTTGCTTCTGAGATTGGTGCAGGAGCCGTTTTGTCCCAAAGGGATCCTGTAACCTCTAAGATTAACCCTTGTGCCTTCTTCTCTCGAAAATTTTCCCCAGCTGAACGTAATTATGATGTGGGGAATAGGGAATTATTGGCTATGAAGTGGGCTATTGAAGAGTGGAGACATTGGTTGGAGGGAGCCAAACATCAAGTTGTGGTCCTCACTGACCACAAGAACTTGATCTATCTCGAATCAGCCAAAGCGATTAAATCCGAGAAAGGCTAGGTGGGTCTTGTTTTTCATGCATTTTAATTTTGTGGTCTCCTTTCTTCCGGGCACTAAGAATGTTAAGGCTGATGTCCTCTCTACGAATTTCCTTGCAGATTCTCTTGATGTGACTGAGCCTACTGCCATTCTGAAGAAGGGTGTGATTCTTTCTGCTATCTCACCCAATTTGAGACTTGCCCTGGAGGAATTTTAGGGAGATAAACCTGAACGGTGCCCTATGGGGAAATTGTTTGTCCCTGACCAATGGAGGAGGAAAGTAATGTCTGAAATTCATTGCTCCACGTTGGCTGTTCATCCGGTATTTTTGGTACCAGAGATTTGGTGAGTCGGTCTTTTGGTGGCCTACTTTATCTCGTGATGTCAGGAATTTTGTGCAGTCCTGTGGGACTTGTTCTCGGTCCACACCCTGTTCTTGCACTAGTGGATTGTTGGTGCCACTACCGGTGCCTAGGAGGCCGTGGACCCATATCTCAATGGATTTTATTTCCACCTCCCTGTCTCTCAGAGAATGACTGTTATCTGGGTGATCTGTGATAGATTTTCCAAGATGGTCCATCTTGTACCACTGCCAAAGTTGCCATCCTCTTCCGAGTTGGTGCCCTTGTTTTTTCAGCAGGTGGTTCGTTTGCATGGCATTCCGGAGAACATTGTATCTGACAGAGAAGTCCAGTTTGTTTCCAGATTTTGGAGAGCCTTTTGTTCTAAACTGGGAATTCAGTTGTCCTTCTCCTCTGTGTTTCACTCTCAGACCAATGGGCAGACTGAGAGAACAAACCAGACTTTGGAAACTTATCTGAGATGTTTTGTGTCTGCTGATCAGGATGACTGGGTCTCTTTTTTGCCCTTGGCTGAATTTGCCCTAAATAATAAGGCTAGTTCTGCCACTTTGATGTCCCTTTTTTCTGCAACTGCGGGTTTCATCCTCGGTTTTCTTCGGGTCAGGTGGAGGCTTCTGCCTGTCCAGGTGTTGATTCCATGGTAGAGACATTGCAGCAGGTTTGGAATCAAGTAGTGGATAAGTTGTCTCTCTTTCTCAGGAGAGGGCCCAACGGTTTGCCAACCGGCACAGGACTTATGGTCCCCAGTTTAAAGTAGGTGACATGGTTTGGTTGTCCTCAAAAAATATTCCTGTGAAGGTTGCATCCCCAAAATTTAAGCCAAGGTTCATTGGACAGTATAAGATTTTGGAAATCCTTAATCCCGTTTTTTTCCGTTTGGCTCTTCCTGGAATGTTTAAGATTCACAACGTTTTTCATAAATCTTTGTTGAAAAGGTTTGTTGAGCCAGTGGTTCCTATGGCTGCTCCCCTGATCCTGTATTGGTTGAGGGCAATCTGGAGTATGAAGTAGAAAAGGTATTGGATTCTCGTCTCACTAGACGGAGACTCCAGTACTTGGTCAAGTGGAAAGGTTATGGTCAGGAGGATAATTCTTGGGTGTTTGCTTCTGACATTCATGCAGAGAGATTGGTTTGCGCCTTTCACCGGGCCCAGTGGCTCAGGTGAGGGTTCGGTGACCCCTCCTCAAGGGGAGGTACTGTTGTGAACACCTTTAATCTGGCTTCTGAGGTTGGGCTCCCTCTGGTGGCTGCTTCTGGTGGTGGAGCTGCCCTGGCTAACAGAGGTCGATCTCCTGACGGGGATGATTGGCAATCAGGTGTTACTGACTGGGCAGATGTAAGTGAGCAGCCTTCCCATAATGCTTGACGTTGATTTGTTTCTTCCTAGCCTTTTGGAAGTCTGCTGCTCCTGCTGTGTCCTGCATCTTTCAGATAAGTTATTTTGCTGTTTAAATCTGTGGCTTTGGTTTACCTGATGCTTTTCTCAGTTTTCTGCCTTGCTGGAATTAGTTCAGCCGGGCCCCCTTGTGGGGACCTCTGCTGGACTCTGTGTTCATTTGCCACAGCCTGCTTCAGTCTTTTCTGTGGTTCTAGTTCTCTGTTATTTCAGTATCTGTTGTTTGGCTTCCAGTTACACCAGAGTGCTGATTTAGCGGAGGAGAGATCGTGTGCGCTCAGTATTTTTGCATATCATAAGTGTTGGAGTTTTTCTAGGGTTTTTTTGCTGGATTGCAGACAGTATCCTTTTCTGTCCTGTTCTATTTAGACAGCCTGGGCCCAGCATTTGCTTACTCTATTTTCTGTCTGTGTTTGTGCTTCATCTGCCTCACCGTCCATATATGTTTGGGGGCTATCTATTCCTTTGAAGCTCTACTCCGGGGCAGTTAGCTTTCTCCTTTCTCTCTTTAGGCTTAGTTAACTCTTTGGCTGTGCCGAGGCATCTAGGGCATCGTAGGTTAGTCCAACGGCTCATTCTAGTTGTGTTGTCAGTTTAGGGTTCTGCAATCCGCAAAGTTACCAACCTCTCTGGTGTCTGGTTGCCTAGTCTATGTTTTCCTGTTATCCTCCTCGGTTACCGAATCATAACAAGCTATATTACAATGGCAGACAAATTTGCACACCTCAGACACACGTATGAGAATACAGTATAAACATAGCAATATGATTTTTTAACAAACAATTTCTTTTTCATGGGGTTTTGAGGTCGGACTGTAGCACGATAAATACTGTATAAAATTTCACTGCTCAAAAAAATTGCAGTATTACAATGTCAGGCAAATTTGCCCAATTGAGATGGACGTATGAGACTGCAGTATCAATATAGCAATGCTGTTGAGATCCAACCAAGTCTGGCTGTATGCTTTTGATGCTGCTGTAAAAATGGTGTACTATAATATTTCCCTGCTCAGAACAATTTGCAGGATTAAGAACAAAAAGAATATTATTATCTCTGAGAACAGGTTTTGGTATGAGTTGCGTGCTGCAGCATAAAGGACATGCAATTCACCCTATCCTGGCCTACATGATCCCATCAGCACAATCTCTCCCTAAGTGCTAATAACAGTAGTATTACTATGTATTATAATTAGCCCTAAGAAGGACTGTTGTTGTACGTCACAGAAATATAAATGTGATTGACTCCCTGGCAAATACGCAGCTTCAATTATGTCCCTATCTCATCAGCATTCAGCACCTCCACCTACTCTACCTGTTTCCGGGGTACAGTGTGACGAGCATGGAATCACTGGTATTATATAGACCTGATGACGCTATTCTGCCAGCCAATCACAGTAATGCCACAACCAAGATGGCTACAGCATTACAATGACTGGTAGGCAATCCCTACATGTTTATTGGCTGTCTAAGAGGCACCAAACATGTGGAGCAGGACTCAAGCTCCCACTCGAGCATTAAGAAAATACTTGCCAAGTAACGAGCACACTGATGCTCAAGTGAGTCACGAGTAGTGACGAGCACGCTCGCTCATCACTAATTACCATGACTAGAAAACATACGGACTATCAGATGTTGTGTATTACTGTTGCAAGGGATTTAAAATTCAATTGTAAGAGTTACAAAAGAAAGATCAAAATCTTTATACTATTAGGGTAAGTACACACATGTGGCCAGATTCATCAAAGCTTTGACTCCATAAAACAAGTGCTGAACACTTCAAAAAGTCACTAAATTTTCTGTAAAGGAGCCTGGAAGGGTTAGCCACTTTAAAGATGCATCAAAATTATTAAGTGGTGTGCGTCTATTAATGAATTAGGTGCCTCGTACTCTAGCAAGCCCATCATTATACTGGTGTTCTCATAGCTGGCTTTAAAGGGGTTCTTCACTACTCAGACAACCCTTTCTCTGTCCCTATGACTCCTTCTTTTAAAATAATAACACATATTTACCTCTGATGCCAGCGCCGTCTCAGAAGGGGCCAGAGCCGTACTTGAAGGCAGAAGCCCACATGACTTGATTGGGCCAGGTGAGGGAAATAAAGTTTGAATGGGGCTATGGGATTGGATCATGAAGGAGTGGGAGGGGCAGTAAAAGGGAGGTATAAAAGAAAATTGCGGGAAAACAGAGGTCATTCTTGTGGGGTTATCATTAACAAGAGTCCACACACACACATCCTCACCTCCTTACCTTTTGGGATGTCTAATCTGGAGGCCCTTCTGGCTGAGCTGAGAGCTGCGGCATGAGAGAGAGGTGAGGCCTGGCTGGAGGAGCAGTTATCCGGGCTGCTGGGAAGAGGAGAGACACAGCCTTACCCTGAAGTGTCCGGTCGGCGTCCGAGCAGGACAAGGCCGCTGGAATGATTGAGCCCTGATGTGACCCCTCACTCCAGGTATCGGCTTAGGAGCCTATCTGGGAACCCTCTGTACAGCGGGCGCCTGCAGACTGCATCCGGATGGCGCCTGCGGCCTGGGAGGAATCCTAACAGCCAGCTTGGTTTGCTTCTCCTGGAAGACCGGAAGTCAATCCCTCTGTGGCAGGCTCTGCTCCTATCGGAGGGGCTGCTTGTAAAATGGGAGATCGGTGACATCTAGTGGACGAAGTTGGAACTGCAGGTGGATGGATGGCAAGGAGAGAGAGGTTAGGCGGTAAGTCCTGGTAATGAAGTTCCTGGTGCAGGGGCTGCTAGTATCACTGAATGGGGACTGAGGAGAAGAGATGGTGCCCAGGAAAGGAGAAGACAAGCCACAAGGAGAGGTCGTCACCCAGGCAGCAGGTGCAGGAACGGACAGCAGTACACTGCCAGGACAGCAAGCAATCTGCACTTGGATTACAAATACCCCCCGGTCGCCACAGAGGTGAGGGCTGAGGGACGGGTAGAAGAGAGAAGCGAAAACGAGACATCAGGTCAGAGAGCGCCGAATGGAGAGCACCTGGATGCAGGATCTGCGACTGGCAGGCTTACAGCACCTGCGCATCTTAGCAAGTACGGCTCTATGTTTTGTCCATTTCAGAATGCTGGATTGTCAGTTTTTGGGGCAGGAGGACAGGTGGGGCCCCAATTGGTGGCTCCAAGCAGAGGAGGGAGTCAAATAGACATTTCTGGTGTTAGGGATTTATTAGGTAAGGTGAAAGATCTGTTGTCGTGTTTGGAGCGTGGATAGGGAATGGGGAATAGAGTATGCCCAACTACAGCGTGGTTATCGGATCAGGTTAGCCTGGCAGCGCTTGGAAGCATTGACGGTAGCGCTTGCGCAGGAAGTGAGTCTGGGTAAGGAGGGGTATCGGTGTCAGTTCAGACGGAAAAAGAAAAAACAAGTAAACCTACTGTAGATGATAGAGTAAAAGGTGAGGTATAGGTGTGTTTCAAGGGGCCGCTGGGGGATCAGTTAAAAAGGAGGTAAAAGAAAAAATTTGGAAGCATGAGTTTGGAGTATGTGGAGATATTTTCCCTGCTACCATTAGAGAAGTTTAATCTTGATAAGGGAAAAAAGAACAATAGCAAAAAAGAAACGGAAGAAAAACGGAGATGGCGTTTGATACTAAACTATGTTCCAAATTATTATGCAAATTGGTTTTAAGTGTCATAGCACTTTTTGTTTGTTTTTTTGTATATGAAACCCATTGATTGTATTGTGTCTCAGGGTTCTTTGGATCACTGAAATCAATCTCAGATACTTGTGATAATTAGTTTGCCATGTGAGCCCAATAAAAGGAAAACTGAATGTTCCACACTATTAAGCAGGCCAGAGTTTTCAAGTAAAATGGGAAAGAAAAAGGGTCTCTCTGCTGCTGAAAAGCATCAAATAGTGCAATGCCTTGGTCAAGGGATGAAAACATTACATATTTCCTGAAAACTTAAGAGTGATCATCGTAGTGTTAAGAGATTTGTGGCTGATTCTGAGCACAGACGTGTTCGTGCTGATAAAGGCAGAATGAGGAAGGTTTCTGCCAGGCAGCTTCATCGGATTAAGAGAGCAGCTGCTAAAAAGCCATTACAAACCAGCAAACAGATATTTGAAGCTGCTGGTGCCTCTGGAGTCCCTCGAACCACAAGGTGTGGCATCCTTCAAAGGCTTGCTGTGGTGCAATAACCTACGATTCGGCCACCCCTAAACAGTGCTCACAAGCAGAAAATACATGAAGACTAATTTTCAAACAGTCTTTTTTACGAATGATTGTTGAGCAACCCTGGATGGTCCAGATGGATGGAGTAGTGGATGGTTGGTGGATGGCCACCATGTCCCAACAAGGGTGCGATGTAATCAAGGAGGTGGAGGAGTCATGTTTTGGGCCGGAATCATAGGGAAACAGCTGGTAGGGCCCTTTAAGGTTCCTGAAGGTGTGAAAATGACCTCTGCAAAGTATGTAGAGTTTCTGACTGACAACTTTCTTCCATGGTATAAAAGGCAGAAACGTGCCTTCAGGAGCAAAATCATCTTCATGCATGACAATGCACCATCTCATGCTGCAAAGAATACCTTGGAGTCATTGGCTGCTATGGGCATAAAAGGAGATAAACTCATGGTGTGGCCACCATCTTCCCCTGACCTCAACCCTATAGAGAACCTCTGGAGGATCATCAAGCAAAATATCTATGAGGGTGGGAGGCAGTTCACTTCAAAACAGCAGCTCATGCAGGCTTCATGCAAAGAAATACAAGAAGAAACTCTCCAAAAACTCACAAGATAAATGGATGAAAGAATTGTGAAGGTGATATCAAAGAAGGGTTCATATGTTAACATGTAACTTGGCCTGTTAGGATGTTTTGGAGTTAAATAGCTTTTTTGTTCAGTGAATGTGACCTCCTAATGCTGCAAATTCCACAAATGAGCATTTTCAGTTCTTTAAAACAGATCAAATGTTCAGAAATTCTACTGTGCCTAATAATGTGGAGCAGTGCATTTTGAGGTTTTTATTCATTTGGAGATTATACTGTTATCATTGGGAGGTTTCTTCAATAAAATTCTATGTATACTCTAACGGGTGATGACTTTTATTAGACTGACTGTCATTTGCACCGACACTTAGGAAAATCAGAGAAAAATATCATTTGCATAATAATTTGGAACATAATGTACAGACTTGTATAAACTGGCTTTAGGCGTTTGCAATTTTAGCAAGCGTGATCGGTGAGAAGGCTCCTTTGAACTGTTCCTCACTTTTTTGCTATATGGACAATATAGGGGAGGCACATAGGACATAGGACAAGCTTGGCTTCGTTACGACAAAGAATTTAGGCAAAGGAAGGCAGTACGTCCTAGTATTAGGTGGGACCAAAAGGATATTGGACTGTGGTTAAAGGTTCCTTATAGATATGGGCAGTCCTTTCTTGGGCGAGTAAGTGGGGGAACCAAAACAGATCTGGGGGAGGCAGTCGTCAGGGGTCACAGGGAGAATAAAAGAAATCAGGATCATGCTGGCAATTTAATGATACAATAAAAAAGTAGTGAAAATGGCAAAATACATGGATGGTAAGAAATATATAGCACAATGCTAATGAAATCACTTGAGTAACTACCAAAACATGGATGCCTATGGACAAATAAGACCAACTGCAAATATATATATCAAGAACAAAAACAAACACAAATGCAGCCAATAGGTCTAGAAAACTACAAATTTTATTGAAACATGTCTAAAAGTATATATGTGACAAAGTAGGATGGCAACTATAGGGGAAACCCACATCACAGAAACACACACGATAATTGGGCTGCCGTGGCAACAAGGCACTGCAGATAAATATATCAAAAAGTCCTATGAGGTGTAAAGCACAAATCCTGCATAACAAGTGTCTATAGACATCGATAATGTATAACAGGCATTAATAAGGCAATGATTACCCATCTGTATGTTGTAAGCAAATATATAGATAGACAAATAGCAGCTTGTGCTGAAAACCACTATGTAAAACTTTGCCAGCTTGTGCTAAACATAGCCAGGACAGAGTAACAGCAAAATAAACACATTGGGTAAAGGCATATTTACCAAAGATAGAAAGCACTGCAGATGCCCGCCCCTGAGGAAGGAGTGAGGAGTCACTCCGAAACGCGCGTCGGGGAGGGCTGTCTGGCGGCGGGCATCTGCAGTGCTTTCTATCTTTGGTAAATATGCCTTTACCCAATAAAATTTGTAGTTTTATAGACCTATTGGCTGCATTTGTGTTTGTTTTTGTTCTTGGCAATTTAATGAGTAGCAATGTAAATATGGGTCCAATTGTAAATTTAGCCATGTCAGCTAACATTGCAATGGGTCATCCCACAGGGCAGCCAGATGTTTTAAAAAAGGTAAGGGAAAAGATGCTACTGTTAATAAAAAAGGGGGAGATGCTGGTGAGTCTTCCCGCGATGGCCCCCTTTCTAAACAGATTTCCGGACGGCAAACAGAGACCTTAGACCGGAACAAATACAATGAATAGGGTGGTGGAGCTCTGTTCATTATAAGTCTTATATTCGTCATTAAGATGTATGGGCGGTAGCGATGTTTAAGGTAGGCATGAAAATTGGTTGATAATTCGAAGTGTGTTATTTGTTTTTTTCTATTACACATGGCCGTCCGTGTTTAGCCTGCCTTTTTGGACATTCGTACATTCATTGGGGGGTCCGCCGTGCGGATATCAGAACCGAAGGAAGGCAGCTAAGTTTTCAAAGCAATGCCCTGATTGTTAGATGGCTTGGATTTAGAGGTATGGTACTGTGTAGCCCTGGTGTTAGGCACACGCAGTACCCTGGAGAGTGTGTGGCGAGACAGCAGTTTAATGCTAAATATTCATTCACTCGACATATACTAGACACACCCTTAGGGTAGTGGAGTTTACTCTTGAGGGAGTGGTCAAGGTATGTTTAGAGTGATTTAGTCAGTCTAGTTCCTGTCTTCGGACAGAGAGGACGTCTGAGTCTGTGTCTAGACTTCAGAGAGAGAAGACGTCTGGAGGGAGGAAGGAGTCCAGCCTTCTCTATCATCAGTTCAGATCGTGGAGGCTGGTACAGGTGTTTGAATTCACCTTAGCCTAGTCAGAGCTGTACCTCATCAGCATACACTGGAAGGAAAGAAGAAGTTTTAGTGCAGAAAGTCTTCAGCATCCTGTCTAAAGGACGGTATCAGGTTCAGAGACGTGCTCCTGCCTATTGATAACTGAGCATCTGTAGCTAACTTTGAAGGAAGGAAAAGAAAGAAGTGACTACTCGACCCTTGGCTAGTTTGAGTGCTTATGTTACCAGCGTGGACAAGGCGAAAGGCACAGTGGTTTATTGGATTAGTGCTTACGGATTGCAGAAGTCCTGCACATTGCACCCGGTCACTGGGGACCGAAGGATCACTACTGTTTCAAGCAGAGTGGTAAGAAAACCAGGAATCTACCGGACCCTAGGTCGCGGCAGACAGCCCCTTATAGTCAGTACGTAACTGGGGTCAGGGGGAGTGAAGACTTTGGAGTCTCTGCAGGACAAAACAAGAATTCAGCTCCTTCACAGGAAGGCTCCTAACACTAAGCTGACTGGGCAGGTACAGCTATAGATTAGCTGGAGATTTTGAGGGAACTACGCTTCAGGCTGGTTGTACTCGTTGTATTGGAAGTAAAGGAGGCCCCTAACTTGTCCAGCTGCTGTCTCAAGATACACTCTCCTTGGATCAGCCTCCCTGGGACCTGCTTGAACATCTTACAAGTAAAGGTATGGAAAGACGCTGACCGTGTGAGACTGTGTTCTTTATCTGCACCCGACTTCACAAATCCCATAGACTTTGAGGGACCAGTCCCACCTGTAGGGGACCCGACATCTGGCTGCCTCACCATCCCCTCAGAGATCTACAGCAGCGCTGGTACTAATTACCAGAATACTACAGGTGGCGTCACGAACTGTACATAAATCAATCCCCTGTAAATATATCCCCAACATACGCCAGACCGCCCGGGCCACAGACCGAGCCACAGCTACCTGTGACAAAAATCCCATAGACTTCTACGGGCTCGGCTCTGAGTACCCCATTGCCCTGGTAACCCACAATTGTGGTGGCGGGTCGACACAGTACGGAGAAGGGTTTTACCTGAATTGCATATGGCCACGCGTTTAGATATAATGCCGTATATACTAGTTCTGCATGTAGTTGGAAATTATTTAGGTGTAAGAGCAGTTAGGGAATTGATAAAAGACATTCGCTTTGATCTCCTGAAGTTCTGGTTTGTATCTCCAAAAACGTAGTAGTGTGGTCAGACATAGTGCCTAGGAGGACGTGGCAAGGAGCCAGATCCCAAAAAGGAATTAATAGGGCAATGGTAAAATTGAGTAAGGCTGGAATTGGTATTGCTGTGCAGAGAGCTTATCTCTATCGTCAATACATTTCAATTGAATGTGCTTCCAAGGACGAACATTCAGCTGAAATAAAGCGCTGCCTTCAAGGGCCCCTAGACTGGGCTGCGATTGTCAAGGGGTTTACAATGGCTGCAAGCTGCATGTGCAGAAAGTAAACAGAGGGAACAGAGGACAGGTGAGAAGAATCTTTTTTTTGTCTTTTATGTGTATGTGACAAATGCCGCAATAGGGGCATATCTATAATATGGGGACCTGGACGTGAACATATCTATATTTTGGGGACCTGGATGGGACATAACTACAATATGGGGACTTGGATGGGGACATAACTACAATATTGGTACCTGGATGGGGTCAAAACTACAATATGAGGGCATAACTACAATATGGGTACCTGGATGGGGACATAACTACACTACAATATGGGGACCTGGATGGAGACATAACTACAATATGGGTGCATAGCAATAATATAGGGACCTAGATGGATCATAACTACTATATTGGAACAGAACTACAATTTGGGTACCTGGATGGGGATGTAACTACAATATGAGGACCTGGATGGGGACATAACTACAATATGGGGACATAAATACAATATGGGGACCTAGATGGGGACATAACTACAATATAGGAACCTGGATGGGGACATACCTACAACATGGGAACATAACTACAATATGGGTGTTAGAATGCGCAGCACTACAAGATGAAGATGAGGTCACATTACTACAAGAAGGGGACCAGCATTGGGCATTAGTACAAGAAGGGGACCAGTATGGGGCATTACTACAAGATGGAGACATTGTTACAAGATGGGGACCAGGATAGGGACATTGTTACAAGATGGGGACCAGGATGGGGCATTACTACAGGATGAGAACATTACTACAAGGCACAGGGAAAAAGCATTGAACACGCTTACTGAAATTTATCTAATGCTTCATACAAAAGACTTTGTTGGTGATGACAGCTTCAAGATGCTTCCTGTATGGAGAAACCAGTCTCATGGATTGCTCAGGTGTGATTGTGGCCCATTCTTCTACACAAACACTCTTCAAATCCTGAACGTTCCATGGTTTCCCTCTATGAAATCTGAGCTTTAGTTCCTTCCATAAATTTTCTATCGGATTCAGGCCAGGTGATTGGCTGAGCCATCATTCTAGCAGCTTTATTTTCTGTGGGCACATAACTACAATATGGGGACCTGGATGGGATGGGGACTAGTGTTGAGCATTCCGATACCGCAAGTATCGGGTATCGGCCGATATTCGCGTTATCGGAATTCCGATACTTAATTCCGATACTTTTTCAATATCGTATACCGGAATCGGAAGTTCCCATAATTCTTTGAGAGGCAATGTGATTTTAGTCAGCCAATGAGGAATCCTACGAAGTGTGGGCACATCCTGTAATGATGCGGTCATCTTAACTAATGGTATGGCTGTGATTGGCTGCTGAAATGATGTCAGAATGCACTATAAAAGGCGCCGCAGCCATTTTAGCGTCACTGTGCTGTGAACTCAGTTAGGGACAGAACGCTGCTGTGCTGACTCTGAGGGACAGTTAGATATTGCGATTTTGTGTACTACTGTGCTTGAGGCAGGCTAGTTTACCAACCGCTGTGTAAAGCTTCATTTTGCCAGTGTTGTTTTAACAGCTCTGTGCAAGGTGTGTGTGTGACAGTGCAGGTGACGCTGCAGTTTGCTCTGCATCCACCGCTGTTTGTAGGCATCTGCACGTGTCACTTTTTTTTTTTTTTTTTTTATTTTATTTAGTGGAATTGGTGCAGCTCCATTATATTAGAAAAAAATCAAATCTATTAGTGTGACGCGCTTCCATCCGTATACAATACATTGGTTGCAAACACTATAGAAGTACAGAAAGGAGCTTTTCACAGATTGTGGACAGTTGTGTTTCAGTGTTCACTTCAGTCTGTGTTTTTTACTTTTTTGAGTGCAGATCACGCTCCAGTTACTTGTTCAAGCACTGCTGCTTGTACTCTGCTGAGCGTGTCTCAGTGGCTCATCCTTTTCATTTATCTCCAATTGGTTCTGCTACATTCCATTTAAAATAAATCTAATCTATTAGTGTGACGCGCTTCCATCCGTATACAATACATTGGTTGCAAACACTATAGAAGTACAGAAAGGAGCTTTTCACAGATTGTGGACAGTTGTGTTTCAGTGTTCACTTCAGTCTGTGTTTTTTACTTTTTTGAGTGCAGATCACGCTCCAGTTACTTGTTCAAGCACTGCTGCTTGTACTCTGCTGAGCGTGTCTCAGTGGCTCATCCTTTTCATTTATCTCCAATTGGTTCTGCTACATTCCATTTAAAATAAATCTAATCTATTAGTGTGACGCGCTTCCATCCGTAACAATACATTGGTTGCAAACAATATAGAAGTACACAAACGGGCCTTTCACAGCTACTGAACATGGGTTTTAATTTTTAACTAAAATATGTATTTTTTCAAATGACACAAATATAAGTAATGTTGAAGAGGAATAGTCCTACATCCATTGTTTGCACAATATTACAGTGTACATCATGTCCCTTAATCAACAATGTATTATTATATTACTTGTATGCTTTTATTTAAAAGCCAAGAACACAGAAGGATAACCTTTGCACTGCAGCTGTTGTCAAAGTTCAACCCACATTATGCACTTCCAACATTGCAGCATTTGAGGCATGATGTGAGTTGGATTGGTCAAAGTTATGGAGTGAGAAGGTTCACCATCAGTACCCTATAGCATAAGTATGCTTTTGTGTTAGCATTTGTGTTAGACATGTGGATATCTGCCATAATATGTCACAATTATTTAGTTACAGATTTGTTACCAACACTAATCATTGAATGGTTTTAAATTTGACGTTTCACTTGTTTACAGCTTAGAAATATGGGTGTAGCCTGATATCTATGTGTAGCACTAGCCACTTTAACATGTCATGTTTTTTTAAACATGTGTAGCTAGGTAGCAGTAATTTTTGCCGGACACACAGCAGGGAACAGCAGGCGTTACTGAACCCCACTATCACTATAGCTTGTGTATTGGTCTGTGGACACGACACTTCTGAGCAGCAACTGGCAGTGTTGTAGCCCAGGGAGTATAGCTCAGGTGGTAGAAAGATGAACATAACAGGAGACATGGAAAACGTTGCCAACCAGTTAGTTAATCTGAAACCGGACAGGCAAATTCAGGCGAGATCCATGCCTAGTTCATTTTCAGAAAAGTAAGCCGTTCTACATTATCGTAGGATAGTCGCATGCAACGGTCTGTTAGTACACCACCTGCAGCAGTAAAGACGCGCTCCGATAATACACTGGCAGCAGATCAAGCCAGCACCTCCAATGCATACTGGCAAGCTCTGGCCATGTATCCAGCTTAGAGACACAAAACTTGAATGGGGAAGAGCCATCTGAGAGTACACTGAGAGGGCAAGACATGTAGTCTGTAACCATTTTACGGAAATGTTGCCTCCTGCTGACTGGAGCCGTCTCGGATGGTGTAGACATTGGTGGCGCTGCCACAAAACTTCGACACATTTGGAACATACTGTTCTGCCCTGTGCAAGGCGCTGCTTGTGCTCCCCTTGTTGCAGAGCTGACTCCACTGCCTCGACGCACAGAGCTGCTTTGTAAATCAGTAGCAGCAGCAGTGCTCTCTCTGGAATGGAGAACATTATGGATTGCCCCAGTGTGTCTTGGGACTTCCGCATTTTACGCTCCCGTTCAACGTGTGATGAGGCTTTGTAAGTTGTCCCGGTAGCGAGGGTCTAGGAGGGTGTACACCCAATAATCAGACGTGGTGTGAATGTGTTCGATGCGGCGGTCGTTTTCTCAGCCACTGCAGCATGAAATCAACCATGTGCTGCAGACTCCCAACTGGCCAAGAAACGTTGTCCCCTGCAAGAGGCGTCATCTCCGCCTGCTGTGCATCCCCCCCACCCTTGGTCTACATACTGACAGAGCATTGTCTACCTCCCTCTGAGCGAAGTCTTCCTCCTCCATTGACTCCTCCTCACCTCCCCCACAAAGTCCTTCAAATACATATAAATTACAAAATTTAAAAAATCAAAATTTAAAAACTTTGTATCATAATTCTGTAACATCAGTTTATGGAAACACAATACCATTACAAAAGGATAGACAAAAAAATGTACATTATTGCTTTGTAAATACATTAAAAGTTGTAATGGTTATGAAAATATAGACAGCTGACTCTGGATGTCAATTTTGATACAGCATGGTACTTTGAAAGTCCTCCAGCCCTTTGTGAGGGAACCACGTTGCGCTGACTGTCCAAAAGGGGGATGGAATTTGTGACTCCTCATCCTCCACCTCTTCCAAAACCTCATGCCTTAGTGCTTGCAGTGTTTTTTGAAGCAGGCAGATAAGGGGACAGTCAGCTGACTAGTGCATCATCTGCACTCGCCATCCGCGTTGACTCACAAACGCACCAAAACGTGGCAGATATCCTTCATAGAGTTTTCCCCCACTCATTACACTTGCAGTGGCTGCCCATTCATTATAGGATCCAATTCTAATTACTGGTTCTCCACCAACAAAGCTCTCCACAGCGCAGCACCCCCCTACATCTCCTCCCTTATTTAATTTATCGCCTAACCGACTGCTGCACTCGCAAACGACCTTCGACTAACCTCTGCACTAATCCGTACCTCCCACTCCCAACTCCAAGACTTCACCCGCGCTGCGCCAATCCTCTGGAATGCTCTACCCAAGAAATTAGGACTATCCGCAATTTGATGGTTTCAGGCGCTCCCTCAAAACACATTTGTTCACAGTGGCCTATCACATTCACTAATCAAAGTCATT
>JARQOD010000001.1:72738409-72915500 GCA_033576555.1 Oophaga sylvatica | reverse complement strand
GGGGCGATCCCTCAGGAGACGACCCGGGGGAACTTCGCCGCCCGGAAAACCTGTCCCTTCCCAGCCCCCCTCACTTTGGGGCCCGCGTCCCCCCCAACCTGGGCTCGGGCCGCCTGCATTACATGCCTGGGGGTGGGAGATAGTTTCCCCTTTCCCCCACCCTTCTCCCTGCCCTTAGTCGCGGGGTATGGGCGGAGGGCAGGGGGTCGGGAAAAGGATTGGCCCGGTTTTGCATTTAAGATCTTTCCTGAACTGTTCAAAGTATTATCTGAACAACTTGCCGCAGGCATTAACGATAACCCCAGTTTTTGGGGGTTAAAAACCCACTTCTGAAACCTGCATTCAAAAGCGAACATCCCAAAACAAGCTTTTTTAGGTTGTGGGGGGGACCCATGGAACGCTATTACTGTCACAGTGTATGAAATGCATACGTCCCACGTCTCTTTGCAGGTCCAAACCCCCTCTCCATCCCCCCAGTTTTCCTCCACCTCCCCCCCACCCGCCCCCCCCTCCCCCCCTATTAAAACCCGCAAAACCCCCGTACCAGCCCTCCCCAAACAGCCTTTTCCCAAAAACTGAGTCCCCCCCCCAGTACAAAACCCCCCACTCACCCCTACACCATACCACCCCCCCACCTTTTCGGTTCCCCCCCCTTTTCAATTCCCTACCATGTCCCTGCCCCCCTCCCAACCTCCTCTCCACCCCCACCTGTTCTCCCTCTAACTTGTTTCCCTTTCTCTTACTCTTTCCACCCCTTCCCCTCTTCCTTTCCTTCACCATCACCTCCCGGTGTCCCCCCACATTTTTAAAAAAATAATAATTGATCACACTCTGTCATCCGCAGTCTCCATTCGGTGAGAGAAATTTTGTGCAAAATGGCCTCTTTCTTAAAAAACCCATAAAAGCAGTGGTAATTTTGTGTAGTCTTGCGGTTGTTTTTGTTGTGGTCCTCAATAAAATGGTTCCTTTGACCAAAATTAGTAAAACCACCAGTTTTACAACGTCCCCCACATCTCTGTCTTCAATTTACACGCAATAGGCCCATTTGGCTGTCATAATCCCAAACGCAACTCCCCCGTTGGTTTTTGTGAGGTGGTAGTTGAAAATTCTCTTTGTATGGGTCAATCCTTGCTGGCGTACGGTTCAAGAGGTTTCGGAAGCTGGAATGACTATCCCCTACACACACAAATGGCATCGGGGGCCAGAGGTTTGAGGCATGGCCTAGGGGGTGGAAACTGAAAAGTTTTTCCCGTACAGTCTCTGAACCCATCAAAATTTTTTGAACATTGTGGTTTGGACCGTCCATAAGCCCCAAGTCCACAGCAATAAATTTTTTCTCCGCTCACAATAGCCCAGGACGACCGAAAAAATTTCTTGTAGTAAAGAATTTGATCCGGTTCCTCTTTTTGAAGGGATATGTTTGCCAACACAGCCCCCGGCAATTTGGAAACGGCAGATATGGAAAAACGGTCTGCTATTTCTTTTCCAAACATTTTATTGGGAATTTTAATAAAAAAGGGAGGAGGGGAAGAGAAAGGGGGGGGAAAGGGGGGGGGAAAGGGGAACAAAGGACCGGGGGGTCCAATGCATATTAAATATACATTAAATAACAAAACAAGTAGAAAACACAAAATCAATTAAATGTCATAATAATAAATACATTGAATGATCATATATAAAGGAAGTAAAAGGTTAAGATGAGCATTTTTTTAATTTAATGAGAACAGTTTTATCCACTGGGACCATTTTTTTGTGGATTTTCTAGATTATTATTAATGTTCCCAATTTCTGTTCAAAGGATTTGTGAAATTGATCTTTTTATGAGTTGGAAGTTAGGAGGATCAGGTCTCTTCCAATGAAAAGCGATTGGTTTTTTTGTTACAAGGAAAAATGTATGACTGGGAGAGAGCGGATTGATCAATGAGGTCAGAGTTTAAAGAAATAGGGTGCTGAGGAGAAAGAGAAATAGGCTTTGATAAGAGTGAGTTTATAAGGTTGGTTTTCTTTCCAAAAAAGGTTTGATGGGAGGACATGCCAAAAGACATGCAGTAAACGCCGTATTGACCGCAGCCCCCAACAAGACGGAATTTTCAGGGTTGATTTTGGAAAAGCTTAGCTGGGGGTTGGGGTTCCACCTGGAAAGAATTTTTGAGGGTTCCTTGGAGGAAAACATTGAGATTGTGGGAGGAATATGAAATGCTGCAGGCTCTTTCCCCCCAAATTTAGGGGTCAAGTTCGATTAAGTTCAAATTCCCACTTCAACAAATTGTGGGTTTTAATAAAATTTCCCGACTTTTATTCAGCCACAATAAAGGTAACAGTACTCCAGAATATGTTGGGTTGACTTTTAATAAGGTTGCAAAGGGTTCTGATAACTTGGGTTTTTTCAGAAGGAACTCTTTGTTATATCTTTCAAGATTATGTATTTACAAAAAAAGAGGTGGGAAAGTTAAACTTTTCTTTAAGAACCTAATGGGATGTGAGAGGTTCCAGTTAAAGATCTTTAATTTTGGGTTTTTACCATCTCAGGCCAAATGGGATCCAGATCTTGGTGATAAAGGGGGAGATGGTAGAAGCGAAGAGGGTTTTTCAGGGTGTCAAATCTAATCAGACCTTTTTTTGCCTAGAAAGAACTTTCCAAGCCTTAAAAATTTGCCCTAAAAAGGGGTTTGAAAGAGGGGGTCTTTTTTGAGAAGTTCGCACCAGGCAGGGGGTCTGGTTGAGGCCCCCAGAACGACTTTTGTTTAATCAGAACGAAAAATAATATGCGAATATTTGGAAGGCCGGCCCCGAACCTTTTGTGTTGAAAAGAATATTAGTGCGATCCTCGTTTTTTGTTGCCCCATTTTGAATTATTAATCCGTTTTGAAGACAAGTTAAAAAGGGGTTGAATGGGGGAGAGGTAGTGCTATGTTGAGCGAACATACTGCAATATCGGATACGGCCGATATTAGCTGTACGGCCTTTCGATTCCGAATACCGATATTTTCGTTATATCGAATACCGGAATCGGATTTGTCACTGCCTGTAGTGTCCGTCTTCAGGTCTTCAGGAGTCAGCGGCACTTACCTTTATAGGATCTCCGGCGGTCACGCTGGACTGCTTTAGGCCGCCATTATTTCTCCCCCTGGCGGTCACATGCAGTTTTTCGCGATAACTGCAGTGACTGCATAATCCCCGGCGTAAACCATCCGATGACGTCACCGCCGGGGGAAGCAGGTTTTCAGCGTGCTGCGCCCGGGGTGACAGGCTCTGCCGTCATTCTGATGTGCAGGCTGATCGTCGGGGACACTCGTTATTGGAATGCGTTTGGTCGGTGGTTACTTTTTTATTCATTTTTTTACAGGGATCGATGGCGTCGCAGGATGAGGACTGTAATAAAAGTAATGAAAAAATGTGTTTTTGTTTTTTTTTTATTAAAATTTAAAAAAATTATGAACATTCACCCCCGGGTACATCAAACAATTTAACTTTATCAACAA
Source organism: Oophaga sylvatica (assembly GCA_033576555.1). Lineage (NCBI taxonomy): Eukaryota > Metazoa > Chordata > Amphibia > Anura > Dendrobatidae > Oophaga > Oophaga sylvatica. The sequence continues at coordinate 72,912,018 of JARQOD010000001.1, read as the reverse complement.
TTTAACTTTTATCAACAATTTAAAATATTTACATACAGGGACCTTCCGGGTTATTTAAACTTCTTTGGCTGGGGTTTCCAGGTACCACCTGGGTTTCCTTTGATCTTGCCAAAAAATCCGCGGCACCCAAAGGACACCAGGACCTGATGACGTCTGGGGCCCCGTACATCAAGTCGTGACCCGCTTCTGGGTCTGTGTGGCCACCTCTTTCATCTTCCCGGGTTGGCATTTAGGGCGTACCACCCATTGTAACCCCAGTGTCGGGTGTAAGTCACCAAGTCTCCTGGCAACAGGTCCCTCCCGGGTGTCCTTCTGGGAGGTGAGTCTCCACGTCCCGCCGGGTCACAAAAACTTCTAAATAAAGTCCAGGCTCTTGGATGAAGCCCCAACCACCTTTCAATTTAAAGCTCCGTACTGCACCCTTACGCCGCGGCTCCCTCAGGGTTCCTTTATCCTTTCTCATCCGGTCCTTATCTGCCCGGTCCTTCTCCACCTGACGTTGGCAAAGTTTTAGGGTTTCTCGCTGCTCCCTTTGTCGCTCTGCTTCCCGCTCCCAACGTCTCCACTCTTCCTCCTGACGCCGGTTGAATTCTCCTCCACCAGCAGCTCCATGTCTCCACCACTCCACTGCAGCTTGCAATGTCCGGTTTGCGGCAGCTCTCCTGGCGCCCCCCAGTCCTGGCGGCGCTCCCCTGCGGAGGAAGCAGACGGCTCTAAATCAGATGACAGTCGGGGCTCCGGTACAGGCAGGTAGTGCTCTGGTGCCTGCGCGGCCTCCTCCATGAGGACGGGTGTCGCTTCTTCTGTCTCAGCGACGGGGGCAGACAGCGGGATCTGGGGTGCTGACGGTGCTGCGGTTTTTGCAGGAACGGGTGCCTCCACTGCGACAACGTCAACCGGATCACATTGCAAGGGCTCCTCTACTAGAACGGGTGCCTCACCTTCCGGTACAGACACTTCAGGTAAGAGGGATTGGCGCCGCTCCAAGTTTATTTTTAGGGCACGCCAGCTCGCTTCCATCCTGGCGACCTCCTCCCGGTGCCAGGCCAGGCCTCTTAGGGTATCCTCCGCTTCTTGCAGCGTAGGAGGGTTTACAGGCCGGGTGCCCAACTGTGATTCCGTGGCGATCGGGTCGCTTCCGTGGGGGGAGAGCTCTGACTGCTCCATCCCTTCACACTTCTGCTCGTGTCCATTAGCCATCTCTGCCAAGTCACATGTGTCATTAGCATCTGGAGAGGGCCCCTCTTTTGTAGGGAGGCGGGACCTTCGTGTTAGTTTCTGCACACTGAGGAGGATGAGGAGGCGGAACTCCAGAGCTGTGGGGCACGATCTTACATTGCAGTAACATTTACACTGGTCGGCCATCGTTTTCACGCCACTGAGTGAGTGTACACCCACGAAGAGCACGCCTTTCTTCTTCACCAGTGCCTCGTCGTGACGCAGATATGGCGGAAAAAATTGGCAAATACATTCTCTGATGATTTTAGCAATTCTCAAGCACAGAGTCTATTTTACTATGTAGAAGTGTATAAACTATAAATATATGTTTATATATATATGTCACAATGACATGTATATATATATATATGTATTCTATGTGTGTATATTTTGTGTTTACAACGAAAGAAAGGTTTTTTTTTGTTGCGATATTTTGTTCCCATAGACTTACATGGGACATCCGCTATCGGAATCGGATATCGGCGATATTTAGTGATATCGGTTATACCATTCCGATCCGATATTTTTCGATATCGAGCAGTATCGCTCAACACTAGTAGTGACCTAAATACATATAGGATTTTGGGCAGGATATAGGACTTAAAAGTAATGATTTTACCCCACCATGAGAGACCTCTGTCTCCATATGTGGACATAGCATCAGATATGGTTTTGATAAGAGAAGCCAGGTTGAGAGGAATCAATGAGGAGATTTTATTGGAAAATTTTAGGCCCAGGTATATTATATGGTTAAATGACCAACTCCAAGACGAAATTTGTTCAATTTCTTCAATATCTGATTTGATTATATTTAATGGAAGAATTTTGGACTTGGATTCATTTATTTTAAAGTATGAAACTTTTGAGAACTTTGAAAGTAGATCTTGTATTTTTGTTATAGATATAAGGGGATTTGAAATTGTTAGAACTATGTCATTGGCAAAAAGGCCAATTTTATAGTCTTTAGAGCCAGATACAATACCATGGATATCTGGATCATCCCTTATGAGTTGGGCAAGTGGCTCAATGGCCATAACAAATAAGAGGGGTGAAAGTGGACATCCTTGCCTCGTGCCATTCGATATATTAAAGGAAGAGGATAGGTGATTGTTAACATATATCTTTGCAGTGGGATTAGAATAAAGAGCTGAAATACGGGAGAGGAGTTTCGAGTGAAAGCCAAATTTATGGAGAGTAGCGAATAGATAATCCCAATGCAGGCAATCGAAAGCCTTCTCAGCGTCGAGGGATATTATGGCAGCTTTAGTTTTTTTGGAGTTAATCAATTTTATGAGGTTGATCAGTCTCCTTGTACCGTCAACCGATTGCCTTTTGAGTACAAAACCAATTTGGTCATTCGAAATTATTTTAGGGAGGAGTTGGTTTAATCTGTCCGCTATAATCTTAGCATATAATTTAACATCAGTATTGATTAGGGAGATAGGTCTGTAGCTTTTCATTTGATTAGGGTCCGAATTAGATTTTGGTATGAGTACGATTGTAGCTTCTAGCATCTCACTAGGGAAATTTCCAGAATCTGATGCAGTATTAAAGATTTTTGTTAAGTGAGGGGACAACAAATGACCGAACGTCCGGTAGTAATCATTTTAAAAGGTTTTAAGTGATTGATGGCATTTAAAATTTATTTTTCAGTGAAAGGGGTAGAGAGGAAATCTATGCTTTCGGTATCTAACTTGGGGAGGTTTATGGAAGACAAAAAGGAATGTATATCCTGCTGTTTTGGAAGGGATTGGGGGGAGTCTTGTTTTAGGTTATAAAGATTGCCGTAAAACTCGGCGAACGCATTTGCGATGTCTTGGGGGTGAGACAGGGAAATACCTTTAGAAGAACAAATTGAGTCTATCCTATTTTTACACCTAAGTTTTTTGAGTCTATTGGACATATACCGAGAAGGGCGGTTGAGATTTGAATAATATTTGAATTTGGAGGATTTCAAGGCCGAATCATAAAAGAAGATCAATGCTCTGAGTTCCTGTCTGAGCTTAGAAAGTTCCAACTGTATGATGGGGCAAGGATGGGGGTTATTAGCTAGAAGAAATTATTTATTTTTGATGAGGCTTTGTAGGTTATATATTTTAGCTCTATTTGATTTTTTAACTTTTGAGGATATTTGGATAAGCAGACCCCTCAGGACAGCCTAATGGGCATTCCAACAGGAGTATGGACTTGAAAGGTCTGAACCGTTTTTATTGAAATAATTAGTGATGGCGGCTGAAATTTCAGATTTTATGTTAGGGATATGAAGAAGGGAGGAATTACATGTCCATAAAAATTGTTTTTGGGTGGCTGGGCCTCCTATGAACTCAGCAACTACTGGAGCATGATCAGAGATTGTTTTAGGTAGAATTCCCACTGAGGTGAATTTGGGGAGAAAAAATATATCCGTCAGGATCAAGTCTATCCTGGATGCTGAGCGGTGAGGGTCGGAGAAGTGGCTGAATTCTAAGGATGTCGAATTTAGGCAACGAAAGGTATCGAAGAGCTCTTTGCTATACAGCCATTTGTTAAGAGACTCCGTTTTGTGTCTATTTGGAGCTGTAGAGTCTAATTGGCTATTAGGGACCATATTGAAATCGCCGGAAAGAATCAGAGAACCTTTCTTAACCAAATTAATTTTCTTTACCAGCTTGTTTAGAAATTTGATTTGTCCTTTTGATGGGATGTAAACGTTCACCAAAGTATACTCAGAGTTATTTAATTTGCAAATTAAGATATGGAAGTGTCCTTTTTCGTCTATGACTTCATTAATGTATTTAAATGAGAGGGAGTTTCTTATTAACGTGAAGACACCTGCTTTCTTTTGGGTCCAGAGAACTCGAAAGCATAGGGAAAATTGTTATCTGAAAAGGAGGGGTGAGAGTTAGATTTAAATTTGGTTTCTTGGAGGCACACAACGTCAGAGAGGAAATTGTTAATTTCATGCCGGATTGAGAATCTTTTCCTAGGGCTGTTAAGACTCCTGACGTTGTATGTCGCCAATTTGAGACTCATGTTAAAAAGTATTGGTCACAGAGGAACAACCTGAAATGGACAAAGTTATTAAGAAGCTTTTTTGTGCTCAAAATGGACCTGTAATCACTATAAATTTAAACAAACAATAACAAATAACCTAAATAAATAACTTTACAACAAAACCAGGGTCCACCAGAAGGAGACCGCTTCAGCGGACTCTACTTTTTCCTTGGGGGAAAGTTTGTGAAAGACCACACCAGAGAACATCTTCGCGAAAGATGAGGGTAGAGAATGGAGACAAAACATAACAGCTATGGAGAGCACGGAGTGTCTAGGACCTGTAAAAGAAGGCCAAAGCAAGGTCAAACATAAGTTGATGAGAAAAAACTTCAACTGGCCAAACAAATCAAGTAGCAGGTCTAGCTCCATCAGCAGATGAGGATTTAATCCGAGGCTGAATGTTTATAGACTTTAAAAAATCTATGCCTTCATCTGGAGAGAGTAAGACGATAGTCTTTCCTCTATAATGAACGAGGAGTTTTAAGGGGAAGCCCCACTTGTACTGAATGTCGTTATCTCTCAATGGGATGGTAATTGCTGAAAACGATTTTCTTCCTTCTATGGTTGCTTTTGAAAGGTCAGCGTAAAATTTCAGGTGGGAGTATGGATCCGGAAAGCCTCCCTTTTCCCTGACTGTTGACTGGAGTAGATCCTTGACATGGAAAAAATGGATCATTAGCATAGTATCTCTTGGGAGATCTTTGGAGATGTGAGGAGGTTTAGGCAGTCTGTGGATCCGATCAATTATTAAATCTTGGTCAGTCAAAGATGGTATTATTTTTCTAAAGACTTTCTTAGTGTATTCCGCCAGGTTGTTGGGGGAGACAGATTCAGGAATACCTCTGATTTTAATATTATTTCGTCTATTTCGATCTTCCAAGTCGACTAGCTTTGTTTTCAGTTGATGGATTTCGGACTTGAACTTTAGGTTTTCCTGTAGGATGTCATCAGTTTTCCCTTCAACGGAGACTATTCTTGACTCCTGGATGTCAAGTTTTTTGTTGAATGACTCAAAAGTGTCCCTGAAAACTTTCATTTGGGAGTCAAGAGTTAATTTGAGGTTGTTGTTAATTTTATCGGCAAGGGTAGTCATGTAGAGTTCAATAGATTCAAAACCTGCAGTACCAGGAGGAGTACTTTCAGAATTATCTAATTTAGGTTTTGACTTTTTTGGACTTAAATTTGTCGAGGTGGAAGAAAGAGAGTCCTTTGAAATATCGCCCTTATGGTCATTTTGAGAAGATGTTTTCCCTCCCCACTCTCCAGGATTTCTCCGTTTTGAGGAGACAGAGGTATCCATGTCACATATGGTCCTATGAGGAGATCTGGATTTAATAGGGCTTAACCCATTGATAGAGTCAAGGGACAGATGATGTTTAAGATCAGACTCTCTGGAGACCCTTACGGGGATGGAGGAAGCTGAGGCAGCATTTTTTTGTTTTGGTTTAATATTCTTGTTCTGGCTCATTTTATTGAACACCTGTAAAGATGGAGACGTGAGGAAATAAAGCTGATGCCTCGGTTTAGTGAGGGCTTATAAGAGAGAGGAAAAAAAATGTAGTTTTCCCAGATATCAGGGAAGAACACTCAGGGGTAGACGAGAGGTATGCGTATATTGAGTCAGAAAATACTGTTCGTAATTATTATTCTCTCCCTCCTCTCACCTCCTTCTTCTTCTTTTAGTAATATTCTCCTAATCCTTATCCTGTCTGCCCCCCTTTTTATTTCTCTTGCTGTAATTCTTTTCTTCCTCTGCACTTCCTCCTCTCTCTTTTACTCCTATCCTTGCTTTATTTAAGCAATATCAAGAGGGTGTACTTTTGGAGGAGATAATCCAAAATGACTGTCGTGTGGATCCGAAAGATAAGGAAACCTGGCACTGCCCCAAAACTCTATATTTTATTAAGGGGTAAAGTTATCAGTTACTGTACCCGGCAACTGGGAGCTGAAATAGAGGGACACTGCTGAAACAGCAAATAACAACAGAAAAATATGATTCACAGGGAGCTCGTCAGAGTTTAGGATAACCAGGAGTTGAGATGAAGGGACGTGCCTGTGCAGAGCGCTGGTAAAGATAGCAGCGGATCCGCAATTGCAGATTCATCAAACTCGCAGTCTGTGAAGGGAGCTTGTAAAGGGAGCTTCAGCCTTAAAAACTGTTTCTATAGCCGAGAGGGACTCTGGAGCCAGCCGCTATCCACGGAAAGCGGCGGAACGGAACATCGGTTCCCAAGCTATGCGTTCGTTTCCAAGGAGCCTCGGGAATTCCAGTCAGAAACGAGTGTTTATGCGCCTGCGCACACAGATATAATAGCAGTTCTTACCGGAATCTCCGGTGATGAATCCCGGTGGTGAGGAGAATTTCTTCAACCGTCAGGGTATCCACTGTCTCTGACCCTCCACCCACAGGACCACCTGGTAACCGCAGTTCTGACAGGAAACAAGCGCCGCAGGGAGATGAGAGCTCAAGTACGGCCTGTCCTGAATGAAGCTGGCCTGGATTAGACTCCGTCAAATTCACAAATAAAAAAAAAAATTTTGTCCTAAAGTTGTTCTGTGTGACTAGATTGATAAATCTCCAAAACGTGAGGATCCAAAATGCTCCTTGAAGGTAGATAAAGGTTGATTTAGAAGAGGATTCACTGGAGCTAACAAACTACACGTCCATCTTCCTGTGCAGTCTAGGCCACGCCCCCACTGGTCCGCTATTTCAAGCCACCGGTCTGTAGTTGGCTCTGGAAGAAATTCTCCAACCAAAGAGTCCCACAGAGCACGACAAGTGTACTTTATTATCCCTGATAGCGTTGATATTCCCAAGCGATACTGGAAATGGAGCGATGACAGCGTTTCTCCAGTTGCCAGAAATCTGTAAACAAAATAGAAAAAATCAATTAGTTCACAATCACAGCATTACATAGCAGAACTCAGCTATAACTATTGGAGATACCAAAAATAAAAAAAATTAAAGGAAAGAAGCACAGTTTTTGACCATGTTTTATTGTACTGATATTACTTAGATTCCCTTGTTCTCCTGTGATTTAAAAAAATAATAACAACAATACAAGTGTGCTCAAGCAAACAAATCCAATACATATAGCTTACCTTATAGTGACCATGAGACGCTCCGCCGGAGAAATCGAGAAGCGACAATAGGTGTCGGATCTTCGGATTTGTTCTCCAACACGCTCCAGCAAACAGTCAAAATTCTCTTTCTTCATCGAAGATAGGCAAAAAATTTCTCAGGGTTTTCTCTCAGCTCCATGTTCAGTGTAGAATACACACCACGGGTTAGTCTCTGTGCTGTGATGGGGTGGATCCACATACGGCGTCGTCGGTGGCGCTGACGCATAATGCGCTGCTCGATCTTTCTCTCATTCTCCATAACGATAATCTTCAAGCGATTCGCCTCCGCTGTAAAATCCACCAGATTCTTGAATATATTTCCAATAATAACATCCATGTTCGCCAATCACTTGCTACTTGCTCTTCTCTCCAACCTGCACTTGCTCCTCTACAACCTGTCAAAGATGGGCTGTAGGAACAGTGTATATATAGGATTACAGTAGCCAATCATGTTTGGAACCCCAAAAAAGGTAGTTTTTAAAAACCGGATCCGGCGTAATCTATCGATAACCGGATAAAAAACCGGAGACACCGGATGAGACGGATCCGGTTTTTGTTCGGATGCCCGAGACGGATCCGGCGAAAAACCGGATGCATCTCATCCGGTTTTACATACTAGTTGCAAAACGCCGATGGCGCCGTCAGGCGCAAAACGGATGTGTGAAAGAGGCCTTACTGTGATCTGATTCTCTCATAGCTGAGGAGAAGACAGAGAACTTAATTTGTCATTCTTCTCCATTCTCTGTGTACTCAGAAATTGAACTGCACTCAGATGACATCCAACTGCAGGCTGATGTTTCACATGCGCTCATTGACTTGTATGGGTGTAAGTGATCTGATTATGAGACGCACTCGATCTCCACTGCCCCATAGTACAGTCATGGCCAAAAGTTTTGAGAATGACACAAATATTATATTTTCACATGATCTGCTGCCCTCTGGTTTTTATTGTGTGTTTGACAGATGTTTTATCACAGACAGAAATATAATAATTGCAAACATATGAGTAACAAAAGCTTATATTGACAGTTAGAATGAGTTAATGCAGCAAGTCAATATTTGCAGTGTTGACCCTTCTTCTTCAGGACCTCTGCAATTCTCCCTGGCATGCTCTCAATCAACTTCTGGACCAAATCCTGACTGATAGCAGTCCATTCTTGCACAATCAATGCTTTCATTTTGTCAGAATTTTTAGGTTTTTGTTTGTCCACCTGTCTCTTGATGATTGACCACAAGTTCTCAATGGGATTAAGATCTGGGGAGTTTCCAGGCCATGGACCCAAAATCTCTATGTTTTGTTCCCTGAGCCATTTAGTTATCACCTTTGCTTTATGGCAAGGTGCTCCATCATGCTGGAAAAGGCTGTAATGTATGTGGTACAGTTTCATATAGCGTCTTGTGCTTGGGTGCGATGAAAATACTTGAGACACAGGTTGATAAAGAAAGTCTTGTATTGCTTCATACAAATTGGCAAAAATAAACACACAGGTTGCAAACACAGAAGCAGGAGACACAGCAGGCCAGAGTAATCTAAGCTCAGCAATAACTCTCCACAACAGATTCAGATCTTCTTCTCTGTTACCGCAAGTCCATGCAAACGTGAGGCTCTCAAGAGCAGAGTTCAGAGTCCACAAGTGCTTCAGAGTTCCTCAGTAGGAATGGCTGGAGTACAAGGTCCAAGGCTTCAGGAGTCAGAACACAGGTTCACTGCAGGCTAGATTCTGAAGCACTGATTGCTCAGCTGTGGCTGTTTAAGAAGCAAACGGAGAGAATCAGGGCGGGAACATGCAAGCTGGAAAACTCCATTTTGACTGAGGGCAAGATAGCTGCAGCAAAACAGAAAGCAAAATGGCCGACGAACAAACTGAGTTTCAGAAACAGATACACAGAACCTTACATTACTCCCCCCTTAGGGACAACCTCCGGATGACCTCAGACCAGGCTTGTGTGGGTACCTCTGATGAAACTGACGGAGCAAGCGAGGAGCATTAACGTTATTGACTGGCTCCCATGAGTTGTCCTCCACTGGGTAGCCCTGCCATTTAATCAGATATTGTAACTGATTTCTATACAACCTGGAATCTAAAATCCTTTCCACCACAAATTCCTCCTGACCATCGACTAGCACTGGGTCAGGGCAAGGAGAAGAACGTCCAGGAAACGTATTGGGTGTCGCAGCCTTTAGTAGGGATACATGAAAGACAGGGTGGATTCTCATAGTTCTGGGCAATTGAAGACGACAAGCAACGGCACTTATAATTTTACTGATTTTATAGGGTCCAATGTACTTATGTCCCAACTTAGACGATGGAATCCTTAACTTAAGATTTCTGGTTGACAGCCAGACCAGGTCTCCTACCTTAAAAGCTGGTGCAGGTTTACGAAATTTATCTGCTGCCTTCTTGTACCTTTCCTGAGCCGATTCCAGATTCTCCTTTAGAAGATCCATATTCTTCTGTAAAGTCGTGACTCTTTCAGCCACTGCTGGCAAAGGCGTCTCTATGGGAAATCGTGGTAGAATGTTAGGATGATAACCTAGATTAGAGTAAAAGGAGACTGTTTAGTGGAGGCACTCTGAGAGTTGTTATAAGAGAACTCAGCCAATGGAAGTAGATCCACCCAATCATCCTGTAGGTGGCAGATAAAGCAGCGGAGATACTGCTCCAGGGTTTGATTGGTTCGTTCGGTTTGTCCATTAGTCTGGGGATGAAAAGCAGAAGAAAGGTTTACTTTAATGTCCAATGCTGCACAGAAATTTTGCCAAAACCTAGAAGTGAATTGCACCCCTCGATCCGAAATAACCTCATCCGGTACTCCATGTAAGCGAAACACATCTTTAATCATCAAATCTGATGTCTGTTTTGCAGTGGGTAAGCCGACACAAGGGATAAAATGAGCTGCCTTTGTTAGACGGTCAACCACCACTAGAATAGTGTTCTTCCCTTGAGAGGTTGGTAATTCCACAATGAAGTCCATAGAAATGGATCCCCACGGGCGGGACGGGGTGGGAAGAGGCTGTAACAGACCAGTTGGTGAAGAGCGAGGTGTTTTGCATCTTGCACAAACCTCACACGAAGTGACATAGTCCAAAACATCCTTCCTACAAGTGGGCCACCAAAAGAAACGAGAAAGAAATTCCTGTGTCTTTAGAATTCCTCTATGCCCGGCTATTTTGGAATCGTGAATGAGTTGCAATACTCTCAATCTGACTGTTTCAGGTATATACAGACGTTGTCCCAGAATCCACACACCATTCTTAAAGACAAGACTTACGTCCCTTGGGGGTTGAGCCAAAAAGAATCCGCATGGTATGCTTCCTTGATGTCTTTAATTAGGTCTTGATGATGAATCACTCCTAGGAATCTAGAGTCAGGAAGAATAGTCTTAGGAGGAGTAATTGGACGTGTCTCTGCTGAGTAAATCCTAGAGAGTGCATCAGCCTTTCCATTGCGCGATCCTGGTCTATAAGAAATAATAAAATTAAATTGGTTTAAGAAAAGATTCCAGCGAGCCTGGCGAGGAGTCAGGCACTTAGCCGACCTGATAAACTCAAGATTACGATGGTCTGTCAGAACGACTATTTGCTGTGCAGCTCCTTGAAGAAGGTGTCTCCATTCTTTGAAGGCGGCAATAATGGCCAACAACTCTCTATTGCCCACATCGTAGTTCTTCTCAGCCGAAGACAACTGCTGGGAAAAGAAGGCACAGGGATGCAAGACATTCTTCTCACCTGTTCTCTGAGAGAGTATAGCTCCCACGGCACAGTCTGAAGCATCCACCTCTATTATGAAGGCAAGCTCTGGGTTGGGATGTACTAGGATAGGTGCAGTGGTAAATTTATCTTTTAGACGGGAAAATGCTTCCTGGGCTTGGGGAGTCCAGGAGAACTTAGACTCTTTCCGGGTAAGTTGGGTGATAGGTGACACTACCTCAGAGAAATTTCTAATGAAACGTCTATAGAAGTTTGCAAACCCGATGAAGCGCTGTACCTCCTTCACATTTCTAGGACTTGGCCAATCATTGATGGCTTGGGTTTTACTTCCATCCATACTAATTCCTTGTGTAGACAGTACATACCCCAGAAATTGAATTTCGGTCTTATGGAATTCACACTTTTCAAGCTTGATGTAAAGATGATTTTGTCTTAGACGTTCCAAGACCATTCTCACATGTCCATGATGTTCCTCTGTGGAGTTAGAAAAAATTAAAATATCATCCAAATAAATTACCACGAATGTATCCAGGAGATCCCTGAAGATGTCATTCACCAAGTGTTGGAAAGTGGCTGGGGCGGTACTCAGACCAAAAGGCATAACTAGATATTCAAAGTGTCCATAGCGTGACCTGAATGCAGTCTTCCATTCATCCCCAGGTCTAATACGGACTAAGTTATAGGCCCCACGAAGATCTAGTTTAGAAAAAATTTTGGCATGTCGCACTCTCTCCAATAACTCAGGGATTAAAGGCAATGGATAACGGTTTCTAATAGTAACCTTATTGAGTTCCCTATAGTCTACGCATGGTCTCAGGGATCCATCTTTCTTCTTTACAAAGAATATGGGTGCCCCTGCAGGAGATGAAGAGGGGCGTATGAAGCCCTTGGCTAGATTTTCGTCTATGTACTCTTTTAAAGCCTTCAGCTCGGGCCCCGCCAGGGGGTAGATCTTACCAAAAGGTATCTCTGCTCCAGGCAATAATTCAATTGGACAATCATATGGAAGGTGAGGAGGAAGCTGGTCAGCGTTCTTCTTGTCACATAAATCCACATAGTCCTGGTATACAGCTGGTAGTTCAGGGACTGACATGGTTCCTTTAGGAACAGAGCAAGCTGAAATTTTTGGACTCATCTGTTTCTCTGGAAAGTGTAATTCCTTGGTCTCCCAGTTAATGGTAGGATTCTGAGCCTGCAGCCATGGTAGCCCTAGAATAATGGGAAAGTGAGGAGAAGAGATAAGCATAAAGGACAGTTTCTCTTGATGATCTTTACCCATAAGAACCTTTAAAGGCTCTGTTTCCTGATCCACTGGTCCAGAGGTCAGCAGGGAGCCATCCACAGTTTCCATCTGTACTGGAGTAGCCTTCTTCACTGAACGTATTCCCTGTTTCAGAGCAAAGGAGACATCCATAAAATTTCCACTTGCACCTGAGTCGATCATAGCAGAGCTAGACACCCAGGCTGAGTCAACCCAGAGTTTGATGGAAAGAAAACAGTGAGAATTGTTTTTTTTTACAACTCAGCTGGGACACCGCTGAGGAAACTTGAAAGATGGCAGCATTTACACAGTCAACGTCCTCAGAGGTAACGGAGTTTAAGTCCGAGAAATCAAGATCTGTTGCTGCAGATCTCTCTGGAGCCTGAGGCTCGGACCTGACAGATCCCCTCTCGCAACACTCACAATGAATGAGTGCTGCAGTAGTCTTGCGAGAACGGCTGGGGCAGTTAATAATAAAGTGCCCTGACTTACCACAATAAAAACATAGATTCTCCTTAAAACGATGTTCCTTGCGTGCATCACTAACCCGTCGTAGTAAAGAGTCTACCTGCATGGGTTCAGGTTCAGGTTCCCGTGTAATCCTATTCAAAGGTTCCTTAGCTGGAGAGGAAGGTAGGAAAAGGTTAGTACGATTGCTTTCGAACCATCTCTCTTGCCTGCGTTCAGTTAAACGAGTATCAATACGGATGCAGTAGTTAATAAAGTCACCTAACGCAGTGGGAGGGTCGGCACGAGCAAGTTCATCCTTAATCAGTGGGGATAACCCCTTTCGAAAAATAGATTTTTTGGCGGAATTGTCCCAGGTGGTATCAAGGGCCCATCTCCTGAAATCCAAGGCATATTCAGCTACCGAGTGCTTACCTTGGCGCAAAGCTAACATGGCTGCTTCAGCTGTTGCACCTCGATTGGGGTCATCAAACACCTGCCCCATGGCTGAAATAAAATCATCAAGGTGATTCAAACAATCATCCTCAGTCTCAATCAGAGGGTTTGCCCACATCAAAGCCTTGTTGGTAAGCAACATAATTATAGTAAGCACCTTAGATCGTTCAGTAGGAAATTGTGAAGCATGTGCAGAAAAAAAAGATTGCATTGATTAACAAATCCCCTGAATTTTTCACGTTCACCACCAAAACGAAAAGGGGCAACTTGGGAATCCCAGAACTCGGGGCCACGGCAGGAGCCTGGACTCGCCCCTCCAGAACCTCAATCCTGGCTCGCAAATCCTGGGTAGTCTGTCCAACCACTTGCAAATTGTGATTATTTAGGTCCTGAAGATTTGTAAAACGGGTCTTTATATTCTGCAAATCTGCAAGGATATTATCAGTCACTCCGCAAAGTTCCTTTATGCGGGCCTCCATTTTCCAGATCTTTTAAGACAGGATACTGGAAGAAGAGGAGAAAAAAAAAAAAAAAACAATAGTGTTCACCTGTGGCAACACTGAAGAAAGAAAAAACTTTAAGGGAACTGCTCACCTGGAATGGTTGTGAGAAGTCACAACCACTATCATCACAGAAAGCTTTCAACCAGACATCTGATATCCAGAGTTTCAGCAGACAAAAAGAGAAGAGAAAAAAAAAAAAAAAAAACAATAGTGTTTACCTGTGATAACACTGCAGAAAAAAAACTTAAGGGAATTGCTCACCTGGAATGGTTGTGAGAAGTCACAACCACTGTCATCACAGAAAGTACAACCGGACATCCGATATCCACAGTACAGCAGACAAGCCTTTCCAGACCCAGCAGACACTAACGTTTGGCTTCAGAATCTTGTAATGTATGTGGTACAGTTCATATAGCGTCTTGTGCTTGGGTGCGATGAAAATACTTGAGACACAGGTTGATAAAGAAAGTCTTGTATTGCTTCATACAAATTTGCAAAAATAAACACACAGGTTGCAAACACAGAAGCAGGAGACACAGCAGGCCAGAGTAATCTAAGCTCAGCAATAACTCTCCACAACAGATTCAGATCTTCTTCTCTGTTACCGCAAGTCCATGCAAACGTGAGGCTCTCAAGAGCAGAGTTCAGAGTCCACAAGTGCTTCAGAGTTCCTCAGTAGGAATGGCTGGAGTACAAGGTCCAAGGCTTCAGGAGTCAGAACACAGGTTCACTGCAGGCTAGATTCTGAAGCACTGATTGCTCAGCTGTGGCTGTTTAAGAAGCAAACGGAGAGAATCAGGGCGGGAACATGCAAGCTGGAAAACTCCATTTTGACTGAGGGCAAGATAGCTGCAGCAAAACAGAAAGCAAAATGGCCGACGAACAAACTGAGTTTCAGAAACAGATACACAGAACCTTACAAAGGCATTGTTGATCGCCAAACTGCTCTTGGAGGGTTGGGAGAAGTTGCTCTTGGAGGACATTCTGGTACCATTCTTTATTCATGGCTGTGTTTTTAGGCAAGACTGTGAGAGAGCCGATTCCCTTGGCTGAGAAGCAACCCCACACATGAATGGTTTCAGGATCCTTAACAGTTGGCATGAGACAAGACTGGTGGTAGCGCTCACCTTGTCTTCTCCGAATGAGGCGTTTTCCTGATGTCCCAAACAATCGAAAAGGGGATTCATCAGAGAAAATAACTTTACCCCAGTCCTCAGCAGTCCACTGCCTGTACCTTTTGCAGAATATCAGTCTGTCCATGATGTTTTTTCTGGAGAGAAGTGGCTTCTTTGCTGCCCTCCTTGAGACCAGGCCTTGCTCCAAGAGTCTCCGCCTCACAGTGCGTGCAGATGTATTCACATCTGCCTGCTGCCATTCCTGAGCAAGCTCTGCACTGCTGGTTGCCCGATCCCGCAGCTGAAACACTTTTAAGAGACGGTCCTGGCGCTTGCTGGTCTTTCTTGGGCGCCCTGAAGCCTTTTTGGCAACAATGGAACCTCTCTCCTTGAAGTTCTTGATGATGCGATAGATTGTTGACTGAGGTGCAATCTTTCTAGCTGCGATACTCTTCCCTGTTAGGCCATTTTTTGCATTGCAATGATGACTGCAAGTGTTTCTTTAGAGATAACCATGGTTAACAGAAGAGAAACAATGATCCCAAGCATCAGCCTCCTTTTAAAGTGTCCAGTGGTGTCATTCTTATTTAATCATGACAGATTGATCTCCAGCCATGTCCTCATCAACACCCACACCTGTGTTAATGGAGCAATCACTGAAAAGAGGTTAGCTGGTCCTTTTAAGGCAAGGCTGCAATGATGTTGAAATGTGTTTTGGGGGATAAAGTTCATTTTCTAGCCAAATATTGACTTTGCAAGTAATTGCTGTTAAGCTGATCACTCTTTATAACATTCTGGAGTATATGCAAATTGCCATTAGAAAAAGTGAAGCAGTAGACTTTGTAAAAATTAATATTTGTGTCATTCTCAAAACTTTTGGCCATGACTGTATAACATTGGGTTGAGTGCTATCTAATAAAACATCGGATAACACTTGGCAGAGTTATACGCTAGTGTGAAAGAGACCTTAAACATAATTTATGGACATCTATGGTTTGATTTTTTTATGTGGATTGGATGGGTTGTTACTAGTGATGAGCGAGCACTAAAATGCTCGGGTGCTCGTTGCTCGGGTCGAGCAAATTGAAATACTCGGGTACTCGGACAGAACAACGAGACCAATGTAAGTCTGTGGGAGACCCGAGCATTTTTGCCGTGATCCCCCCCCGGGGGTCCTGTTAAGGTCTAAATACGTCTGAAAATGATGGAAATACTGCTCAAATGACACGGAGACATCATGGGCCCCCGGAAGCATTCCTGACTCCTAGTTCACAGCTCTAAACAATGTTGCCAGAGTTTCATGCCATTTGCACTAAAAAACATACCAAAACAAAACCAAAAGGGATTTTGCTGGGAAATATGTTAAGGTACATCCTTTCCAGGTTAATGACTTGTATATAAGGCAAAATAAATAACCCCAGACCAAAATGTTCCTCCACCACTTGGGCTATGTTCAGACACAGCGTTTTTGAAGCGTTTTTCAACTTTAATATTACTTTCAACCAAAACAAATGCATTCACTGGGAAATGTCATTGTAACATTTAACAACCCTAGCTGGCCATGTGGTGTGTGACACATAAGCAGACTCATCTTGTTTCATTTATGAAGGAGGGACTCTTAAAGTCACGGAGCCTATTTTTACAGGGGCATCAGGCAGCATTAATCTGCTTAAAGAGCCATTATTAAACAGTGGGTCTCCGAAACTGTTATAGCCTATGCAGTGAGTGGATGAGCTGCCAAGAATTACGAGGCACCCCGATACCCCTTTGATGAGGTGTCCAGGAGGGCCTCCATAAGATATGTTGCATTGAATGCAAGGCCTGCCCTGGTACCAAGTCATATGCACCCCAATAAGCCTTTGAACCCAGGTACTAGATGGGCCCAGGAAAATCCACTTCACATTATTCATTTTGTACTCCCATTATGTTTTTTTTTCAGTGACTGTAAGGCCTGCCCTGCTACCAAGTCATATGTACCCCAATAACCCCAATCCCCCCTTGGAAGAAACATGGAGGAGGGCCTCATAAAAAAATTTCCCATTAAAAAGGAGCGGGTCTCCTAGACTTGGAATGCCCATTCACTAAGTGTGTTGGTTGGCAAACATTTTCCCCTGTGGGGTACACCTCAACCTTTTCCATAACAAGTATTTAACACACAGCAAAAACACCCACCCTTGTTAGGATTTTGACACTGGCTGTTGCAGCACAGAACACGTTAACCTTGGTGACCTAGTGGCAGCGGATGATGAGACGTGGAGGAATGCCTGATTAAAAACTAGGCCCAATTTAAAGGAGCGGGTCTCCTAGACTTGGAATGTCCATACACTTAAGGCACTGCCACACTTAGTGATTGCACCAGCGATCACGACAACGACACGACCTGGCGAGATCGCTAGTGCGATCGCTATGTGATCGCTAGTTAGATTCCAAACACAACTCATCAGCCATCTGTATAACGACCTCTGCGGTCGTTGGGAAAACCTAGTCCCACCTGCGATGCTGGTGAAGTCGTTCATAAAGGGTGTCACACTCAGCGATTCAGGCTCACCAGCGGGACAGCAACGACCAAAAAATGGCTCAGAACGTTCATAAGTGATCAGCGACATCTCAGCAGGGGCCACATCGCTGCTACATGTCACACAGCTAAGTCGCTAACGAGATCGCTACTGCGTCATAAATGGTGACGCAGTAGCGATCTTGTTAGCGATCTCGCTTAGTGTGGCATACCCTTTAGTGTATGAGCTGTCAAAAATTTCCCCTTGGGGGTTTATATATTTTTTGTATTTTGGTGACGGGCATCATAACACCCTTGCCAAAACATAGAGTGGCCGGACCATGACTGAATACATTTACCCTGGTGTTCAAGTGGTGGTGGACGGTGAGGATGAGGAGAAGGAGGAGGAGGACACCAACTAGCCAAAGGAAGCGTATATCCATGTTTGGTTGTGAAGAGGTGCATAGGAATACACCTCCCAAAGAAACACTACATTGGAGTTTATGCTTTGCTGTCACCATTTGGTGGTGTCGAGAAGTCAGGACCAATCCATCCCTTGTTCATTTTTATAAGAGTCAGCCTGTCTGCATTTTCCGTAGAAAGGCGAATGCGCTTATCTGTGATAATGCCACCAGCAGCACTAAAAACCCGCTCGGACAAAATGCTAGCTACAGGGCAGGCCAGGACCTCCAAGGCGTAGAGAGCCAGCTCATGTCACGTGTCCAGCTTGGATACCCAATAATTAAAAGGCACAGAGGAATCACGGAGGACGTTGGTACAGTCAACAAGGTACTCCCTCTGCATTTTAGAGAAGATTGCATTCCTTATCAGATTAACCCATGCCTCAGTGCATGGGGGATGGGACAGTCTTAGAAAACTGTCCCAGAACTTTGCCAGTGTTCCCCTGCCTCTACTGGAGTGGACTTGTGTCTGTCTAATTTGTCCTGCTTGGTTGGCAAAAAAACTGTTATCTCTGCCGCCAGCGTTTTGAGATGGGAATTTTTTAATAATTCTGCAACAATGGCCATATGGTACTGCACCATTTTGGTACACCTGTCTGCCTCTGGAACAAGAGATTGAAAGTTATCCTTGTACCGTGGGTCTAAAAGAGTCACTAGCCAGTAATGACTGGTACCCAATATTTTGACAATACAAGGGTCAAGGCAGCGCAACATAAAGTCAGCCAAGCGTGCCAGACTGGTAACGGGCAAGACTTCCGTGTCCTCACCAACAGGACAACTGACCAAGGTGTCCTCCTCCTCCTCCTCTTCTTCCCTGTCCTCAGGCCATCCAAGCTGAACAGACTGTGAGTCGCACGTAGCCAGGGCCTGTGGGGTACTCGGCACCGAGCCCGTTTACTTCACTGGGGGATGTCACGGGTAGCACAGCTCGGTCCGTTGCCCTGGGCGCTCACTAAAAAGGGGATATTTACAGGGGATTATAAGTTTGTAGAAATGTTCGTGACGCCACCTGTGGTTCCTGGTCAAGATGACCAGCGCTGCAGGGTAGATCCTCTGAGGGGTTGTTACTGGG
The DNA here is from genome assembly GCA_033576555.1 of Oophaga sylvatica. Classification (NCBI taxonomy): domain Eukaryota; kingdom Metazoa; phylum Chordata; class Amphibia; order Anura; family Dendrobatidae; genus Oophaga; species Oophaga sylvatica. The sequence goes on along the minus strand of JARQOD010000001.1, from coordinate 72,893,123 downwards.
CAGCAAGGTGTTAAGTCTCCCACAGGCGAGACTGATCCCTCAGGGTATATGGCGGTGTAATATAGGGGTGCAGGAGCAATAAGGCAGACACACACAAGAAAGTCTCTTTCTGTACCTTTACTGATGGTGAAATTGTAGGCACGACCCGGGAAGCTGTCAGGGTGGAGGATGCACGTCCAGTAATCCCACTTAGTAGGTGTAGGGCCTCCTTACTCCTTTAAGTGTGTGAGTTTCTGACTTGCATAAAACAAAGCCTAACTCCGTCTTCTCAGCTACGCCCGGCTGACCTTGTAGTGAGGCCTTCCTGTGGACAGAACTGTCTCTATATGGCTGATCAGGCCAGACTCCTGTTTTCCTGACCCGGTTACGTATCAGCACTGTTGGGCCCCTGCGACCTGTAGTCCAGCAGGGTCTCCGGTGTCTCCTACTAGTCGTGCAGATGCTGGCAAGCGCGGACCCGGTGTCCGGTGGTGCAGAGTGGAGGTAAGCTGTAAATGCTGGTTAACCTCTGTCACTCTCTCTCTCTTCTTTCTTCCACCTGCCTTTCATCCTACTCTCACCACTATCGTAAGCACAAGCTAGCAGCAGATGTCAGCTTTCTTTATCTTCACTGCTCTCCAAGCGTCGGCACGCTTACTCACTAAAACGCTCACTGAAGGTCTCTCAGTAAACTCAATTTTGACCAGGCTAAGTGGTAATCTTTCCCACTACTACTGGACTCCACTCCTAATCTGAGTGTTTGCTGAAGTCTTCAGGCTTTCTCTTTCTGGCTAGTCTTTCCCTCTCAGCTCGTCTGAGGTAACTGCCGTTCTGACTGGAATCTCTCACACTACAAAAACATGGCACTCAAAGAACTGGTATGAATGTAGGTGCACAAATAGTAGAATCAAAACAAAACTTGGCACTCAAATGTTGAATAATAGACCAAAAAGAAGGTGATTGTTGCTGTGGTTTTTTTTCTTTTTTCTTTTATTTGCATCCGTGAAAGATAAAAGTGATGTACATAACAGATGAACGTTTTCGGCTATATAACATCAGCCTTCCTCAGACAATATGTACAAGTTTGCACTGTAATATATCAAGACAACACAAAAAAACATTGTGAGTACATAAAAAGATGCAAAAATGAGAGCAACAATTGCAACATAACAGAAACATATTGATTATAATTAGACATGTCAATCAAAAGTGTAGAATCTCACACGGCTCATTTATCCAGAGGTGCTCAGTGAACGTTTGAGAAAGTTTCGTTAAGGACATACTTTGTAATACCACAAAGACTGAAGAGAGTAAGTAGATATGAGCCAAATACCGAAAAAGGATATAGAGATCACCTAGTCAAAGTACTGTGATCTATCCAGTCGTATAATATATACGGAGAGCAACACCTGTAATGGAATAGCAGTTTTTTACTATGCAGTGATACTCACAATGTTTTTTTGTGTTGTCTTGATATATTACAGTGCAAACTTGTACATATTGTCTGAGGAAGGCTGATGTTATATAGCCGAAAACGTTCATCTGTTATGTACATCACTTTTATCTTTCACGGATGCAAATAAAAGAAAAAAACCACAGCAGCAATCACCTTCTTTTTGGTCTATTATTCAACATTTGAGTGCCAAGTTTTGTTTTGATTCTGGAATCTCTCACAGTCTGCTCTAATCTCCTCTGCTGAGGTAAAACTTACACTCTGAGGTAAAACCAACGACTAGCTAACTCTCAGCTAGACTGCCTTCATCTCTCTGCTGTCGTCTCCAAGGGCTCCCTCTGGTGGCACCAGGAAAATGTGGAGTGTTGTGTGCTTATGGGTTGTTGTGGGTTTACCTTTCGTGCATCTTCCAGGGTAACATGTGGCTCCAGTCACAGCTGGGCTACACAACTGTATGACAGTTGTCGTTGTAGTCTCGTCTACAGTGCATGAAAGTAGCTTCTGTTCTTCCTCCTCCTCCTCTTCCTCATTGTCATCCAATCCTCGTTGGGATGACACAAGGCTGGACTGTGTGTAATCACCCTGTATGGTTCCTTGATCCATATCCTCATGCTCCGCCTGCAATGCCTCCTCTTTCATTGTGAGCAGAGAGCTTTTCAGAATGCAGATGAGCGGGATGGTGATGCTAATTATGGCGTCATCGCCACTCACCATCTTGGTGGACTCCTCAAAGTTTTGGAGGATGCTACATATGTCTGACATCCATGTCCACTCCTGAGGTCTTATGTGTGGAGTCAAACCTTACAAACGACTGTCTAGTTGATGCTGGCATTCAACAACTGCCCTCTTCTGCTCACAAATCCTTTCTAACTTATGCAGTGTAGAGGTCCAGCGCGTGGGGACATCACACACCAGTGGGTGAGCCTGAATCTGCAATCGTGCTGAAGCACGGCAAGGGTGGCTGAAGCTGTAGCTGACTTTCTAAAATGTGCACACAGGCGGCGTACTTTAACCAGCAGATACGGCAGCTCCGGATAGTTTTTTAGAAAACGTTGAACAACGAGGTTCAACACATGGACCAGGCACGGTACGTGTGTTAGTTCGCCTTGCCTCAAAACCGCCACCAGGTTCCTGCCATTGTCACACACAACCATGCCTGGCTGGAGATTTCGTGATGTCAGCTACACATCTGCCTGCTCTTTCAGAGCTGTCAATAACTCTCCAGTATTGTGCGGTTTGTCACCTAAGCAAATTAGCTTCAGCACAGCCTCTTGCCGCTTTGCTTTGGCAGTGCTGCAGTGCTTCCAGCTTGTGACTGATGTACTCATTTCTGACATGGAGGCTGAAGAGGAGGAGGAGCTGCGGGAGTTGTACACAGTGGGGCAACCCTGATTGACGTAGGTCCCACGATCCTTGGCGTCGAGAGGACGTGTTCCATCCCAAGGTCTGACTGGGTACCGGCTTCCACTACGTTAACCCAATGTGCCATCAGCGAGATGTACTGTACCTGGCCACAGCCACTTGTCCAGGTGTCCGTGGTTAGGTGTACTTTCCCAGTAACTGCATTGTTGAGGGCACGGGTAATGTTGTGAGACACGTGCTTGTGTAATGCCAGGACGGCACCGCGGGAGAAATAGTGGTGGCTGTGGACAGAGTACCTTGGATGGCCACCGCCATCAGGTTGTGAAAGCTTCCGTCTCCACGAACCTAAAAGGCAAAATTTCGACCGCAAGCAGACGAGAAATATGAGAATTGAGTACCGTGGCCTATGAGGCGTTGGCTGCGTATTTCCGCTTACGTTCCACTGACTGGGGTATGAACAACTGAAGACTGCGCTGTGACAAGGACGTGGACGTGCTTGATGATGGTGCTATTTGACTGTGGTCAACGGCAGGTGCAGGGCAGGAGGCATCTTCGCATCCACCGTGGACAGGGGATTGGCTTGCATGCACAACAGTGGAAGAAGCAGTGGTGTCACCCACAGATACTGTTTCTAGAGCCTAGGGTTGGGCCCACAAAGTCGGGTGCTTTGCTGCCATGTGCCATGTGCCTGTGAGCCGCCCTCCCAGAGCAGTGGGGTACTCTTTGGAATGTCTTTGCGGCTGTCTCTGATCCTTGACAGTTGCGACCACCAGGAACCTGGAGTAGTGATCCACCATGGTCAGGGCATAGAAGTATCCTGACTGGCTGGGTGACAACTTGACATGGTCCAGGGCCACGATCTCTAAGGGTCGAGTCACCTTGATGGATTGTAGGGGTGCCTTCTGACTGCTGTAGTCTTTTCTTCTGAGGCCACAGGGTCCACAGTTCTGGCACCACCTCTCAATGGAGCTGCGCATTCCCACCCAGTAGAAATGACACTTCAACATGGTCTCCAGCTTCTTCCAGCCAAAGTGCCCTGCTTGATCGTGGTAGGCTTCCAACACCATCTGGATGTCTGCTCTGGGGACTACTATCTGCCAAACCATCTCGTGGGTTCTTGGATTGACGTACCTCCGGCACAGCTTCTCACGATAGATAAACAGCCGGCTTCTCTCATTCCACAGTTGCTTTGCTTGTGGAGACGCATCCTTCTCCAAGGAGGAACCTTCTTGAGTTATCAGCTCCTTGATACGGCTGACAACTGGATCGCTGTCCTGAGTCTCCTTCCAGCTGTGGTGTGGTAAAGGATTTAACGTCTTACCACGCTGCCTCCTGCAGGCTCGTTGCTCGTGGATCATCCCATTACTGTGAAAGGCAGGTAGTTCAATCTCTTCCAGGTCGTCCTCTTCTTCCTCTGTGTTCGACTCATGAGGCATCCTGGACAGGGCATCAGCGTTGGCATTCTTGCGGCCCGCTCGGTACTTGATTGTGTATTGGTAGTTTGACAGCCGAGCCATCCAGCATTGTTCCATGGCTCCCAGCTTAGCTGTTTCAAGATGCGTCAAGGGGTTATTATCAGTGTAGGCCGTGAACTTTCTGGAGGCTAGGTAGTGCTTGAACCTTTCAGTAATGGCTCAGACCAGTGCCAGGAACTCCAACTTGAAGCTGCTGTAGTTCTCTGGGTTCCTCTCGGTCGGGCGGAGTTTCTTGCTTGCATAGGCGATGACTTTCTTTAGGCCATTTTGCTTCTGACTGAGGACAGCTCCCAATCATTCATTGCTGGCATCAGTATACAGCAGGAACGGTTGACAGTAGTCAGGGTAGGCTAGGATCTCGTCACCTGTCAGGATCTCCTTCATTTCTTTGAATGCCTCAGCCTGTTCTTCACCCCAGTGGAACGGAGAATTTCTGCTCTTAAGGGACTGTCCCACCAGGAGGTCTTGCAGAGGTGCTGCTTTCTTAGTGTAATCTTTTACAAACCTCCGGTAGTATCCTGTCAGTCCCAGGAACTGACGCACCTCTTTGAGGTTCTTCGGCTCCGGCCATTTCTGGATGGCGGTGACCTTCTCGGGGTCTGGCGCTACTCCTTCTGAGCTGACAATATGTCCCAGATATTGTACCTTTTGTTTGAGCAGGTGGCACTTTGAAGGCTTCAGTTTCATCCCATACTTGGACAGTGACTTGAATACCTCCGCCAGGTGCTTCAAGTGATCTTCATACGTCTTGGAGCACACAATTACATCGTCCAGGTAGAGTAAAACAGTTTCGAAGTTGAGATGTCCCAGGCAGCTCTCCATCACTCTCTGGAACGTGCTGGGGGCACTGCTGAGTCCAAATGGCATTCTGTCAAACTCACAGAGTTCCATTGGGGTGGTGAAAGCCGTCTTCTCCCGATCTTCCTCAGCCACAGCTACTTGCCAGTACCCACTAGTGAGGTCAAGGGTGGAAAAGTAATTAGCAGACTTTAAAGCAGCTAGGGATTCCTCAATACGTGGCAAAGGGTATGCATCTTTATGTGTAATGCGATTTACTTGTCTGTAATCTACACACATTCTCATGCTCCCATCCTTTTTCCTGACTAGGACTAGAGGAGCTGACCAGGGACTACAATTATCCCTTATCACTCCTGCTTCCTTCATGTCAACATCTCCTTGACTTTCTGGTAGTGTGCTGGGGGTATAGGCCTGTACCGTTCTTTAATGGGGGGATGATTGCCTGTGGGGATGTGATGTTGGACACCTTTAATCTTCCCAAAGTCAAGTGGGCGTTTGCTGAATACCTGTGCGTACTCCTGAACTACTCTATGTACTCCCTGTTTCTGGGGGCTGGAGTGGTGTCTGTCCCGACATGGAGCTGTTGACACCAATCCTCCACCTTGGTGGCCGGGCCGTTATCCTCCACTGGTTGTGGGGAGGTTAAGGGCTCCATCGGGTGAATGGAGTTATTGTCTACAGCATATAACTTAGCAACAGTGGCACAACGTGGTAATTTGACTTCATCCTCTCCCCAGTTGAGAAGACGCACTGGCACCCTCCCATTGCGTACCTCCACTACCCCTCTGGCAGTCAAGAGTGTAGGTCTGTGTTCTGAACAATGGGGCTCTACTACTGCTTGGTAGTTCTGTCCTTTCAGACCTATTGCTGCTCTACACCAAATAAGCATTTCACTCATTGGGGGTATCACCAATGGGGTTCGGGTCTGTCACCCATACATTACTAATCTCACCACCGGTCAGTTTCACTTGCTGCTGGCACATCAGGGCCCGGAACTCCTTCTGGATCGCTCCCTTTTGCTTTGGTCTGGCAACATCGGCGAGCTGTTGGAGTAAAAACACAACCTCCTCCAAACAGTTACTAATAATGTTAGTGCCTAAACCACATTCAACCCATTTTCCTCATTAACAGTCTTCACTAAAAGAAGTCCCTGATCCTTTAGCTCCACTCTCCCCACTTTTACGTTTACGTTTTTAGCCCCCAGTAAGTCAAGAGGGAGGCCATTAGAGGCGTATACTGCAAAGTCGGGGTTTGGGGGTTGGAGGCTGTCCATGGACCAGTATCTGTTGTAAAGGATATCAGGTATGATGGTTACCTGAGATCTGGTGTCCAGCAGGGCAGGAATTGCGATCCCATCCAATTTGATGGATAGGAAAGGTCGTCCTCCCACAAACCTGCGGTTCCAGTCTGAGGGGCCTGATGAGTCTATTCCTGGGTGCTGGTCCTCGGACCCAGTATTTGCTCATTTAAAGGACACTGGCGTGCGATGTGACCTTCCTTCTGGCAGCGGTAGCAGATGATCCCTCGGTAAGGATGGTGCTTGTCACTGGTCCTTCCTGGGGGTGGCGTTGTCCTCCTCTGGGGTGGCGACGTCCTCTTTCTCCTCCGGCTCATCCAGGGGACATCCTCCGGGCAGTCGGCTAGCAGGATCTTTCCTTCCATCTCATGTTCTGTCCGCAGTTGCAGGGCACTCATTACAGTGGCCAGGTTTTTGGTCAGCTGATGCACTTCCGAGCGTAGACAGTCCAGCTCAGTAGGGGGCGCCACCTGCGTTTTGGCTTCAGCAACCAGCGGGGAGAAGGTGGATGCTGCTGGCATTAGAGTGGTCTCACCCGGGTGACGCTGGGTTGCCATCTCGAGCGTTTCCAGGGGTCGCAGTCCTTTTATAGCCATATCCTTAAGGGCATCAAAGGTAGCGTCCGGATGATCCAAGGACCACCAATGCACAGTCCTTCTTTCAGCTTGGTATCAAAAAAACTGGGCACACTCCTAGTATGTGTGAAAGTAGATTTTAATACGTACACTTGGTCACAACACAGACGTTTCGGTCTACATAGACCTTCATCAGTGTACTGTGAATGATAAGTGTTCACTAAAAGTTACAAAAATGAAGTATATACACATTAGAATGTTGGGTCAGCAATATAGCATAATTAATCTCATCAAGTCTTTTAGCTAGACAACAACATGCTATCCAAAGTACTCAGTATAACATAGGGTAAAGAAAAATATATAGAAGTATTGGACGTACCTGTCACGCTGTCTAGCAGATGTATAAATATATAATGTCAGTAATCTATCAAGTGGGACAACATTCTATATAACATATAAATAGGTAACATTAACATGTATATATAGCATAGTATTACCTGACATAATATCCTGTGGGTCAATACTGAATCCTTTTCACGCTGTCTCTGGCTAGAGGTGGACCGGGGTCTATGCTGACCCTAAACTGGGGTCCTGACTAGTCCCTCTACCTGGAGGTACTGTTAATGGTACAGAGGTCCAGGCCACCAGCGTAAACCCTGTCTCCTATAAATCCCTGACCACTGTAATCTAGTCCTTAGAAGGACCCTGATTACCACCATAGGGAATGGACAGGTAAAGGTTAACAAACAGTATAGACAAACGAGACAGACAGGGGATAAAGTAAATACTGTCTTGCATACAACATTAAAACACAGAGGGAACACCAAAGGTCTAGGAGATAAACTATAAGCAAGGTGAGGAGAAACAACAAAAGAGCTCTTAGCTTAAGTCTTCTCAGAACCGATCCTATCTGCAGTCTGTATGAATGCTTTCACCGGCATCTAACCAGCAGACTGGCAGCTATATAAAGGAAGCTAATTAGAACATAATCAAAAGCAGCCGGGCGAGGCTGGACCTAGTCTTAGCAAAGAGCTAGGTAAAATTAACTCCCTCATTACCAAACACAAAGAAACAGCAACTCAGCTGCGAGAAGTCAGAATGTGCAATCGCGACAATCTTCGTGGCGATGCACCCATGACAGTACCTAGTGACCAGGTGCAATCAGAAAAGATTTTTATATCTATAGACAGATGTATAGAATGAGAATAAGTGCCCAATCACATATATAAGTGATGTCATATAGTGAATAGCAAATGTGAGCATACCGTTTAATGTGAAACGCATGGAAAAGCTGTTGCATTGAGGGGAAAAGACAATCAATATCCAGACTACTTTGTGTTATGTCAAAATTGAAATTAAAAGAGGTAAGTGAAATCATACCGCTGATGGCCCCTTCTGATATGCTAGGGATGATTTTTGCACTATAAGAGATTATATGGCATGAGTAGATTATAAGCGCTGTAACAGTAAGGACATAACCTGGGTCCAATATTTAGCAACATATCACGGACTAGAGCACTTACCCTGTGTGTCAGGCAGAGAAAGAGGAAAATAGAGAGACTCCACGGACGCGGCATCCACCGCTAGTCATGGGGTGAGGAAATCAGTAACTGACCGTGTTTTATTTGTGCACGATAGACAGGAAGTGCCGTGACAGGAAGTGACGTCAGCGCTTATAGTGGAGGTGGTAGAGAATTCTTTGTGCGTTCCACTGGGACTATTTGCGTTCCAGGAGCAGAGCGCATGCTCGTGAGAGCAGGACAGGGGAGTGCAAGGTGATGGAGCGTGATCATCCAGTACTAATGGATGATAATGATAATGATATTGATCCGGATGATCCAAGGACCACCAATGCACAGTCCTTCTTTCAGCTTGGGACCTCAGTCCCCGTACAAATTGTTCTTTTAACATTTTATCTTCGTTAATGACGCTCATGGGGTTAACCTGCCTGAGAGCTCGCAGGGCCCCTTGTAGTCGGCAGGCGTAGTCCCGAATGCTATCCTTCGGTTTTTGAGAACATTGGTAGAACTTCGGAGGTCCGTTTCGGTGCGGTCCTCAAAGATAGTCTGTAGCTTTAAGAAAATTGCAAGCACCGACTTCTGGTCTGCAGCTGACCAAGTCTCTACCTCTCGTTCTGCAGCACCAGTCAATTGTCCCACTACCACTGCAGCTTTCTGCTTCTCTGACATTGAGTACATTTCCAGTATGTTGCATATTTTTCGCTTGAACCCTGACAGGGTGTCTGGCTTGCCGCTGTTCTGGGGAAGCCACTTTGCTCCGGGCATATATGGTAGTGTCAGCGGTACTATCGGGGCCACAGGTCCATGTGAGGGGCCAGCGTTTCCAGCCTGCGCGGCAGCGCCTGTGGGTAATTTATTGGGGCTGTCGGCCTGTGCCACTCCGTCGGCCTGCTGCTGCGACATCTCTGCACTCCCCTAGTGAAACGTGGCCTACCTTCTCCTGTAGGTAGCAGCTCCGCAGTGCACAGTTGCTAGAAGGACCTGCGTCTCCGGCGCTCTGACGTCAGAGCGTTCACCGAAGCTCTCTGCAGGACCTGCCGCCGCATCAGCGCTGGGGGTGTGTCCAGGACTCAGCGCGCTTTTGCAGGTACGCCCACTAGTTTTTCGCGTGATAACGCTGTAAATGGCGGGCAATGGCAGGCAATGGCGGGAAATCTTCACCACAATTCAAAACACAGTCTTTTATTAAGGCACACAGTAACCGGTGGCAACGGGTACAAGTTACTCCGTTGCTGCAGGGCATGCAATCCTGTTCGTGACGCCAAGTTGGATGAGCCGCCCTCCCAAAGCAGTGGGGTACTCGGATCCGAGCCTATGACTACTGTGGCCTGTGAGGCGTTGGCTGCGTATTTCCGCTTACATTCCAATGACTGGGGTATGAACAACTGAAGGCTGCACTGTGACAAGGACGTGGACGTGCTTGATGATGGTGCTATTTGACTGTGGTCAACGGCAGGTGCAGGGCAGGCGGTATCTTCGCATCCACCGTGGACAGGGGATTGGCTTGCATGCACAACAGTGGAAAAAGCTGTGGTGTCACCCGCAGATAATGTTTCTGGAGCCTAGGGTTGGGCCCACAAAGTCGGGTGCTTTGCTGCCATGTGCCTGTGAGCCGCCCTCCCAGAGCAGTGGGGTACTCGGATCTGAGCCTATTAACTTCTATGGGGAATGTCACGGCAACACAGCTCGGTCCATGGCCCTGGGCATTCACCCATAAATGTGGGATATTTACAGGGGAATTAAATGTTGGTATGGGGATTCATGACGTCACTTGTAGTACTTGGTCAGGGTGACCAGCGCTGCTGTGCAGATCCACTGAAGGGTTTGTGTTGTGCAGCTAGATGTTAGGCCTCCCACAGGTGAGGCTAAGTCCTTCAGGGCTGGTAGATATATATGAAAGCAGGACGAGGGGGAGACCCGGCAGTTAGGGGTAAGAAGATGGACACACACACAAGTCACTTTGGTACCTTTACTGAAGATGTTGCGGGCACTCCCCAGAGCACTGTAGGGTGAAGTGTGCACATCCAGATTCTCCACTGAGTAGGTGTGTGGCCTCCTGTTCCTTGCCTTATTGTAATAAAGTCCTGGCTGGCATGAAGCTGGGCCTAACTTAGTCTCCGTCCTGCACCTGGCTGACCTTGTGGTTGGACTTTTCTTGAAACACACAGTCCCTGCTTGCAGTGCCCTGCCTGCCGGACTCCGTCCTCCTGACCCAGTTACGTATCAGCTCCGCGGTAGTCTCGGGACCTACAGTCCTCCAGAAACTCCGGTGTTCTCTTATGGGTCGTGGAGATCCCTAGAAGGCTTGGACGCCGGCGTCCGGTAGTACTCGAGGTGAGCTGTGAGGCTCCTCTGCCTCCTTTTACTACTCTTTTCCACTTACCTTCGGCCTACTCGGGCCCTCACACGACTACACACACTGGCAGTTGGTGGGCTGCCTCTTTGCCGCTCTCAGAGCGTCGGCATGCTCCTGGCTCTCAACTTGAGCTATGGAGTCCCTTACTGCAAACTCCACTCGTCTGCTCTGTCTGCAGACTACTCACTTGTCTCAGCTCTGACTAAACTGGAATGGATTCGACTCCACTCTACTAGACTCCACTTTACTGAACTGCGCTGCAGTCTCTCAAATCTGAACTCTGACTCTGACTCCAATCTGCTTTCTGAACTGAACTCCATTTCCTATCTTCACCCTCCTTTTATATGCCTATCAGGCTCCCTCTGCTGGTCTTAGGGATGGGTGAGGAAGTGTGTATGAATTAGGACCTCTAGTGGTTAAATCTTTCAGTGCACCCTTCCAGGAGATGTGGGAATCCTAGCACAGCTGGGCTGGTGGTGGTAAGGCTGGTAGTTGCTACCCCTGCTGATGCTGGCATGACAGGAGTTGCAAATGGCCTGTTTCGGGTTATCAACAGAGTCTTTAAAAAATAACCAGACTCGGGAAGACCTAACAGTTGGTCTGTCAACTTCAGTCAGGTTGGTGTTACGGGGAACGGTTGCTCGCCTTCTATCTGCTGCCACCACACTTCTTCTTCCAGCCTGAAGTGGTGCGACGCCTACCTCCCCCTGTGTGCTTCTGTCCTCGCTCTGCATGTCCTCCTGCCAGGTTGGGTCTGTTACTACCTCATCCACCACCTCATCTTCCACTTCCCCACCCTGGTCCTCCTCCTGACTTTCCGGCAATTGTGTCTCATCATCGTCCACCTCTTGTGACCGTGGCTGCTCAAAGATTTGTGCATCGCTACATGGAATATCATCTTGCCCCGCTTCTAGTAGAGCGGGCGAGAGGCACGAATCTCCAAATGGAAAACTGAACAGCTCTTCGGAGTGTCCGAGTGTGAGATCAGTTGTCTCAGGGCACTTAGCATGGTGGGAGGAAGGAGGAACAAGGTAAGGAATATGCGGTCCAGATTCACAGCTACTGTGACTTGACCGTGTTGAAAACAGGGTGCTGGTGGTGGCGGATAAGTACCTGGAAGTATCCGCTATCCAACCAACCTTTTCATACTGCTGGTGAGTCGCACGTAGCAGGGCTTTGGGGTACTCGGCACCGAGCCCGTTCACTTCACTGGGGGATGTCACGGGTAGCGCAGCTCGGTCCGTTGCCCTGGGCGCTCACTAAAGGGGGATATTTACAGGGGATGATAGAAATGTTCGTGACGCCACCTGTGGTTTCTGATCAGGGTGACCAGCACTGCAGGGTGAATCCTCTGAGGGGTTGTTACTGGGCAGCAAGGTGTTAAGTCTTCCACAGGTAAGACTGATCCCTCGAGGTATATGGCTGTATAGGGGTGAAGGAGCAATAATGCAGACACACAAAAGACAGTCTCTTTCTGTTCCTTTACTGGTGATGAAGTTGCAGGCACGTCCCGGGGGCCGTCAGGGTGGAGGATGCACGTCCAGCAATCCACTGAGTAGGTGTAAGGCCTCCTTACGTCCTTATGTGTGTGAGTTTCTAACTTGCATAAAACAGAGTTTAACTCCTTCTCTTTGCTACGCCCGGCTGATCTTGTGATGAGGTCTTCTTGTGGACAGAACAGTGTCTCTATGGCGGTACCTGCCAGACCCCCGTCTTCCTAACCTCGGTTACGTATCAGCACTGCTGGGCCCCTTCGACTTAAAGTCCAGGGTCTCCTGTTTTTCTCACTAGCCGTGAAGATACCAGCAAGCTCGGACCCGGTGTCCGGTGGTGCAGAGTGGAGGTAAGCTATCAATGCTGGTTGACCTCTGTCACTCTCTCTTTTCCCTTTTCCACTTGCCTGTCGTCCTACTCGCACATTTAACATAAGCACAGGCAGCAGTAGATGTCAGCTTCTCACTCAAACTTCCTCAGCCCTCAGGCTAATCTGACAGGAGTCTCTCCCCGGTGTTCTGAGGAGATCTTATCTCTCCCTCTCAGCTCGTCTGAGGTAACTGCGTTCTGAATGTTCTGCTGTTCTGAGGTAACACCAACGACTAGCTAACTCGCAGCTAGACTGCCTTCAACTCACTGCTGTCTCAAGGGCTCCCTCTGGTGGAACCAGGAAAAATGTGAAGTGTTGTGTGCTTATAGATTATCATGGATTTACCTTTCCGTGCATCCTCCAGGGTACATGTGGCACCAAGCGCAGCTGGGCTACACATCCCCCTAGTTAATATCAGCACTCCCGGGCTGAAAAAAGAAAACAATTTTTATAATAACAACATAACTCATCCCTTGCGGGAGGTAAGGACACTTCAAACGTTACAATGTGTACAAATGGCAAATAGAAAATATCAAAATACTTTCACACAATAAATACAGGATTCTTGTGGAGGACCCGCACCAAACCTCCCACGGAGGTCCTGGGTGGGCTGCAGGACTTCTTTGCTGCAGACCTCACTCAAGGCCACACCATACGGGTTTTTCTTCTGAGGTAGAATGGCTTACGTAAAACCAAGATGGGGCACTGAGTGCCAACTATTTACAACACAGTTTTTGGGCTGGCACAGTCCTCAGCCACGCAGTCCTTTAAAAGAAACACATTTCACATATCACATTACCCAACTGGGGTATACTACTTCAGCATATAAACATTATCATCATATAACATTCTCAATAAATGCAATTCTCTTCATAACTTTGTACAGTTCAGTAAACCCTGTCTGGGTCCTACTGGATTAATTTGCTAGGACTACTCTTGGTACCTAACAGGTAATCCTGCCTTTTGTCGTGCGTACTGACCTACGTGGTGTTGCTTCAGGTATAGTAGCATCTGGCCTATCTGTTCTGCGTGCTGGCAAACTGTAATACTGCCTTAACTTCTCTAGGGATCTGGCAAGCATACTTGTGGCTGGGCGATGCGGTTCTGTTTCGCCAGGGGATTCTTCTGGTAGTTCCCCGTCTTGGGGTTCCATTTCTTGAGACTCTACTTCTGGAGGTGCTACAGGAGCAGGTTCCTCTTGAACTATTTCTTCTGCTGCGGCAACTGGCTCAACTGGACTTTGAAGCGCTTCTTGTGGTTGGTAAAATTGAAGTACTGGAATAATCACAGCATCCCCGATACAAGGCCAATCTGCAGGAAAATCTCCTAAGTCCGTGTGTATGACTACACCTGGTTTCTCTTTTTCCATAACAAGTTCTTCCTCGTGAAGTTTTAACATGTCTGGACACAGTTTTAGGTGGTCTCTGGATACCGTGGTGGTCGTCTTTCCTCCATCTTTGCTAATGGTACAGGTTTTCCTGTTGTCAAACTTGGAATTTTGCACAACATATGGCTCTTGTTCCCACTGATCATCCAATTTGTGCATTTTTCTTTTTCATTTTAGCACAATTTCTCCAGGCATAAAAGACTTAGCTGGCGCACTTTTGTTGTAGTTCTCCTCTTGCTTTTCCCTTACTTTATTGAGACTATCTTCCACGCAGGCTTGTACTCTCCTGTACTGTTCCTGTCGGTTCATGTCCCAATCTTCAGTAGTAACATCAGATTCTGGTTCTACAACACCAAGTTCCAAATCCATGGGCAGCTTTCCTGGTCTTGCTTTCATAAGGAAGGCTGGAGTGCAGTTGGTGGAACTCACCGGTATGTGATTGTACAGATCTACCAGGTCAGGTAGTAGGTCTGGCCACCGATTCCTCTCCTCAAGTGGTACCGTCTTCAGCAGATCAATGACTATGTGATTCATTTTCTCACAGAGACCATTGGTTTGGGGGTGGTACGGTGTGGTTCCTATCTTCTTACACCCGTACAAGTGACAGAACTCTTTAAACAAGTCGGCTTCAAAGGCAGGGACCTTGATCAGTTAACACTTGCTCTGGATATCCATGGGGTCTGCAGAAATACGCTTGAAACGTCTTTGCTGCTGTCTCAGCTGTCAGATCTTTGACAGGGGCGACCACCAGGAACCTGGAGTAGTGATCCACCATCGTCAGGGCATACGAGTATCCTGACCGGCTGGGTGACAACTTTACATGGTCCAAGGCCACATCTCCAAGGGATGAGTCGTCTTGATGGGCTGCAGGTGATTTCTGGCTACTGTAGTCTTTTCTTCGGAGGCTACAGGACGCACAGTTTTTACACCATTTCTTGATGGAACTTCGCATTCCCACCCAGTAGAAACGACACTTCAGCAGGGTTTCCAGCTTCTTCCAGCAAAAGTGCCCCGCTCGATCGTGGTAAGCTTCCAACACCATCTGGATCTGTTCTTGGGACTACTATCTGCCATACCATCTCATGGGTTCTGGGGTTGACGTACCTTCGGCACAGCTTCTCTCGGTAGATAAACAGCCGGCTTCTCTCTTTCCACAGCTGCTTTGCTTGTTGAGACGCATCCTTCTCCAAGGAGGAACCTTCCTGAGATATCAGCTCCTTGATGCGGCTGACAACCGGGTCACTGTTTTGGGTCTCCTTCCAGCTGTGGTGAGGTAAAGGGTTTAACGTCTTACCACGCTGCCTCCTGTAGGCTCGTTGCTCGTGGATCATCCCATTTCTGTGGAATGCAGGTAGCTCAATCTCTTCTAGATCATCCAATTCCTCTTCCGTGTCGGACTCATGCGGCATTCTGAACAAGGCGTCAGCGTTGGCGTTCTTACGGCCCGCCCTGGACTTGATGGAAAATTGATAGTTCGACAGCCGAGCCATCCAACGTTGCTCCATGGCTCCTAGCTTGGTGTTTCAAGATGTGTCAAGGGGTTATTATCAGTGTAAGCAGTGAACTTGCTGGAGGCTAGGAAATGCTTGAATCTTTCTGTAATGGCCCAGACCAGCGCCAGGAACTCCAACTTGAAGCTGCTATAGTTCTCTGGGTTTCTCTCGGTCGGCCGGAGTTCCTGCTTGCATATGCGATGACTTTCTCCAGGCCATTTTGCTTCTGACTGAGAACAGCTCCCAATCCTTCATTGCTGGCATCAGTGTACAGCAGGAACGGCTGGCTATAGTCAGGGTAGACTAAGATCTCATCGCCTGTCAGGATCTCCTTCATCTCCTTGAATGCCTCAGCTTGTTCTTTACCCCAGTGGAATGGAGGATTTCTGCTCTTGAGGGGTTGTCCTACCAGGAGGTCCTGCAGAGGCGCTGCTTTCTTGGTGTAGTCCTTTACAAACCTCCGGTAGTAACCTGTCAGTCCCAAGAACTGGCGCACCTCCTTGAGATTCTTCGGCTCGGCCATTTCTGGATGGCATTGACCTTCTCAGGGTCTGGCGCTACTCCTTCTGAGCTGACAATATGTCCCAAGTACTGTACCTTTTGTTTGAGCAGATGGCACTTTGAAGGCTTCAGTTTCATCCCATACTTGGACAGTGACTCGAATACCTCTGCCAGGTGCTTCAGATGATCCTCATACGTCTTGGAGTACACGATTACGTCGTCCAGGTACAGCAACACGGTTTCAAAGTTGAGATGTCCCAGGCAACTCTCCATCACTCTCTGGAACGTTCCCGGGGCACTGCTGAGTCCAAACGGCATCCTGTCAAACTCACAGAGTCCCATCGGGGTGGTGAAAACTGTCTTCTCCCGATCCTCCTCAGCCACAGCTACTTGCCAGTACCCACTAGTGAGGTCGAGGGTGGAAAAGTAGTTAGCAGTTTTTAAGGCAGCTAAGGATTCCTCAATGCGTGGTAAAGGGTATGCATCTTTATGTGTAATGCGATTTACTTGTCTGTAATCTACACACATTCTCATGCTTCCATCCTTTTTCCTAACTAGGACTAGAGGTGCTGCCCAGGGACTACAACTATCCCTTATCACCCCTGCTTCCTTCATGTCACGCAACATTTCCTTAGCTTTCTGGTAGTGTGCTGGAGGTATAGGCCTGTACCGCTCTTTGATGGGAGGATGGCTGCCTGTAGGGATATGATGTTGTACTCCCTTAATTGTCCCAAAGACAAGTGGATGTTTGCTAAATACCTGTGTGTACTCCTGTACCACCCGTAGTACTCCCTGTTTCTGGTGGGCTGGAGTGGTGTCTGTCCCGACATGGAGCTGCTGACACCAATCCTCCACCTGGGTTGCTGGGTCATTATCCTCCACTGGTTGGTGGGAGGCTAAGGACTCCGTAGTGAGAATAGAGTTGTTATCTACGGTATGTAATTTAGCAACAGTGGCATAACGTGGTAAATTTACTTCATCTTCTCCCCAGTTGAAAGACGTACTGGTACCCTCCCATTTCGTACTTCTACTACCCCTCTAGCAGTCAAGAGTGTAGGTCTGTGCTCTGAACAATGGGGCTCTACTACTGCTTGGTAGTTCTGTCCTCTCAGACCTATTGCTGCTCTACACCATATAAGCATTTCACTCATTGGGGGTATCACAATGGGGTTCGGGTCTGTCACCCGTACATTACCAATTTCACCATCTGTCAGCTTCGCTTGCTGCTGGCACATCAGAGCCCGGATCTCCCTCTGGATCACTCCCTTTTGCTTTGGCCTGGCAACTTCGGCGAGCTGTTGGAGCAAAAACACAACTTCTCCCAGACAGTTACTAATAATGTTTGTACCTAAAACCACATTTAAGCCATTTTCCTCATTTACAGTTTTTACTACTAAGAGTCCCTGGTCCTTCAGCTCCACTCTGCCCACCTTTACGTCCACGTTTTTGGCTCCGAGTATATCAACAGGGAGACCATTAGAGGCATACACAGCAAAGTCAGGGCTCGGGGGCTGGAGACTGTCCATGGACCAAAACTTATTATACAGGACATCAGGTATGATGGTCACCTGAGATCCAGTGTCCAGCAGGGCAGGGATTGCGATCCCGTCCAGGATGATGGACAGGTAGGGTCTTCCTCCCACAAACCTGCGGTTCCAGTCTGAGGGGCCTGATGAGTCTATTCCTGGGTGTTGGCCCTCGGACCCAGGATCTGCTCGTTTAAAGGACACTGTCGGCTAGATGACCTTCTCTGTTGCAACGGTAGCAGATGATCTCTCGGCGAGGATGGTGCTGATCAGGGGTGCTCCTGGGGGTGGCGTTGTCCTCCTTCGGTGGGGCGACGTCCTCCTTCTCCTCCGGTTCATCCAAGGGACATCCTCAGGGCAGTCAGCTAGCAGGATCTTTCCTCCTTCTTCCTTCCGCAGTTGCAGGGCACTCATTACAGCGGCCAGGTTTTTAGTCAGCTGGCGCACTTCTGAGCGCAGACAGTCCAACTCAGTAGGGGGCGCCACCTGCGTTTTGGCTTCCGCCACCAGCGGGGAAAAGGTGGATGCTGCCGGCTTTAGAGTGGCTTCACCCGGGTGACACTGGGTCGACACCTCGGGCTTCTCCAGGGGTCGCAGTCCTTTTATAGCCATATCTTTTAGGGCATCAAAGGTAGCGTTAGGATGATCCAAGGACCACCAGTGCACAGTTCTGCTTTCAGCTTGGGACCTCAGTCCCCGTACAAATTGTTCCTTCAACATTTTGCTTTCATTAATGGCACTTATAGGATTGACCTGTTTGAGAGCTCGCAGGGCCCCCTGTAGTCGGAAGGCGTAGTCCCTAATACTGTCATCTGGTCTCTGGGAGCATTGGTAAAACCTCATCGGAGATCTGTTTCAGTGCGGTCCTCAAAAATAGTCTGTAGCTTTAAGAAAATTGAAAGCACTGATTCCTGGTCTGCAGCTGTCCAAGTCTCTACTTCCCTCTCTGCAGCACCAGTCAATTGTCCTACTACCACTGCAGCTCTTTGTTTCTCTGTCATAGGGTACATGTCCATTATGCTGCATATTTTACGCTTAAACCCTGACAGGGTGTCTGGCTTACCACTATACTGAGGGAGCCATTTTGCTCCAGGCAGGTATGGGAGCGTCAGCGGTACTATCGGGGCCACAGGACCGGGTGAGGGGCCAGCGTTTCCATCCTGCGCGGCAGCGCCGGCGGGTAAGTCATTGGAGCGGTCGCCCTTAGCCGCGCTGTCAGCTTGCGGCTGCGACATGTCTGCGCCCCCCTAGTTAAGTGTGGCCTACCTTCTCCTGAAGGCTGCAGCTCTCCGGGCCTAGCGATGTGGAAGGACCTGCCGCCGCGTCAGCGTTGCGGGCGTGTCCGGGACTCCGCGCGCTTTCTGCAGGTACGCCCCTTCTCCTTGCGCTGTAGCGCTGTACTTTGGCGGGCAATGGGGGACAATTGGCGCCAAAAATCTCAAAAATAGCAACACAGTCTTTAGCACAAAAACAGTCCAATTCAGGCACACAGGACTCACATATAGCGAGCTTATCCCGTTCATGACGCCAAAAGATGAGTCGCACGTAGCAGGGCTTTGGGGTACTCGGCACCGAGCCCGTTCACTTCACTGGGGGATGTCACGGGTAGCGCAGCTCGGTTCGTTGCCCTGGGCGCTCACTAAAGGGGGATATTTACAGGGGATGATAGAAATGTTCGTGACGCCACCTGTGGTTTCTGATCAGGGTGACCAGCGCTGCAGGGTGAATCCTCTGAGGGTTTGTTACTGGGCAGCAAGGTGTTAAGTCTTCCACAGGTAAGACTGATCCCTCGAGGTATATGGCGGTATAGGGGTGAAGGAGCAATAATGCAGACACACACAAGACAGTCTCTTTCTGTACTTTTACTGGTGATGAAGTTGCAGGCACGTCCCGGGAGGCCATCAGGGTGGAGGATGCACGTCCAGCAATCCACTGAGTAGGTGTAAGGCCTCCTTACGTCCTTATGTGTGTGAGTTTCTAACTTGCATAAAACAGAGTTTAACTCCTTCTCTTTGCTACGCCCGGCTGATCTTGTGATGAGGTCTTCTTGTGGACAGAACAGTGTCTCTATGGCGGTACCTGCCAGACCCCCGTCTTCCTAACCTCGGTTACGTATCAGCACTGCTGGGCCCCTGCGACTTAAAGTCCAGGGTCTCCGGTTTTTCCCACTAGCCTGAAGATACCAGCAAGCTCGGACCCGGTGTCCGGTGGTGCAGAGTGGAGGTAAGCTATCAATGCTGGTTGACCTCTGTCACTCTCTCTTTTCCCTTTTCCACTTGCCTGTCATCCTACTGCACATTCAACATAAGCACAGGCAGCAGTAGATGTCAGCTTCTCGCTCAAACTTCCTCAGCCCTCAGGCTAATCTGACAGGAGTCTCTCCCGGTGTTCTGAGGAGATCTTATCTCTCCCTCTCAGCTCGTCTGAGGTAACTGCGTTCTGAGATGTTCTGCTGTTCTGAGGTAACACCAACGACTAGCTAACTCGCAGCTAGACTGCCTTCAACTCACTGCTGTCTCAAGGGCTCCCTCTGGTGGAACCAGGAAAAATGTGAAGTGTTGTGTGCTTATAGATTATCATGGATTTACCTTTCCGTGCATCCTCCAGGGTACATTGGCACCAAGCGCAGCTGGGCTACACATCGGGGCTTCAATAGTGCTGTCTTGCCGCGGTCCTTCCTAGGACTTCGGACACTAAGGTCCAGCGAGAAGATGTGGGTATTTTCGATGGGCCAATTTCAGCTTGCCCACGGCCTCGGCCTGCAATATCACCATCAGATCCACTTCCCCGTCCCTTGCCACGCGCTTTGCCCATTGTAAATGGAATAGAATAGGTGATTTGGGAGTCAACTTGTATGTGATACGAGTGGTTGAAAACCCCACTTTTACCTATCTGGACTTTAGGTAAAAATGTTTTTGGTCTTATCAGATTTAATAATTACGTTACCAGACTGCAAAAAAAAAACATATTTTGGCCAAAAACTGGCCCAACTTTGAGCACACACAGATATGAGCTGGCACGGAGATACCACTACGACAAATGTGTGCTCTTTTTTTTGGGGGGGGGGCTAACTAGTGCTGTATCAGTACTGTGAACCCAGGACAAAAAATGGAAAAACCGGCCAACACTACCCAAACTTTGAGCACACACAGATATGAGCTGCCATGGAGATACCACTACGACAAATGTGTGGCCTGTATTTTTAATTTTTTTTGTGAAATACTGCTGTATATAAGTCAAGTGACACCCAGAACAAAAAAGAAAACTACCGTAAACTTACCAAACTTGCCGTTGAGTGCAACCACACAGATATGTGATGTGTGACACGGAAGAAATATTACACACTTGATTGACAACTATAATATGTGTGCCCTGTTTTTTTTATTTTTGGGCTAACTAGTGCTGTATATCAGGACTGTGACACCGAGGACAAAAAAAGGAAAACCGGCCTACACTACCCAAACTTTGAGCACACACAGATATGAGCTGCCATGGAGATACCACTACGACAAATGTGTGCCCTGTTTTTTTTATTTTTAGGCTAACTAGTGCTGTATATCAGGACTGTGACACCGAGGACAAAAAAAGGAAAACCAGCATACACTACCCAAACTTTGAGCACACAGAGATATGAGGTGCCACGGAGATACCACTATGACCAATGTGTGGCCTGTATTTTTTGTGAAATACTACTGTATATAAGTACAGTGACACCAGGACAAAAAAAATAAAACTGACGTAAACTGGCGGCCAAACTTTGAGCACACACAGATATGAGCTGCCACGGAGATACCAGTACGACAAATGTGTGGCCTGTATTTTTTTATTTTTGGGCGAACTAGTGCTATATATCAGTACAGTGACACCCAGGACAAAAAAAATAAAACTGACGTAAACTGGCCAAACTTTGAGGACTCACAGATATGAGCTGGCACGGAGATACCACACCGAAAAATGTGTGGCCTGTATACCAATTACATCTGGAGCTAGCTATATACAGCCAATATATCATACAGGTAGCAGCACAAGAACACAGGAAGGGACTACTGATGAGCGAGCATACTCGTTGCTCGGGTTCTCCCGAGCATGCTCGAGTGATTTCCAAGTATTTTGGCCTGCTCGGAGATATAGTTTCTGTCGACTAGCTGCATGATTTATGGCTGCTGGACAGCCTGAATATATGTGAGGATTGCCTGTTTGTTAGGGAATCCTCACATGTATTCAGGCTGTCCAGCAGTCATAAATCATACAGAAACATGCCAAAATACTCGGAGATCACCCGAGCGTGCTCAGGAAAACCCGAGCAAGGAGTATACTTGCTCATCACTAGAAGGTAATGGACCCTCTTGATGTATGCGATGATCTATATACACACATACAGTGCCTGCAGGCCTTGCACTGATGTGTATATAGAGCAAAGTACACTACCCTGCCTACCTAACACTGGAACCTATATACTCCGTAATTAGTCCTTAGAAGGACTGTTGGTTTATCTGGATTTGAGTAGTTTAGGATGGCAGACCCCACACTGACTATGAAATCCTCAAATCTGACCCTATCTCGGCAGCAGCTCTCCCTATACTATCTCAAGCCAGAGCTGAAAGCGGCGAGCAGGGCGCCATCCAGTCTCTTTTACCCTGATGATGCTGTGCGGCCAGCCGATCACTGCACGACCACAACAAAGATGGCTGCGGCGTTTCATGGCCTGGCAGACAATCCCTGCATCGTGATTGGGTCTGTAAAGTTTGCCAAAAAAGCTGGGTTGAGACCCAAGTTCCACCGAGTAATCCCGGAAATGCTCGGTGCTCGCTGAGTACATCGAGTACCGTGATACTCGGGCGAGTAACGAGTAGTGGCGAGCGTGTTAGCTCATCACTAGTTGTTACGACATCTCGTGAGAATTTCATGTCAATAGCACCTTTAGAAATATATTTACTTACACAATTGGTGATGTTTTCAGTTCTTATTTAATTTGCTGTATATCTAAACCCAGACTAATATTGCCCAGTATTTTAAGCTTTTTGAAAGTTGGCAGAAAATGATTTAAATGAATCGTCTCACCTGTCTTGGTCAGTATTGTTCAGTGAGTTCTTTGTGAAGAATGCTCAGACCCCCTTCCTTTTGTCCCTCTCCCCTGACACAATCCGCAGTGTCTGCCAGAAGCCCAGCTACCTGCCGAGTGAATGTGACTAAACCAGTCCGGCAATAGTTAAGCCTCTCTCGCCCTGCAGGTAAAGAGTTACACATTGTAGGTCTAGGAAGTATGAAAGAATTTATTTCCATGTCTGGTCACGTGATGCCTTAATTCTCGGTGTCACCAGCTCCAGTCCCTCATTAGGACAGGTCGTGCAAACTGCAGGCGGCTCCGGCAAGTCAGATTCATTTCACATTCAGATCCAGAAGACGGACTGAAAATTATGGAACATACATAGAAGAAGTCTTCTTCACCCCGAGCTGTGAGAAAAGACAAGTAAGGAACTTCTAGCTTCTATATAACGCTGTGATCAGCTTCTGGCCGGGTTCACCTGTCCTACCAGCCATGGGTGCTGACACACCTGTTACACCAGAGCAAGGACACTACTGTAGATCACTGCCACAACTCCATTCATAGATGCAGCAGAGCTGAATTAGTCATTTAACTAGTTAGAACTTTTCAATTATTCTAACTTATAATAATCTGGCTTTACCTGCCGTCTTGTGTCTATTAGAAAAGACCATTTTTTTCTCCATTTTTAAGATATTGTATTACTATTGGACCTAAAATGAAGCTAAATATTAGAGCAAAGTATTAAAAAAACAGAATTATTACTATACCCAGTAGAAATTATATCCAATGTGGAAATAATTAAAATCATACGCCATTTAGGAGATAACATGCAGGGGGATAACTATAGTGAGTGCAGGGGTTGTAGTCGCACCTATGTCTTAGCGTTTACAGGGGGGGGTTCATTAGAGAAGACTAATACTATTACAGGGCCCTGACTGCTGGGGGCCCTGTTGGAGATTTTGCAGTGAAGCCTTGGCACTGGTTAAAGGAAATGTATTAGACATTGTTTGACTATAGAATACACTGCTTTTATATTAAGTCTACCCTACTTCTCCCCTCCATGGAATGAGACCAGGGGAGGACAGATCATTGGTGCAACCAGGGGTCCAACAGGTAAGGGGGCCACCACTAACCCCAAAGCAGATGGAATTGTGCATGATGATGAGCTATTGGACTGCGCAGGGCTCATATAATGCTCTTGCACACTGGGCTCTTTTCTGTCCACCAGTGGTTGAGGCCCCTGGTGCAAGTGCCATATGTCTGGATGAAGCTGTGAATGCTGGAAGTTACAGTCTATTCTGCTACTTGCTAGAAGAAAAATACAGTGATGCAATTGAATATTGTCAGTTTTATACTTACCTGCATATTGTAGCCAGAAACTGCAAAATAAATCATTGTACAACGTGAGTGCAAACAAACAAAAGCATGTTTTGTACATAAAAGCTAGTAAAAGTTGGCATGGTGACATCCCGGAGAATATACATGGAGCAGCGCCGAGTTTGTCATTTATTAGATTTTAGATTTACGTCGTATTGTACGTAAAAGTCATTGGAGTGCCACAAATGTTCAAGGACAAATTGTGCTCTGCTGCATCTGTGGCAGAGGTATCAGGTTAGGGTCACAAACATATTTTATGTCCTCCAAGAAAATCAGTCCAATTATGCAGTGCTAGTCACACTCTGATCAGAATTTAAACAGAGCATGTTCACAATGAAATCAGCATTTGATCAGAGTGAGTTCAGAGTGTGTTCAGAGTGTGTTCAGAGCGTGTTCAGAGTGAGTTCAGAGTGTGCTCAGAGTGTGTTCAGAGCGTGTTCAGAGTGAGTTCAGAGTGTGATCAGAGTGTGTTCAGAGTGTGATCAGAGTGTGTTCAGAGCGTGTTCAGAGTGAGTTCAGAGTGTGTTCAGAGTGTGTGCAAGTGTGTTCAGAGTGTGATCGAGTGGTCAGTGTGATCAGAGTGTGTTCAGAGCGTGTTCAGAGTGAGTTCAGAGTGTGATCAGAGTGTGTTCAGAGTGTGTTCAGAGTGAGTTCAGAGTGTGTTCACAGTGTGTTCAGAGTGTGATCAGAGTGTGTCAGAGTGTGTTCAGAGTGTGTTCAGAGCGTGTTCAGAGTGAGTTCAGAGTGAGTTCAGAGTGTGATCAGAGTGTGTTCAGAGTGTGTTCAGAGTGTGATCAGAGTGTATTCAGAGTGTGATCAGAGCGATTTCAGAGTGTGTTCACAGTGTGATCAGAGTGTGTTCAGAGCAAGTTCAGAGAGTATTCAGAGTGTGATCAGAGCGAGTTCAGAGTGTGTTCACAGTGTGATCAGAGTGTGATCAGAGTGAGTTCAGAGTGTGATCAGAGTGTGTTCAGAGAGAGTTCACAGTGTGATCAGAGTGTATTCAGAGTGTGATCAGAGTGAGTTCAGGGTGTGTTCACAGTGTGATCAGAGTGTGATCAGAGTGTGTTCAGAGCGTGTTCAGAGTGTATTCAGAGTGTGATCAGAGCGAGTTCAGAGTGTGTTCAGAGCGTGTTCAGAGTGTACTCAGAGTGTGATCAGAGCGAGTTCAGAGCGTGTTCAGAGTGTGTTCAGAGTGTGATCAGAGCGAGTTCAGAGTGTGTTCCGAGTGTGTTCACAGTGTGATTAGAGTGTGTTCACAGTGTGATCAGAGTGTGATCAGAGCGAGTTCAGAGTGTGTTCCGAGTGTGTTCACAGTGTGATCATAGTGTGATCAGAGTGTATTCAGAGTGTGATCAGAGTATGATCAGAGCGAGTTCAGAATGTGTTCAGAGCGTGATCAGAGTGTGATCAGAGTGAGTTCAGAGTGTGTTCAGAGTGTGATCAAAGTGTGTTCGGAGTGAGTTCAGAACGTGTTCAGAGTGTGATCAGTGTGTTCAGAGTGTGATCAGAGGGCGTTCAGAGTGTGATCAGAGGGCATTCAGAGTGTGTTCAGAACATGATCAGTGTGTGATCAGAGTGAGTTCAGAGTGCATTTAGAGTGTGTTCAGAGTGTTATCCGATTTTCTCAGATGTGGAGAAGGTGAAAAAAGTTCTCCATTCTGTCAGTCCGTAAAATCTCATCAGAGTGCAGTCCAATTTTTTTGATGAACCCATGGACTTGCATGGCTGAGTGCGATCCAATTTACTGATGAAAATCACACATGCAATATTTTCCATAAACAGATTCAGGCCTAGGAAAAAGATGAGCCCTATGCACCATAGAATAACGCTGGTCCGAGTGCAATCTGATGTTTTGTTGGATCACACTTGGACCGAAAATATGTTAGTTTGCACGAGACCTTAGAAAGAGACCTTACTTGTAAATCTACCATACTTTTGGCTAAAGCCATTATTACTATTATTTTTTATTTTTAGAGCACTATTGATTCCATGGTGCTGTACATGAGAAGGGGTTACATGCTAAACACAAATATAAATTACAGTCAATAAGCTAACAATGGCAGACTGGTACAGAGGGGAGAGGACCCTGCCTTTGCAGGCTTACAGTCTACAGGGTGAAAGGGAAAACGACAGTAGTTCTGGGGGGTTGCGGCATTTCCGGTGGTAAAGAGTTAGCAGTGGGGTTGTTGCAGGCGGCTGTAAGTTTTCGTGAAGAGATGCGTTTTCAAATTCCATCTGAAAATTTCAAGTGTGCTCACGCTAAAGAGAAAAAGCATAAGGGTCTGATTTATCAATGCTTTTATGCCTTTTTCTAGAATGAAAGTGGTTTGAATATTGATTTTTTTATTTTTTTGCGCCTAATTAATTATTTAATTTGCGCCTTTTTTAAGTTAACTTTACTTGGTTTCATCTGTTTTGCTTTTGTTTTGTTTTTTTCAGCATTATGAGCCTTGTTTTGGTTATTCACACGTTTTATCCTCATTCGTAATTTGCGACTTTTCAAAATATTGCAACATTTTTGTGAAATTGTTCCCAATTAGCGGAGGACAAAACCTGTCTAATATTTTTTGTGCAGTTGAAGATTAGTGTGCAGCTTGTTACAACACTTTCAAAATGATCATGTGACTTTTACTCTAAAAATAAACAAACAAACCAACAAAAATAGCCATTTTTGAATTTTTGCCAATTCATAAAACATTGTGAGCCAGATCTTAATGAATTGTCAAAATCCAACAGCACAAAATGAAAGACAAAACAAAAAAATTACTTAATATGTCCCCAATTCATCAAAACCAGCAACATTTACGCTGCTCTTAATGAGGGGACGTGTTGGAGTCAGATGCTCCTGATTCATTAATAGGAGCACGTCCCTTAATGAAACCGGCGCATCTGAATAGTGGTGTGCACCTCCGTGCGCCTCGTGAAAAATCTTACTCTAGTCATGAACTGGAGTAAGATTTCGGACATAAATGATGACAGCTTATAATGAATTAGACCAGCTGTAGCATCACGCTCCCATTCCACTCCAGCTCCTCCAATTTAGGTAGAACTGGGTGAAGTTGCAAAATAAATCCTAAAGATCATAATTTTCAAGAATAAGGTATCTGCAAGTGTCCTCAGCAAAATTTTATAAGCCTTTTATATTTTGGTGTTGTCATGGTCACAGCCCAAACAAGGTCAAAACCTGGCTCCTGGATAAACATAGCGATAAATGTATAAAGTTGTATGGAAGTGGATACATATACAAAGAAACAATTCCTTCTGCAGCCCTATTTCTTGGAACTAGCCCTTAAAGCATACCTGCTATTTATGGTAACTTTTCAGGATAAGTTATGTAAGTACTTGAGGAATAGCACAATTTCTGGCCATTACATGACCTGAATCCTCTATTTTTTCACCAGTTTTCCCTCTGCAGGCTTTATATCTAATTTTCAGCTGTCTCTGAGCTAGTGAGTGCTAGCTGTTCTGATTCTCCCATACACAGTACAGCACACTGAGATGGATTCTTGTTCTTCTTTCTCTATAGCACACAGAGCGAAGCACCAGCACGGTAGACATTATACATGAATCAAAACTGAAGTGAAATAAATTTGCTAGATGCTGCAGCTCGATTTGCCTACTCTGCCTGGTCTCTCACTGTGCTGAGTGCTCCTCACTCCTCCTGTCCTGTCTACTCTACATAGCGTTTAATAGGAACTGTAACCCGACACCTCATTGGGCTTGCAGCCTGTCTTTCTTAGGCCGGGTTCACACTTCCGTTCGGCTGGTCTGCGTATGGCTGCATACTTCCTCCCTTAAGTTCCGCCTACTTCTGCATGCGTCCTGCGTCGTCCTGCATACCTATCTTCAATATTAGGTACGCAGGGACATGCGTTGTATGCGGATGCGTCCACATGCGGCATTTTGACGTGCCGCCGAATGCAACATGTTCGGCGGCAACCTACCTCTCTGTAGGGCTACAATCACACATCCATTCTACACACCAATGTGCTGTCTGCTTTTTACACAGACAGCACACAGACCCATAAAGCTTCATTGAGCATCCAGTCCGTGAAACTCAGAGCATCGGCTATTCTTACCTTTTCAGTGGATCAGACTCAGACATTGAAGTGAACCTGACAGCTGATACAGGCTCCCGATGCACGGGCATGTGTCAGGACTGGCTATATGAGTGAGTTGCACTTAGTACCAGGGCAATGGGGTACTGGCACCGAGCCCATGAAAGTCTATGGGGTTTGTCACTGGCAGCGGGACTCGGTCCGTGGCCCTGGGCGCTCATACAATGGGGGATATTTACAGGGGATTATTAGGATAGGTAGTTCGTGACGCCACCTGTGGTCTCTGGTAAATTGTACCAGCGCTGCTATAAGGACTTTCACAGGGGATGTTATGGGGCAGCTTGGTGGTAGTCTCCCACAGGTGAGACGGGTCCCTGGAAGTCTATGGTGATGATGCAGGGTGTAGTAATAATTCAGTCACACACAATGCAGCTTCTTTCCATACCTTTTACTGGTAGATGGTTCAAGCATATCCCGGGGAGCTGGTCGGGGTGGAGAATGCACATTCGGGTAACCGCTGAGCAGGTTAGAGGCCTCCTTTACTTCGAATGTAGGTGAGTCCAACTTGCCTGAAGCGAAGTTAACTCTGAATCCCCAGCTTTCTCAATAGTATACTGCCCGGCCAACGTTGTGGTGGAAACTTCTAAGTGGTGAAAACTAAGTCTATATTTGCTGATCAGGCTAGACTCCTGTTTTCCCTGTCTCCGGTTACGTATTGACACTTAGGGCTGCTCTCTGCGACCTGTATGTCATGTGTGCATTGCCACGAAGATCGTCGCGGTTGCACATTTTGACTTCTCACAGCTGAGCTGCTGTTTCTTTGTGTTTGGCAGCTAGGGAGTTAATTCTGTCTGTGCTCGGTGCTGGGACTGGGTGCAGTTTCTCCCCGCTGCAATTGATTATTTGTTGATTGGTTTCCTTTAAATTCCTTGTTGTCTGCTTGGGGAGTTGCCAGTGAAACCTTCATGCAGACCACAGATAGGAATGAATCTGTATAGACTTTAGTTGTGAGCTCCTTAGTTGTTCTAAGCTCAACTTGGTTAGAGTTTATTTCCCAGACCATTTATGTTCCTTTGGTGTTTGAGTGTGTATGCAAGCGAGTGCTATCCTGTCTGTCTTATATGTCTAATCTGTGTATTTAGCTGAGATCAGCCCATATCCCTTTGGTGGTAGTCAGGATCCTTCTTAGGACTGATTACAGGGTTCAGGGTCTGATAGGAGACAGGGTTAGGTTGGAGACTTGGACCTCTGAACCATTATCAGTACCTCCAAGGTGAGGGATTAGTTAGGACCCCAGTTTAGGGTCAGGTTAGATCCCGGTCCACCTCTTTCCTGTTTCAGCTCATCAAGTCCTCAAGATTAACCCTGAGTTCAGCAGATATCGTGTCAGGTAAATCTATTCTATACTTACATGCTGATGTTGCTATACTAGTTGTTGTATAGAGTGTTGTTCCTGTATTAATAGTTTACTGACATTGTATACATATCATTAGACAGCGTGACATTTTCACTGGCCATAAAAATTATCTCCAGTTACCATGGATCCAGTAGCCCAGCTGGCTCTGCAGTTGCAGGGATTATCCATGGAGCTGATGGACATTAAGTCCAAAGTTTTGTCTCCCCTGGAGCAAACCAGAGTTGAACCTAAGGTTGCTCTCCCGACAGGTTCACTGGTGGGCGAGACAAATTTTTCACCTTCCGGGAGGCATGTAAATTGTATTTTCGGCTTCGGCCTCGATCATCAGGGAGTGAGGAGCAGAGAGTGGGAATTGTTATCTCACTTCTGCAAGGGGACCCTCAATCCTGGGCATTTTCCCTTCCTTCGGGATCCCGGCTCTACTGTCTGTAGATCAATTTTTTACTGCCCTAGGATTGGTATATGATGACCCAGATCGGGTCTCTCTTGCTGAGACAAAATTACGTAAGATACAGCAGGGAGATCGTCCGGCAGAGGAATTTGCTTCTGAGTTTCGTAGATGGGCCACAGATACTCAGTGGAATGACCCAGCTCTTAGGAGCCAGTTTTGTCATGGGCTTTCTGATAAATTAAAAGACGTTTTGGCTCAGTATGAGTCTCCTCCTTCTCTGGAGGCTGCTATGGCCTTAGCTATCCGTACTGATAGACGGCTTCGGGAGAGGGGTGAGGTAACCCCACTCCCTGTTGTTTCTCCACCTACCACTAAAGTCCCTTATGTTGAGGTTCCCCTTGTCTGTTCGGATGAGCCTATGCAGTTGGGAGGGACATCATTTCGTAGGAGGGGATTGGCGGTACGCCGCAGGACTAGAAGATGTTTTTTCTGCGGGAAAGAGGGACATTTTGTTGGAGAATGTCCATCCCGTGCCTTGTTGAGCCAAAAGTTGCCGAAAACTGTTAATCCCAGGTTGTGTGGTGGACGACAACCTGGGAGTATGTATTTCATCCGCCAGTTCTTCTCAGTTCCTTGTACCAGTGGAGGTGGTAGTTGGTACGAGAGTGGAGAGATTGTCTGTTCTTCTTGATAGTGGTTCCGGGGCTAATCTGGTTGACGCTCAGTTTGCTCAGGCTCAAGGTATGCATCTGAGTGTATTGGTCAAACCGATCCCTATATTCTCCATTGACGCCAGGCCTCTCGGCCAAGGTAGCTTTGTTCATGAGGTTCATAACATTGACCTTCGGGTTGGGGCAATACATAGGGAACAATTATCTTGTTATGTGTTGGAGGGTCTACCTACTCCCATTGTGTTGGGACTTCCTTGGTTGGTTAAACATAACCCTGTGATTAATTGGCAGTCCAGAGAAATAAGCCAATGGGGTGAGTTTTGCAAAAGCAACTGCATGAACACAGTCATCAGTGCGGTCATGCCTAGTACATTACCTCCTTTTTTGGAGGATTTTGGGGATGTTTTCTCTGAGGAGGGGTGTCAGGAGTTGCCTCCTCATCGCGTGTATGACTGCTCTATTAATCTCCTTCCTGATGCTAAGTTGCCTAAAGCTAGGTTGTATAATCTTTCTGGTCCTGAGAGGCAGGCTATGAAAGATTATATTTCTGAAAGTCTGCCAAAGGGCATATTAGACCTTCATCTTCCCCTGTGGCCGCGGGGTTCTTCTTTGTGAAGAAAAAAGATGGAGGCCTACGCCCTTGCTTGGATTTCCGCGAACTTAATCGGATTACTGTTCGAGATCCGTATCCACTCCCTCTTATTCCTGATCTCTTCAATCAAATTGTTGGCGCCAAATGGTTTTCTAAATGGATCTCAGGGGGGCGTATAATCTGATTAGGATAAAAGAGGGGGATGAGTGGAAAACGGCGTTTAACACGCCGGAGGGACATTATGAGAACCTAGTCATGCCTTTTGGTCTGACTACTGCACCAGCAGTATTCCAACATTTTGTTAATGACATTTTTCGTCACCTTGTGGGGCTGTTTGTGGTTGTATATTTGGACGACATTTTAATTTACTCGCCAGATCTTGTGTCTCATCAGGAGCATGTGAGACAGGTGTTGCAGATCTTGCGAGACAATAAATTATACGCCAAACTGGAGAAGTGTGTATTTGCCGTACAGGAACTTCAGTTTTTGGGTTTTTTGGTGTCAGCCTCCGGTTTCCGTATGGACCCTGAAAAGGTGAGAGCAGTGCTTGAATGGGATCAGCCAGGGGATCTTAAGGCTCTGCAGCGTTTTTTTGGGGTTTGCTAACTACTACCGGAAATTTATTTGTAATTTCTCGTCTGTCGTCAAACCTCTCACTGACATGACAAGAAAAGGGACGGATTTTTCTAAATGGTCGGACAAAGCTTGCCAAGCCTTTTCCTCTTTGAAGAAATGTTTTGCTTCGGCACCCGTTCTCATCCAACCAGATGCATCTCAGCCGTTCATTGTGGAGGTGGATGCGTCTGACGTAGGGGTGGGTGCTATATTGTCCCAGGGTCCGTCCCCTGGTAAATGGCATCCGTGCGCTTTCTTTTCTAAGAAATTGTCGTCGCCGAAAGGAATTATGATATCGGCAATAGGGAACTTTTGGCCATTAAGTAGCTTTTGAAGAATGGCGTCACTTTTTGGAGGGGGCAGTCCACCGGTTACCGTTATTACTGATCACAAGAACCTGTTGTATTTGGAATCCGCTAAGCATCTGAATTCCAGACAAGCTCGATGGTCGTTGTTTTTTACCAGGTTTAATTTTGTCGTCACTTATCGCCCGGGGTCTAAGAATGTAAAGGCTGATGCCTTGTCTCGCAGTTTCCCAGGTGCCGGGAAAACGGATGACCCGAGTCCTATCCTTCAGGAGGGGGTGGTAGTGTCGGCTATATTTTCTGAGCTTGAGGAGGAGGTGTTAGAGGCTCAGGGGGACGCCCCTGCAGGACCTCCAGGGAGACTGTTTGTCCCAAATCTGTTGAGACAAAAGGTTATTGAGGCACATCATAATTCTGCTCTAGCAGGACATCCAGGGAGTAAGGCTACTTTAGATCTCCTTTCTCGCCGGTTTTGGTGGCCTAATGCTAATAAAGATGTTATAACTTTTGTCGCGTCATGTGGGGTGTGTGCTCGCTCTAAAACCCCTCATACCCGTCCGTCTGGGACCCTTTTACCCTTGAAACTTCCGGAGCGTCCATGGACTCATTTATCTATGGACTTCATTACGGACCTCCCTCCGTCGTCAGGGAATACTGTCATACTGGTGGTTGGTGACAGGTTCAGTAAGATGGCACATTTCGTTGCTCTTCCTGCACTCCCTAATGCTAAAACTCTGGCGCAGGTGTTCATTAGGGAGATCGTTAGACTTCATGGGTTGCCTTCTGATGTGGTGTCAGATAGGGGGTCTCAGTTTGTGTCCAAATTTTGGAGGGCATTTTGTTTACGTCGGGGGATGCAATTGTCATTTTCCTCGGCTTTTCATCCGCAGACCAATGGTCAGACAGAGCGTCTGAATCAGAGCTTAGAGACATATCTCCGGTGTTTTGTCTCAGAGAACCAAGAGGACTGGTCTTCTTTCTTGCCTCTGGCAGAGTTCGCTCTTAACAACAGGCGGAGCGAGTCCACTGGTAAGTCCCCGTTTTTTGGGGCATATGGTTTTCATCCCCAGTTTTGTACTTTCAATGGGGGGGGCCCTTCTGGGGTTCCTGAGGAGGAGAGTTTCTCGTTGTCACTTGCTTCTGTGTGGAGAGGTGTATTGAATAATCTGAGTGCGATGGGGAACCGTTACAAACGTATGGCTGATAGGAGGAGAGTTTCTGGTCCAGATCTGAATGTGAACGATCTGGTATGGTTGTCTACCAGGAATATAAAACTTAAAGTGCCCTCCTGGAAACTGGGTCCCAGATTCATCGGGCCGTACAGGATCAGTTCCATAATTAATCCTGTGGCATTTCGCCTGGACCTCCCTCCTACGTTTAAAATTCATAATGTGTTCCACAAGTCATTACTTAAAAGGTATGTGGCACCAGTCATACCGTCACCTCTACCTCCTCCTCCTGTGTTGGTCAATGGTAACTTGGAATTTCAAGTATCAAAGATCATTGACTCATGTCTGAATCGCCGGTCCCTTCAGTACTTGGTGCATTGGAAGGGGTATGGTCCAGAGGAGAGGACGTGGGTCCCTGCGTCTGATGTTAACGCAGATCGTTTGGTTCGGACCTTCCACAGAACTCACCCGGGCAGGCCTGGCCCTGAGGGTCCGGAGGCCCCTCGTAGAAGGGGGGGTACTGTCATGTGTGCATTGCCACGAAGATCGTCGCGGTTGCACATTTTGACTTCTCACAGCTGAGCTGCTGTTTCTTTGTGTTTGGCAGCTAGGGAGTTAATTCTGTCTGTGCTCGGTGCTGGGACTGGGTGCAGATTTTCCCCGCTGCAATTGATTATTTGTTGATTGGTTTCCTTTAAATTCCTTGTTGTCTGCTTGGGGAGTTGCCAGTGAAACCTTCATGCAGACCACAGATAGGAATGAATCTGTATAGACTTTAGTTGTGAGCTCCTTAGTTGTTCTAAGCTCAACTTGGTTAGAGTTTATTTCCCAGACCATTTATGTTCCTTTGGTGTTTGAGTGTGTATGCAAGCGAGTGCTATCCTGTCTGTCTTATATGTCTAATCTGTGTATTTAGCTGAGATCAGCCCATATCCCTTTGGTGGTAGTCAGGATCCTTCTTAGGACTGATTACAGGGTTCAGGGTCTGATAGGAGACAGGGTTAGGTTGGAGACTTGGACCTCTGAACCATTATCAGTACCTCCAAGGTGAGGGATTAGTTAGGACCCCAGTTTAGGGTCAGGTTAGATCCCGGTCCACCTCTTTCCTGTTTCAGCTCATCAAGTCCTCAAGATTAACCCTGAGTTCAGCAGATATCGTGTCAGGTAAATCTATTCTATACTTACATGCTGATGTTGCTATACTAGTTGTTGTATAGAGTGTTGTTCCTGTATTAATAGTTTACTGACATTGTATACATATCATTAGACAGCGTGACACTGTAGTCCAGATGCCTCGGTAATCTTGTTACTAAGCTTGAAACTGTAGCAACGCCTCGGACTCCGGTGTCCGGCAATTTAGTGCAGGCAATCCAATACCTAAAGCACTTCTCTATCTTCTCCACTGACCTTCACCCTGCTCTCGCTCTTAGCACAAGCAATTGTAACTTCGATGGTAATGTCAGCTTTCTTCTAGAGCTCGCTGAGCAGCTCTCAGTATCCTCCTTCCTCCAGCTTCTGTTGAGGTACTGATTAAGGGTAGCTCTGACTAGGCTAGGATGATCCACTTCACCCGTACTAGCCTCCACTTGCTTGTCAGGTGAGCTACGTTAGCTCTGCGAGGATTCAGTCCTCCCTTCTCTCTCTCTCCAAGTCCAGACTCCACTGGACTGAACTGCACTGTCCGAAGACAGGAAACTGACTGAACTGTGATTGCTAAGTGTCACTTCCTCTTGTACCCCTGATGGGTGTGTCTAAAAGTGTGAGTGAAGTGCATAGATATCAAGCTTTTGCGATTACCTTCCTGTGCACTCTCCTGGACTTTATGTGTGTGCCTGCGTAGCTGGGCTACACATCCCCCTTGGTAAAACACAGCACTCCCGGGCTGTAAAAGACAAAAAGAACATTTTGTTTTGCATTAACAATAACATTTCAACTCTTCCCACCCGGGAGGTACGAATTCTTGAACGTTACAATTTGTACAATAGAAAATTACAAAAGTATCAAAATATCAAACGTGTTCATAAATACTAGATACTTGTGGAGGACCCGCACCAAAAACCTCCCACGTGGGTCCTGGGTGGGCTGCAGGACTTCTGACTGCAGACCTCACTCTAGGCCCACCATACGGGTTTTTCTTCAGAGGTTGATTGTAGTAGTGGTTTTATGTAAAACCAAGATAATGCACCGTAGCGCAACTATTTACAAAGACAAGTTCTTGGGCTGGCATAGTCCACAGCCACGCAGTCCATTGGCATGGTTAAAACACATTTCAAATAATTACATTAATACTTTTTTTCAAACTTTATACAATTTTTCAGATGCAATAAACCCTATCTGGGTCTTGCTAACTAGTCTACTAGGACTACTCCTGATAGCGAATAGGTAGTTTACCTTTAGTAATACGTTCTGACCTACGTGGGGTAGCGTCAGGTATAGTATTCTCTAACCTTTCTGTTCTGCGTAACGGCAAACGATAATACTGTCTCAACCTTTCTATGGATCTGGCAAGCGTGCTAGTGACTGGACGAGGCGGTACTGCTTCACCAGCTTCACCAAGGGATTCCACTTCTTGTGGCGCTGCTTCTTGCGGGTCCGCTTCTTGGGGTTCTAACGGTTGAGGGTCTGCCGGAATAGGTTCTTCTGGAACTGGCTCTACTGGCACAATTGGTATGACCGGTTGTAGAGACTCCTCTTGCGGTTGATAAAACTGCAGCACAGGAATAATTACAGCGTCTCCTAATCTGGGCCAATCTGCAGGTAAATCTCCCAAATCCGTGTGTATGACCGCTTCAGCACTCTCTTCTTGATGAACAACAGGGTTTTCTTCACGGAGCTTTAATGGGCCAGGACACAACTTTAAATGATCTCTAGACACAGTTGCCGTCGTTTTTCCTCCATCCTTGCTGATGGTACAGACCTTGCTGTTATCGAAATTGGAATTTTGCACGACATAGGGCTCCTGTTCCCACTGATCATCCAACTTGTGTGTTCTTCTTTTCCTTTTGAGCACCATTTCTCCAGGCATTAAAGGCTTAGCGGGAGCATTTTTGTTATAGTTCATCTCTTGCTTTTCTCTTACTTTGTTGAGACTGTTTTCCACGCAGGCTTGTACTCTCTTGTACTGTTCTTGTCGAGTGGTGTCCCAATCTTAAGCACTGTCATCAGCCTCTGGTTCTACCACACCGAGTTCTAAGTCCATTGGCAGCCTTCCCGGTCTTGCTCTCATAAGGTAGGCTGAAGTGCAGTTGGTGGAACTTACTGGGATGTGGTTGTACAAGTCGACCAGGTCAGGTAACAAGTCTGGCCACCGATTTCTTTCTTCCAGTGGTACAGTTTTCAGTAAGTCGATGACAATGTGATTCATTTTTTCACAAAGGCCGTTGGTCTGAGGGTGGTATGGTGTCGTTCTGATCTTTTTACATCCATACAATTGACAAAATTCCTGAAACAGTTTAGCTTCAAAGGCTGGACCTCGATCAGTCAGTACCTGCTCCGGATATCCGTGTGGTCTGCAGAAACTTGCTTGGAAGGTTCTTGCTGCTGTCTCTGCTGTCATATCTTTGACAGGGGCGACCACCAGAAACCGGGAATAGTGATCCACCATGGTCAGGGCATATGTGTATCCTGACCTGCTTGGGGACAACTTGACGTGATCCAATGCCACGATCTCCAAGGGACGAGTCGTCCGGATAGGCTGCAAGGGTGCCTTCTGGCTACTGTAGTCTTTTCGCCTGAGGCCACAGGGTCCACAGTTCCGGCACCACTTCTCGATGGAGCTGCGCATCCCTACCCAGTAGAACCGGCACCTCAACAGGGTCTCCAGCTTTCTCCAGCCAAAGTGTCCTGCTTGATCGTGGTATGCTTCCAGCACCATTTGGATGTCTGCTCTCGGGACCACTATTTGCCAAACCATCTCATGGGTCCTTGGGTCGACGTATCTCCTGCACAACTTCTCACGGTATATGAACAACCGGCTTCTCTCGTTCCACAGGAGCTTTGCTGGCATGGATGCATCTTTCTCCAAGGAGGAACCTTCCTGTTTTATCAACTCCTTGATACGGCTGACCACGGGATCGCTGTCCTGAGTCTCCTTCCAACTGTGATGAGGTAAAGGGTTCAACATCTCACCACACCGCTTCCTGTAGACTCGTTGCTCTTGGACCATCCCATTTCGGTGGAACGCAGGTAGCTCGATTTCTTCCAGATCGTCTGACTCTTCCTCCGTGTCAGATTCATGCGGCATTCTGGACAAGGCGTCCGCGTTAGCATTTTTACGGCCCGCTCTGTATTTGATGGTAAACTGGTAGTTTGATAACCGAGCCATCCAACGTTGCTCCATGGCTCCCAGCTTGGCTGTTTCCAGATGCGTCAAGGGGTTGTTGTCTGTAAACGCAGTGAACCGGTTGGAGGCAAGGTAATGTTTAAATCTTTTGGTAATGGCCAGACCAGCGCCAGGAACTCCAGTTTGAAGCTGCTATAGTTTTCCGGATTCCTCTCAGTTGGCCTGAGTTTTCTGCTGGCATATGCGATGACTTTTTCTTGGCCGTTCTGCTTCTGACTGAGGACCGCTCCTAATCCTTCGTTACTGGCATCTGTGTATAGCAGGAACGGTTGGCTGTAATCTGGGTAGGCTAAGATTTCATCGCCGGTAAGGATCTCTTTCATCTCTTTGAATGCCTCAGCTTGTTCTTTTCCCCAATTGAATGGTAGGTTTCTGCTCTTAAGAGATTGTCCTACCAGGAGGTCCTGCAAAGGTGCCGCTTTCTTAGTGTAATCTTTTACAAACCTCCTGTAGTAACCTGTTAATCCCAGGAACTGACGCACCTCTTTTAAGTTCTTCGGCTCTGGCCATTTCTGAATAGCTGTGACCTTCTCGGGGTCCGGCGCTACTCCTTCGGAACTGACAATGTGTCCCAAGTACTGTACCTTCCGTTTGAGCAGGTGGCATTTAGAGGGCTTTAGTTTCATCCCAAACTTGGACAATGACTCAAATACCTCCGCCAGGTGCTTCAGATGATCTTCATATGTCTTAGAGTACACAATTACGTCGTCCAAGTACAGCAGCACAGTTTCGAAGTTGAGATGTCCCAGACAGCTCTCCATCACCCTCTGGAATGTTCCTGGGGCACTGCTGAGACCAAACGACATCCTATCGAACTCGCAGAGTCCCATTGGGGTGGTGAAAGCAGTTTTCTCCCGGTCCTCCTCAGCCACAGCCACTTGCCAGTACCCACTAGTAAGGTCGAGGGTAGAAAAGTAGTTAGCCGTTTTCAGAGCAGCTAAGGATTCCTCTATACGTGGTAATGGGTATGCATCTTTATGGGTTATAAGATTTACTCGCCTATAGTCTACACACATTCGCATGCTACATCCTTTTTCTTCACTAGAACCAGAGGTGCTGCCCAGGGGCTACAACTATCCCTTATCACCCCGGCTTTCTTCATGTCATGCAGCATTTCCTTAGCTTTCTGATAATGGGCTGGAGGTATGGGCCTGTACCGCTCTTTGATGGGAGGATGACTGCCTGTAGGGATATGATGCTGTACTCCCTTAATGGTCCCAAAGTCAAGTGGGTGCTTGCTAAATACTTGTGCGTACTCTTGTACCACCCGTAGTACCCCCTGTTTCTGGTGGACGGAAGTGGTGTCTGTCCCTATATGAAGCTGCTGACACCAGTCCGCTACGGGGTTGCCGGATCATTATCCTCCGCTGGTTGGCGGGAGGCTAAGGACTCGGTTGTGAGGATAGAATTATTATCTACGGCATGTAATTTAGCAACTGTAGCATAACGTGGCAAATTTACTTCGTCGTCCCCCCAGTTGAGAAGTCGTACTGGTACTCTCCCATTTACTACTTCCACTACCCCTCTAGCAATCATGAGTGTAGGTCTGTGTTCTGAGCGATGGGGTTCTACTACTGCTTGGTAGTTCTGTCCCCTCAGACCTATGGCTGCCATACACCATATTAACATTTCACTCATTGGGGGTATTACAATGGGGTTCGAGTCTGTGACCCGTACATTACCGATTTCACCATCTGTAAGCTTCGCTTGCTGCTGGCACATCAGGGCCCGGATCTCCCTCTGGATCACTCCCTTCTGCTTTGGCTTGGCAACTTCAGCGAGCTGTTGGAGCAAAAACACAACTTCTCCCAGACAGTTACTGATAATGTTAGTACCTAGTATCACATTCAGACCATTTTCCTCATTTACAGTCCTGACTACTAGGAGTCCCTGATCCTTCAGCTCCACCCTGCCCACTTTTACATTTACGTTTTTGGCTCCAATTACTTCAACAGGGAGACCATTGGTAGCGTACACTGTCAAGTCAGGGCTCGGGGGCTGGAGGCTGTCCATGGACCAAAATTTATTGTAAAGGACGTCAGGTATGATGGTCACCTGAGATCCCGTGTCCAGCAGTGCAGGGATTGCAATCCCGTCCAGAATCATGGACAGGTAGGGCCGTCCACCCACGAACCTGCGGTTCCAGTCTAAGGGGCCTGATGAATCTACTCCTGGGTGTTGGCCCTCTGACCCAGGATCGGCTCGTTTAAAGGACATTGCTGAGCCATATGACCTTTTTGGTTGCAGCGGTAGCAGACGATCTCCCGGCGAGGATGGTGTTGCTCCGGAGTCGCTCCTGTGGGTGGTGTGGTCCTCCTCTGGTGTGGCGACGTCCTCCATTTCCTCCGGTTCATCCAAGGGACATCCTCCGGACAGTCGGCTAGTTGGATCTTCCCTCCTTCCTCTTTCCGCAGTTGCAGGGCCTCCATTACAGTGGCCAAGTTCTTAGTCAGCTGGCGCACTTCTGAGCGCAGACATTCCAATTCACTAGGGGGCGCCACCTGCGTTTTAGCTTCTGCCACCTGCGGAGAAAAGGTGGGTACTGCCGGCTTAAGAGTGGCTTCACCCAGGTGATACTGATTTGCCACCTCAGGCTTTTCCAGGGGTCGCAGTCCCTTTATTGTCATGTCCTTTAGAGCATCAAAAGTGGCATCTGGATGATCCAAGGACCACCAGTTTACAGTCCTGCTTTCCTCTGGAGACCTCAGTCCCCGCACGAATTGCTCTTTTAGCATTTGGCTCTCATCAATGGGACTTGTGGGGTTAGCCTGTTTGAGAGCTCGCAGGGCCCCCTGTAGTCGGCAGGCGTAGTCCCTAATACTGTCACCCGGTCCCTGGAAGCACTGATAAAATGCCATCCGGAGATCCGTTTCTGTGTGGTCCTCGAAGATGGCCTGTAGCTTTAAGAGTATCGCAGGTACCGACTCCTGGTCTGCAATGGGCCAAGTCTCTACTTCTCTCTCAGCCGCACCAGCTAACTGTCCTATTACCACAGCAGCTTTTTGCTTTTCAGTCATTGAATACATATCCAAAATACTACATATTTTCCGTTTAAATCCTGGCAGGGTGCCTGGCTCGCCGCTGTACTGGGGGAGCCACTTCGCTCCAGGCATGTATGGGAGGGTTAGCGGCATTAGCGGGACCACCGGGCCAGGTGAGGGGCCTGCACCCCCATCCTGCGGTACGACGCCAAGCGGTGGGCTATTGGGGCCTCCGGCGGGGGCCGCTCCGGTTGCTGCGACATATTGGTGCCCCCTTGGTTAATCTGAGCCTACCTCTTTTGCAGGCTGCAGCGTCGCAGGCACAGCGGTGGAGACAGGACCTTCGTAGCAGACACAGCGGTGGAGACAGGACCTTCGTAGCAGGCACAGCGGTGGAGACAGGACCTTCGTCGCTGGACTGTGATGTCAGAGCGTTCACTTCCTGTTTCACAGGACCTGCCGCCGCGTCAGAGCTGGGGGCGGAGCCAGGCAACAGCGCGCTTTTTCAGGTACGCCCCCCTTCTTCACCAGCGCCTGAGGGCGCGAATATTGCGCTAAAGATGGCGGTATTATGGCGCCAACACAGCAAACAGTCTTTTCCGCACAAACAGTCAATATAGGCACACAGGACTCACAATTGCAAGTTTCAGATCCTGTTCGTGACGCCAAAGATTGAGTCGCACTTAGTACCAGGGCAATGGGGTACTCGGCA
The DNA here is from genome assembly GCA_033576555.1 of Oophaga sylvatica. Taxonomy (NCBI): domain Eukaryota; kingdom Metazoa; phylum Chordata; class Amphibia; order Anura; family Dendrobatidae; genus Oophaga; species Oophaga sylvatica. Next base: position 72,851,857 of record JARQOD010000001.1, on the reverse strand, counting down.
CCGAGCCCATGAAAGTCTATGGGGTTTGTCACTGGCAGCGGGACTCGGTCCGTGGCCCTGGGCGCTCATACAATGGGGGATATTTACAGGGAATTATTAGGATAGGTAGTTCGTGACGCCACCTGTGGTCTCTGGTAAATTGTACCAGCGCTGCCATAAGGACTTTCACAGGGGATGTTATGGGGCAGCTTGGTGGTAGTCTCCCACAGGTGAGACGGGTCCCTGGAAGTCTATGGTGATGATGCAGGTGTAGTAATAATTCAGTCACACACAATGCAGCTTCTTTCCATACCTTTTACTGGTAGATGGTTCAAGCAGATCCCGGGGAGCTGGTCGGGGTGGAGAATGCACATTCGGGTAACCGCTGAGCAGGTTAGAGGCCTCCTTTACTTCGAATGTAGGTGAGTCCAACTTGCCTGAAGCGAAGTTAACTCTGAATCCCCAGCTTTCTCAATAGCTATACTGCCCGGCCAACGTTGTGGTGGAAACTTCTAAGTGGTGAAAACTAAGTCTATATTTGCTGATCAGGCTAGACTCCTGTTTTCCCTGTCTCCGGTTACGTATTGACACTTAGGGCTGCTCTCTGCGACCTGTAGTCCAGATGCCTCCGGTAATCTTGTTACTAAGCTTGAAACTGTAGCAACGCCTCGGACTCCGGTGTCCGGCAATTTAGTGCAGGCAATCCAATACCTAAAGCACTTCTCTATCTTCTCCACTGCCCTTCGCCCTGCTCTCGCTCTTAGCACAAGCAATTGTAACTTCGATGGTAATGTCAGCTTTCTTCTAGAGCTCGCTGAGCAGCTCTCAGTATCCTCCTTCCTCCAGCTTCTGTTGAGGTACTGATTAAGGGTAGCTCTGACTAGGCTAGGATGATCCACTTCACCCGTACTAGCCTCCACTTGCTTGTCAGGTGAGCTACGTTAGCTCTGCGAGGATTCAGTCCTCCCTTCTCTCTCTCTCCAAGTCCAGACTCCACTGGACTGAACTGCACTGTCCGAAGACAGGAAACTGACTGAACTGTGATTGCTAAGTGTCACTTCCTCTTGTACCCCTGATGGGTGTGTCTAAAAGTGTGAGTGAAGTGCATAGATATCAAGCTTTTGCGATTACCTTCCTGTGCACTCTCCTGGACTTTATGTGTGTGCCTGAGTAGCTGGGCTACACATGAGCTCAGTCAGGGGCGGACACAAACAGCTTGGGGAACCTGTGCAAGAAATGTGCCTGGGCCCTCCTATTTTTATGGTGACAAAGCTACAGACACATATAAATATATATATATATATATATATATATATATATATATATATAGCCACACACATACATGTATATACTTTACATTGCCGTCTCTTATTACACAGTGCCCTCTCTTGATATGTACACTTCCGTCCCTTACATATCAGGTAATATAGAGCCCTGTCTTTATTACAAACCGTCATCTCTTGCTAGATACTATTAATGCAATAACTGCTGATATACCACAGGAAAGCTTCTTTTCTAATGGAGGAGCTGATGAACTGGTCGTCTGGTTACCGGCTGCTCCATCATCAGCAGTCATTTTATATCTAAGAGAGGTTGACTATGTAATAAAAGAGGGCGCTGTGAATAACAAGAATACACTATGTAAGAGACAGTGCAAAACACTACAGCAGAGGAAGCTACATAATAAGCGACGGCACCATATATAACTAGAGAGGATACTATGTAACTAAGGACAGCGCTATACATAATAAGTGAGTACACTATATACTAAGGGACTGTGATATACATAATAAGTGAGTACACTATATACTAAGGGACTGTGATATACATAATAAGTGAGTACACTATATACTAAGGGACTGTGCTATAAATAATAAGGCGACATTCCTGTATCCATGTTAATTGTTGGTGTGCTGTGCGCTTTTACAGATGCATTGAGCATGTCCTATGCATCACCATCGCTGGCAGCTTCCTCTCTCTAGCACAGCCACGCACTGAATGATGACATTATCAAGCGACGCGACTGTGACAGGAAGTGCGGGCAGGAAACAGGATGGATCCTTGCAGCTCTGCTCTGCTGCCACTTTCTCCCATAGGCCACCAGGAGCCTCGGGACTGGAGATATGGTCCAGATTGCTATCATTATTAGCCTATATCCAGAGGCCCCCTCCACCTCCGGGCCCCAGTGCAGCCGCACCGACTGCGCATGCGGTATGTCCGCCACTAAACTCAGTCAGACATGTTTAACTCTGAAGTGTTAAGGTGTTTCAGAGAAAAACGTACCTTAAAAGCTGCCAGGCACTGAGCTGCATGGGAACCTAGTCAGACAGGAGGATCTCTGGGTTGACAGGTCTCTCCCTATACGCGCACCTAGAGAGATCTGTCAATCTAGGTAACAGGTGCGGAGAAGCCATCGGGAACCCTGTGGCTCAGGCAGCATCAATCCGCTGTCAGGTTTCCTTCGGGATCCATTAAAAGCAGATGAAAAATAGAAAACAGTCCGTGTTCTCAGTGTTCCATCTGTGTTTCATCCTTTTTAACTAATCCACTGAATGAATAAAACAGTTCGCCTTGAGTTTTAAAAAAAGATGAGAAAACATACAGACGCAACACAGGTTTAAAATGGAGGCAAAACCGGATCAAATTGAGTGAAAGCTGTCTGTTTTATACAGATGTAAAAGTAGCGCGGAGGTGTGAACGAAGCCCTAAGCCTGTGTGCAGCTTGGACCCGACCCAACTCCCTATAATCCATCTGAGCTCCTGCTATTAGAGACGGATTACACAGGTGACTGCAAACAGTGGACAATAAGTTACACTGCCTGAGTATTCAGGTTTTTGTCTTTTCTTTTTAAATTTGCCATAAGGTTCCAAAAATATGGGCCAATGTATCTAGCTCTATTTTATATGGTATTTAGCAAGGGGGCCATACTAAGAGGGTAATAATACAGATCAGCCTTAAGACACGCCCCAGAGGATCCTGTGAGCCACGCTCCTCTGTACAGACCATCAAAAATTAGCATCAAATAAAAATACCCTTATCTCTGGAACAGTATGGCGGATTTAAAGAAAAAAGAGGAGCGGTGAGAAATAGAGAATGGCCACCTTTTGACAGTTTTTTATTTCAATGGCACACTAGACCACAAGTACATGCAAATATCAGCACTTAATGCAGTAAGGTGCAATAGCTAGATTTCAAGAAATGGGAAATCTGATTTATATTTTTTTTTATTTTTTTAATGATCCAAAAATCCATCCAAATTGTTTTTGTGAATAATGTTGACTTCTGTGTGAATAATGTCTCTCTATGAACGAGGTCTTATAACATAGTATGTTCTATGTTCAGACTTTAGTATCACTGCACCTTTAAGAAAGCATGTCATAGATTTGATATTTAGATATAATATTAAGTCTATTCCTGCCATAAGCAGTGAACTGATGGTTCTCGCCTGTCAGAAACATGTCCCCGTGTATTCTGCTGGATTTGTTGCCTGGGAAGTATGAAAATTAGAGGTGCTGACAGCAGAGCAGTGAAGGATCGTCATCAGGTGCAGCAGATGGGACGACTCTGTGTATTCTACATTTGTTTCTGAGACTTTCCAAACTGAATTTATGACATTTTTGGTTAAAAATAAAATATCATAACAGTGGATTTATGCCATTATTACAAAGCTTCTTAATTAGCTTCATGGTGATGATGTTTCCACAGATGTTTCCTGATTCCCTGTCCATGATTACATGGAAGTCAGACTTTCCCCAGACTTTCTCCACCATTAGGGGAAGTCATGAGCACACTGCATACCATTTTATTATGGAGTTTAAAGGGAATCTGTCAGCAGATTTTTGCTATGTTATCCCAGGACAGCATGAGGTAGGGGTCAAAACACAGATTTCAACTATGTGTCACATGTCGGTGGCTGCAGGTAGAAAGAATTTTCTTATGTAAATTTATATCTACACTTGGAATAATGCTGTGACCGCTGTAAGATATACAAGGAAAATAATTAGCATAGAATGTTGGACCTAAAAATGTCATACTGATAAAATGTGAAGATTTACTGAAAGGTTCACATTGACTTGTAAATTAGAGCTTCCCACAGATGACGCCGTTTTCCTTGTATATAGAGAATAGACTCATCTAAATACTCTGCGGTATACGGTTGACATAACAGGAGCTGTTACCTCTAAAGGTCGATTCTCTGGGGTCAGGTAGCTTTCTTTATAGAAAAATCTGTAATTTTTGGCAGCGTAATGACTATAGGACTTTCTATCTCCTAATGATCGTCCTTCACTGCAGTTTATTGCTGCGGTAGCAGCTGGGACTTTGTATTCAGCCGTCGTGTCATATTACACTTCGCTTAATCTACACATGAAACATTTAGGTGCTCAATCAATGTAGGAGAACTACAACTCTCAGCATGTATCCTAGTACCAATCTAACATTGTATATATTGTTTATTACTTAGATAATATTAGAAAATCTCATCAATGTACATCCAGGATCTGTCATGTAGATAATCAATGCAGGGAAAATAAAAGATGTGTATAATGATGTGCAACCTGAAAAAGAACAGTGAATGTCATATTCCATGGAGTTTTATTATCTTTCTGAGCATGAAAGGTTGGCGCAAACTCTGCAGGTTCCACAGTATAGGTGACACCTTGCTGGGACCCCACCTTCTCAAACATCGAGGACCTCTGGCAATCCTATAGACAATGGATGAAGAGATGACTTGATGCGACATCGGGGACCTCTAGCAATCCTATAGACAATGAATGAAGAGATGACGGATGTGAGGCCAACAAACTACAGTTTTATCTGGAGTCAGTCACTAATCAGCAAATTATCCATATTCTGTGTATAGGTAATAACTTGCCAATTTGGGAATAACCCTTTATCAGGGAATATCCATTTTGCAGTATAGATGGAAAGAAGTTGGATGTAAGGCTCAAGTAGGGTGACATCAAGTGCAATATCATTCTGTGCCGCAGATCTTCTAAATTCTTCTGTTCTTCACCCACGCTTAATCCTTATGAGGAGAAGTCATTGAATATGAGCGGCTCTATGCTATTTCTATTTTTACTATGTGCAGATTCAATGTCCACCATAGAAAGGCTAATTTGAGGAATTATCATAGTTGACTAGGAATGGCACTTGAATGCATACACTAGTTATGGGGAACCTGACAGGTTCTCTTTAAGAGGAATTTTGTAAGTTCTGATGTCTTGTTTGATTATCAGAAGATGACTGATGCTACAGTGGGTACGGAAAGTATTCAGACCCCTTTAAATTATTCACTCTTTGTTTCAGTGCAGCCATTTGGTAAATTCAAAAAAGTTCATTTTTTTCTCATTAATGTACACGCTGCACCCCATCTTGACTGAAAAAAAACAGAAATTTAGAAATTTTTGCAAATTTATTAAAAAAGAAAAACTGAAATATCACATGGTCATAAGTACTCAGACACTGCTCAGACAGGGGTCTGAATACTTTCTGTACCCACTGTATATACTGTCAAGTCAGAATAGAAGGAGAGTTTGGGCACCTAAACAAATACTTAGGATTTCGAACCTTAGTGACGACATCAGCATACACAAGTGATGAAATTTGTCAACAGGGACGAGTACAATATGACTGTAACAAATGTACAAGAAGATGATGGGCGTATAGTGTTCACTACATTGGAGAGGTTTTATAATTAAGCTACCTATATACAGTGCACTATATATCAGGTCACCAGGTCTAGTCTAGTGGTGAATGTGATTAAAATGAGTCTGTCAGCACAAAACGACTGTTCAAACAAAGAACAGAAGTTCAGTGCACCTCCTATAAAGCCAGAGCTGTCAATCAAGGAAGAGGGAGTGGAGATAGATGGAATATAAGTAGAAATGAGACTGGTGCCCAGTATACGCCATCAGTTTTAACCTAACGAAGATGAAAAGTAAGCGACTTAAAGCTGTCACTAAGAAATACAGTTAATACGTTTTTTTACGGTGTAGCTTCTCCAAAGTAGGAAGTTTGCCTATCAGTAAAGTAAATTTGTTTAGATTTTCTTATTACTAGTTGATATTGAGAATAACCAGAAATGTGGTGAAATAAGAGGTGTAATTCATTAACTAAAGCCATACTCTGGGTACTTGTAATGGCTTATCCTGAGAATGTCACAGAATTATGTGTAATCTCTAATTCTAGAACAGGTACGCCAGCATTTTTATCGACCAATTGCCAAAACCTTGAGAAGCCTGACATCTTGTAAAGCAAATTGTCCTGGCAAGAAACTAACCTATAATAATGATTAATGACATTCAATGTACAGTGTCTTAGTGAATTTGTTATAGCAACACTAGGATATTCAATGGTCTATAGGGGGAAGAGATATATTTAGTGCTGGGTTGGTATTGGTAATTGGTTTAATAAAACACACAATTTAACCAGAAGATGTAAAATCTATAATTCATAATGTGGTACAACGGCAATATAATGTGAAAATAGAGTTCAGCGATTTTCTAAAGGGGTTTTCCAGTTTTTCATTGCCATAGGCATTTTGTGTGTAAAGATAACATAATCAGCAGGACTTATCCCCTGCTGCTCCAGCACTCCCCAGGTCTTTGTTGACTCTTAACGTGTCCATGCATATTAAAAAGAAAAAAAAAGCCACCGGAAAACGCGCGTTGGGAATCACCCATCGGTGTTAGGTTTATACTGGAACACTGTATGCTTTACAGCGCGCTTTATATAAATGTCGTTATACTTTTTGTACCTATCTTTGCCTATTTATGATTTGGATGTTCCTGCACCTTGATGGGCATGTTGTTTTGTACGTATGCCCTGATGATGTGACATACCCACACATCCTAGGCTATATTACGCTCCATATTATACTTTGGCTGTGTATACTCTGATGCACTTCTCTATATCCTTTTGTGATACTAAACATACATACTGCATGTTTATTCCTGATTATATTTGCACAGGTGCACTTTACTTATGTTTACATCTTATTATAGTGATATATACAGTATATATACACTATATATGCACTGATGCACTATGATCTATATTACACTATAATCTCTTTAGGCTATCATATTACAGACACAGTGTACATATAAGCCTTAAGGCACTGTCACACTTAGCGATCGCACTAGCGATCACGACAACGACACGACCTGGCGAGATCGTTGGTGCGATCGCTATGTGATCGCTAGTAGCTTCCAAACACAAAGATCTCATCAGCGATCTGTATAACGACCTCTGCGGTCGTTGGGAAAACCTAGTCCCACCTGCGACGCTGGTGAAGTCGTTCATAAAGGGTGTCACACTCAGCGATTCAGGCTCACCAGCGGGACACCAACGACCAAAAAACGGCTCAGAACGTTCATAAGCGATCAGCAACATCGCATCGGGGGCCACATCGCTGCTACATGTCACACACAGCTAAGTCGCTAACGAGATCGCTACTGCGTCATAAAATCACTGACGCTTTAGCGATCTCGTTAGCGATCTCGCTTAGTGTGACAGTACCTTTACAATTGCTCTATGGCTATATGTGAGTTTTTTGGGTGTGTAGTACAACAGCGCAGGTGTAGGCTGTGATTTTTATACATCAGTTCCTCACACCATTTTGGATGTATATTTTATTCATAATATTTTTGTGCCATTTTTCCTTTGTATGTTTTCATTTTATAAATAATAAAAGTAATTTTATATTTTTCCCAATACCTTTTGTATCCTTTTGTAGGTTTTTTAGTTTGATTTAGGTTTAGTGTCCATACATATTAGTTAAAGGGCTTAGAAAACAAGGAGACGGGTCAAACAGTTGCAATTGGACCCTAGTAGAGCAGTAGAGAGGTGGCACATATCAGGTTGATCTCATTCTCTTTGCATTGGTTGGTGAGAACATGTGCTGGATGCCCCTCCCCCGAGGAACTGAAATGCAACAGATTCTGCTGACTTTTTTCTTAATGCCGACCCCACATTTCCTAATAACACAATCTAAACTTTGTTCAGGATGGCATCATGGTTTCCTGTTTAATAGGACAGATAAGATAGATCCATTAATGTTCAATATTCACTGAAAAGTTCTATGTGCTACTTTAAAGGCTATGGTTCCACGGCCGTAACCATAGCGCTTGTGGACGGAGCGTAAATTCCGCTCGTCTAAGCCCGCCCCCTTTCTGACGGGGCGATCTTCCGAGGTGTTCAGGACACCTCCGGAACAACTCCGGAAAGTGCGCAGGGCTACATAGCCCTGGTTAATTCTGTTGCGGCGCACACCGTCGCCGCAATACGCGAGGACATGCTGCGGTCTAAAAAGACCGCCGCATGTCCGTTTACGAGGTTTGCCACCTGCGGATTTTACGCATAGTGGAGATGGGATTTTCTTGAAATCCCCTCCACTATAGCTGTAACATCTGGACGCTGGTGTTTGGCGCTGCCACAGATCACGCCCAAACACGCAGCGTATCATGACCGTTGGAAACTCACCTAAGAGGGATGAGGGTATTACAGCATTGTGCCAAAGAGCTCATGTTTGCTCTGTTCTATTGTGCATTAGATTTTACTGATGGTCAATCTCATTCTAATCAAGGCGATTTTCTAAAAGTCTTTTTATGTGACTGTTAATAAGGATGATTAAATACCAATTAAATTTATGGGGTAACCCAGAGCATAGAGAGGATTTCTGGCTTGTTTAAAATATTAATAGTGGCAAGCCATGGGTATAAAAAAAGATATACTCACCATGGGAATCTGCTCCCTGCTCCAGTGCTGCATCTTTGAGTCTCCTCTGGACCACTTACAATGAGGCCATGACACCCAGCCACCGACTGCTGCAGCCAATGATTGCCTGCAGGATCATGAGACTGATGATTGGGACCTAATCAATTTGGGCTGGCATTACTGTAGCAGAGAGTGAGCCCCTGGGGTGGGTATATCTTCTTGTCTTTTTGTAAGGCAGAAAGTTCTTTAGAAGGATTTCTATATTGTTAAAGGAAACTTGTCCTTAGATTCATACTGCCCAAACCACGGAGAGCATGTATCAGAGCCCTGGTTGTGCGGCGGCATCAGGCATGACTAACTCTGAAATGACTACTGTCATGCGTTTCCCGGCTGACTTCTTCCCACCCAACTCCAGTTGATTGACAGATCTCTCACACGTGTGCACATAGGAAGAGACTTACAACTTAACAGGAGCATGGCAGTGAGAAACCAGCCAGTAACAACTGCGCAGGCAGGCTCTGGTTTATGGTGCTCCTGGGTCAAGTAGCATGGATCTAATGACAGGTTCACTTTAAAAAAAAAAAGAAGAGCTGAAAATGTTTACATCCTCAATCCCCTCCCGATCCAGCGCACATGCTCCGGTAATAAGCTGCCAGTCTTTGTTGATAGGCAGCCAATACAGAGGTGCTACACCATCATTTGACCAAAGCAGCCAATCAGCGACCTCAGTGGTCACATGGTTTATTAATTACACAGACAATAATCAACAGACCTTGTGACTAGTGCTCGTTACTTGAGTTTGCCTAGGGTGCTCGGAATCACACCGAGTATCGCGGGTGACATGTTCGTGTCCCCGTGCCTGCATGTTTCATGGCTGTTAGACAGCCACAAAACATGCGGGAATTGCTTGTTAATCCCAGCATGTTTTATGGATTTCTATCATCCTCGAAATATGCGTCCAAGGGGACTTGAGCACCTTAGAACATGTGACTCGAGCACCCGCGATACTCAGTGCATACCCAAGCACCCTAGGCAAACACTTGCGCTCATCACTACTTGTGACTACCGTAGTTTGCTAAGGAAGGAAATAACATTAATGATACATCATGCATCCAAACTATAGTAAAACAGTATTACACGTGTCTGTTCTATAATTTTCAGCCGCTGCCATTACTGCTGGTCTTCAGTTTTTTTTTATACAAGGACTGGAGGTTCTCTTTAAATTACTAGTAAGTCACATGCTAGTAATATACATCGAGCCATCAATGAGAATTAGCTGTAATTGTATGTTCCACTTTAAGGAAACATCATTTTCGTTGTTATTCCCATTCCTCACTAGCATATACTCTAGTAATTTGTTTCCTTGTGGATGCCACGAGGATGACGGCATCAATTCTACCAGGATAAACTAATGCTTAACGAATGGCAGTAGGGAAACCACTCACAATGACAACGAAGGGAATAATTACAGCAATAGTGGCTTTAGAATAAACGTTATTGGCCGGCATGGTGGATGTAATCATTACTGTAAGATATACTCTTCTTGTATTGTGACTTTTAGTGGGTGGAAAAACAGGCTCCTAATATGGAGCGTTAATTTCTGGAGAAAGAGAACACCTCTGGGAGTTGTTCCACTATGATGACAAATAACTTGAGGTATTGAATCCTACAAGAATGTGGGGGAACCAGGTTGGACGTGTCATTCATGACCTCAGAGACAGATACATCACCGGGAACTACTGGCGCGGATTGTGCAGGTTTACCGCCTACAATTCTCCCATCAGAAAGTTTTGTTCTAGTTATAGGGATGAATGTATAAACCACAGGATCGCGGAGATGAAAAGGTTAAATACTGAACAGTTCTTACAATAGAGGAAACCGAAAAAAGATCAATAAGGCGGCATATCCTAAATAATATATATAATTCTTATACTGATTAGGCAAAAATTAAAATATACAAATATTCTATAATCGTAATGCATTAAAAAACAGTATAAAAAGAGGTGAAAAAGATGGAATACTAGGACAAAGTAATATCCCGTATATAATATGGAGAGAAAAGGGAGAGTTAGATATAGCGGCAAGTATATATAACAATCATACAGATCAAATAGTCGCGGGGAGGATCATGGCATATGATGGGTGAACTATATCAGAGACATACAAATCCGACCATAAATAAATATAAGGAGAACAATATTATTAATCCACTGAAATAGTATAAACAGATTAACCCCTTCACTACCCGGCGATTTTACGTTTTTTGAGGGTTTTTTTTTTTTTATCCATCACTTTTCTGCTTTTCTGTCATCACAGCCGTATGAGGGCTTGTTTATTGTGGGAAGAGTTCTATTTTGAATGACACCATTCATTTTATCATATGTTGTACTGGAAAAGGGGAAAAAATTCCTAGTGTGTTGAAATAGCAAAAGAAAGTGCAATTCCTCAATTATTTTATTAGGTATTTTATTTACCATGTTCACTTTTTTTGGTAAAACTGACCAGGAAATATGATTTTCCAGGTCAGTATGAGTATGCAGATGCCAAACCTGTATATATATTTTTTTTTATTTAGGTGGTGAAAACCAATTTGGAAATTTGTAAAAAAATATTAATTTTGTTTTTGTTGCCGTTTTCTGAGACCCATAACGTTTTATTTTTTGGGATCTGGTGTTGGGTGAGGGCTTATTTTTTGCGCCCTGAGCTAACATTTTTTAATTATACCATTCTGGGTAGATACGATGTTTTAATCGCCTCTTATTGCAATTTTGAAGAGGCTAAAAAACGTAAATCTGGTGTTTGATTTTTTTTTCTCATTAAGCCGTTTACTAATCGGATTAATTTACTTTATATTTTCATAGATCGGACATTTCTGAACGCAGTGATATGAAATATGTGTATTTTTTGAAAAAAATGTATTATTTTTAACAGGGCAAAAGGGGGTGATTTGAACTTTTGTGGGGGAGTCATCATTTTTAAAAACTTTTTTTTTACTGAATTTAATAGTGCCCTAAGGAGACTTGAAGCTGCGATCATCTGATCGCCTGTTCTATATAAAGCAGGGCTTCAGCCGAAATCACTATCTCCTGTGAATGCCGGCCACAGGCCATCGTTCACAGGAGGCTCATAATAACAGGATCATCAGCAGACCCCCGGCTGTCGTGATGACCCATCGGCACCCTGTGATTACATGACAGGCAGGATGGGGCAGTACAATAGTATAATGTCTATAGAGCGCCTTTGTATAACTGGTGTCTACCATCAGACAGTCACTGGGAAGTGGTGATTTTAGTCTTAATACAGTGGTTTTTATTAATGACCAGTATGGTGCTATTATTCAGTCAATATGCGGTGGTATTATGTTGTCATGATGTGGCGCCATTATTTTGCCCCTGTATACTGATTTTTCCTCAGTAATAGAATAGTGATAATATTTTTTCATCTATTTTTAATAACATAATTCAGTAACAATGTAAAATATAGAAAGATATAGCATGCAGCACTGATTTGTGTACTCACTTACTCAGTGCAGTCCTTTATAGCTTTTCTAAAAATTTGCTTCAGCCCTGGTAATGTGATCATGTGGAAATTCCAGTGGCAGAGGTTACTACTTTCCATGCTTAGGAATAAGATGAAATGCTCAGTGCAGACGCCTAAGTGAAAGGTCATTTCTTTCTGTATAATACATCCATTAATCTTGTCTTCTAGGCTGTAGGTTTTAAAAGAAATAAATGAAAAACAGTGTTTGTTAATTTATTAGGGAAAAGTATTGCCACAACTCTCCATAGTATATCTTTTACTTAAATGGAATTTGTCAGCTGGTTTTAGCTATTTAATCCTGAGAGAAGACTCTTATTCCAGTGATATGTAACTTATTAGACAGTGTGCTGTAGTTTCAATGCAATCAGTGTTTTATCAGCAGGAGATTATCACTAGAGGACTGGGAGTCACGTGCACACTAGTCAGGTTGATCTGTGTAACCCCGCCCCATCACTAATTGGCAGTTTGCTGACAATGTACAGTGTAAACAACAAGCTACCAATCAGGGTGTGGGCGGGGTTATACACAGCTCAGGATTTTGAGCACTTCAACATCTACAGCAGAGAAAACAGAGATGCTATCAAGACTACAGCAAGCAGTCCGGTAAGTTGTACATCACTGGAATCAAGATCTCTGTCCCTACATCATCCTACTCTTAGATTACATAGCAAAAACTTGCTGGCAGATTCGCTTTAAATCAGCCCAGAAGCCACAAATAGACAACATAGAGAAAAAAATCACACCCTCAATATGCCGTAGAGCAGATTTAAGACATTGATAGTAGTTCTCCTTAGGGACAAGCATAGAAGAGGTAGTCCTAAAAATAAAAATGGGTCCATATTATAGTACTAGGTATTGCCCATTATGACTCTTGGTCCAGTTCCCCACACCTTTGCTAAGGTCCCTTGCCTCCTAGTCTCCAAGCCAACTACTTGTGGTGCCTGTATGGTATGAACGCCCCTGGTTCTTCTTACAGGTTACATAGGAGATATAAAGCCAAGGGAAATATGCTGTAGCTGTATAACCTTTTGTTCAGGTTGAAATAGGTTGGGTTAGAAGAGGTATGTTAATTACATTCTCGTGATGAAATTAAACATGAATGTTTGCTTGGTTATTTACAGAGAGCCGTCATATATTCTGCCTGTTTATTATTCCACCGGGCCTTAAAGCATTTTACCTATTTACCGTATCTATGCTAGACAGCGGACACTCCACAAAACTGAAATTGCATCAAGAAGGAAAGGTTGTGGAATCATGGAAATCACAGGACTTACAGACATGTGAGCGATATACAAATGATTGAAAAATGGAAACAACATTTTCAAAGCATCTTGATTTATTCAGTATCGAGCATGAGCACCACGTTCAGAAATCCCCTGCACTTCCACGCCTTGGCTGCCATCAATGAGGTTATTAATGGGTGTCTGAGGAATGTTCTGCCATGCTAAATGCACTTGCAAAATCATCAAAATCTGCTGCCAGCAGCTACCTTTGCAACACCCAACCAATGACATCCCAATGTGCTGGAGGCATTGTAGGTCATGGTGGCTGGTTTAGGACATGTAATCTGCTCAGAGTAGGAGAAACATGCAGCCTGGTGTTGTAGTGTTGAAAAATGGCTTGTGGGACACTTTGGAGAAATGTCCGTACCACTGGTGTTTTAACCACATCAATGTAACTCCAAGCTGTTAGTATACCTGAAATGAAGACTACTTTATGCCACCCCACACCATAATCCCTGGAGTAGGACTGGGGTGGCATTCCTTTGTGAAGGCTTCTTCATGAAGTTGCCCACATGGTCTCTACAATAATCTCTGGCTATCATTGTGTCCAAGCAAAGTGTGAATTATTGCTGAAAAGTATAGATGTCCATTAGCGCCTCCATTGCCACCCTGCTCTGCACCTTGATAGCCATCAAGAGTGGTGGCTCGAGGCCAATGAATAAGTCTTCACAAGGGAATGTCACACCGTTCCTACTCCAAGGATTATGGTCTGGGATGGTAGAATGTACATAAGGCGGATCCCTCTATTCTTTATTCCAGGTATGTTAACAACTTGCTCTTATATTTATTTGGTCATGGAAACTTCGAGCTAAAGTGGATATAAATCCACGTTGCCAGAGGTCCAATCTATGATTAGAGACCAAAAGAAAGGATGGATGCAGCCTCTATTTATCTATGCGCTTTAGGGAATTCATACCTCTTCATCAGGACAAACCACAATGATGGAGCTCCCTCCCTATGTCCACTTTATCTTCAAGTTTGCATCCTGTCATTTTGGTGGATCTGCAGCATCCTATTCATTCAAACAAGCTAACAAAGGGGTTGTGCCGGTCACAACCCCACCAGGTGAGCAATTCCTGTTTTAACCATTGTAATCCGATAAGATCCTATTGTGCTTACTGTCATTCCAGTTTTTATTTTATGCGTTTGGTCAGTGGTTCAGCCATTTATTCAATGTGTCCCAGGAGACGTTTTTAGCACATGACAATGCCAGGATGCATGGAGCGTAGGCTACTGTGAGCATCTAAAAATGGTACCATGGCCTGCGGCATCTCGAGACTTGTCTCCCATCGAGCATGCCTGGGACGTCATCGGTCAGTGATAGCAGAAAGAGCTTATCAGTTGCACCTTCTGCTGAATGCAGACGTGTGCAGGGATCACACGTGGCCACAGCAGTCAATGACTGTCCTCAGCGACGGGACAGCTGCAAAAATGATGTCCCATCAGCACTTGTGACCTCCATGTAGAGATAATGAAGGAAACAAAGACCAGGAGCACAGAGGGTGTACAGCCCCCGTCTCACACAGTGATCTCGCGAGATCGCTGCTGAGTCACTAGTTTTGTGATGCAACAGCGATCTCCCCAGCGATATCGCTGTGTGTGACATTCAGCGACGATCAGCCCCCCTGCCGGGTATCGCTGATCGTCGCTGAATGTCCTGGACATTTTTTTGATCCGCTGGTAACCAAGGTACACATCGGGTTTCCAGGTGCGGGGCTGTGCCTGGAAACCCGCTGTGTACCTTGGATACCAGCGCCCTGATGCAGGGAGCTGGTAACCAAGGTACACAGCAGGTTTCCAGGCACCGCGCAGCACCTGGAAACCCGATGTGTACCTTGGTTACCAGCTCCCTGCATCAGGGCGCTGGTATCCAACGTACACTGCGGGTAACTAAGCGATGTTACCCGCAGTGTCACTGTGCTGATCGCTGCCTGTTTGGCAGCTCAGCAGCGATCATGTAGCAACACACCAGCGATCCTGATCTTTGTTGGGATCGCTGGTGTATCGCTATGTGAGACCCGGGCTTAACAGGTAATGCTTATTTTGGCAATTCACCCTCTTAGCTACTTTTTAGTTAACTTCAGACAATGCCTTTAAAATAGCATGTGTAAGTGTAAATCTGCTTTGACTGCAAAAACAAAGAAACATTATATTACTGACATATTGTTTATTATTCTTATAGATGTGAGGTTCTTGGTGCACAATATAATCAAATGATATCTGCCACAACAAGGCGACCTCAAGGATCGATCAATGGATCCATTGTCCTCTAGATGCGGATAGATATCTAAACAGATAGATGAGAGAGATTGCAATAGAGAAAAAGAGCTCCAAGTCGTCAAATGGATGGATTCAGAAAATTCTTATTTCCACTAGGTAGAACTTTTCTAGGATTGACAGTGGTACCATACAAATAAAAAAGTGGTGATGAAGCATGCGCACTACCACTCCATTCACACAGGACGTTAGGACCACACAAAATCAGTGGCAGTCAGTAGTTAGACCGCAAGGGATTACACCTTTGTCTTTACAATCCTTACCGGTTGTGAATTGGTGATAAAAGCATTTAAGGAGAAAACCCATTTATTAAACCTTTAAATTTAAGTGAGTCTTTAGGCGAGCTACTAAACTAATATCAGTACAAGCAAAAATACATTATTTACAATATAAGTACTAAGAAAAAAAAGTTTCTAAGACCCACTATTAGTGTCACCCTCAAAGCCACGTGGACCTTGTCTGTTGTATGCAAACTCTTGATATATTTGCTATCTGGCCATAAAAGAGAAGAGTCCCCATATGGCATCTCTTGTCACTGGAGGACCACTAAGGTCTACGGAAAATAATAGCGGTCTATTTATGTGGAGGTCAAAAGAAGCAATGAGTGCAGAAAACAACAGATTTGCATTGTTCCCTTGCTGGAGGGCTTATCAATATGGGTGAATTATAGCTTTATCTGCAAGATCCATACTTCACAGTCAGTAGCAGTCAGACTGGTTTACTCTGTTTACTCTGTGAATTCAATATGGAGGGACGCGGCGGCTCTGGAGCTAAAATGGAAAATTGGAATAATGCAAAGGACTGTGTGTCGCATGTTACATACAGAGTTCTTCATTCATTTTATCATTGGCTTTAGCATAGCTTTTGTGTATCTATTATTATATTATTATGCATATGCTAGAATCTGCCAATAGGACAGAGGCGTAAAACCATCTGACACCACAAAAGGCAAGGCAAGCTGACCTAGGTCATTTATATACAGAATATTGTCCTCTGGGAATATACAGAAAGTGGTTATAACTGCAAATATATATAACTATTTATTTTCTGGAAATAGCTTATGCAGCTAATCTGCCAAAAAATACCCAGAAATGTTGAAGTGTTTTCTCCCTTCATATAAATAATAAAAAGTGGTACAATGTTCTGACGTTTTGTATTACAATTCAATAGTAATCTCACGACCCCTTTAATTTTGTTAGACAAGCACAAACCTAAGACGAAATGCAAGGGCAAGAGATGATTGAATCGATTCAATGCAAATTGAATTTGAGATTAATTTTATGAATTTCCCAGGTCTCAACCAATTCAAACAGTTTGCGATTCAATGCAAATACCCGCTACCTTTTTACAATTTGCATTTTATCAGTCACAGTAGTTTGATATAACCTCAGGTGAGAATGCAAAAGATTCCCAAGAATGCCTTAAGGTACTGCCACACTAAGCTATCCCGCTAGCGATCTCGTTAGCGTTGCATACTAATGAGATCGCTAGCGGGATTGTTTCTATATCGCTAAATGCGGCCACATTTAGCGATATAGTTAACGACGCTATCGCGGTTAGCGATCTTCTTAACGACTTTAGCGGTACAAAAGTACCGCTAAATCGCTAAGAAAAGGTGCCACACAGCGATAAGATACTTACCCAGCGGGAGCGCCAGCGATGAAATAGGGTCCGGAACGATTCCAGCGACGAGCGAGATCACAGCAGGAAGCTCGTCGCTGGAAGCTGCCGCACTGAACAATATCGCTAACGGGATCGCTAAATAGTGACGTTTTTTTAGCGATCCCGTTAGCGATATTGTTTAGTGTGGCATACCCTTTACAGCTATTTTATCACTTGTTATAGCGCAGCTAATCAGTAGAGCTTATCATAGCTTGTATAAAAGCTGAGGCAGGGAATGCAGCAACCATTTTAATCCGGGATCACACATGCGAGGAATACGGCCGAGTCTCGCATGTTAATACCCGGCACTGCCGCCAGCCTCGGGAGTGGAGCGTGCGGCCGCATAGCAATACATGAAAGCCACACGCTCCGCTCCCGAGGCTGGCAGCAGTGCCGGGTATTAACATGCGAGACTCGGCCGTATTCCTCGCATGTGTGATTCCGGCCTTATAGTGATTTAAGATAGTGAGAGGACATTAGCGCTCACAGTTCAGCAAGAAAGACATGAAGAGAAAGTCCTAAAATATTGGGCAAATGCTCCATGGAGTAATGTGTTGTACAACTGCAGCACTGAAGAAAATGAGAATAGTAATCTGCAAGTAATATAGAGATCTAATTGATAGAGGAAGAGTGAGAGATAGGAGAGGTGCTAGCATTAAGGGTATGCCACACTAAACAATATCGCTAACGAGATCGCTAAAAAACGTCACTATTAGCGATCCCGTTAGCGATATTGTTCAGTGCGGCTAGCTTCCAGCGACGAGCTTCCTGCTGTGATCTCGCTCGTCGCTGGAATCGCTCCGGACCCTAATTCATCGCTGGCGCTCCCGCTGGGTAAGTATCTTATCGCTGTGTGGCACTTTTCTTAGCGATTTAGCGGTACTTTTGTACCGCTAAAGTCGTTAAGAAGATCGCTAACGGCGATAGCGTCGTTAACTATATCGCTAAATGTGGCCGCATTTAGCGATATAGAAACGATCCCGCTAGCGATCTCATTAGTATGCAACGCTAACGAGATCGCTAGGGATGTTTTAGTGTGGCAGTACCTTTAGTGCTAGGATCAGTGTTGATTGATCATTGATATGGTGTAGCTGGCATCTATCCTGCTGCAACTGAAATACAATTACATTTTTTCTTTATTCTTAAGGCACTGAAAAGCAGAAGCAAGACAGCACAATAGTTTTTACAGTGATGCAAATCTCAAATCAGTATCAGATGGTGTACTTGACTGTCACATGCGACTGTACTGAGTTTTTGCTTTTCTTGTGCATTCACTTTTGTGAATGTTGTCGCTGTCCCTACATCATAGTGCTGCCAGATTACATAGCAAAAACCTACAGACAGATTCCCTTTAAAGATATTGAAAGGGTCGGATATATTCCTAGGAAACAGTGTAGGTCTACCTGCAATTGTCAGTAAATTTATTACGCACAAATCACATTTCTGGGAAATATTTGGTGAATTTTGAATGTTGTGATAATCTCTAGCTAGGACATATTCTACTTGAAAGCATTGTGGCATTAGGATGTTATTAGACCTCTGATCTCATTTCTATGAAGCATGTAATAGGCAGATGTTTTAGATGTTTTGTACCTATATTTAGTGCTTTATGCTTTTTCCGACGGCCACTCTTTTATGCAGGCTGCTGCTCTTCTTGTGCTGACTGCGGCCTTTTCCTCCCATGTATTGTGGTAAAAGCTTTGACCTTTTACCGTTGCATTTCAGTGTAAATGTAAGCTGTGGGCCATAAGGTGGATGACTTTGTTTAGTAGTTTTCAGAAACCAATCTTGCATTTAGAGGCAATAAGCCTCCGCATTACCGTTGCTCTGGTAATCACTGTCACTTTCAGTAAGAATTGAAAGTTGCGCTATGTATCTCACAGAGATTAGATGAGCGCGGTGGGATTTTACACCTCACCCGCTGACAATGACTCAATTGTCCTCTCTGTTAGGCAGTTTTATAATATGACAACAGGTCATTTTCCCAATAAACCATATTATTATAAAAGACTGGTGTAAATCCTTCCATTACCCTAAACTAGCAAAGCTTCATTAACCTCTTCAGTACCAAAAACCATCAGCGAAGCAGATTTGAAACCCTAAACCAGATAATCGGGCAAGTCTAAAATGACTCTGAATTTTTGTTTGGTTTTCTAGACTTGAGATTCACATTTACTAGATCAATCATTGTGGTTTGGCATTGGAAATCTCTACAAGTCTCAAGTCCCAGTTTTTAGGTTCAGTAGAGAGGCAGCTATGCATTTAACTAGGTTGGAGATATATATGGAAACCTACAAGCACTGTCAACTCATGTTTCTGTAACATCAATATATGATAAGCCACTTCTTCACTGACTACAAAAGTCAAGATGTCCTCATTGGCGTAGACCCCTTCCACTCTAAGAAATATCTTTAGAATATAACAATATTGGAACATGCGAGTTCATCGTCAGGCATTGTCTCCCTTGCCCATCTTAACTCCCCTGGTAGCAAATGTTGGGGAGGAGATTGGACCTGTTGGATTTCACATGCCTGATGCTTTGTTCTCAAGGGAAATAAGGTATTATTAATGGTGTCAGCTCATTCCTTTATTGCAAAAAAAAAAATCCCCAGAAGTGGATAACCCTTATTTTAAAATTCAATGATAGGAGAATTTGTAACTCTTTTTTTTAGCTGAGCCCCTCTCAACTGAATTATGGAAACAGACCACATCAAAGTTGAATGAGCAGCAAAATAAAGAGCCTGTAAAAAGTCAAGCAGAGCAAAATTGTTAATAAAATCCAAATGTAAAAATGATTTTAGCCCTAAATACATCCATTTAAGTAAAAGAAAAAAATTAATAAATTACCAATGGTGGACAACCCTTTTAAGAACCTCCAACAAGCTCCATGGGGAGTTGTGAGAAACACAAAAGCCGTCTATTAACTTTCTGGGTTGTCACCTGATTTTACTTAGCACTAGGTTCATTGTGATTGACTAAACAAATATTAGCCTAGACTTGGAGCAGCTGACTTGCTGTAGCCAAGACTAGTTCCCACATTTGTGTATCTCAGTGTGAATCTCATTTTAAACATCCTTGACCCAAATTTTCTACCTACTAAAGGGTATGCCACACTAAACAATATCGCTAACGGGATCGCTAAAAAACGTCACTATTTAGCGATCCCGTTAGCGATATTGTTCAGTGCGGCATCTGCCAGCGACGAGCTTCCTGCTGTGATCTCGCTCGTCGCTGGAATCGTTCCGGACCCTATTTTCTCGTCGGCGCTCCCGCTGGGTAAGTATCTTATCGCTGTGTGGCACCTTTTCTTAGCGATTTAGCGGTACTTTTGTACCGCTAAAGTCGTTAAGAAGATCGCTAACGGCGATAGCGTCGTTAACTATATCGCTAAATGCGGTAGCATTTAGCGATATAGAAACAATCCCGCTAGCGATCGCATTAGTATGCGTCGTTATTGTGATCGCTAGCGGGATTGTTTAGTGTGGCAGTACCTTAAGTGATGAATGTTGACTCACTTTATCATTGTCCACAAGGTTAAACAGTCTAAAGATAAATAAGTGTGATATTTTATATTACTTCTAGTTTTGATTTGGGCACAAAGGAATAAAATCTTATGCTATAAAAACTTTACAGCAGAAACCTAATAAACTTAAAGGGAACCTGTCAGCAGGATTGTGCACAGTAACCTACAGACAGTGTCAGGTCGGCGCCGTTATACTGATTACAATGATTATCTCGGTTGATGAAATCCGTCTTGTGGTTGTTGTGTAATCTTTATTTTGAGTTTTGTGGTAATGATATGCTTGTGCCCTAAGGAGGGGTTGGCTAGAGGAAAGAAAAAAAAACCTCAATTTGAAAATGATGCCCGCTACGCCTGCGCAGTAGCAACTCTCGATGTCTAGCTGTGATCTGATAGCTGCTACTGTGCATTCCTCCTTTAAGATTGCGCTGCCCACGCCTGCGCAGTAGCAGCTCTTGGCTGAAATGAGAAATGAAAACGCCTCTTACATCACAGATAAATGAATTTCCACTATAAATCACCCTAACACATGGACACCTCACTACCAGAGACATAAGTGAATTGGACCATATGTTCCCCAGATCTTTTATTACATTGATATCCACCCCCAAAACAAAATAGGTCTATACATTTCTCAGGTATAGTCACCATATCTGGTGCCCTCTGTTCTACTCTCTTATTCTTTTAGATCTGTAGTCTCTTGTCTCCTCCAATGTGGCAAGAAGCATGTGGAGTGCTATTGATCATGTGAAACTTGGCTCCCTTTCCTTTCCCATGCCTTTGGTTGCCATCACTATCTTCACCACTGGTCCATCCCTCCCAATGTAAAAGCAGGTAAGGCATGGTTTGGACTTTTCACAGCACTCCCCATGCATCTATGGTAACTATTTTAGAGAGAAAGAGAATGGCCAGTGGTTAGATGGATTACTAAAAGGCTGCAGCTGATCAGTGGCCATTTAAGGGTTACAGTGGTCATGTCACATAATAATGTTATGTGACCGTTGTGTGGGATAGTGCTGACCTTATAGGAGGAGCATTGGACCGGGAGGCAGGTGGGTTTTTTTTTCATTATTTTCTTGGCCAGTTAAAGGGGTTGTCCACTACTCAAAAAAACCCTTCTCGGTCACTATGTTTCCTCCCTGCAAAATAATAACACCTATTCTCACCTCCAGTGTTGGCACCGTTCCAGTGGTGCTGGCATGGGATCTCCCGGGGCTTATGTGACAGTGTAATGTCATGCGATCCCAGTTGTCATTCCCCCCCCCACCTTTTGTACGCAACTGACATCCAGAGGAAGTGAGATAGCGTCTGATTTATCCAAAGGAGAGGAGAGTGAAACCAGTGCTGATTGGCCACCAGGATTGCGTAACATAATAATGTCACATAAGCCCCGGGAGAGCCAGTGCCGACACCGCTGAAATGGCGCTGGCAAAGGAAGCAGGTGTTATTATTATACTAGGGGGAAACCTTGGAATTGTCTGAGTAGTGGACAATCCATTTAAGAACAGGTTGGACACCTTTTATTCCAGCTTGTTCCTCATCACACGTTTATGGTGGAGGGGGATGAAATAACTGACTAGTATTTGACAAACGTTAGGCGTGAAATGCAAAATACTCTTGCTACTATGATTAACATATTACTATCCGCATAATAATATAAGCAATGACACCTGTATATTCAGTGTTGTTGTAAGCCACTTAAAGTAGCAATTAACATTGATGATTGCACCACGTCACCTGAAATCACATTGTCTGATCACAGATCACGCGCTCCAGTGTAAACTAAATCTGCAGATTATTTCACTTTATTCTTGCCGATCGCTGTATGATAACGTTACACTCATTAGTCACAATGAGGTAAAAAAAATAATTGATTATAAAAGATAATTGAATATTTTATGGCAAACACATTCACTGTGTGAGCAGTAATGAGACATATCCACCGTAGCCATGCGAAGAACGTCATACAAATGTCTTATTTCAACCTCTTAGGAAATAACAGGGGTCATGACAGGAGAATAATGCAGTTTTAATGACAGCAGCAAAATGTCCAGAGACATATAGCTCAATAAAAAAGGTCCGCTATAATGATTGCGCCATGTCTACTCCTTCCTGCCACTGCAGATATGGGAATTATATAATAGTCTCTAATAGGTTCATAGTCCAGAAGTGTCTAATAGGGCAATTATGTGCTGATTAATTTCATAATTTATTTTTATAGCTTTGTTTTTCTCATTCAGTGCCCCAAATCCCCTATTTACACAGTATGTGACTAGAGAAATTCTGGCTGCCTGCAGCAACCACTAGGGGGAGGTACTGAGCTTATTAACTGCTACATCCATAAATTGAACTCCAAGTCAGGTCACGGTCTGGGGTCAAAGTGCCAGGAGATAGCAGATAAAAGCAAAAGGACAAGACAAAGGGATAGTATTAAGGCACTGCCACACTTAGTGATCGCACCAGCGATCACGACAAGGACACGACCTGGCGAGATCGCTAGTGCGATCGCTATGTGATCGCTAGTTAGATTCCAAATACATCTCATCAGCGATCTGTATAACGACCTCTGCGGTCGTTGGGAAAACCTAGTCCCACCTGCGACGCTGGTGAAGTCGTTCATAAAGGGTGTCACACTTAGCGATTCAGGCTCACCAGCGGGACACCAACTACCAAAAAACGGCTCAGAACGTTCATTAGCGATCAACGACATCTCAGCAGGGGCCACATCGCTGCTACATGTCACACACAGCTGTGTCGCTAATGAGATCGCTACTGCACCATAAAATCGGAGACGCATTAGCGATCTCGTTAGCGATTTAGTTTAGTGTGACAGTACCTTTAGTCAGAACACGGTCCAAGGGTCAGGCAGTTCAAGATCAAAACTCAGAACAACAGAATCAGGCAAACACTCACCAGAAAGCATAAGCTACATCTGACAGGGATCAGAGGCAAACTGCTCAGTTAAATAGCTTGAGCAATCTCCAGAACAGAGAACACCTGGAGAAAGTCCAGTACCTCCCAGTCACAGATTGGACAACCAAGCTGTCAATCGAAGCAACGACAGCTAAGCACGCCCATCACAAGATTGGAAAGCCGAGCGGTCAGTCAAACCACTGACAACTCAGCATGACCCAGTTTCCATAGGACAGCAAAACAATCTGAGTGGAGCAATGGTGACACCAATTTTTTCCAGTGAGTTGTTAGTATTCTGCCAGCACTATATGTCCTTGAACTTTATTTCCGTCATTTTGAAGTATGCTTTTTGGCTGCCGTTACGAAATTACTTTCCTGCCTCAAGCTGAAAGCCGCCCTGTCAGTTATAACTGTTTTCAGCTTGCAATACCAGTTTTTCTTCCAATCTCACTAGCATGGAAATAAAAACACTAAACCCATGAGAAAAAATGTATATTTTATAGCCTTTGCCATATTATCTTGCGGTTATTCTATATGCAGTTTGATAGGCAGCGGAGAAGAGAGATCGTGGCTCTCCCCCATTTCCTTTAATCCTTCTCAGTTTGACAGCTGCTAGAGACAGATGACACTTTACAACAGGCAGTGGACAGCAAGTTAGACAAAAGGCAATAACCAAGTGGCCGGCAACTGGATATTTTTTATGGGGTAATAAAACACGATTTTTAAATAAAGCGATTTGCAGATTGTCTACTTATCTTCTCTATTAAATCAAATTGTTTGAAAGTACAAGGACCATAAGTCCATGTAGCAGATTTGGAGTTTTTTTTATCAGAAAAACTAATCTTTGGTGTTCATAAAGTTACATTAAAATTATGAGTACCAATGATTGGACCTAAAGTGATTAAAGGAATGTGTCATCAGAAAATTAACTTATGTCAATGTTTAATGTATTTTTAAATATATAAATCTGTATATACCAATCTATGTTTTTTTTTTTTTATAAATCAGAAAGTTTGCAGTTTTCATGCTGGACACTAGGCTTAATATTATTCTAACTAGATGGTGGCCCGATTCTAACGCATCGGGTATTCTAGAATATGTATGTAGTTTATTTATGCATGGCTCCGCTCCCACCCTCCCATCCTTGTATGCATGGCTCCCCCTCCCATCCTTGTATGCATGGCTCCCACCCTCCCATCCTATATACATGGCTCTGCTCCCACCCTTGTATGCATGGTTCCCCCCTCCCATCCTTGTATGCATGGCTCCCACCCTCCCATCCTATATACATGGCTCCGCTCCCACCTTGTATACATGGCTCCTCTCCCACCCTCCAATTCTATATACATGGCTCTGCTCCCACCTTGTATACATGGCTCCGCTCCCACCCTGTATTCATGGCTCCACTCCCACCCTCCCATCCTGTATACATGGCTCCGCTCCCACCCTCCCATCCTGTATACCTGGCTCCGCTCCCACCCTCCCATCCTATATACATAGCTCCGCTCCCACCCTCCCATCCTGTATACAGGGCTCCGCTCCCACCATCCAATTCTATATACATGGCTCCACTCTCACCCTCCCATCCTGTATACTTGGCTCCTCTTCCACCCTCCAATTTTAAATACATGGCTCCACTCCCACCCTGTATATATGGCTCCGCTCCCACCCTCCAATTCTATATACATGGCTCCGCTCCCACCCTGTATACATGGCTCCACTCCCACCCTCTCATCCTGTATACATGACTCCGCTCCCACCCTCCAATTCTATTTACGTGGCTCCGCTCCCACCCTGTATACATGGCTCCACTCCCACCCTCCGCTGGGCTCCCCCATCCTCCCCATCATACTTACCCTCCTCGCTCCGTCGCTGCATCTCTATCCCGGCGCGTCAGCTTCTTCCTCTGAGGTGCGGTCACGTGGTACCACTCATTAAGGTCATGAATATGGATGCCACGCCTATGGAGTGGAGTCGCGTCCATATTCATGACCTTAATGAGCGGTACTACGTGACAGCACCTCACAGGATAGAAGCAGACGTGCTGGGACATGGATGCAGCGATGGAAGGTGAGTATGTACTGGAGATGACCCTAGTGCCGCTGATCTCCCGACGATAGCGGTGGCGTGGGCCGGAAGTGCCAGTCGCTGATTGGTTGCGGGCGCAACCAATCAGCGATGCAGGATTTCCGTCACAGACGGAAGTGAAAAGTTAGACAATTATATAGTAGATACTTTCTGTCCTTTTTAGAGTCCGGGTGGTCAAACGCATCAGTAGATTGGCTCTGACCCTATTGACCTCTAAAATGTTATGGCTATGCTCTGATCTGGGCGAAGGTCATTGTGTCAGTAGAGGGAGGAAGTGAGCTGTGGCCATCACCTATTCTGAATGGTGAATCCTATGTTATCTTCTGTATAAAGAGTTGTTACCTTTCATTGTAATCCTGTCTGTGATGATAATGAGACTGCTTGAAATGTCTTCTAAAAAAGCTTAGAGCCCTTGTGATTTTTTTAATATGGACAGTGATGTGGAAAATAGAAATATATAATATATATATATATATATATATAAATATATATATATATTTAAATACATTTAAAACAACAACCTAAATGAAAAAAATGGATAATTTTCCTATAACGCTTCTCTCTTAAAGGGATTTTTTTACTATGGGCAACAGTACTAACAGGCAGGTAGTTGCTAACTGCCTGCCTGCTGTGCCTGGCACCGATCGCTGCCACCACAGAGCGATCACAGACCTCTCGTGCTGCTGATTCAGCAGCTTTAACTGACATCAAGTCATCAGAGCAATGTCTCCTCTTTCACTCTGCTCTGTTGACGGGACGTGACTACGGATGTTATACCGATTGACAGCCAGCTCCCTGCTTTCTAACTGTGGGGAGCCAGCTGAGCATCAACATGGCAGTCACGCCCAATTGACAGAGCAGCCCAGAAGTAGAACTGCTCTGTTGATGCGTGTCTGTCCCTGATAGACCAGGCAGGTAGTTAGCAACTACCTCACTGTTAGTTCTTAGGAAAAAAAATAGTCCTGGTTACCCTCTTTGAATATTAATAGGTGAACATTTGCTGTAAGGATAGATGTACGTGTTGTTGCCTGGTGCATTTATTTTGCTGCCTTCATCTTTTCAACAATAGTAAAAGATCCAGAGAACAATACAGGAATTATTAAATTCCACAAAGCCTTTCAGGTTGTAATATCACGAGAAGATTGGTATTTATGTCATTCACAAATATTCAAAGAACCATATATGACTTTATATATAAATACCCTCTACAGTCAGTATCGGTTTTGTAGCATAGATTGCCTGCTTTATTGCTACTCATGGAGAATTGTAATTCTGCAGATCTAGCTCATACCTGTCCTACATTCATCAGCTGTTATCCTATATCATATCGCTGATCCTATGTGTTAGGGATCGAGTTCCCGCTTCTGCACAGGGGGAATCTCAAACCATTCCTGCTGCGGTCTCCCATCCGGCTGCAGTGGATTCTGCTCAGCAGAGACGTCAGTCCCAGCGTCTCGCCCAGTCTAGCACTGTGCAGAGGTTTACTGCTGCCTCTCCAGGTTCTGCTATGGTAGCCAGTACTGGTCAGCGGTGAGCAAACGTCTTTAAGACTAAGCCCTGCGTTTCCCCTTCTGAGCATGCCCAGGGTAAGATCTCTCATTGGGGATCAGGGGTCACATGCTCAGGTACTGCAGCAGCTCCTATTGGTCCGCCAGGAAGGTCCTGAAACTACTTGTGTTCTGTAACAGTTTCCTATTGGTCCTTTTCTGGCAGGCCCTGTAGTTGCTGCTATAAAAGAGTTGTATGACCATGCGGCCATGCGCTAGTATCAATTGCATTATGTGCTTTGCGCCAGTGTGATCTTGCACGCATGTGTTAGGGCTCGGCTGAAATAAGCCCCTAGAATACCGGCACCTCCGGTGAGGAGACTTGTATGCACGTGTTTAGGGCTTGGCTGAAATAAGCCCCTAGAATACCGGCTTCTCCGGTGAGGAGATTGTCTGATTGCGTTGCTGATTGCGTTACTACAGACTGCTGTCCGCACAGCAGTTGTCTGTGCATTCCTGTGGAGTTAACAGGACACAGTCCATATCTCTGCTTCTCTACCTTAGCGACACTGTAAAGTACAGAGTTCGCCATAACCGCCATCTTACTAGCAGCAGGCTCTGCCTGCACGGTGGACCCCGGCTGCGAACGCACTTATTATTTATATTTATTTTGTGCGTTCTGCCAGCCCTAACACTATGGGACTGGGTGAATATTGCAAACAACTACAAGTTGGTGAAGGATTTTGTGGCATTGTTAATATTCTAATATGTGCACCGCTGACATTCATCTTATGAAGTTCACGTTTCTCATCAAAATTTTTAATGCAGGTCTTATTAATATATGAAACGATTGCTCCCATGAAAATACTAAAGAACGCCATGCTAATTTCAAGGTCCATAGATAAATGAATTGAAAGTGTGCAAGCACCTTAGAGAAAGGCAATTTTACAGCCGCGCTGTTTGATGTGCTCAGTCAGATAGAAGGTGAACGTCCCTGGATGTCTTTTTGAAGTCACTACACATTTACAGCATCAGAAATGTGTTCATGGGAAACATCTGATGAAATGTAATATGTCAGTGCAGGGGACAATATGGAAATTGTAAGAATTCCGAAATCACTCGTCAGGAGATTAAAGGATTTCTGAAGGGTTTGCCTGCTACCAGCAGTACACAAAACGACCCGTCTAACACAATATTATTACAGTGAGGGGTAATTTTTCACGCTATTAATATGTAGATGTGGGGGGTTGACCCAGAAGGACATTTAGAGGTTTCCAAATCTTAGAAATCTGCCATACCTGCACCAAACACTGCAGAAGGTAAATGAGCAGAATATACAGAATACAACACATTTTTTATACCATCATAAACTGCCTGCGACTGAAGGATTTAAGGTCAGTTCCGCATCACAAGGTCGGAATTAGCTTAAAACACACATGAAAATATGAATGTCAGCTTTGATATAATAAAGGGATTTCCAGGAGTTTGGGATTTTTGTTTTTACACAGACCTACAAAGAAAAATAAAATTACATTAGCATGGCCATATCCATGAAATCATACCCATATATTCACTGGTAACTTAGACAGAGCTCGAAAATAGTTTGGACTTTTTTATGGTAACATACGGATGTGAACGATACGGACACAAGACAGAAGAAGAATCAACATCTTCGAAAGAGAAGGATGTTATCAATTCCATGTATGGCAAGAAGAACAAACAAGTCAGTTTTGGGACAAATCAAGCCAGACATGTCCCATAAAGCAAGGATCACCAAACTACGACTTGCTTATTTTGGACACATCATACGAACAGAGGAATCACTAGCAAAGGACATTGTGGTCAGAAGAATAGAAGAAACAAGGCGAAGAGGAAGACCAGCAACCCAATGGCTTGATACTTTCATGATAACGACAAATACGACCCTGGTGGAGCTATCTACACTTGCACAAGATCGATCTTTCTACAAATCATTCATCCATCAAGTCACCATGGCTTGAGATCGCGTCTAAGGCCATAAATAGAAAAGTAGGTATAAATTAGGAAGACGTTCTGATGACCTCTTATGGCCTGCTGGTGACTGATGGGGAAAAAATTGAAGATGAACCTACACCATTAGATGCATCCGGAACATTTAGGTCTACAAAGTTCTCCTTCTGGAGATTACTTCTTATCTTCCTCTTGGAGGAGAGCTAATTTCCATACATAGAGCATGTTATGAAGTGCCATGTACTGAAATAAGGATAATATTCTACTTGTTTATTACACTCACGTGACTTTTCTTGATAATATGAAATATGAATATGACAATACTAATATTGCACTGACAATTACTGAAATTTGTGGAGAGCAATGAACCACGTAGTGAATCAAGATATAATCTTTGAAAATTCAAGCATAAATATGAGGAGATGCCTCACATTAATGCTATGTAAAGACATATCCCAGATTTATAGCTTCATGTTAATAATATAGTCCGTCTGACAAATATAAAGCAGTCACAGGGACAATAAAAGTGAGAAAATGATTGACTCTGACTGCAATATTATCAGACTTACTTTACAAAGAACTCTCCAGATGTTTTACCACCATTTAGTACTCATCCAGACCAAGAACACCACTCCATAGGTGTGAGAAAGAAGCAGTGATAATGGTAAAATGTTCAGTAATTGATCATTATTTTATTTCTATAGTGCTATCTTATTCTGCAGCACTTAGAGGGGACTTGTACAGACAATATCAAACATTACAAAATGTATCATATACCAAGAGGAGTGAGGACCGTATAAATAGGGGGACAAAAATGTATAAAAGTGCTTGTCATGTAGAGTCCAACCATGATTATAATAAATAGGGGTAATGTATAAATACTATCTTCACTTTCACAGAATGTGACATACAATAGAGTCAACCAATTTGGCTGCCAAGGTGTTCCTGGAGAAGAAAAAGACCAATTTTAGGCACATATTTTCATTGGTGGCAAGAACTTGAGATTTAGTTTTGACAGCTGTTTAAAGGTTAGCACGGAAGTGGAAAATAGAATAGGAACACTAAGGGTATGTGCAGATGTTCAGTAATCGGCAGCGCTTTGGACGCAGTACATGTCCACTGCGTTCAAAGCGCTGCCGGCTATTAAACGAAAGTGAATCCACATGTGTTCATTGAACCGCATAGAATCACCGAGTCCAATACAAGACAAATAGACATGCTGCAGTCTGGAAAGAGGCACCGCTTGTCCGTCTCCGCAGGTAGGCCGCTGGCATCTGTGCACTCATAGTGGGCATGGGATTTCTTGATCCACTATACTGTAACATCTGGACGCTACCCGCAGCGTTTACTGACTGTGTGCACCTACCCTAAGGAATTCATAAGTCTGATCCTAAAGAGGTCTAGTTTCATCTTTGATATGATGCTTGCCTTCCCCCAAATACACCTAGTGTATTACACCTAGTAACCTACATTACATGGACAAAAGCATTAGGACACGCTTCTTAATAGTTTAATTCATGCTGGGCATGCAGTAATAGTGTATAACATCTGGTCCATCGCTATGCTGTCTGCCTTTACTAATATTCAGCTCAGGCAAAAATTAAGAGACCACTGCAAAATTTTCAGTTTGTCTGATTTTTCTCTTTATAGGTATATTTTTGAGTAAAAAGTAAATATTGCTCTTTTATTCTATAAACTACTGACAACATGTCTCCGAATTTCCAAGCAATAAATTTTGTATTTACTGTATTTTCAAAAAATGAGAATTGTCAAAATAACAAAATGCAGTGCTTGCAGACCTCAAATAATGGTAAGAAAACAAGTTCATAATAATTTAGAAACAGCCATACTAATGTTTTAACTCAGGAAGAGTTCAGAATCAATATTTTGTGGAATAACCATGATTTTTAGTCACAGCTTTCATGTGCTTGCATGCTTTCCACCAGTCTTTCCCACTGCTTTTGGGTGACCTTATGCCATTCCCGGTACAAAAATTTAAGCAGTTCTTTGTTTGATGACTTGTGACTATCCATCTTCCTCTTGATTACATTCCAGAGGTTTTCAGTGGGGTTCAGGCCTGGAGATTGGGCTGGCCATGACAGGGATTTAATGTGGTGATCCTTCATCCACACATTGATTGACCTAGCTGTGTGGCATGGCGCATTGTCCTGCTGGAAAAAACAGTCATCAGAGTTGGGGAACATTGCCTGAGCAGAAGGAATCAACTGTTTTTCCAGGATAACCTTGTATGCGGCTTGATTCAAACGTCCTTTGCAAAGATTAACCTGCCCAATTCCAGCCTTGCTGAAGCATCCCCAGATCATCACCGATCCTCCATCAAATTTCACAGTGTGTGCAAGACATTGTGGCTTGTATGCCTCTCCAGGTCTCTGTCTAACCATTAGACGACCAGGTGTTTTTTTATACTTTCCTTCGTTAAATAAGATTTGGTTCAGGTGATCACCTAATCAGAAGCACATTAAGTAGAATGAGGTGAACTCTGGTTGGAATTCAACTGACACTGGAATGGAATGGCTGCCAGACATGTAGAGAAGCTGATTTTTATAAAACTGTGCAGTGGTCTCTTACATTTTGCCAGAGCTGTATGTGAGTATGTGAAAGAATGGGTCATGGTAAAGCACTCACTGATACCAGCATGATCCTGTAATAGGATACATATCACCGTCAGTTCAGTCAATAACATTTCTTCTCTCCCAAATATTCTACAATCACCTATGATTGGGAAGTGAAAGAAATCACAGAAACTCATGAAGTGGAGACCACATAAAGTTACAGAGCGGGTCACCGATTGCTGAGGATCAGAAGGTATAAAAGACACTAACTGACTCGGAACTGCAATAACTCAACAGCTCCAAACCTCCTATTGCATTAGCATCAGGACAAATATTGTGTGACAGAAACTCAAGGCATGGATTTCCATGGCCGAGCATCTGCACAGGATGCCAGCTTTTAACTGCTGGCAGAGGAAGTTCTCAGGACAGTGGAAATGGCGTTCCACCATGGACATTGGACGAGGGTCCTGCAAATGTTTCTGCTCTGCTCCAGCCTCAATACTTTTGTCCATATTATGTATCTATGCTGTATGTTTTGATAGTATACATTAGTTTAGTGTATACTATGGCCTGATCCAATGATTCATATTCCTTGGCAAACACCAGAGCAGAATCATTGGTTGATAGGTAGTCTGGAGGACCAAATAAATAAATATTCTGGGGGACTTTAGTTTTCACTGCAATGATAATTGATGCTGCGTTGACTGCAGAACCAAGTTTTGATCCAAGTTTTATGTATGCTGGAAATATAATCTTGGCTCCTCATGTCCCCGCGCACACATATGCTGTGTAAATGTGGCAGGTAACATCTAGTTTGCATACAACCTGCAGGCAGAAAGAGGAGTGACATTCCCACAGCAGCTAAGTGTATGCAAGATATTGATCTCATAAAGTAAAAGTGTTCCACTGCCCTTTGTGAAAATGACTCAAATGTCTACAGCCAGCTGATTTCTACAAAGAACTTGAGACATGAATTAGATGCCTTCAAAAGCAAAGTGATTTGTTCTATAAATCTGATATTAAGGAAAGATTATGTATGACCTATATATACATTACACTGGCTCTTTCCCATGTGAGGGACTGAATGATCCTGTATTTCCCATTTCTTGCAGGAGATTAGGACAGTGTTGGCTCTGACCCTTCTCATAGGTTCCAAAGAGGTGGTCCAATGAAAGGTCTGCAAGTATCATAAAAATGATATACAGATGTTTCCTTCAATATCTTTCTTTTTGACTTGACACATCCTGACATGATGTCACGAGATGACCAGCTTTGGGGAAAAATCCCTTGGTTATCTACCAAAAAATGTAGGACACTCGTGAACGGTAACAATGATGGCAATTTGTCTAGAAGTTGTGTTAGACAGTTTCAGTTTACAGAAAATTGGATGAAATCTGAGATGAAATTCACAGACCAGTACTAATGTAATTTTTGCATCACGTCAACAGGCATCGTAGTTGTAGTTTTACCTACATGGTTGTTCATGTCCATAACAACCCATGAATCACCTGCCTTGTTATGCAGGACATTGTGTGTTAAAAATGAAAAGGAACGATTACACTTGGCTGACAAACACAGCACCAAGCTAAATATTAACTGGAAGCAATGTGGACACTACAGAATATGCTTTTCCTCCACTATAAATCATTACTATAACTGTAATGACGTAAAAAAGAAAATCCTTTTTTTTGCATCTATTTGTAGAGGAAGCTCGCATCCTTGATGTCCATACCCCATGTTAGGGAACGTAAACTTTAACACACAAGCATGGAAATTACAGCTGTGCTCAAAAGTTTACATACGCCGGCAGAATTTTTGCTTTCTCTGCCTTTTTTCAGAGAATATAAATGATAACATTTTCATTATGATTTAAAAAGATAAAACACAGTAGTTTGACAATAAATGGCTTCATTCAACCACTAACCATGAGTGGAGAAAAGTTTTGGTGTTATCATTCATATTCTCTGAAAAAAGGCCAAGAAAGCAAATATTCTGCCAGGGTATGTAAACTTTTGAGCACAACTGTACATTATTGCTGTTACATACTAATAAGCTCTAATTTATATGCTTCAGATGCTTTCTGCTCTTGTACCTATATCTCCTATAGACTATAGATGGACTCTCCAGTCCTCCTCAACACCTTATCTAATGTGGTCACCTGGAGAGATGGGGCCTCATTCTCAAAGTCAGTAGGAATTCTAGGGACAAACATTCTTTGGTCAAACATCTAAACAATATTTAATAGTCAAAAAACCCTTCAACACCTCTTCAAGGTTTGTTATATATACAGCATTTAGTTTCTTCATTCATAATAAAAGGGCTAAATAATGCTATAATATTTTTTGTAGTAAAATTGAAACCTATCCTATAATGGGGAGGTCACCCACAAGCGATAAACAGGCCCTTACCATTGTCAGGAAACAATTAGAGGCATGGGTGCCAGGTTTCGACTGGCGCTGACTGGTTTTCGGACCTTGCCTGGGGCGATCTGGACCTCAGCTCTTGACTGGCGTGGTCTGGTTCACGGATCTTGACTGACGTCGTCTTGACCCTGCTCACTTCACTGAACTTGACCATCGGTGTCTGGACCCTGCTCAAGTGCACACGATAACACACAGGTTCATGCCTTTTGGCTCATTCTGTGATCTTGGCGACAGGGTCCCCTTGCACACACATCCTGCTTGTCTCACCGGTTGGCGCCAAATCTCTTCCGGCTTTGCGGCTCTAGGATCTTATATCAGGGAACTGCATCATCAAGCCAACATGACCTGGTGCACCATCTAGGCTCTTCCTTCCCAAAACTCTACCTGTTAGTTCCACAGGGCAGTAGGTGGCAGTCTCCGGACACAAATGCCGCATAAGGCTGGGGAATGTCAAGCCTCGTGGCACACGCTCTTACATTTACATGTTTTCCTGCTTCTTAGTTTGAGGCATTGTACAAATGTTTTTTTGCTTCATTGGTGAAGGCAAAGAGGAGCAGCTGGGCATTGCTATTTTAATACTGAATGGCCAGAATGCATTTATCTATTAACCCCTTCCCGACCTTGGATGTACTCAGTATGGCATAAATGGGAAGTGCAACATACGGGCACTACAATGTACTGGTCACTACAACGTATGGCTACAAGCACGAGCTAGACATAACGTACTGGGTACTACAATAGCAGATTTGCAATTTTTACTCAGCAACATCCACTGCTGCTTGTTTCTAGAAAACGCCCATGGAGTCAAAATTGTCATTATACCTGTAGATAAATTCCCAAAGGGGTATAATTAAAAAATGGGGTCACTTAAGGAGGAATTCTGCTCTTCTAGCACTGGCTCTGTATATGGAGTCCGCAAACTATTCTAGTTATGTGGCTAAGCAGTACTGTACAGCCATATATAGGGTATTCACACATCCAGCAGAAATTGTGGGACAAATTTTGGTGCCATTTTTACCTAATTTCCCATGTGAAAATGTAAAATCTGGGGCTAAAACAAAATTTTTGTGGTAAAACTGTAATTATTTTTTCTTCACTGACAAATGTTATAAAATTCTGTGACACACCTGCAGCCTTAGATTAATTCAATGAGAGGTGTAGTTTGTAAAATGGGGTCACTAATGGGGGGGTTCTGCTGTTCTGGCACATCAGGGGCTCTCCCAGTGGGTCATGCCACCCGCAAACTATAACAGTAAAATCCACACTATAATATGGCGCTCCTTAACTTCTGAGCTTTGCATTGTGCCTGAAAATTATTTCCCAATTTCATTTAGGGTATTGGCGCACTCAGGACAAATTTTTAAACAAACTGAGATGTCCATTTTTTCCTATTAGCTGTTAGAAAAATTTAAAACTTGGGCTATAACAACATTTTAGTGGTAAAAATGTAATTTATTCTTTCTTCAACTCCCAATGAAATAAAATTGTGTGAGGCGCATGTGTCAATATGATCACTGCAAACCTAGATGAATTCATTGGGATGTTTAGATAGTAAAATGAGTTCACATATTGGGAATGTCTGTTGTCCTGGTACCTCATGCGCTCTGCCAATGGGACATGGCATCCTCAAACCATTCCACCAAAAATCTGAACTCCAATATGTCTTTTTCCCTTCTGAGCTTTGCACTGTGCCTCAAAAGTAGTTTTTTTTTACCATATATGGGGTATTGGTACACTCAGGAGAAATTGCACAACAAATTTTGGGGTCCATTTTCCCCTGATATCCTTGAGAAAATGATAAAATTTGGTGCTCTGTACCTGTTGTGCAACCCAAATTTGATTTTGATGTATGTTGAAACATCAATTGTTAATTATAACTTCAATAAAAATATATTGAACCATAAAATTTGTGGCTTAAACAACATTTTTGTGGGAAAAAATATATATTTTTTCATTTTCATAGATCATCGTTGGGGTGTTCACTAAGTTAAATGGCTCTTCTTCCCTTTCGAGCATTAACGTTCACTAAAACAGTAGTTTTCCCCCACATTTGGGGTATCGGCGTACTCAGGAGAAATTGCACAGCAAATTGTATGGTACAATTTCTCAAGTTACCCTTGTGAAAATAAAAAAGTGGGGTTAAAATAACATTTTTGTGAGGAAAAATTCGATTTTTTATTTTCCCAGCTCAACGTTATAAACTTCTGTGAAGCATCGGGGGGTTCAAGGTGCTCACCACACATCTAGATACATTCTTCGAGTGGTCCAGTTTCCAAAATGAGGTAACTTTTGGGGCGTTCCACTATTTAGGCACGTCAGGGGCTTTCCAAATGTGACATGTCCGCTAATGATTCCAGCCAATTTTGTGTTCAAAAAGTCAAATGGTGCCCCTTTCCTTCTGAGCCCTGCCGTGTGCCCAAACAGTAGTTTTCTCCCACACATGGGGTATTAACATACTCAGAAGAAATTGTACAACAATTTTTGGGGTCCATATTCTCCTGTTACCCTTGCAAAAATAAACAATTTGGGGCTAAAAGAACATTTGTGGAAAAAATGTGATTTTTTTTTGTTTTTACATCTCGATGTTATAAATTTCTGTGAAACACCTGGAGGTTCAAGATGCTCAGCACACATCTAGATCATTTCCTTGCAGGGTATAGTTTCCAAAATGGGGTCACTTATGGGGATCTCCACTGTTTAGGCACATCATGGGCTCTCCAAATGTGATGTTGCGTCCGCTCACGATTCCAGATATTTTTGCTTTCAAAAGGTCAAGTGGTGCTCCTTCCCTTGCAAGCCCTGCCGTGCGCCCAAACAGTTGTTTTTCCCCACATATGGGGTATTGTCGTGCTCAGAAGAAATTTCACAACAAATTTGGGGTTCCATTTTCTCCTGAAAAAAATTAAATGTTTTTTTTCCTTCCACGTTACAAAAATTCTTGTGAAGCAACTGAATGGTTAATAAACTTGAATGTGATTTTGAGCACCTTGAGGGGTGCAGATTTTATAATTGTGCCAATTTTGGGTATTTTCTGTCATATAGGCCCTCAAAGTCACTTCAAATGTGATATGGTCCCTGTAAAAAATGGTTGGAGAGGGATTAAAGAGAGCTCATGAATATGGATGACTACATGGCAGCAGGTTTACAAGTCCTCTACTTATAATTTCCTGTGCTGATAAAACAGATATTTTACTACAGCAAGGAGGCCAGTAAGTGATATATCATTGGAATCAGGGTCTCTTTCTCTGCATCATGCTGCTCTCAGATTAGCTGCCAAACACCTGGTGTAGATTCTCAGCAGTATAAGAGTAGATGAAATAATTTAGGATTTAAAGAGAAATCTGTAAGTGCAATATTCCATCAGAATATGGTATCACAGTTTTGATTGATTCCAGGTGCAATTTTGTGTTGTTAGGGGTCAGTACAAGTATGCTCTGTTATCTTAGCTTTGAATGAATAATGAGATGATTTTGGAAACTATTACTCTTTCCATGAGGTGTGTCTTCTCCGGCATTGTCTTTGGTGGAGACACTGGGATGACAAAGGTTTCAGCTATTTCATATTGACATGGGCTTTTTTTTCCTTTATTTGCCCTTTGAAAACATTGTTATTCAGGGGAATGCCCAATCCTTTTGTTCTTATGTTCAATAGTTTTTTATTGAAAATTTTTGGTTATTGCATGTACAAGAAAGCATATAACTGGGCCTACAGGAGACCATACGTTGTAAAACAGTAAAAATAAACAAGACAAGACATGGACTAACTAGGTATACAAACAATAAACATAAGGAAAGGATTTGGTAATAGGAAGGAAGGGGAGGTAATATCGGTGAGGAGGACCATTTCTTGCGTTTCATTTAGAGATCACTTAAGGGTGACCTGTTGAGACAGAATGTAATGAGTCTTTGCAATATTTGGACCATGGGGCCCAAGTGCGGTTGCATAGTGTTACGCAATTATTGCGGATAGCATATAAAAATTCCAGTGCGTGATGTTCTTTAAGTCGAGAGGTCAGCTCAAGCATCGATGGTGTGGAAGCAGTTTTCCAGCGTTGGGCTAACATTACTTTAGCTACCATTAGAGTGTGTGCTACAAACCTGCGGAATTCTAGAGGTACCGTGTCAATCTCCAGCAGGCATAATGCTATGTGAGGAGAACGCTGTATTCTCAAAGATGTCACCAAATCTAGTAAGTTGAAAACCTCTCCCCAGAAGCACAAAACCCTAGGGCAGCTCCAAAATATGTGGAATAAGGAGCCCGTCTCTCCACAGTTCCTCCAACAACAATCAGAGGTTCCGGGAAACAATCTGGCCAGCCTCTCAGGAGTGTAATACCAGCGTGACATGCACTTCATATGCGACTCTTGAAGCGTCATGGAGAGCGACGCTTTTTTAGCCCATTTAAACGCAAGTTCCCACTGAGTCTCAGAATACAGTCTTCCTAGGTCAATTTCCCAACTGAGGATGTGGGCTCGTTTAGTAAAATGAATGGAGTCGTTAAATAGTGCATATAAGTGCTTAGTTGTAGCAAAGTGAGGTTGGGGGTTAGTGCCCAAGATAAGGTTCCAGAGGGTCAGAGGAACCCGCGTATCAAGCTTATTACCAGAGAGGATATAGGATCTAGCCCTTCGAATATGGAATGCGGTTAGATGTGGCATGTGGCTTGTAAATTGCATTGTGGCTACATCTCCCCAAGTTTGCAGGCCAAGTTCCCCCCAGTTCCGGTGTGTCTAAGTCTGGAATACACTGATGAAGAAGTGCGATCGGTAATGCTGTCGCAGAGACCTGTGTATCATATCTCAACTTGGATGTTAATAAGACCCAACTACGTAGAGACGCTTTCACTACATGTGAAGCCGGTGGAGGAAGAGTTTTATCTACAATGTAAACTAACAAATGCAAGTGTAATGGTCTTGAATGATTTAAGACTAATTCTATGGTCGGCCAAGAGGAGTGTGTAGATTGCATCCACCAGTGTCTAGTTTGACGTATAATCGTAGCGTGGTAATATGCGTGTAGGTTGGGGACGCCCGCCCCTCCGTGGTAACAAGACATTCTCAAGACTGAGGAGGCCACCCTGGGTTTCTTCCCAGCCCAAATAAACCCCAACATTTGTGATGAGAGCCTTGTTATATATTTCTTTGGTATCGGGAGATTAAGCGTTCTATATATATATAGGATTTTAGGTAAGATCATCATCTTATAGGATACGATCCGACCCATCCATGATATGTCTGTTTTTGAGAATGTGTCTAGAGTCTCCTGAATATCCTGTATTAGGCCGTTCATATTTTGTAACACTGTCTTGTGAAATGGTAAGGTAAGCTTAATGCCTAGGTACGTTATCGTAGTATCCTGCCATTTGAAAGGGAACTCAGCAAGCATCGCAGCCTTAAGTTGGGGATCAATGTGTACTCCCATGAGGTGTGATTTGGTGTAGTTGAGTTTGTAGTGAGATATCCGCCCAAATTCGTCTAGGGTATTACAGGCTGATCGTAGGGAGGTTAACGGGTCGGTTAATAGGAGGACAATATCATCTGCATACAGACTTATTTTGTGTTGTCTACCAGAAATTGGGATACCTCTAATAGTCTGATCCAATCTGACTCTCTCCGCCAATGGTTCCATGATGAGAACAAAGAGGAGGGGAGATAGGGGACAACCCTGACGGGTGCCGTTCGTTATGTAGAATGGTTGCGATAAAGTGCCATTAATAAGCACCCTAGCGGATGGGCAGGAATATAAAGCTTCGATGTAGTGTAAAAAGTCGTTCTCGAAACCAAACCTGCGCAAAGTGTGGAACATAAATCCCCAATGAATTCGGTCGAACGCCTTCTCCGCATCCAACGAGAGAAGCAAAGAAGGCGCCCGACCCCTCGAAGCAAATTGAAGCAAGTTGAGGACACGTCGTGTTGCGTCAGATGTTTGGCGTCCCGCCACGAATCCTGTCTGATCAGTATGGATCAGCAGTGGTAAAATGTTAGATAGCCTGATGGCTAGTATTTTAGCGTATATCTTAGTATCTGAATTCAGTAGCGATATGGGTCTAAAGTTTCCAGGTTCGTTAGGGGATTTCCCAGGTTTAGGAATCGCAGTTACTGTCGCTTCTAAGATCTCAGGCGGGAAAGAAGCGCATTCACGAGCTGAGTTTAGCATGTTAGTCAAATGCGGCGCAAGTAATTCAGAGAAGGTTCGGAGATATTCATTCTAGTACCCGTCAGGGCCAGGTGATTTGCCCAGTTTAGACATATTGACGGATTGCAAGGTTTCAGTCACCGAGATTGGGGCATTTAGCATAGAGGCCGATGAAGGGGATAGTTTCGGGAGGTCAATTTGAGATAAAAAGAGTTAATGGCTAGGTCTGTAGGTTGTGTAACTCCCGGGGAATCTTTGAGATTGTATAGCTGTTCGTAATATTTACGAAACGACTCCGCTATTTCCATAGGGTGTGTGATTGACGAGTGAGGGCATTGGGAGTTTTTTAGTGAGAACACCGTACTACGGATTCGCCTTTGTTTTAGTTTGGATGCCATGTATCGAGAAGTTTTATTAATTGACCCGTAGTGGGTTGCACGCATGGTGCGTATGTATTTATCGTGTTGGCTAAACAGATGAAGTTGTAAATTATGTCGATGGGTCATCAGACTTCGATGATTATTCAATGTTGGTTGTGAAGTGACTTCATTCTCAGCTAATTGGACTTTCAGCAATAAACTATCCAGCTGACTCGTCAGTGCCTTTTTCCTCTGAGCTCCCATTTGGATGAGGTGTCCCCGCATGACAGCCTTGTGAGCTAACCATAATATCGAGGGAGTAACGTCAGGAGTAGCATTAACACTAAAGTAGTCTGCTATATGCTGTCGTATGCGTGTCGCATATGAAGAATCGGTGTACAGTGCCAGGTTATTTCGCCATTGCCTCGTCGTTGATGCATTGGCTCGCGGAGACCACTCCAACGTTATCGGCGCATGGTCCGACCACGCGGCCGTCCCTACCGTAGCAGATTTAGCATCTGGCAATGCCCAACGATCCACGACAAACATGTCAATGCGTGAAAAGGTGCAATGTCGAGCTGAGTAGAAGGAGTAAGCCCTAGAGCTAGAATTAAGGCATCTGTATGTATCGTATAGGGAGTGTGATCTTAACCATTGTTGGAGACATGGGACATGCCGGGATCTAGGATTGGAAGAATCTAACGACCCATCAGCTATCATGTTGAAGTCCCCTCCCATAAGCAGACTTCCCTTCGCCATTACTCGGACTTTACGCATTACCCTGTTTAGGAAACGAATTTGTCGTAAATTCGGTGCATATATATTAACCACAGTG
Source organism: Oophaga sylvatica (assembly GCA_033576555.1). NCBI lineage: Eukaryota > Metazoa > Chordata > Amphibia > Anura > Dendrobatidae > Oophaga > Oophaga sylvatica. The sequence continues at coordinate 72,810,076 of JARQOD010000001.1, read as the reverse complement.
ACCATTTTGTTCTGTAGCAGTCCCACCAGTATTATAAAACGACCTGCAGGGTCAATGTAGGAAGATTCGCATTGAAATGACACGTCAGTGGAGAACAAAATAGCAACGCCTGCCCTTTTCTTCTCCTGAGAGGCTAGGAAAATCTGCGTGTATTTAACGCTGCTAAAGAGGGGCATTTTAGTACGAGAAAAGTGAGTTTCCTGCAGAAAAAGTATATCTGCTTTAAGTCTACCTGCCTCTCTCCATAAGCGCTTTAAGTAGGGATTGGGGAGCTTCTGTAATTTGTAATGCGGAGAGGCAATGAGAGCAATGTCAACTCAACACACAACAAAAGTAGGTCCATGTGGACGCAGCGTAAAGCTATTTTTTGCCAGATTTCATGGAGGGCAGAATTTACTCATTCGCAAACTTTTGACAGAGAAAACCACAGCATAAGTATAAATTCATTAAGAAACCCTCCACTCCCACCACTTCCATGTTTACTTTTGAATTTGCTAATATAATGTGATAAAGTGAAAAACAGAGCAAAACGCAAAATCTTATTGATCAAAAATTTCAAAAGTAAAAAAAGAAAGTACTCATTTTATTTTTCTTCTTAAATTTGTCCCCCTAAGAACTGGCATTGCTTTGCAGAAAAATCAGAAGATTTGGAAAAGCAGCGCTTGGCTGGTCTTCAGCACTCCCATAAGAATAAATGGAGCGGCAGTGCGCATGACTGACCTCCGCTCTAATCAAAGGTGGCTCTTCAGAGCCCCAGTTCTCAGGATCGTTGGGATGCTTAGCGTTTGGACTCCCAGCAATCGGAAAGTTATCCTGTATCTTATGGATGCTGGATAGCTTTTAAACTTAAGAATATCCCTGTCGTTAAAATCCATCATTGATCTCGTCTTCATGGTCTAACTGAAAAGGTTAATTTACACTACTCATCCGGCATCATTAAATGACCACCGATAGGCAACTTGTCGGGATAGGTAGACCATGCTTAAGGTGCACACAATGATCAGTAATAGATCATTCAGTGTATGTACACTGTCAATGTTCTCAGCAGCTTATTCAATGTGCAGTCTAGAATGATGATCTTTTAACCAAAGCAAATTGGATGACTGGCGGTCTGCAGGATAATCCTGAAAAGAGCATTCCTAGAAACGATCATTCCCGATAATCATGCAGTGTAAGTGCATGTTAGCTCTTTTATATGTCTCTTACTGAGATCCTATCAGCTGATTTATGACCATAAACCACATTAAATAAGAGGTGAACCTTCATGTGATCATAAATCAGCTGATAGGAGCTCAGGAAAAGACAGATAAAACTCTCCCGTCAGAACAAGCAAACCCATCTTTAATTCTATCATTCTGCAGCCAGCAATGGACAGTGCAGAACAGAGGCAGAAGATGGATGTAGGATATGGGGTGTGTAGAGGCTTGAGCTTTACGGTGAACTGTGAAAGATGTATACAGCTATGACTTACGCGTTTGCTATTGTTGCAGTTTTCAAATGGAGCAATCTTTTGTCTTTCCTTCATTTTCTTCACAGAGGTACAAAAGCTTAGTGGTTATGTAAGGAGGAAGACCGGCTGTGGGCGCTGACAGAGCACCGGGTCCAGAACTGCAGGGGCCGCGCCTCTTGTTGCAGGGGGGAAGGAAATTGAGGACAGAGAGGACCCATGACCTGCAGAGAGGGGGGCGTGGTAAGCCAGGGAAAGGCAAGGGGTTGTTGAGCAGGAAGAGGACGGAGTTTCCGTCATAGGAGCGAGACAGCAGGGACCTGCAGTGCGCCGCGGGGTGAGTTAGTCCGTGAGCAGGTGAGAGGGAATGAGTGCAAACAGAATTGAGTGGGAGAGTGTTGTGCGGAGCTCCCGATTGCAGAGCATGCTGAGCGGGAGAGTGTTGTGCGGGGCTCCCGATTGCAGAGCACGCTGAGCGGGAGAGTGTTGTGCGGAGCTCCCAATTGCAGAGCACGCTGAGCGGGAGAGTGTTGTGCGGAGCTCCCGATTGCAGAGCACGCTGAGCGGGAGAGTGTTGTGCGGAGCTCCCGATTGCAGAGCACGCCGGACGAGAGATTGTGGTGAATGTCTCCCAGCTGCTGAGCAGTGTAATGGACTAGAGGCTCAACAGTTCAGACCAGAGACTGCCCCTTGCCGCCAGAAGAGTACATACCGACCTGTTGGGCGGGGAAGCCTGAAGACCGCAACACCGGCATCAGCCGGCTGCCTACTTTCATCTTTGGAGAAGTGAACAATCACGGACTCACGATAAGTGAAGCAATTAAATGCCAAGACAGTGGCTTTAAGTTAACCTGTTATTTGTGTTCATTAGCCTAAAATTTGTTTCAACCCCTTTTGCTCCCTGCGAGGAGAAACCTCTCTTTTGTAATTAAACCAAACCCCTGTTAACCCTTGTTCCGTGCCTCTGTGTTGCTGCATCCGAATTGCCTGATTTACAGTTACACATTGTAAGAGGTGCACAGCACAATGGTTACAATTTCAAAGGGTCATAGCAATACTCAGGGAGGCACGAAACCCAAACAGTCTTTACTCAGAATAATATGTGTAGGTCAGCAGATTAGTGATGACTTTATTTCCAGTTCAATATTCCAACATTTTTTGTTTGCTTTTTCTTAGCCCTCATTATCACTTCATGTGCCTCAGGATCGGCATGGAGGTGGACTCAGTTTTCCACCTGTATGGACTTCTAATACAGGGACCCTTCCTCTCGAGCCTGCTCATCTGTATATAATTCAGTAGCCATTTGCAATCAGCTTACGTCACTATGTGGGAAGATATGGCTCGGCTTCTTGCTCTCCAAGGACTGCATCAGAATGTAACATCACACTACAAGCTCACACCCAACTTTCTAAAGTGCACCATAATTACTAAATAATATCTTCCTAATACACCGTACAAGGTGACAGTGGACGCCGTGTCCCAGCAACACACCTCATTAGGGGACCCAGATAATTATCTCAAATACCTTGACATTGGATATGTTCCTCACAGGTGCCATGTATCATACCACCTGGAAGCCACCATGACATAGAGGAAAGCACCACTCACAGGGAACAGTGCACTGTACAGCATCACATAACATTCAGATACAACACGCCATCAACATATTAAATATAATAAGAAAAGGATGAGACAGAAGTTGGTTTCCATCCAGGATTCTCACTGGAATCACTCTGGACTTTTCAGGTCCGGTAGCATTTAATATATATGTCCTAAGGACTTGTATTAAAATTGACGAGCAGTGGAGAACAAAGAAGGGTGCGGTGGTTTGTGTAACGCTCCCTTGCTCCGACTATTCAGCCGACATGTAAATTGTTTCTAATAAAAGGCTCAGAGCCTGTCATTGTGGTTGTGAGAAGCGCCTCCTCCAGATAAGACGTCTGTGCCTCGCGATTTGCATTGGTGACGTAATGTGTGCTCAGGGCGGAATATTTACCGTGCAGTTCCAGCCGTGTGCTTTGTACATGGGCCGCACATATCACACACAGCACAGATTGACAGTATGACTTCTCATGTGCAGCCATGGAAACATTTCACCAATGATTTCATTAAGAGCACAGTCTGCAATTGGCTCTGTCTTACCAGATGTTCAGCCATATGTCCGATTAAGTGCGCAGCTTCGGGCCATAAGACATGGATCATATGCGTGTCGTTTAATAATGTGAAGATTTCCATTAAGATTGCGTTCTCACTTTAATCAATTTCTCAGAAAATAGCATTTTTATTAATTTCGCAAATTCATCCACGTTTTCTCATTGTCATCTTGCTGTTGTTCACAGGTAGCTCTGTTTAACAGGGGCGTACACTGTTCAGGTTTAAAATGGGGATCCTTAAAAAGGCTCATATTCTCAAACCCCTCGATCGAATGATCCAACATAACACCTAGTGCAATTTAACAGGTCATTGTCAGCATTGATAGGTATCATGCTAAACAAGGTTGGAGGCCACATTCTCTTTTTGCTAGAGACACCCATAGAGCAATCTTTAATTACATCTGATGTCATTATTGCATTTAAATGAAATGAAAATAATGGGGCAAATTAAATACCCCATACTAATGGCTTAATGCTAGCCACGTAGATTATATAGCTGGCGGCAAACAATCTCCCCTCCCCGACACTCCCATACACTAAGGAGCACTTGGCCCAGCCAAGCACTCCAGTGGACTAACGGGTAAAGTTTCTCATTGTGGAGAACACTAAGCCAGTGTAAGGAGACTTATAGGTAATGCAATGCTCCTCCAGTAATTTAAATATGAAAATATCCTGTTCAGTGATGAAGAGGACAGGAAGTCTAGCTACCTATTAGAAGCAACAATCCTAAAAGTCAATATAGACCCTTAATGAGTCTTGCCACATGACTAAGAAGCCATACCAGACACTTCATTTGCAGTCACATGTTTCAGGTTTCAGGGTATTTACCCTCATCAATTGTTGTACCAGAGGTTCAAGTCTTCTTCCTCTCTGAAGAGGCTATTCGCATAATCTTTGAGAGGGCCGCTGCTAGAATCTTCTGTTAGAGGCTAATCTCCCCACCGAACAAAAGGATCGGGTCATTAAATTACAGATGCCCAATTCTTATGTCCCCTACATAATCAGTCTGGGTACAGTACCATACAGCCACAAGGCCCCTAATATGAATTAGATGGTTAGTTGATCCTGCCGAAATTAGCAGGTTTAGCGGACTTTTATCTAATTCGTATAAGGGTTCATAATTTGTACCAAAAAAATTGTATTGCTTATAGATTGCATTAGATTTTACATCCCTTAGAAAGAAGGTTGTGGCTTAGGCCTCTTTCACACCTCAGTCGTTCGACGTCAGTCAAAATCCGCCAAAGTGTGGAAAAAACGGATCCGCCTTTTTTTTTGGCGGATCCGCTTTTTTAACTATTGACTTGCATTAGTGGCGGATTTTGACAGATGGTCGTCCATTGGATCCATTTTTTGACGGATCCACCATAAATTTGGCGTCCGCCATTTTTGGAAAACGTTCAATGCAACGTTTTTTGTGTGCGTCAAAATGGCGGACTATGACGGATCCGTCAAAAAAACGGATCTAACGGACGACCATCCGCCAGCGGATCCATTGCTGCCATAGAAACTCCATTCAAAATGCCCAGAACACTGTCCGGGGTCTCTCTCGCTCTCTCTCTCCTCAGTGCCAGACATGCGTACCTGCATTTTCCGGGTTGAAAAGTTCATGGCGGATCCGTCAGAAAACAGATCCGTTGGCATCCGTTTTTAAACTTTTCTGGCGGATCCGCTATTTTCACACTTTGGCCGATTTTAGCTGACGCCAAACGACTGAAGTGCGAAAGAGGCCTAACAGGGATTTGGGATGATTTTCTGAAAAGGCATGGCTTAAAATGGACGTAAATTTACTGCAAAATATTGGCCTAAAGTAAATCGTCCATGAAGTGGCGTAGAAATAAATGCCTAAATGTCAAGCAAGATGCATCAAATCTGTGACATGGCGTGAGACAACGGGATACGTGTGGTGCCTGGTCTAGCTTTAATCTCCATAATCGGGCATTAATAAATCTGCCTCTCTCATGGTAGTGTTGTTATAGTGTAGTCTTATAATATCAATTTTATGTTCAAAATAATGTTTTTAAAATATATAGATAAATATAAAAGATTTTTATTGTATTAGCAACTGAGCTGTTTACCTTTACAATCAAAAACCTTCAATTTTCTGGTGACTGCAAACGTTCCCCCGTATGGCCTGATGTGCCGTTGTTTTATGGACATCTTAGAGTGCTGCCCGTCATTTAGGCTTACTCTGCTGGTATTGATAGGCAGATCAGTTTGCAATTTTGTAACTTAATACATTTCTAAATGAAATGATCACTGCACGATGGGTGCGGCCGCTTCTGACATGAGATGAATAAAAAAGTTCTCCTATCTGAGAGATGTGCAGCTGTTATGTAGTTTGTGCCTATAGGGTATAATGAAAACGCAGCATGTCATCCATGTAACCATGCTGACAAGAAGGGAAAATACAGAGAGGAACCCTCAGTAAATAGAACGATAAAAATGCGCTTTCTGAGGGACAAAATGGACAAAAGGAGAATGTGTAAAGAGTCTGAATCCAAGGGAAACTATAGGATAATACAGAGGTTTTATTGTTATATTTTGCTGAAAATATTTCTTTATTAATTTTTACAATGAAATCAGTTTCAATACAAAAAGAAATATCTGATTCCCTTTTCTGTATTTTCATTCTCCCCTTCTTTCAAGTTATACCACAGATGAGAGAAATGATAACTGACATTTTCAGGTTTTTTTGTGGCACCCAAAATTTACCTCCTTACTGACCAAGCCAACTTTGATCTTAATGAGCAGGCAATATTTTTTAAATTTGACCATTGTCACTTCATGTGGTTATAGCTCTGGAACACTACAACAAATCCCACTGATTCTGAGATTATTTTTATGTGAGACATTGTACTTTATGCTAGTGGTAATTTTAGGTCGATATGTTTTGTATTTATTTGTGAAAATATCAGAATTTTGGTGAAAAATTTGCAATTTTAAAAAATCTCTATTTTGATATACTTAAACCAGTTAGTCATGCTGTACAAAATAATCAGTAAATAACATTTCCCACATGTATACTTTACATCGGCATCATTTTTCAAACATCATTTTTTTTTACCCAAAATTTTTCGGTTTTGCAAGAGGAAACCGTAAAAGTAGACCCCACAGCAGTTTGTTACCCACTTTCTTCTGGGGGCAACGATACCCCACAAGTAGTCAATGTTTGGGCACACGGCTGAATCAGAAGGGAAGAAGCGACATTTGGTACTTGGAATATAAATTTGGCAGGAATAGATAGCAGACCCCATGTCTCATTTGCAGAGCCCCTGAGGTACCTAAATAGCAGAAACCTCCATAAGTGGCCCCATTTTGGATATCAGATCCATCAAGGAATTCATCTAGGGCTGTGTTGAGGATGATGAATCCATAGGTGATTCACAGAACTTTTTAAAATGTAGATGTAAAAACGAAAATTACATTTTTTTCCACTAGGATCCAAGAGGTAACATTTCTCCTTGCGGAGAGTGACATGTTAAGCATGCCGAGATGAGGAGACTTTTAAACCGCAATGCTTCTTTGGGAAATATGCAAATTGTCTCTTCAGAGAGGAAGAAGACTAGAACTCTAGTGCCACACTGGTCTTTTAACCCCTTTTTAACCACTTATTTAAGGGGTTAATTGGCCCCGATCGGTTCCAAAGCTGACAGGTGCTGATGCCGCAGGGTGTACATGTACAGCTGTCCCTGGTGAGAATTTCCCCCACAGGGAGTTACTATTTACTTATTCCTGAGGGAATAAGGCCCCTTAATGACTGTCATTTTAATGCATATTGGCAGTCATTGAGGGGTTAAAGTACAGGGAAATTAATCATTTCTGGATCATATTGAAATTATTTTCTTGCTATAATCCAGTGACAAACACTAAAAATTACATTAAAAAATATGGAAATTTTAATTTTCTTAACCAAAGGGCATGTCTTTAGGCTGCTCGGGATAATTACCCTATGAACCACACACCCTTTTTTAAAAAAAAAAAAAAAATAGCCCTAAATATAAATGCAAATATATCTAGAACCAGATGGTAGATTTAAAAAAGAAAAAAATAAAGTAAATACTGAGGGGAGCAGTAGGAATGAAACATGAGCAAAATCTGCCACTTTTGACCTGCTGACAGGTTCTCGTTAATAATGCATTAAGAGCTGTGAATACACTGCCTTGTGTGAGTATTAACACGTACGCGGATGCAACAGCGCAGACAACGAAGAGACAGTGGTACTTAAACTAGCTGCCATTTATTCGATTAACACGATCAACGGGCGTCCTCTGCACAATATCAGGGGATAGCACAAATGGGGAAAATAAAACAAGTTATGTGCCAACAACACAATAGTTCAGATGAACAGGATATTGACTCAATGCTTTTACACACTATCGTTCTATTATTACCATTAAATTACTGTCGCCAGTGATGTCTAAAGGTACTGCCACACTAAGCAATCCGCTAGCGATCTCGTTAGCGTTGCATACTAATGAGATCGCTAGCGGGATCGTTTCTATATCGCTAAATGCGGCCACATTTAGCGATATAGTTAACGACGCTATCGCCGTTAGCGATCTTCTTAACGACTTTAGCGGTACAAAAGTACCGCTAAATCGTAAGAAAAGGTGCCACACAGCGATTAGATACTTACCCAGCGGGAGCGCCAGCGATGAAATAGGGTCCGGAACGATTCCAGCGACGAGCGAGATCACAGCAGGAAGCTCGTCGCTGGAAGCTGCCGCACTGAACAATATCGCTAACGGGATCGCTAAATAGTGACGTTTTTTAGCGATCTCGTTAGCGATATTGTTTAGTGTGGCATACCCTTTAGTCCTAATACCCCAACCTTAAGGGCATCACTGTCACTTCTGGGCTCGTCACTGTTGTCATTCTCTAGGCAGCACAAAACGACACACAGGCCCTAACTTGGGTCGACAGTACTACCCACTAGTCTCACACAGAGACTTCTTCTCTGTATGATGTTTCATTTGTAAATGCGAGCGGTTTTGAACAATTTTTTTTAGTAACCGGCTTATGCCCGGATGATTCATGCCACATGCTCACACTTTAATCTTTTTAATGCCTTATAAAAAGAATAAATATTATTGTATTTAAATGCATTATTATCATCATGATGCCTCTCACCTTCTATACCTTATAACTTTACTAATAGATAATTATTCTTTCTCCAGGCATGTGGCTCCAATGTCTGATGTTTAATGGAATACCTCCCAGGTAAAGCTTTATTTATTTTTTACTTTCTGTAAAGACATAGAGATCGTTTTATCCCTGTAGTTAGAAATTGTAATTCAGTTATCAAGTTCATATTACTAATAACTTTATTACAAATTCTTCATTTTCATCATGTCCCTTTGGTAAATGAGACCTTGTTTCCAACTGGTGCAGTGAGTAAGCACCAAGTAAGTTACCAAGTTGTCACCGAGCTGCTAGTGACGCTTAGATTACATTCACGCGTTCAGTATTTGGTCAGTATTGGTAAGCCAAAACCAGGAGTGGGTGATAAATACAGAAGTGGTGACGTGTTCCTATTATACTTTTCCTCTGACTGTTCCACTCCTGGTTTTGGCTACAAATACTGATGTAAATTACTGACCAAATACTAAACGTGTGAACATGGTCTTAATGTGAAACCAGCCATGTATTGTACTTACAGCCTTAAAGGGAATGTTTCTAATATAGGGTTACAGACAATACAAACAAACCAATATTCCTCCTCTCTAGGTCTAGTTCAGCCTTTTTTTCTGCTGGTGGCCTTTGGTTACGGGCTGCCGCACACTTGACCATTGTGGCCAATCACTGGAGCACCAGTGGAAAGGCAGCGATGGACCTGATGAGACAGAATATCAGTGTGTTTGTGTTTTCAATGTCTGCAACACTATAATAATAAAAAAAGAATATCCTCAGAAAGCCTTTTTATCTCCTTACTGCTCCATGTTATATATCGGTCATGGAGCCAGTTTAGGAGCTGAGCCTTCTCTACATCGGGCAGGTGCTGGCACAGATGAACAGAAAGCACCTGCCTCTAACAGCAGCAATCAGAGCCCGCTCCAATCGCTGCAGCCAATCTCTACAGCAGTACTGAAGTGGCACAATCCAGGTGGGCAGTTCACTCTGGTGCCTCTTCTTCTGATACAGAAGGGCGTCCATGGTAGCTGGGGGTAGGATTGTGTGTTTTTTTCACCTAACTTGAATTTTTTTTCAGTACATTATAAAGTACAATGAATGAGGTTATTAAAAAAAACTCGCATCACAAAAAAACAAGCCCTCATACGGTTATGTCAATGGAAAAATAAAAAAAGTTATGGCTCTTAGAAGATGAGGAAAAAAATTAAAACAAAAAATTAAAATTGACAGAAGACTTATGGGGGTTAATATAAATGTAGACTCATGCACAACCCCTTTAACTTGTGTTTCCCCAATTATTTTATCTTTATTATTTCACAAACAGGTATTAAGAAACCTTAACCAGATGGGGTGCAACTGCTGCCGAATGCTGAACAGGTACACTGCTTATTTATACTGCAAAAACGTTAGGTATCACCATATTGTATTGATGTCTTGCCTGATCCAAAAATAAGGCCACGTTCACACATTCAGTATTTTGTCAGCCAAAAATCAGGAGTAGAACAATCAGATGTGAAATACTGACCCAATACTGAATGTGTGAACGTAGCCTTAATGGAAGTGTTAAAGCCAGCCATACATGTTGGATGGCTGTTGGTCAGATGATGGTTCAATCAGCATCCATTTTGACTGGGTTTCCCATATAACAGCTATGAGTCCTCTGTGTGCTCCTCTGTGACCTCTGGGGGCAATTAACCCCTGGGAGAACAAAAGGATCAGCAGACTGAAATCGGACATGTCGGATCTTTAACTCCTCAACAGTTAATTATGCAGGACTCTTTTACACATTAGAGTGTCGGCCAAACCCAGCAGGTTGGACAGAAATTAGTGTAATGTGCATGGGATCTTAACATTAGAAATTTGTATTGCTAGCTGATTTACACCAGCCGATTGCAAAACATTTATGCAAACATTAGTTTTCAAACACCAATCAGTATACATGTCATGTTGGTAACATGAATGCCTCTCCAGCGCCGTGTTCATTATGTGGCTCACTGAATCTCACCTCTTGCTGGACTGCTACATCTTAGGGTGGTTTCCATTTTGCTTTAGGGTATGTTTCCACGTTCAGTATTTGCTGCAGATTGTACGCTGCGTACAGGCTCAGCGTTCAGATGTTACAGCATAGTGGGGGGGATTTTAAGAAATCCCATCTCCAATATGCATTCAAAGACTCAGGTGGCAGACCTGCGTATACGCACATGCGGCGCGTCTTTCTAGACCGCAGCATGTCTATTTATCTATGCAATGAACACATGCGGAATCACCGTGCGTACAAAAGCCGGCAGTGCTTTGGACAGAGTGGGCACGTGCTGCGTCCAAAGCGCTGCCAATACTGAAGTTGGAAACATTCCCTTAGGGGGCATGGACAGTCCTCTGCAGGAATTTAACCCTGCTGTGTCCTGCAGAGATTAGGTTCCCCTACCAATCCAGTCTCAGCAGGCTCTATATCTGGCAGCTCCTCCCACCTCTCTTTGCCCGAATGTTGGTTTTTAGCCTGTTGGTCCTGCTAGTGATCTGTTTGTACTTGTGTGTTTCTGTTTCTTCCAAACCTGACCTGGCTTGCCTACCCTTCTTGCCTGACCTTTCTGTGCCTGACCTCAGCTACATATCCTGAACCTGTGATGCCTGCCCTGACCTTGGACTGTCTGCTGTTGACTTTGCCCTCCTGTACTGCGTTTCTGTGCCTCTGACTCTCCAGTCAGTTACTGCAGTCTGGGGACTGCCCTGGAGTGGCACCTGGTGACTACCTGCAGAAATGCCTATCCTCACCACCAGAGGCTCTAGTGACAACCAGGTAGTCAGTTACACCACTCTAGGGTAAGACAAGCCTGTGGTCAATGGGTCCACACCCCTCAGCATTACAATACACATGGCTAGCATCAAATGCTTATTGAATTGCCACATCGCTGCTCAGTGTTCAACGTTGAATGTGTCCATTTTGAAGGCCCTTAAAAGTCTAAATCTACACTTTTTCTTCTTTATTTGAGGTGTGCCTCATGAGATATTACCGTAATATTTTTACCGTCTTGACATCTAAATGACAACGTTCAAGGGCATTCATATCAGAGATCTGCTCATGTGGCTGTAGTGGCGCCCTTGGAGAGCTATGATTCTGTCCTTTTTGGCCCTTTTACCCTTAGATACTGAGTGGAGAGGACCTGTTTCTATTTCTCTGCAGAGTAACTGCATTGTTTGCAAGCAAAGGGGAGGAGTTGTCCCAAAGGTAAAAGAAAGGACTCGGAGAGGAAAGTTTGTGTGTCTGTCTGTGTGTTTGTTTTTGTGCTTTTCTTAGTTTCTTATACTCCTAATTTTGGAGATAAGTGCACATAGCCTGCAGCGATGTCATCATAATTTTCTTCAAATTACCTGTGCAATAAATCTTGCATGGCACAGTTCACTTGCAACTGTAGGTCATGTCTCAGAGGCAAGCCGTAACAATAGGATTATAGTGGCTAGAAACCAAACCAATTATGCCAGATACAAAAGTTCCTAAAGTGTATCATGAGTAAGAATTTGCCATTTTGGTGAGGTCCTAAACAGAATCTGAAGTCTTATGGAGCACATCAAATTCCCCCTCTCGTTCTACATGGATCTGAGCGTTTTTGCACAGTGGTTTGATCAATTAGTGGGGGCTGGTTTAAGGACCCAGATCCCAGGATCAATGGTGCATCAAGGCAACAATATATAAAAGAACACTTTCCACAGTCTTGTTACACATCTAGGACTCGATTCATGGAAGCTTTTTCACCAGAATTCTGGCATAAAACGCTTTGAAATGTCACAATTTTTGCACATCTCAAAAGTTTCACCAGCTTTTGGTGTCTTTACACCACTCCCTGCCAAGTCTGTCAACTTTTAAAATAGTAGGTGTAGTTGGAGTGGGACATGACCAAGTCCACCCGAATAATTCAGGATTTATGCCACTAAAGTACCCCAAATTACACCAGAAATGTACTTCAGTCTGAGCTGGAGTACCATTACCCTTGTGACTCATGGCAGCTGAAGGATGTGAGAAATTCATTTAGAGGATCATGCTTCTGAATTAATTTGGCACGTTACTTCAGCCAACAGTTCATCAAGATTGGGGTGCAAAACGGGTACAACACAGCCCTACAACATTAATAATTACCTGCACATGAGCCAGATGCATAGTGCCCACATAGTAACAGGGTAGATACAGTATCCAGACAATTTGCGTTTTTGTGTATATGAGAACATCTCTATTGGCTTACCGTGAAATTGCTCTATGTTCACATCCCTGGTGGTCATAGAATCATAGAATTTTAGAGTTGGAAGGGACCTCAAGGGTCATCATGTCCAACCAATACAGAGCAGGTCTAATGTATTGGTGGATTAATGCAGAATTCTATGCCTGATAAAAAGACCCGAGTAGTTTCGAAAGCTTGCAATTTGTTACCTTTTAATGGCGAACTGAAAAGATGGTATCAACCACTGAGGACTCTCAAATTTTAATATTATTCTATCTACTGGCTAACACAGTACAAAGGTATATTTTTATATTCGCACATATGTTATGAAGTAATATTCTGTATGAAGTCACATTCTGGTGTCTTTCAGTTATATGTTCAAGCCACAAGAACTACCAGCAAATGGACATGTGAATGGAGCACACAGCTACGAGCATGACCGATCCAAGTCACCAACTATAAAGATCAGTGAACTTATCAATGAGGGATACAATATAATCGAACGAGACAGATTCACTGAGTCACATGATTTGTACAATCCGCCAGAAAAGATCAATGCTAAAACTGATGATGCCGAATCCACGGAACCAAGTTTCTCACCATATGCAGCTTTAAATGAGAACTTCATAAATGATGTCAAAGAACAAGATGACTATTCCCTCCAATCTACTGCCAAGTTGACGTCAACTCATCTTTCCAACCAACATATACCAAATGGCCACACGGCCAAATCAGACGAGCCAGAATGCATGCAACATGAGCGATATGGATCAATTCTAGAAAATATTTCTCTTACGGAAAGTGCAATACTTGAGGTCAAATCTAGTAATTTAAACTTAGAGTCCTCCACTGACATTGGAAACGTTATACAATTTGATTGTCTTTCTAAAGAGGCAATGTATGTACAGGACTCCAACAAAGATCCTCCAGACAAAGCTGACCCTGGATCCAGGTCCCAATCGAATGAACATATTCCAATAGAGAGGTCAAGATTCCCGTCATTGATTGACCTCATGATCGAAAGAAGCGCAGCAAGGGGTTCAAGTAAAATTAAAGTGGTTACAAATGGGGCAATCCTAGAAGATGATATGGATCCAGATGTGGCTGAAGCACTAGCAGCACTGGCCGCTGCAATAGCTGGTGAAGAGTATGAGGACTATTAGAGACCTGGGAGTGGGGGTGCGTGCACTTTAGAAGCAATTCAAGACATTGTAAAATTTTCATAAAAACAAATTATAATGTAAAATATAATAGATGTCATCAAGGACACCAGTTGATGTTATTTAAAGCACTGTTGATGAGATGCTTAATATATTATGACCATTTTAAGCAGATGTTCTGTATACCACTGGTTGGTAGAAGCATTCTCTCTTTTCTTATAATTTAATTTCTCAGTGCAACTATTAATATTTATTGGAATGATTGTACAGTGTGATCTTTTTTGTTATTGTTTAATCAAGGACAATTGGGCCTCGTGTATATAAAAAATGGGATTGTTACATAGAGTCCATATTGCAGAAGAAGAACTAGTGTTGATAAATTACGGTACTATTTTCCTGATACCCTCTATCCATCCATCCTATCTATAACTGTAAAGGATTGGTACATTTTAACATTAAATTGATTCTATTTTTTCATCATTTAAACCTATGGTAGATCAGTTTGTGATAGAAGTAGACTCATCTTCTCGAATGTGGAGGACTATAGACAGTTATTCACACATTTGTAAACTTATTTTACTCACTTACATAGCACCATTAATTCCACAGCGCTTTACAGATATCATCATCACTGTCCCCATTGGGGCTCACAATGTATGTTTCCTATCAGTATGTCTTTGGAGTATAGGAGGAACCTGAAGAACCCGGAGGAAAGCCACGCAAACACGGAGAACATACAAACTCCTTGAAGATGTTGCTCTTGATTGGATTTGTTACCAATGCTCCGGAGCAACAGTGCTAACCACTGACCCACAATACTGCTGTAAATGTTGGTCTTCATTCAAATGTCTGTTTTTCACATACAAAATGTGTACCTATCTTAGTCTTTAGCATTCATGGGAAAGGGGAGAGGAGAGTCAGCTCACCGATGTGTTACAGCAGGAAAGCCGTGAAGCCTCGCATGGAGTTGCCTGGGACCAGGCTAGTAACGAAGAAAGAAATGGAGTATCCAGTAAAGCAGCAGGTAAGTAAATATTAAATCCAAGGTTTTATTGAAGATGTTTAAAACATCTATGGTCAAGCTGAAACACGTTGGTTTGATGATACTGGAGGATCCGCCACTGTTCAATCAAACTTGGATTTTATATTTACTTACCGACTGCTTCATTGGATATTCCATTTCTTTTTTTTCTTAGTCTATAAGGCTGTTCACATGTCCGTGCTTTTTTTGTGGACCAAGTGTCCGCAAAAAAAAATATCCATTTTGATAAAAAGTATTCATTTAAATGAATGGACAGATGCATAAAAAAATAAAAAAACACTAGGATGCCATCTGTGTGTCATATCAAATTAAACTATTCCACGTTGATGGTAAAAATGGACATACAGACCATTGAATACAGCACACTGCTGAAAAGGATGTCTAAATAAGGCCTTGCATTTTTTACATGTAATGAGGCCTGTCAGTGGCTCCGTCATGGCTTCCATCCGAAACCCTGAGAAACTGTATTATTATTATACATTTTTATAGCGCCATTTATTCCATGGCGCTTTACATGTGAAAGGGGCAAATATAGACAAGTAGAAAAAATATGAGCAAAACAAGGCACACACAAGTACAGAAGGAGAGAGGACCCTGCCTGCAAGGGCTCACAGTCTACAAGGGATGGGTGAGGATACACTAGGAGAGGGTAGAGTTGGTCGTGAGGCAGTTCAGCAGACTGAGGATCACTGCAGGTTGTAGGCTTGTCGGAAGAGATGTGTCTTCAGGTTTCGTTTGAAGATTTCTGAAGTAGGCAAAAGCCTAATGTGTTGGGGTAGAGAGTTCCAGAGTATAGGGAAAGCACGGGAGAAGTGTTGTATGCGGTTGTGGGAAGAAGAATAAGAGGGCAGTAGAGAAGGAGATCTTGAGAGGATTGAAGGTTGCATGTAGGTAAGTACTGGAAGACCATGTCACAGATGTATGGAGGAGACAGGTTGTGGATGGCTTTGTAGGTCATAGATAGGGTTTTGAACCAGAGCCTCTGGACAATAGGAAGCCAGTGAAGGGCTTGGCATAGAGGAGAGTGTTGTGAATGGACTTGAAATGAGTTCTGAGCAGAGGCTCCCTCTGGTGGTTACAAGCGGTGCTGGACTGTCCAGTGAAGATTGTGAGGAGTGGGAATCAGGTGTTACTGACTGGTCTTATATAAGGGAGTCGCCTTCCCATCAGGGTTGCCGGTGATCAATTGCTCTGGTCTCAATCCTTGAGTCCTGTTTCCTTTGTAGCCTGCTGTGTCGTGTCTGCATCTCCTGCTAACAGATAAGACATTTTCTTCTTTTTGTTTTTGTGCTTGATTTTTGCATTTTGTCCTGCACTTCTGTGGGGGCCTTCAGGGTCCCCTCTGGGGGCTTTTGCCCTCTCGGTTTAGTTCAGCCACTGATGTTTGTACTTTTGCTTTTTCCAGTTTTTTCAGTGGCTGCTGTTTTGATTTTGTTACACCAGAGAACTAATTTAGGTGGTAGAGGTCGTGTGATCTCAGGTGATTTTGAAATTAGTAGAGTTGGTGCTTTTCAGGGTTTTTTGGGATTGCAGTAAGTGCCCTTCCTATCCTTTTCTATTTAGGTAGTTTGGGCCCCAACGTTTGCTCATACTATTTTCTGTCTGTGTCAGTATTTCATCTTGTCTAACCGCCATTACATGTTTGGGGGCTTTCTATGTTCTTTGGGGATCTGCTCCGGGGCAGATAGCTTTCCTCTTTCTATCTTTAGGTGTAGTTAGTTTCTCAGGCTGTGACGAGGCGTCTAGGACCAACGTAGGAACGCTCCACGGCTGCCTCTAGTTGTGGTGGTTAGTCAGGGTACTGCAATCTCATAGATTCCAACTTCTCTGGTGTATTGCCTTTTTTACCTGCACTCCTCAGCTACCGAAACATAACAGGAGAGGCTGGGGAATAACGGGGAGACAGGTGGATTAGTCAGGCAGCAGAGTGTAGGATGGATTGGAGTGGTGCCAGAGTGCTAGAGGGGAGGCCAGAGAGTAGGAGGTTGCAGTAGTCAAGGCAGGATGTGATAAGGGCATGCACTAGTGTTTTTGTGGTTTCATGGTCAAGGAATGAATAAATCAGGACAATATTTTGAGTTTGAGTCGGCAGGAGGAGGCAAGGGCTTGGATATGTAGCTTGAAAGAGAGGGCAGAGTCGAGGATCACCCCAAGGCACCGAGCATGCGGGACTGGGGAAAGTGAGCAGCCATTGACATTGATGGTTAGGTCAGGTGGAGTGAGATTGGGGAAAGATGATGAATTCTGTTTTGTCCATGTTCAGTTTTAGAAAGCGAGCAGAAAAGAAAGCTGAAATAGCAGACAGACATTGTGGGATTTTGTTCAGTAAGAGGTGAGGTCAGGTCCAGATAGGTAGATCTGCGTGTCATCGGCGCAGAGATGATACTGCAAACCATGGGATTCTATGAGCTGTCCCAGGCCGAAGGTGTAGGAGAAGAGTAGGGGTCCTAGAACAGAGCCTTGGAGAATACCGACAGACAGGAGGCGGGGTAAGGAAGTGATGAGAGAGAGGGAGACACAATGTTCGGTCTGTTGGATATGACGAGATCCAAGATAGGAACAAATCTGTGATGTCAAGAGATGAGAGAATCTGCAGCAGTATTCTGTTAGAACACCTGACAGAGACAATGACTTTATTAAGGCAGGAGAAGTCACTTTGCTCTCCATCTGGCCCGTTTGGCAATTTTGCCTTTTTTGAGGCGGAGACAAAAGCACAGTTGACCATGCCCCCATCAGGGGTTTTGCCAGAATCCAGTTTTTCAGCAATTCAGATGGAAGCCCCAATGGAGCCACTGATGTGTGGCCCAAAAAGCAATGTGAACCCAGCCTTAGTTTTCAACTTTCATAAGGTCTTGTGAAGTCCATACAATTAGTACTTCAGAAAAGAGCTATAACAGAAGCTTGTTTATTGAATTTATTTACCTAAATATAATTTTTTTCCTCTACTACTGTGTATAGTCATTTGTGGTATATCATAATCTGTCCTTAATGGTTCTACATACATTTGGCCTCACAAAAACAAAGGATACTATATACCGCTCTGAAGAACTATGACAGAACGACCACGCTAAGTGTCATCCATCTGAATCTTTTAATTACTAGTGATGAGCGAATGTGCACAGATAACATCTTATCTGAGCATGCTCAGGTGTTTCCAAGTATCTCGGTTGTGCTCATATAATATTTTCGAGCTCTGAGACTGCATGTTTTGCGGCGGTAGAAAGCCCAACACATACGGGATTGCGTGTTTGTTAGCCGAAACACATGAGGGCATTGCCTGTCTACAGACACAAAACATGCAGCCGCAAGGACACGAAAATATCCGAGCACACCCGACATGCTGGGATAACACCCGAGCATGCTTGGATAACATTTTATCTGAGCACTTTCGCTCATCATTAATAATTTTCCGGCGTTACTCCATTTCTTACTCCTGCCAATTGGAATGATCTGGTAACATTTCAGAGTCTGCCATTTATGGGTGTGTTAACCAATCAGCTATCAGCCATCATTTCTTCAAATTACAGACATATCGGACATGTGACCTATCCCGATTTTGACACATCAGCAGGTGATATGTACAAAAGTTAATTTCTTATCCTTTGCTTCTTCCTTATTAGCATAGCTGAGACAAGGGGTTGGCAATGGAGGCAGTTGTATAGGGCATTAATGAGAGGGGAGAATAATGCATAGATTGAAAAAAATGACTTTATTAACAGGACACTTTATGCAACCCGTTAATAACATGGTAACCTCAAGGTATTATAAGAGCTTTACTTTAGTGGAATTTCACCCATGATTTTTACTCAATTCACCCATCTGACAGCTATCATGTTGAGGGTTGGGGGAAAATTTGTAAACCCATTTCCTTGGCCTGAGTAGAACTTGTTGAGAAATAGTACAGCTCACTTTAAAACTTCATTGCTACACGTGTGGACATTGTTGCTATGCTTCTGGTAAAGTGAGAAAAACCCACAATAGCCACTGATGTAACTGGATACTGGCAAAAGTAATTTTCACTTTAAATTTATGGTATATCAAGTAATGAGAATCATACACTGCTTTTCATTTGTGGTTCAACAGAAAAAACGTGAAAAAAATAAATAAATAAAATTACCTGGACAAAAATGATGGTCCCCTTGTATTTTTATATAAAAGGACCATCAATTTTGTCCAGGCATTTTTAATTTTTTTTTCTTAATATTTTTTTGCCCAACCTATTGCAAACAAATGATTTCTGTAATGCTCATTGAGACTTCTGCACCTGTTCATAGATATTTTGGCCCCCTACTCATGAGCTATCTGCTTCTGCCGTCTCAGGTGTGATAGTCCCTTCTCCAGACTGAAGGTTAGGGCGGGATCACACATGTGAGAAACTCGCGCGATTCTCGTGCGAGTCTCTCGCATGAACACCTGGCACTCAGACTGGAGCGTGCGTCTGCATGTATTTCTATGCAGCCGCACGCTCCGTTCCAAGTGCCAGGTGTTCATGCGAGAGACTCGCACGAGAATCATGCAAGTTTCTCGCATGTGTGATCCCGGCCTTACAGTCACTTTCACAGATGGTCAGTAGCATTTAGATCAGGGCTCATAGAAGCTACTTCAGAACAGCCCAATGCTTTGCTGTCAGTTATTCTTGGATGATTTCTGACTCCGGGCAGTCCATTTTGCTCCAGAATGCCTTGATATTTCATTGTATCCTACACAGATTCAAAACACGCTGTGTCACATGCAGAAATGGAGCCCCAAAACATAACCGTGCCTCCTACATGTTTCACAGTTGGCACAATATGCTTTTCTTTGCATCTGTGAAAACAGAGGTGATATGATTTTCCAAAAGGCTTCAGTTTTGTCTCATTTGTCCAAAGGACATTCTGCCAGGAGTTTTGTGGCTTGTAAATTTGCATTTTGGCAAATTACAGTCTCGCTTTTTTACAATTTTCTTTCAACAGTGGCTTCCTCCTTGGTTGTCTTCCATGAAGTCCACTTTAGCTAAGTCAGCGATGGGTGGTGCGATCTGACACTGATGTACCTTGACCTTGGAGTTCACCTCCAATCTCCTTGTTCTGAGCTCTTCGGTTACCATTCGTATTATCCGTCTTTAGAATTTGTCATTAATTTTCTTCTTGCAGCCATGTCCAGGACGGCTAGCTATAGCCCCATAGACCTTAATCCTCTTAATAATATGTGCAATTGTAATACCGGTAACATCAAGCTGTGCGGAGATAGTCTTATAGACTTTACCTTTAAAATGTTTGTTTATCATTTTCATTCTAACTTCCTGAGAACTCCTTCCTTCTGTGGTCCATGTTCAAACCATGATGCCAAATAGCACAGTTACTACTTTTTCCTATACAAATAGTCAGACTGATTACAATTTTGTAGACACCGTGATGCTAAATTCAGGGAACAGGAACATGTTCCTATAGGCAAATTGTTTGCATTCTTTTCTAGCTGTACCATCATTTTTGTCCAAGCCACTTTCATTGTTTTTTTTTTAACCACAAAAGCAATGTCTGATTTTCATAATTTGATATTCAGTAAATTTAAATTAAAAATTACTTTTGTCAGTTTCAAGTTATTTCAGTGACCTTTGTGGGTTTTTGTTACTTTAAAGAAGACTATTTTGTCTACCTGTGTATGTTTTGCACTCACTGGTGAGAGTTAACTTAAAGCTTCTGAATCCTACAGAAAAAAAAAACTGAAACTGGGTTCCTCACCATAAGTGCCATTTATAATATTGGTATTTCTATGTGCCACAGGGGCTCTTGGGATCCCTCTGGCACCAGGACCGGGTGTGACTGCTGCCTAATATTTCTATGCCCAGGAAATTTGGCATCTAGGACACAAACATATATACCTCATTGCTGCCCTGAAAAAAAGATCTGAGTCAAGGCAGTAACTTTATAGCACTCCTAACAGAAGTGTTCACATACTGAGCCAAGTAGAATAATGAACCACTAATAATGATTGGAACGTAAAAAAAGACCAGAGGTGCCGGGAAATGGTCACTGTGATGCCTAATGATGGGATATAGTGGCAGTCCAGGCACTGTGATTTAGCAATTACAATAACAGCATGAGAAATGTAATAGTGTTCCCTTCCTTTCACAGGACATGTGAGTAATTTTTCTGATAAGTTCTTACATGCAACCTTTGTTGTGATACTTATTCTGGGGTTTGCTTATTACTGCAAATAGGAAATATAATCTCTAGCCTGATTGAAGAAACTTCTGGATCACACAATACAATGTTCTTCAATAAGTCCTCAAGAAAACAGCTAACTTCTTATTTAAAGAGCGTAGAAAAAAATTGGCACGCCATGCCCGTATATGAAAATACAAAAACTTTATTCGGCTAGTCAAGCCTTGCTACAATGTAGAAACCACCTGACACGTTTCTGGTGCGCTAGAGGCACCCTATGACTAAGGCCGGGATCACACATGAGACGAAGTCGTCCGACACTCGCATGTGAAATCCCAGCTCTGGCGCCGGCACTCGGGAGTGGAGTCCGCGGCTGCATGTATTTCTATGCAGCCGCTCGCTCCACTCCCGAGTGCGGCGCCAGAGCTGCGATTTCACATGCGAGTGTCGGACAACTTCGTCGCATGTGTCATCCCGGCCTCAGGGTGCCTCTAGCGCACCAGAAACGCCTCAGGTGGTTTCTACATTGTAACATGGCTTGACTAGCTGAATAAAGTTTTTGTATTTTCATATACGGGCATGGCGTACCGATTTTTTCTACTCTCTTCGGATCCTGGCTGTGCTCACCAGCGAAACATGCACCCACCTGTGTCGGATTGGACCCAGCCCAGTGTGGTTTTCATTTTGGATACGTCGCAAGCTCCCAGTCCTCTTTAATAATAATAATCTTTATTTTTATATAGCGCTAACATATTCCACTGCGCTTTACAGTTTGCACACATTATCGTTGCTGTCCCGATGGGGCTCACAATCTAGATTCCCTATCTGAGTGTTTTTGGAGTGTGGGAGGAAACCGGAGTATCCGGAGGAAACCCACGCAAACACAGGGAGAACATACAAACTCCTTGCAGATGTTGTCTTTGGTGGGATTCGAACCCAGGACTCCAGCGCTGCAAGGCTGTAGTGCTATCCACTGAGCCACCGTGCTCCTTTTCTTAACTTCTTATTTAGTATAGAATAGTACAGACCTGAAGAGAAGAAGTCTACAATCTCAAAATTTCCTTATAAGATGAAAGATGAAAGCATAGCAACTCTCCATTTCTTAAATGCTACGGCACTTTTCTTACTTAGGAAGTAGTGAGGGTTAATTTTAAGGAAAAAAAATATTGCAAACTGAACTAGGTTAAGTAAATAGTCTCTTACATCACCTGTAAAGTAAGCTCATACAACCCCTGGCAAAAATTATATAATCACCGGCCTTGAAAGATGTTCATTCAGTTGTTTTATTTTGTTGAAAAAACACAGATCACAGAAATGGCACAAAAATGAAGTCATTTCAAATGGCAACTTTCTGGCTTTAAGAAACACTAAAAGAAATCAAGAACAAAAAATGTGGAAGTCAGTAATGGTTATTTTTTTAAACCAAGCATAGGGTAAAAATTATGGAGTCACTCAATTCTGAGGGAAAAAATTATGGAATCATGAAAAACCAACAAACAAAAAAACACTCCAACACATCACTAGTATTTTGTTGCACCACCTCTGACTTTTACAACATCTTGCAGTCTCTGAGGCATGGACTTAATGTGTCAAACAGTACTCTTCATCATTCTGGATCCAACTTTCTCTGATTGCTGTTGCCAGATCAGCTTTGCAGGTTGGAGTCTTGTCATGGACCATTTTCTTCAACTTCCACCAAAGATTTTCAACTGGATTGAGATCCGGACTATTTGCAGGCCATGACATTGACCTTATGTGTCTTTTTTCAAGGAATGTTTTCACAGTTTTTGCTCTATGGCAGGATGCATTATCATCTTGAAAAATGATTTCATCATCCCCAAACATCCTTTCAATTGTTGGGATAAGAAAAGTGTCCAAAATATCAACATAAACTTGTGCATTTATTGAAGATGTAATGACAGCCATCTCCCCAGTGCCTTTACCTGACATGCAGCCCCACATCATCAGTGACTGTGGAAATTTGCATGTTTTCTACAGGCCGTCATCTTTATAAATCTCATTGGAACGGCACCAAACAAAATTTCCAGCATCATTACCTTGCCCAATGCAGATTCGCGATTCATCACTGAATGACTTTCATCCAGTCATCCAGAGTTTACGATTGCTTTTCCTTAGCCCATTGTAACCTTGTTTTTTTCTGTTTAGGTGTTAATGATGGCTTTTGTTTAGCTTTTCTGTACGTAAATCCCATTTCCTTTAGGAAATCGCTGCTGAGTCACTAGTTTTGTGACGCAGCAGCGATCTCCCCAGCGATATCGCTGTGTGACATTCAGCGATGATCAGCCCCCCTGCTGGGTATCGCTGATCGTCGCTGAATGTCCTGGACATTTTTTTGATCGCTGGTCTCCCGCTGACAGGCACACATCGCTGCGTGTGACAGGCGGGAGACCAGCGATCCGCTAGTAACCAAGGTACACAGCGGGTTTCCAGGCGCGGGGCTGTGCCTAGAAACCCGCTGTGTACCTTGGATACCACGCCCTGATGCAGGGAGCTGGTAACCAAGGTACACAGCGGGTTTCCAGGCACCGCGTAGCGCCTGGAAACCCGATGTGTACCTTGGTTACCAGCTCCCTGCATCAGGGCGCTGGTATCCAAGGTACACTGCGGGTAACTAAGCGATGTTACCCGCAGTGTCGCTGTGCTGATCGCTGCCCTGAGCTGCCTGTTTGGCAGCTCAGCAGCGATCATGTAGCGATACACCAGCGATCCTGACAAGTGCATATCGTTGTCGAGATCGCTGGTGTATCGCTATGTGAGACCCAGGCCTTACAGTTCGGTCACAGACGTTGACTCCAGTTTCCACTCATTCGTTCCTCATTTGTTTTGTTGTGCATTTCCTGTTTTGGAGACATATTGCTTTAAGTTTCCGGTCTTGACGCTTTGATGTCTTCCTTGGTCTACGAGTATGTTTGACTTAAACAACCTTCCCATGTTGTTTGTATTTGGTCCAGATTTTAGACACAGCTGACTGTGAACAACCAACATCTTTTGCAACATTGCTTGATGATTTACCCTCTTTTAAGAGTTTGATAATCCTCTCCTTTGTTTCAACTGACATCTCTCGTGTTGGAGCCATGATTCATGTCAGACCACTTGGTGCAACAGCTTTCCAAGGTGTGATCACTCCTTTTTAGATGCAGACTAACGAGCAGATCTAATTTGATGCAGGTGTTAGTTTTGGAAATGAAAATTTACAGGGTGATTCCATAATTTTTTCCCTCAGAATTGAGTGACTCCATAATTTTTCCCCTATGCTTGGTTAAAAAAATAACCATTACTGACTACCACATCTTTTGTTCTTGATTTCTTTTAGTGTTTCTTAAAGCCAGAAAGTTGCCATTTGAAATGACTTCAGTTTTGTGCCATGTCAGTGATCTTTTTTTTTTTCAACATAATAAAACAACTGAATGAACATCCTCCAAGGCTGGTGATTACTTAATTTTTGCCAGGGGTTGTAGTTGTGCCTCACCTTTTAAGGGCCACCAAACTACAGCACCGATGTGTTTTAGAAGTTTCCAACAATCTTACAATAACTAACAAAATTGGAACATAAGGAGGAAACAAGAAGAGTCCTACTTTAAAAAAACACATGTGAGAAAGCGGTTTCTCAATTCTCGGAGGCTGACAGCTCCAGTCAGATGCTCCTCCATTAGCGGTCATTTTGTATACAGGAGTTGCGCAGTGTGTGAGGAACTAGGCACCACCAAGTGTAGAAGGAGAACCTAGAATACTTACAGCATGTATAATTAAATTCACAATGCAACAATTGCCAAAGCCTTGGAGTTTGGAAATATCAACCAATTTGCTGGTTCTGCTAGAACAGAAATTATCCATTACAGTACCATCAGCAATGTCAAGATGAGATATAGGGAGTTTTTAAGGAAAATGTTCACACTAAAGACCAGTCACCATGATTTTATTTTTCACTCAATTTGGGCCAATTACACGTTTACAAACCTCAAGGTCCAGAACGGCTACAGGTCTCTTAGCTCGAACACAACAGCCTCATACTGGACCGTGACCAGGTCCAGACATTGCAGTCTGGGCTCAGATCGCAAAATGTCGGATGAGGGAACCCAGCCTTACAAAATCTCAGCTGTAAAGGGTTCATCCCAAAAATAAAAATACCTTGTGACCTAATCAAATTGGTCCTTGTCTATGAAAATCCTGACTATGATATGATATGATAAGGGAAATTCAGATCAACTGCATAGCTGAATTTTACGGTATGAATTCAGAAACCTGTCAAACTTGGATAAAGACTCTGGATCAGATGAAAATCTAATGAATATGCGGGCCTCCCAGTTCACGCCCTACAGCAGAAGTTAGCATCAGGAAAGGTGGACCTGTATAAATCAATAAGTACCATAAAATCTTGTCCTCAAAAAATATGTGTCACCTACCATAAATGCCATTTATAATTTGGTGTAAATGCCGTTGTTCTCCTGAATCCAGCATAGTTTTTCTTTTTTTCCTGCTCCTCTCCGTTCCGGAGATATGGCCCTCTGTTCCCTTTATATAAATCTAGTCTTGTTTGCCAACTGGACGTGGTTCTCAAGAAGATACCTAAAGATAGGGGCTAAGGAACACACCCATTTGGTTAAAAAGACCACATATACATAGAATCATAGGTAGAGTTGGAAGGGACCTCCTGAGCCATGTGGTCCAACCCCCTGCTCAAAGCAGGATTCTCTAAATCATCCCAGACAGATGTCTGTCCAGCCTCTGTTTGAAGACTTCCATGAGGGAAGAGGGGGGCCATATCTCAGGAACAGAGAGGTACAGGAACAAAAGAAAAACAATGGCGGATTCAGAAGAGCAGCACAATTTACACAAAGTTGGAAAAAATACATATTTATGGTGAGTGACAGATCCTATTTACCACATCTGTAAGAATAAACTGGGCAGCCCCTTGACTGATACTACAAAAATCCATCGGGTTCACAGCCACAGCCACAGCCTCAACCTGATGGCAACATGCTGACAAGGACTGCTTAATCCTCAATGGCATGTGCTTGAGTTTGTTTCTGTTTAATATATAGTTGCCAGGGTCAGACTGGTCCACCAAAAAATCAAAGACCCCTCCAATGGGTGTAGGCTTTAAGTCCCTTTACACTGCACGATTATTGGCAACAGGCGTTCCTAGGAATCCTCTTCTCATGATCATCTTGGTGTCTAAACAGGCTGCCGATCACTGGATGAACAAGCAAAACGCATGCTCATCTGGGGAAATGATTGTCTGGTTTGCCAAAAAAAAATCATACGTTCTCAGCAGAGCATCATTTAACACCCCATAAATGTGTATTGTAAATGCACCCAAAGCCCCAAAACTTCATGAAAACACAATCTCATTTGGAGCAGACTTTAAAGCTTTGATGCCAGTCACTTGCCACTAGTGCTTATTTCTTAAGGGTTTAATCATGAATGTTGGGAAGCTAAAAGAGTCTTAAGGTACTGCCACACTAAACAATCCCGCTAGCGATCACGATAACGACGCATACTAATGCGATCGCTAGCGGGATTGTTTCTATATCGCTAAGTGCGGCCACATTTAGCGATATAGTTAACGACGCTATCGCCGTTAGCGATCTTCTTAACGACTTTAGCGGTACAAAAGTACCGCTAAATCGCTAAGAAAAGGTGTCACACTAGCGATATATACTTACCCAGCGGGAGCGCCGACAGAAAAATAGGGTCCGGAACGATTCCAGCGACGAGCGAGATCACAGCAGGAAGCTCGTCGCTGGCAGCTGCCGCACTGAACAACATCGCTAACGGGATCGCTAAATAGTGACGTTTTTTAGCGATCCCGTTAGCGATATTGTTTAGTGTGGCATACCCTTTTGTCTGGCATTGCTCGTGGCAAGTAACTGGTGATTTGTGTGAAAAGCATGTTAATTTATTCGATTTTTATTTTTTTTGTTCTATCGGTCTCATGGATTATTGTGATTATATCTGGCAGCAAGTCTTATATGTGCATTAACTGCCTGAAATGCCAACCATGATGGCTGAATTATTTGCAGTCCATACAAAAGCCTC
Organism: Oophaga sylvatica; assembly: GCA_033576555.1. Classification (NCBI taxonomy): domain Eukaryota; kingdom Metazoa; phylum Chordata; class Amphibia; order Anura; family Dendrobatidae; genus Oophaga; species Oophaga sylvatica. Next base: position 72,782,730 of record JARQOD010000001.1, on the reverse strand, counting down.
TGGAACATATTTATTAAAGCAAACATTCACTCATACACCTATAAAAAAAAAGTGCCTATATCATGTCTTCATCCCAGATCCCTCCCAATGTTTTATTGGACATCAAAGTGAAGATAAATCTCTAAGTGCTACACACCTCGCTGTGTCCACAGTGATTCAATGCGAGTGATTCAAGGCTGTTAAACAATCCATAAAAAGGCCAAGATGGTGAATAGGTTTTATTAGGCATTGTACATGCTCATACTATTATTTGGATGTGACATGAGTTGTATAAGAATAATGAAGGAATATTCAGACCAGATTTCCACTATTCAATTTTTCACACTCGTGGAATAAGTTTAATCCTATTATAGTACAGGGTGGGCCATTTATATGGATACACCTAAATAAAATGGAAATGGTTGGTGATATCAACTTCCTGTTTGTGGCACAGTAGTATATGGGAGGGGGAAAACTTTTCAAGATGGGTGGTGACCATGGTGGTCATTTTTGATCCAACTTTATTTTTTTCAATGGGGAGGGTCATGTGACACATCAAACCTATTGATACAGTAAAGATGTATATCTTTGTACCGTGTTAGCCAGTAGATAGAAAAATATTTACAGTTGAGAGTCCTCAGTGATTGAAAAGGTATCAACCACTGAGGACTCTCAACTCTAAATATTTTTCTATCAAACCTATTGAGAATTTCTCAAGAAAAACAATGGTGTGCTTGGTTTTAACGTAACTTTATTCTTTCATGAGTTATTTACAAGTTTCTCTTTGCTTACAGCTATTGACATGTTGCAGAGGTTAACACGTGAGGAACGGATAGAAATTGTGTTGATGTCTGGTAAACGCAGTACCATTTTATTTAGGTGTATCCATATAAATGACCCACCCTGTAGAAACATATCACCACTTCTGTATTTTTCACCCACTCCTGGTTTTGGCTTAGAGATAACGGAGATAAAAAAAAAACTGACCAAATACTGAACGTGTGCACGTGGCCTTATGCTGAGAGTTGCAGTTTTCCTACAGCAGAAGGGTGGTGGATTGCAGCCCACTATTACATCTTGCACTTATATGGCTGTACATGCACTGGGCATCTTTATGCAAGTATTCTTTTACATCTACCTGGTATCATTGCTGCAGACAAGGAGTTCTGGGTACACAATTGTTTGCAGAAGACACTGAGAATGACCTAAACCACTTTTTCAATTGGGAATAATTCCTTATGAAAGATGTGGGGATATGCAAATACCTTCTACTTTTTGGAAGGCTGTGCTACACTATCTAGAGCCATTGATAAGCTTAGTTGCAAAATACTTAAAGCAAACGTGTGAGCTGTTTTGGCTGCTATAAAGGGTATGCCACACTAAACAAGGTTGCTAACGAGATCGCTAAAAAGTCACTATTTAGCGATCTCGTTAGTGACCTCGTTGTGTGTGGCATGTAGCAACGACGTGGCCCCTGCTGTGATCTCGCTGATCGTTCACTAGAGTTCTGGACCGTATTTAGATCGTTGGCGTCCCGCTGGTGACGCTATATCGCTGTGTCTGGCACCTTTTGTGAGCGATGTGCGCTGTTTTTTACATCGCAATGACCGTTAAAGTCGTTAATGAGATCGCTAACCGCTTATGAGTCGTTAACGAGATCGCTAAGTGTGGCAGCTACTAGCGACATTAAAACGATCGCATTAGTATGCGTCGTTATTGTGATCGTTAGCGGGAGCGTTTAGTGTGGCAGTACCTTAAGATGCGGCCACCGCCTTTCTGGGCTTATCTCCACATTCTGTAATGCTGTGGTTAAGCCCCCGATCCGAGCTGCAACATAAGAAAAATAAGTTTTATTATACTCACCAGGGGGACGGTCGTCTGGTCCGATGGGTGTCGCGTGTTCGGGGCCTCCCATCTTCTTGTGATGCCGGCCTCCTGTTGCTTCATCGCTCCCCGGCATCGCTCTTCTGCGCAGGCGCACTTATCTGCCCTGTTGAGGGCATAGTAAAGTACTGCAGTGTGCAGGCGCTGGGCCTCTCTGACCTTTCCCGGCGACTGTGCGCTGCAGTACTTTGCTCTGCACTCAACAGGGCAGATAAGTACGCCAGCGCAGAAGCGCGATGCCGGTGAGCCTGTGAAGCAAGCAGGAGGGCGGTATCACAAGAAGATGGGAGGTGCCGGACCCGCGACACCCATCGGACCGGACCGCCCCCCAGGGGGAGTATAATAAAACTTATTTTTCTTATCTTGCAGGTTGGACCGGGGGCTTATCTACATCATTATACAATGCTGTAGATAAGCCCTGAAAGGCAGTGGCCGCATCTTATATCGGCCAAAACAGCTGACAGGTTCCCTTTAATCTGTTGGTCAAGTCCTATACAATGTTTGAATAATCTGAGACTCGATGGCGGCAGCAGAACCATATCTATCAGTACCGCCAGTTAGATTCCTGGTTCTTTACTTTTCCTGTCTTTGATATTTATTATAATGCTAAAACGAAAGTTACTATGCTTTAGAATCTCTCTACAGCTACGAGGAATACATTTAATGTGAACGAAAAATTGTGAAAAAAAAAACTATAACTGGCGGAATACATTATGCAAGTATATGTCTATACAGAAAAAGATGTAGTATTCTACTATATTATGTTCCAAAAAATAAATAATAAAAAAAAATGCCGCCCAAAGGGATGTTCCTAATGGAACCCTATGAACATTTTTGGGAGTGTGCACCAACGTGATTTTTCTTAATACTTTGCCACAACATTATAACAGAATAAAATACAATTTCTGAGCAAAGAAGGAAGCAGCAGCCGTAATCCTGAAATAACCTCCAGGCTACAAACAAAGGAGACCTGCGGTGAGAGCCTTTCAGGTGTAGGTAGAGATATTAATAACTCGCAGGTCTATAGTACACAGTAATGACGGCTCCAATCTGAGATAACACAGTCCGGACGCTCACCATATTTTCGCTGCCCCTCGTGACCCTGGAAATGTTCAAAGACATCAGTTGCATTATTTTTCTTGCCATTAGTGCAGGAATGTGTAACGGAGCAGTATATGACCAATCAATCTATTAAAGGGAATGTGTCATTAGAAAATCACCTACTGCTTAAAATCAGTTTTTTTGTATTCAAATGTATTTTTATTAAAATTGGCATTTTTTTATGTTTATCACAATCTGTAATAAAAATGAGAATTCTTGCAATTTTCAGACTTCTCACTGGGGTTATTCTAGGCCTATACTTCCTCCTTTAGGAAATTCACCTGTACCAGCAATAGACTGACTGACTAGATCTGTTGTACTGAAACATCTAATGAGCTTGTGGAAAGATCTTTGCTATCCCTTAACATCACCAGATGTGACATCACCTAAAGTGATTGGTGGATTCTGTGTTATCAGCTGTATATAAAGATTTTACCTGTCATTGTAATCCTGCCTCTGATGATAATGAAACCACTGAAAAGTCTTCTGGACAAAACAGAAATAATGAGTCTAAAATAGCCGAAGTGGCTGGTGATAAAATTGCAAGATTTCTAAATTTAGGATTTTTTTTAATATAAATAAAAAAAATTGGCAAAAATGAATAAAAAATAATGTGATCACAAAAACCTGACTTAACCAAGTAATTTTCTGATAATGCATTTCTTTGAAGAGGAAAGACATCATGTTGACTGACTATGGCCCATTGTGTTTAGGTACTTTAAGTCATGACTAGCTGCAAATTTCTTTGGTTATTAGATTTTTTTTATTCAAAGCTTGATACAGGCAGTCCCTTGGTTACGAACGTGATGTTTATGCCAAACATGTATTTTTAAGTGGGAACAAGTATGGGGGCTGATAAATTATAAAAAGAAAAAAAAAACCTCTTAAACTTCTCCAGCTATCCAGTCCGCCTCTTTCGTCCATCACGTGACTCATCTCTGACCTCTTAATTATAGGCCAGGACTTTAGTCAACGACCAGGCTTCAGAGGTGCCTGCATGTTGTAAGGTTGTGACACCAAGTCTTCCAGCTCTTGAGTGAAGTGCTGTGTGGTAAGTTTTAGAAATGTAATGATGTTCCAGATGATAGGAATATACCGTATTTTTCGGACTATAAGACGCACCGGACCATAAGACACACCCCAAATTTTCAGAAGGAAAATTGGGAAAAAAAATAATGTGTCAAATGGGGGTCCGTCTTACAGTCCGAATTCAGCTTACCAGCGAACGGATCAGCAAAGGTAGAGGAGTGGTCACTGGGGTTGTTCGGTGGTCCAGGCTGGTGCAGTAGTGGTGCTCTGTGGGGTGGCTGTGTTCTGTGAGGTGGCTGTGTTCTGTGGGGTGGTTGGGCACTGTGGGGTGGCCATATACTCACAAATCCGGTTGCAGTCCCAATGCAGCTTCCCTGCGGTGCGGTGGTGGTGTCGGGGCAGCAGCTGTGCTCTGGGCTGCGTGGGGGGCTCCGCCGGCATTTTGTCCTAGCTGGAAAGCCCCCCGCAGCTGCGACACGGTGGCGGGCTGAAGAATGGCCGCCAGGGGCCTCCGGCAAGATGGCCACCGCATACTCTCATTCAAATCACGGCAACGAGATCTTGTCCTGAGATCTCGAGAGACGGGATCTCGGGAAGAGATCTCGTTGCCGAGATTTGGATGAGAGTATGCGGCAGCCATCTTGCCAGAGGCCCTTGGCGGCCATTCTTCAGCCCGGCACCGCGTCACAGCTGTGGGGGGGGGCTTTCTGGCTAGGACAAAATGCCGGCGGAGCCCCCACGCAGCCCAGAGCCCCACTGCTGCCCGGACACCACCACCGCACCACAGGCTGCATCGGGACCACCACCGGAGGCCCCTGGCGGCCTTCCTTCAGCCTGGAACCGCGTCGCAGCTGCGAAATGCCGGCGGAGCCCCCGACGCAGCACAGAGCCCCGCTGCTGCCCCGACACCACCACCGCATCGCAGCAAAGCTGCATTGGGAGCGCCGCTGCCACCTGACTTTTCGGTATGTTGCGACCATAAGACGTACCCCCATTTTCCCCCCAAATTTTTTGGGAACAAAGTGCGTCTTATGGTCCGAAAAATACGGTATCTTTTTCTCGAATATTGTAACCCCTGCACAACCTTGGAGGTATCTGTACATTCAGGTAGGCAAGTACTTACCAACCTTGGACGTATGGATACGTCCAGGTGATTTTGAGCACGATAGCATGGGGTGTTCAGTTGATGTGACAGCTGACAGATGACACCTGGCACTTACTGCCAGTAGCAATGCCAACATCACTCTTGGCAGTTTAAGCACCTAAATGCTGTGATCAATATTGATCATAGCATTTAGAAGGCAGGCAGAGGGAGGAGGTGTCCTCTGCCCTCAGATCGGCACTCCCCATGCAATCTTCAGCACTGACAACTTTGGATAAGAGTTGTGAAAATCAAAGTCCCCCAGTGGGACAAGGTAATAAAGTAAAAAAATAATAAAAAAAAAAAATCATAAAAGTATATTGTACGACAGCACACGAGTGGATGTAACCCCTTTTCTAATAGGGACAGGAAATACAAAAGATGTCAAATAGCTCCTCCCACATCCTCCACAGGAGTATGAATGCTTCAAATTTATTTTATTTTCATTTGAATAATGCAAAATTAATAAGCAAAGGGAGGGAATTACCCGTGCTTTTGTGGTGGGCTATCACAAACCGAATTACGTGCAAGTCTAATTCTATTTTCTCTAATAACCCTCCGCGACAGCACACCATAGAAATACCCAAATACCCAAGAGTAATGTTATGGAGGTATAATAGCCTTGAGGACTTCTCTCCCAAAGGCTATATCTTTAACAGACATTAAATCTAGTCTGTAATATCTGGAGAATGTATGGACCGAAGACCAGGTAGCAGCTCTGCATATCTGCTCGATGGAAGCACTGGCTTTCTCAGCCCAGGAGACCGATACCGCTCTGGTAGAGTGAGCCATGAACTTCTCCAGAGGCGAAAGGCTCTAGATCGGTATACCTCAGTAATTGGTTTCTTAATCCAGTTGGCAATTGAGGATTTGGAGGTCTTTTTCCCCTTATTCTGACCCTGAAGATGGATAAACAGATTCTGGTCTTTCCTACACTTCTCCGTTTCCTGCAGATAGTCAATAACTATTCTCCGTACATCCAGAGTGTGGAACTCCTTTTCTTTTCATTTGTTGGTTTTTGACAGAAGGAGGGAAGGATTATTTCCTGAGACCTGTAAAACTCTGAAACCACCTTACGTAGGAACGATGGATCTAATTTAAGAATCAGTTTATACTTCAGGACCTTCATGTAGGGCTCGTTAATTGAGAGAGCCTGTAATTTGCACTCTACTGGCTGTAGTTATGGCTACAAGAAAAAGCTGTTTTCCAGGAAAGTCTGTCCAAATCTATAGATAAGTGTTCAAAGGGTGGTTGTGCGAGTCTTTTATGTATAATATTGAGGTCCCAGGAAGGGACTGGATTTGCAACTCTAGGATGTAGGTGAGATGCTGCTGTTATCTCTTTTTTGCCCAGCGGTGGTCGGCTATTGTCTGGTCGAAATAGGAACTTAGAGCCGTCACTTGGACTTTGAGGGTACTAAGTTTGAGACCTTTGATTCTCAAACTCCAGTCCTTACAGCCCACACAGTTCATGTTTTCAGGATTTCCATAGTAGTGCACTGGTGAGAATTTCTGATGATACTTGTGCAATACTAAGGAAATCCTGAAAACATGACCTGTGGGGGCTGTGAGGACTGGAGCTTGGGAAACACTGCTTTAGACCTTCCTATAGGAAATCCAGGATTTGTGCAATGCTTGGCTGACGTGTGGCTGTCCAGGTGAATGCCATGAGATGAAGGTCCTCCATATTTTCTGATATATGGCGTTCATCACTGGTTTCCTACTTCTTTGCAGAGTTTTGATAACTATCTAACTTAAAGACCACTGGTTTTCAGGATCGAGAATTCAGAAGCGAGGTAGTCAGGTGTAGCTTCTTGGGATCTGGATTGTGAATTAGTCCCTGGTGAAGAAGGTCTCTGATTGGAGGAAACGTTACGTGCTCGTCTATACTCAAGTTGGTTAGCATACCGAACCAGCTTTCTTTGGCCAGAATGGTGCCACTAGAATCACCTGGGTCTTTTCAGATCTTAATTTCTGTAGGACTCTTGGTAGGATTGGCACTGGAGGGTAGGCGTATGCCAGTTTGAATTTCCATCGATGAGCCAATGCGTCCACAGCTAAACAAGCATTGTCGGTATCTAGGAAAAAATATTCAGCCACCTTCACGTTCTGACCACTTGCGAAGAGGTCTACTTCTGGAAGACTCCCTCTTCTGATTAATATTTGAAAGACCTTGGGGTTTAGATCACAATCCCCTGGATAAATGAGGAAGTTGGCCTGTATGTTGATTGACCCTTTTATGTATAGAGCGGAGAGGTATCCTTGCTGAAATTGACTTTAGATATTCGTGTCTCGTGCTCCCTTTGATGACTAAGGTGGGCTACTGTTGTCATGTTGTCCAAATAGATCTTTACATGGGTATTTGGAACTAGAGATACCACAGCTCTGAGCAGCTCCTCTACCACTTTTAGTTTTCTAAAGTTTGAGGATAGACAAAAAGGATGTTTGTTTGTGAGAATCTAGCACGACTCCAGGAATGTATTTGGTGTTGAAGAAACCATGTCTGATTTTTTGCGGTTCACTAACCAACCCAGGAATGATAGGTTCTGAGTTATCTGCAGATGTTCCTGGAGTATCGGTACTGAGGAAGCCACCAGCAGAAAGTCATCGAGGTACGGAGTTATGCATCTATCCAGACCTCAGATGTATGCCATGACTTCGGACATGATCTTCGTGAAGATCTGTGGTGCAGATGATATTCCAAACGGGAAAACATCGAACTGATGGTGTACTGTAGGTTCTCTCTGGATGACCACGAACCTTAGAAACTTTCGATAGGTCGGATGAATAGGGATGTGATAGTATGCATTCTGTAGATTGATCATTACCATAATGAAATCTTGACCTATGAGAGGGACTGTTGACCTGACGGATGCCATCTTGAACTTTCTGTACACTACAGACATGGACAAAAGTTTTGAGAATGACACAAATATTAATTTTTACAAAGTCTACTGCTTCACTTTTGCTAATGGCAATTTGCATATACTCCAGAATGTTATAAAGAGTGATCAGCTTAACAGCAATTACTTGCAAAGTCAATATTTGGCTAGAAAATGAACTTTATCCCCCAAAACACATTTCAACATCATTGCAGCCCTGCCTTAAAAGGACCAGCTAACCTCTTTTCAGTGATTGCTCCATTAACACAGGTGTGGGTGTTGATGAGGACATGGCTGGAGATCAATCTGTCATGATTAATAAGAATGACACCACTGGACACTTAAAAGGAGGCTGGTGCTTGGCATCATTGTTTCTCTTCTGTTAACCATGGTCATCTCTAAAGAAACACGTGCAGTCATCATTGCAATGCACAAAAATAGCCTAACAGGGAAGAGTATCGCAGCTAGAAAGATTGCACCTCAGTCAACAATCTATCGCATCATCAAGAACTTCAAGGAGAGAGGTTCCATTGTTGCCAAAAAGGCTCCAGGGCGCCCAAGAAAGACCAGCAAGCGCCAGGACCGTCTCTTAAAAGTGTTTCAGCTGCGGGATCGGGCTACCAGCAGTGCAGAGCTTGCTCAGGAATGGCAGCAGGCAGGTGTGAGTGCATCTGCACGCACTGTGAGGCGAGACTCTTGGAGCAAGGCCTGGTCTCAAGGAGGGCAGCAAAGAAGCCACTTCTCTCCAGAAAAAACATCATGGACAGACTGATATTCTGCAAAAGGTACAGGCAGAGGACTGGGGTAAAGTTATTTTCTCTGATGAATCCCCTTTTCGATTGTTTGGGACATCAGGAAAACGCCTCATTCGGAGAAGACAAGGTGAGCACTACCACCAGTCTTGTCTCATGCCAACTGTTAAGCATCCTGAAACCATTCATGTGTTGGGTTGCTTCTCAGCCAAGGGAATCGGCTCTCTCACAGTCTTGCCTAAAAACACAGCCATGAATAAAGAATGGTACCAGACTGTCCTCCAAGAGCAACTTCTCCCAACCCTCCAAGAGCAGTTTGGCGATCAACAATGCCTTTTCCAGCATGATGGAGCACCTTGCCATGAAGCAAAGGTGATAACTAAATGGCTCAGGGAACAAAACATAGAGATTTTGGGTCCATGGCCTAGAAACTCCCCAGATCTTAATCCCATTGAGAACTTGTGGTCAATCATCAAGAGACGGGTGGACAAACAAAAACCTAAAAATTCTGACAAAATTAAAGCATTGATTGTGCAAGAATGGACTGCTATCAGTCAGGATTTGGTACAGAAGTTGATTGAGAGCATGCCAGGGAGAATTGCAGAGGTCCTGAAGAAGAAGGGTCAACACTGCAAATATTGACTTGCTGCATTAACTCATTCTAACTGTCAATATAAGCTTTTGTTACTCATACGTTTGCAATTATATTTCTGTCTGTGATAAAAACATCTGTCAAACACATATAAAAACCCAGAGGGCAGCAGATCATGTGAAAATATAATATTTGTGTCATTCTCAAAACTTTTGGCCATGACTGTATGTACCGGTTCAGGGGTTTCAGTTGATTAAAACGCAATAAGATCCCAAACATTATGAAAAATGTTTCCAATAAAAGCTTCAACTTAATCCACAAAAAAGCAAGTCCCCATTCAGGCATGTGATCTGCTAATGGAAATATAGGGGTCTTCCATGTTACTTTTAGCACAAAGGCTCTGTAAAAATGCTATTGCTCATCGCCCCAAATGAAATCCAGTGAAATCCGAGTTCCCAAATCCCCCCCTCTCTTCTGAGCCCCAGTGTGCCTAAACTACAGTTAGCATCACATGTTTTGGCATTTCTGTAGCAATGAGAGCACACTTAATTTACGGGTGGTGTCTCCAAAAGCATGAGCTGGGCATAATGTACTGGTTACTATAAGGTACTGGTCACTACATTAGCATATTTGCAATTTTCACTCAGCAACGTCCACTACTGCTTACTTCTGTAAAATACCCATGGAGTCAAAATCATTACTACACCTGTAGATAAATCCCCAAAAAGGGATATAATTTCCAAAAAGGGATCACTTGATAGAGGATTCTGCTCTAGCACTTGTGAACTCTGTATACGGAGTCTGTAAACTATTCTAGGAAAATCTGTGCTCTAAGAGGCAAATGACACTCTGCCCCTCCCGAGACTCACTGTGTGGCTAAGCAGTACTGTACAGCCACGAAAGGGATATTTCCATGTTCTGCAGAAATTGTATGAAAAATGTTGGTGCCATTTTCACCCATTTCCCCTTGTGAAAATGTAAAACATGGGTCTGAAAGTAAATTTTTGTGAAAGAAATTTCATTTTTTCTTCACTGCCCAATGGTATAATTTTCTGTGATACATCCATTGTGTCAATATGATCACTGCTCCCTTAGATTAATTAATTGAGAGGTGTAGCTTGCAAAATGGTGGTCACTTACTGGGGGGGTTCTGCTGCTCAGGGGCTCACTCACTGGGTCATGGCACCCGCAAATAACAGTAAAATCTACACTATAATATGGCGCTCCTTCACCTTTGAACTATGCCTCAAAAATAGTTCCCAATTACATATAGGGCATTGGCACACTCAGGAGAAATTGCATAACAAACTAAGGTCCATTTTTTCCTATTAGACCGTATAAAAATAAAAATCTTGGGCTAAAACGGCATTTTAGCGGTAAAAATATAACTACTCATTCTTAACCACACAATTGTATAAATTTCTGTGAGGCACAGGTGGTGTCAATATGATCACTGCACCACTAGATGAATTCATTTAGGTTTAGCTTGTGAAATGATGTCATTTATGAAGGCTTGCTGCAGTTCTGGCACCTCAGGGGTTCTGACTATGTGACATAGCACCCTCAAACCATTCTTGCAAAATCTTATCTCCTACAGTGGTGGCCAAAAGTATTGGCACCCCTGCAATTCTGTCAGATAATACTCGGTCTTCCTGAAAATGATTGCAATCACATATTTGCTATTTATATCTTCATTTAATTTGCTTGCAAGGAAAAAACACAAAAGAGAATGAAGCAAAAATCAAATCCTTGATCATTTCACACAAAACTCCAAAAATGGGCCAGACAAAAGTATTGGCACCCTCAGCCTAAAACTTTGTTGCACAGCCTTTTGCCAAAATAACTGCGAACAACCGCTTCCGGTAACCATCAATGAGTTTCTTACAATGCTCTGCTGGAATTGTAGACCATTCTTCTTTGTCAAACTGCTCCAGGTCCCTGATATTTGAAGGGTGCCTTCTCCAAACTGCCATTTTGAGATCTCTCCACAGGTGTTCTATGGGATTCAGGTCTGGACTCATTGCTGGCCACCTTAGAAGTCTCCAGTGCTTTCTCTCAAACCATTTTATAGTGCTTTTGGAAGTGTGTTTTGGGTCATTGTCCTGCTGGAAGACCCATGACCTCTGAGGGAGACCCAGCTTTCTCACACTGGGCCCTACATTATGCTGCAAAATTTGTTGGTAGTCTTCAGACTTCATAATGCCATGCACACGGTCAAGCAGTCCAGTGCCAGAGGCAGCAAAGCAACCCCAAAACATCAGGGAACCTCCGCCATGTTTGACTGTAGGGACCGTGTTCTTTTCTTTGAATGCCTCTTTTTTTTTCCTGTACACTCTATGTTGATGGTTTTTCCCCAAAAGCTCGACTTTTGTCTCATCTGACCACAGAACATTCTTCCAAAACATTTTAGGCTTTCTCAGGTAAGCTTTGGCAAACTCCAGCCTGGCTTTTTTATGTCTCGGGGTAAGAAGTGGGGTCATCCTGGGTATCCTACCATTCAGTCCCTTTTCATTCAGATGCCGACGGATAGTACGGGTTGACACTTGTACCCTCGGACTGCAGGGCAGCTTGAACTTGTTTGGATGTTGGTCGAGGTTCTTTATCCACCATCCGCACAATCTTGCGTTGAAATCTCTCGTCAATTTTTCTTTTCCTTCCACATCTAGGGAGGTTAGCCACTGTGCCATGGGCTTTAAACTTCTTGATGACACTGCGCACGGAAGACACAGGAACATTCAGGTCTTTGGAGATGGACTTGAAGCCTTGAGATTGCTCATGCTTCCTCACAATTTGGTTTCTCAAGTCCTCAGACAGTTCTTTGGTCTTCTTTCTTTTCTCAATGCTCAATGTGGTACACATAAGGACACAGGACAGAGGTTGAGTCAACTTTAATCCACGTTAACTGGCTGCAAGTGTGATTTAGTTATTGCCAACACCTGTTAGGTGCCACAGGTAAGTTTCAGGTGCTGGTGATTACACGAATTAGAGAAGCATCACATGATTTTTCAAACAGTGCCAATACTTTTTGTCCACCCCCTTTTTTAGGTTTGGTGTGGAATTATATTATATCCAATTTGGCTTTAGGTCAATTCTTTTTGTTTTTTCATTGAAGACAAATTAAATGAAGATAATAATAGCAAAGAATTTGTGTTTTCAATCATTTTCAGGAAGAAACTGAGTATTATCTGACAGAATTGCAGGGGTGCCAATACTTTTGGCCATCACTGTATATGGAACTTCTTCCCTTCTGAGCTTTGAACTGTTCCTCAAAAGTAGTTTTTGACCACATAAGGCGTATTGGTCAACTCTGGTGAAATTGAACAACAAATTGTATGTAAATTCTCCGGTTACTCTTCTGAAAAAAAAAAAAAAAATGCGGCTAAAAACATTTTTGAGAAAAAAAAAATGTGATTTTTCATTTTCACAGCTCTGCTATAAACTTCTTTGAAGCACCTGGGGGTTCAAGGCGCTCACCACATATCTAGATACATTCCTTGGGGGTTTAATTTCCACTTTTTAGGCACATCAGGGACTCTCCAAATGTGTCATGGTGTCTGCTAATGTTCCCAGTCATTTTTACATTCAAAAAGTCAAAATCAGTGCTCCTTCACTTTTATGCCAATAGTTTTCCCCCACATATGGGTATCATCATACTCAGGAGAAATTGCACAATTTTTGGGGTCCATTTTCTTCTATTACCCTTGGCAAAAAAAAAATGGGACTAAAATAAAATTTTTGTGAAAAAAAGGAAAATGTTTATTTTTTCCTTCAAATTTCAATAATTCCAATGAAGCACTTGAAGGGTTAACAAACATCTTGAATGTGGTTTTGAACACCTTGAGGGGTGCAGTTTTTAGAATGGTGTCACTTTCAGGTAATTCCTGTCAGTTAGACCCCTCAAATTCACTTCAAATGTGATGTGGTCCTGAAAAAAAAATGGGTTTGTAAATTTTGTTGGAAAAATTAGAAATCGCTGGTTAGCTTTGAAGCCTTATAACTTCCTAACAAAAAAAAGTTTCAAAAATTATGTTGTAGACATGTGGGAAATGTTATTTATTACTTAGTCACATTTCTCTCTGGTTTAAGGGTAAAAAAAAAAATTGCTAAATTTTCACCAAATTTCTGATTTTTTCACAAATATTTTGTCATTGAACAAACTTTGACCACTGTCATGGATAATATATCACTAGAAAATCTCAGAATCAGTGGGATGCGTTAAAGCATTCCAGAGTTATTACCTCAAAGTGACAGTGGTCACAATTGTAAAATTTGGCCCGGTCATCATGGTGAAAACAGGCTTAAGGGCTGTTTGAATCTGTGTTGGAGACTCCATTGGTCGGAATGGGGCCCAAATGCCAAACACATCATACAAAGCTTTTTCATTGCCAGTGTGCTAGTGTGAAGAGACGGGACTAACGTTTGACGTGGTACGTATAGTCAAATTCCTGCAGCTAGAGAACCCACCTTTTGGGGCATAGGGGTAATATAAAGCATAGTATAAAGCAAGTCAAAAATTCTAGGAACCAGTACCAGCTACAGTAGACCATTACACCCTTCTTGGAGTTGGGATACCAAATATGCAGAATTTTTAGTTGCCTCCATTATTTGCTACATAGAACAATCAACTTGTGCACAAAGCCCCTATTTGATTACATATGGACTAACAAATATTAGATTATGCACGACATACTTTTAACTTTTTTGCAAACACTCGTAGCCTGTTCTATCATTTGCATAACACAAGGTCACCGCTGTCATACTTCGCTCCTGTCTGATCCAATCTACCCAAAATCATTAAAGCTGCGTAAGCTTTGTGACCATTGACTTACATAAACTCTGCTGGGAATAAGCCGGATTACTTACCGGTAATGCTCTTTTATAGAGCCCACGACAGCACCCACTGAGAGAGGGGATCCGCCCCTAGGAACAGGAAACCTACAGAGAGATAAAAGGGGCGGCCCCCCTCGCTCCTCAGTTGGATTACAGAGAATGAGAGGAACCGCCACACAAGTTTCAGTTAATTTGCTCCATAATACGTTTAAGGTATATATACATATTTACACTGCTAGACTATGTACATACATTTAGCCCTTCACCCAACGGAATACACCGTGCATACTATAACTAGGGGAGGGAAGTGAGTGGGTGCTGTCGTGGGCTCTATAAAAGAGCATTACCGGTAAGTAATCCGGCTTTTTCTCTTCGCCACGACAGCACCCACTGAGAGATTTTCAGAGACTATCACCTGGGAGGGACCACCGTGTCAAGGACTGATCTACCAAACACTAGGTCTGTTGAGGAAGATAGATCTAATCTATAGTGATCATAGAAGGTAGAAGGTGAAGCCCAGGTTGCGGCCTTACATATAAGGTCTATCGGGACATCTGCTCTTTCTGCCCAGGAGGAAGATATGGCTCGTGCGGAATGTGCTTTCACGCCTTGTGGTGGGACTTTCCCCTTTGTCACATACGCCAGAGATATTGCGTCTCTAATCCATCGAGACAGCGTACTCTTCGTCACTCCTGCACCTTTACGGCTGCCCTGGAACGAGACAAAGAGAGCCCTGCTCTGCCTCCAGGGTCTAGTCCTGTCCAGATATACTAAGACGGCCCTTTTAACATCTAAAGTGTGGAATCTTTCTTCCTGTGGTGATGAGGGCTATCATAAAAGGAAGGAAGGTAGATCTCCTGGGATCTATGAAATTTTGTCGCCACTTTAGGAAGATAAGACGGGTCTGTTTTTAAGACTATCTTGTCCTGAGATACCGATAGGAAAGGAGGATCTATTGATAAGGCCTGGAGATCACTCACTCTTCTCGCTGAGACCAAGGCTACCAACAAAATGGTTTTAAATGAAACATACTTTATTGGAACTGAATGGAGGGGTTCAAATGGACTTTCTGTTAAGGCGTCTAGAACTAAGTTTAAGTCCCAAGATGGCATCTGCGGTATACAAACTGGTTGTGTTCGATGGCAGGCTGAAATAAATCGAGCCACCCATTTATTGTGCTACATCCTGACTGTATAAGGCTCCTAAAGCTGACACTTGGACTTTAAGTGTATTTACTGATAGACCTAACTCATGTCCTTCTTGCAAAAATTCTAGGATAGCCGGGATAGGTACTTCATCAGATAGGCGTGCTGAATGAAATGTTAAGAATTTTTTCCAGATTCTGGCATATATATTGGTTGTGATCTCTTTTCTACTATGCAGAAGGGTATTAATTAGACCGTCTGAAAACCCTCTTTGCTTTAATAGCTGCCTTTCAAATTCCAAGCCATGAGGCGAAGACCTTTGACCTGAGGGTGGTGAAATGGTCCCTGTGAGAGAAGATCCTGGTCCCAAGGAAGAATCCATGGATCTGAAACTGACATGGTCCTCAGCCATGAGAACCATGGCCTTTTGGGCCAGAACGGAGCTATTAAGATTATTCTTGCTCCTTCCTCCCTGATTTTCCGGATGACGGTTGGTAGTAATATCATTGGAGGAAAGGCATAAGCTAGGCGAAAAGTCCACGGGGTCTGCAAAGCATCCAGTATGTCCGGACTGTCCATCCTGAACAGTGAAGCAAACCTTTCGACTTGCCTGTTGTTCCTTGTGGCAAACAGGTCTATTTCTGGCTTGCCCCATCTGACTGCTATCACGTTGAAGATTCGGCGACTGAGCATCCATTCTCCCTGATGTAGAGTATGACGACTGAGGAAATCTGCTTTGATATTGTCTGCTCCTCTGACATGCAATGCTGATAGGGACAAGAGATGATTTTCTGCCAATTTTAGAATTTTCCCCGCGATAGACATGAGCGCTACTGATCGTGTTCCTCCTTGGTGGTTTATGTATGCTACAGAGGTGGTGTTGTCTGATAGAATCCTTGTATGAGTTCCTTGTAGCTGCGGAAGAAAGTTATATATAGCATAATATATGGCTTTTAATTCTCTCATATTTGACGAGTCCTCTACCTCAGATCTAGACCACTTTCCCTGCACAATATAGTCTTTTAAATGCGCTCCCCATCCCAAGGGACTGGCATCTGTGGTTACTATATTTGAGGGGACCACTACCCAAGGAACCCCTCCCGAAAGATTATCTGGATCTAGCCACCACTTTAGGGAATTGACTACTTCCGATGGTAGGGATAGCATGCTTTCTAATTGTCCCTGCAGATTCTCTTCCTCCTGTAGGATGATTCTTTGCAATCTTCTGGTATGAAACTGAACCCACTGGACTGCCGGAATACAAGAGGTCAAAGAACCTAGCAAGGACATACCTGCTCTTAGTGATATTACGGGATTATTTACCACAAGTCGTACTTTATTGATTACAGTTAATTTCTTTGCCTCTGGTAGCAGACATTTCTGACTTACTGAATTTAGATGAAGGCCTAGGAACGTCTGACAGGTTACCGGGTGTAGCCTGGATTTTTCCCAGTTTATCAGCCAACCTAAGTTCTGCAAGGATGAGATTACGTCAGATAGTCTGTGCTCACACTGCAGATACGAATTTCCCACTATTAGAATATCATCCAGGTATGGGATTACCAGGGTATCTTTTATTCGCAAGTATGACATCACCTCCAGCATTAGTTTGGTGAAGACGCGGGGTGCCATAGATAGTCCGAAGGGCATTGCCGTGAATTGTAGATGACGAATTCGGCCCTCTAATATAACTGCTACTCGTAGAAACCGCTGATGCGAGATCTGTATTGGCAGGTGGTAATACGCATCCTTGAGGTCCACGACCGCCATGTAGCATCTGGGAAATAGAAGTTTAATGGCTGATCGTATAGACTCCATTTTAAAAGTCCGGGCCTTCAAAAAGGTATTCAGCTTTTTTAAATTAATTATGGTTCTAAATGAACCATCTGGTTTAGATACCAGAAAAAGTGGAGAATCGGAACCTCTACTAGTACCTTTTTATGTAATAGGCCTTTAATTTCTAATTCTAATGACTCCTGTTGAGCCTGAGACTTTAAAGAAGTCAATAGAAAGGAGTCTGGAGGATTCCGGACAAATTCCAATGCTAGACCTGATTTTATAATATTAATGGCCCAGGGTTTGAAGTGATTTTTTCCCAGTGACAGCAAAAGTATAACAGTCTGCCACCCACAGGTAGATCGACACTACCGGAATTTTTCTCCTGATCTAAAGGGACGTTTACCGAACAAGTTTCCTTTCGGCCTGAAGTCCTTATTATTATTCCAGGGGTTCTGGGCTTTAAAGTCCTTTTTTCTGCCAAACACTGGCTTCCTGAATGACCTCCTGTAGGATGGAACGTATGGATTAGGGAAGCCTTTCTTTCTCTCTGCTGCCTTGGTTAGGATGTCATCTAGTACTGCACCAAACAGATACTCACCCTGGCAGGGTATAGCGCAGAGTTTAGACTTAATCTGAGTGTCTCCCTTCCAGCCTTTTAGCCATAACGCTCTCCTAGCTGCGTTAGTTAAACCCGCCGTTCTTGCTGCTAGGCGGAGAGAATCTAATGAAGCATCTGACAAAAAGGCTGCTGCACCCCTAATTAGTGGAATGGAGGCACGTAGCTTATCTCTGGATAGACCATTTTTTATATTGTCCTCTAACTGGTCTAACCATATTAACAAGGCTCTGCCCGTACATGTAGCCGATATTGCTGGCTTAAATGCCCCTATACACGATTCCCATGATCTTTTAAGCAGTGCGTCTGCTTTCCGATCCAGGGGGTCTGATAGCATCCCAGTATCTTCTACTGGTAGAGAGGACCGGCGAGAAGTCGAGGCTACAGCCGCATCTACTTTAGGTGCTTTTGCCCAAGAGGCCAACTCTTCATCATTAAAAGGGTATCGTCTTTTAGATGCCGCCGGCAAAAAACCCCTCTGCCCTTGCTTCTCCCATTCTTTTTTAACCAGATCTTTTATGGCTGGAATTATAGGAAACACTCGACCCTTTCGTTGGGAGATTCCTGAAAACATAATTTCCTGGGGAGTTTTAGGATCTTTAACGTCCGACAATCCCATAGTGTTTCTTATTGATTTAATCAGATTATTTACGCTATCTGTCGGAAAGCATGTATGTTCCTCTTCCTCCTCTGAAGATACAGATTCCTGCGAAGCTTGTGAATTTAGCTCCCCACTATCTGAAGAGGATGCTACCCTAGGCGGGGTGACTTCTTTAAGGGATCTCCTTCCCGTAACACTACTTGCTCCCCCTAGGGCCTGTAGCTCTTCTCTAATCATAAGACGGATGTCCTCCGATCTAACTGAATTTTCTTCCTGGAGCGTGTGGCCAATGCATATTTGACACAACCTTTTAGCATATGTGTCTGGGAGGGGTTGAGAGCATAGGGCACATTCCTTGTGTTTGGATTTGACCGTTCTTTTCTCCTAAGGACAGACAGAAAGGAGGGGGAAGGGCCATCAGCTTGACAGGTGTGATTAAAGCACTCACTAGTAAAGCTCCTTTGTCAGCACGGTACCGGTTTTGGAGTCAAAGGATCTGGCTGCGGCGTGGAGTGAGATGTTTTTTCTCCATCTCTATTAGTGGAACCACTTCGCTTGGAGCGTCCACTTTCACCTTTTTTGCTGCTGCTGCTGTTACGACGTGGATTAACCATGCCTTCAGAGAGGTGCGACACAGGGTCACCCGAAGCTGACATTGCTGCACACCGGAGGCCAAATAGCCGGTGCTTTTATGCAGCTCCCTACATAATTTCCTCCTTTTTTTTTTTCTCAGCGTTGACCCAGAAGTGTTACACCTTCACTTCCGGGTTCCGCCTCTCTGCGCCTGCGCGGCCGCTCTATACCACCATCTGCCTCTATGGTATCCTCGGAGGTCTAGTTTTGTCTCCGGCGATCACGGAGCGCGCGCCTGTTCTGCGCCGCATCTTTCTTCCCCGCTACTCCGGTTATGCCCCCACATCCTGGCAGAGGTAGGCGGCGGCTCTCCACGCCGTCTCTCATCATATCCAGGCTCCCAGCATTCTGAAGGTAGGGCAGCCTCACTCATTCCACATTCATGCGAGCCAGAGCTATATCGCTCCTGGCCTCGCATTAACACCTGGTGTACATACGGTTTCCCATGACAGCGTCCTGGGGAATTCAGGTGGTTAACTTCAGTCGAGGGGGAGTTAACCCCGACGCTGCGTCTGGTGCCCGAACCCCTGCCGCTCTTATAGACACTGCGCAGGCGGTTCCCTAGCCCAGGAATCCTCTTCTCAGTAGGTTCCTCTCTTAGGAACAGGAAACCAACTGAGGAGCAAGGGGGCCGCCCCTTTTATCTCTCTGTAGGTTTCCTGTTCCTAGGGCGGATCCCCTCTCTCAGTGGGTGCTGTCGTGGCGAAGAGAAAAAGGGTGTTCCTCCAACGTCATTTATTATGATAACTAAACCAAGACCTAAGTCACATACTGTATATTAAATTAGTCTGTTTCCCATTAGAAAAACCTTTATAAATTGCTAAGACTACAAAAAAAACAGAATAAATGGATTTACTAAACAACCAGAAATTTTAACTTTTTTCATGACTCATTTCTACACTTGAATTGTTTTTCAAATATTTTTTAGATGCATTAACAAAGTGAAAAAAAATAGTTGCAAATGTTCCCATATAGTTTAAGAATTTGTTCACATAAAAAATAAATAAATAAAACTTGATTTTATGAATTACCCCCATTTGGCTTAATTCATACACTGCTGATGACACGCAGATCTACATCTCTGGACCTGACCTCACTTCCTTACTGACCAAAATCCCACAATGTCTGTCTGCCATCTCATCTTTCTTTTCTGCTCGCTTTCTAAAACTTAACATGGACAAAACAGAATTCATCATCTTTCCACCACCTCATTCTACCCCTCCACCCAACCTATCCATTAATGTCAATGGCTGCTCATTTTCCCCAGTCCCGCATCTTCGGTGCCTCAGGGTGATCCTCGACTCTGCCCTCTCTTTCAAGCCACATGTCCAATCCCTTGCCTCCTCCTGCCGATTCCAACTCAAAGGCCGGCGTCACACTGGCGACAAAATCGGACGATTGCAATGCGATGAAAAATCGCATTGCAGTCTGCCGTATGTTAATCTATGGAGCAGCTCCCAGTAGCCGTTTTTTTGTGGTCCGTTTTCAACGTCCGTCTGCAATCGCAGCATGCTGCGATTGTCACCGATTGTCGGTCGACAATCGCCAATGCAAGTCTATGGGAGCGATGAAAAATCTGATTACAAACGGACCGCATGTGTGACTTGCGATGAAATCGCATCGTGTCCTTTAGAAAAGCCGGCAATTCATCCCCGGCTATACTGTAAAATCACACTGACAGCTTTAATAAAGACTAGAAAGAATAGATATATACACATAGAACACATATATATATATATACATGTCATTGTGACATGTATATATACATATATTTATAGTTCCTAGACTTCTACATACTGTAATAGCCGCTAATTCAATTGCCGGGTTTTGTGAAATCACAGAAGCCGACATGAAATGATACATTGTTTCCACACATTTAACCATGTAATTTCATGTATTTTTATATATGTTTGAAACATACAATTACATGAGTGTATTTGTGCAAATTTTCAGACATGTAGGGGTTAATTAAAGGTGTAATTTCGTTGAAAAAAAATGCGTGGGCTCCCGCTGTATTTTCTCCACCAGACAGACAAAGCAAAGCGAGTGGGGGCAGATAATAATAGCCCAGGGAGGGTGCATTTTTTTGTGCCCCCCCTGGCTACTAACATCTGCCCCCAGACACCCCAGAAAGGGCAAATCTATAATTAGATTCGCCCTTTCTGGCACTTTGCCCGTCTATTCCCATTGCCCTGTAGCGGTGGCGAATGGGTTAATCTCACCTTACTGTCACCTTGCAATTGAAAGGTGACCTTAAGGCAGGTTAATGATTGATAGCTGTCAATTAGACAACTATCAATTATTAATCCTATTGAAGTAAATAAAAAAACACACACACTTTAAGAATAAATAATTTTAATGAAATAAAAACACATTTTTTTGACCATATTTTATTTTACACTTAATCCGTGCGAAGCCATTGATCTCCTAAAATAAAGAAAAAGAAATAAAACAACATTATTCTTACCTATTCCGCTGATCTGTCACGTCCCACGCTGTAATCCTTCACAAAGGGTTAACTAGCTTTGAGCCAAGCAGTGCAAGTAATCCTGCATGCTCAGCTCAAAGCTCATGAATGAATAAGTTCCTCTCCTGGTGACAGGAGAGGATGTGTTTCATGAATGAAGCTTAATTGATTGTGTCCACTTTCCCTTTAGGTCAGGTCACTACAGTTAAATTGGCAATAAATCAATTAAGCTCCATTCATGAATCTATTCCTCTACTTTCTGTGGTAGAGGAACTTATTCATTCAGGGGAATACAGGTCTGAGACAGCATTATTAGCTCTCTGCGACCTGTAACCTGTTAACCCTTTCTGATGGATTACACCATGGAACCTGACTGTACATCGGATTGGTAAGTATAATTTTGCTTTTTTATTTTATTTTTATTACAGGTAATGGTTTTAGCAGGAAAATAAAATATGGTCAAAAACTGTGTGATTATTTCATTAAACTTATTTTTTATTAAACTGTGTGTGTTTGATTTTTCTTTCATACAATAGGATTAATAATTGATAGTTGTCTAATTGACAGCTATCAATTATTAACCTGGCTTAAAGTGACCTTTCAATTGCAAGGTCATTTTAACCCCTTATTAACCCATTCGCCACCGCTACAGGGCAATGGGAATAGATGGGCAAAGTGCCAGAAAGGGCGAATCTAATTATAGATTTGCCCTTTCTGGGTGTCTGGGGGCAGATGTTAGTAGCCAGGGGGGGCACAAAAAAAATGTACCCTCCCTAGGCTATTATTATCTGCCCCCACTCGCTTTGCTTTGTCTGTCTGGTGGAGAAAATACAGCGGGAGCCCACGCATTTTTTTTCAACGAATTTACACCTTTAATTAACCCCTACATGTCTGAAATTTAGCACACATATACTCATGTAATTGTATGTTTCAAACATATATAAAAATACATGAAATTACATGGTTAAATGTGTGGAAACAATGTATCATTTCATGTCGGCTTCTGTGATTTCACTGAAGCCGGCAATTGAATTAGCGGCTATAACAGTATGTAGAAGTGTAAGAATTATAAATATATGTATATATATATGTCACAATGACATATACATATATATATATGTGTTCTATGTGTATATATCTATTCTTTCTTTTGGCATTTAAATACTATTCTTTTGGATCCATTATATGTCAGTTTTGCAAGCCTGCGAGAAAATCTCGCAAGTCGGATGAAAATCGGATGTTACAAGGTACACACACATGCGATTAAATCGCATCTTTGAAGGAAAATCGGATGCCAGAAGGATGTGTGATGTTTTTATTTTGATCCGATTGTCGACCGTCTAAAACGGACCGATTTTTTGTGGTTGTGTGTGACACCGGCCAAAAACATTTCCCGGATCCGTGCATTCCTTGACCATGAAACCACAAATACATTAGTGCATGCTCTCGTCATCACCCACCTCGACTACTGCAACCTCCTACTATCTTGTCTCCCCTCTAGCACTCTGGCACCACTCCAATCCATCCTAAACTCTGCTGTCCAACTAATCCACCTGTCTCCGTTATTTCCCAGCGTCTCCACTCTGCCAGGCCCTTTATTGGCTTCCTATTGCCCAGAGGCTCCAGTTCAAAACCCTAACTACGACATACAAAGCCATCCACAACCTGTCTCCTCCATACATCTGTGACATGGTCTCCCGGTACCTACCTACACGCAACCTTCTATCCTCTCAAGATCTCCTTCTTTGCTCCCCTCTCATCTCTTCCTCCCTAAACCGCATACAAGACTTCTCCCGTGCTTCCCCCCTTACTCTGGAACTCTCTACCCCAACACATCAGGCTCTCGCCTATCACAGAAACCTGAAGACCCACCTCTTCCGACAAGCCTACAACCTGCAGCGATACTCAGTCCGCTGAATCGCCGCACGACTAACTCTATCCTCTCCTAGTGTATCCTCACCCATCCCCTGTAGACTGTGAGCCCTCGCGGGCAGGGTCCTCTATCCTTCTGTACTTGTTTGTGCCTTG
The DNA here is from genome assembly GCA_033576555.1 of Oophaga sylvatica. Lineage (NCBI taxonomy): Eukaryota > Metazoa > Chordata > Amphibia > Anura > Dendrobatidae > Oophaga > Oophaga sylvatica. Next base: position 72,759,272 of record JARQOD010000001.1, on the reverse strand, counting down.
TTTTGCTCATGTTTATTGTACTTTTCTATATTTGCCCTTTCACATGTAAAGCGCCATGGAATAAATGGCACTACGAAAATGTATAATACACGTTATTCATGCTGTTATTGTGAAAAATGCTGGTGAGGTGTATGAATAGTCCCGTGAAACAGTAAATTACAGATTTTTTGTTAAGAGTTTAAGTATTCTTTAATGATGACCTTATGGCATTATAAAAAAGCATTTTTCAGGCTAAGAACATTGGGGCAAGATGGTAATTTGAAGACTATATTGATGTATTAAACCCAACATTTTTTTTTGTCTGTGCTGATTTGAGGCCAGTTGCAATTTTTAATTTTAAAAACACGTGCTAGTCTGGGTATGACATTTTCATAAAATGTGAAAAACACTAAGGAAATTGCATGTAAAAATGCCAAAAATATAAACATGCCGCGAAAAGGAAACTCAAACAGTATGAGGAACGATTTTGGATATTACCACAAAATGTATCAATAACTACAATGTGTGAAACTGGGGATTTTTTTATATTACTTTTTGAAAAGGTAACAGGAAAATCCTGAAAACAAGGATCCTGTATAATAAATGAAACTATATTAATAAATAAAACTATAACGAACATAAGAAATAGGCAAAAAAATGGTTAAATTCCAAAATGTGCAGTTTGCCACACAACCTTGGCAAAAAGAGAGAAGTATCCACACAGTGAAATGCATGTGGAGGTGCAGGAGGCAGAAGGAAATGACAATAAATACTAAGGGTCCGATTCATCATTTCATTATTCATGATTTATTGAAGTCACTTTTGTTTTGTCTGGTGGCATTCGCTGACATTTTTTTGTGCCAAATTCTTCAAAACTGTGCACGCCGTTCATGAATTTTTTGCAGAAATAAAAAAATGTTATTTTAATTTTTTGTGACTTTACAGCACCAAAAGTTGTAAATCCTTTAAAATGTTGGCAAAAAAAAAATTTGCGTATTTTTTCGGACTACAAGACGCACTTTTTTCCCCCAAAATTTTGGGGGAAAATGGGGGTGCGTCTTATGGTCGCAATATACCTAAAAATCCGGTGGCGTCCCGATGCAGCCTCTCTGTGCTCTGTGGTGCGGTGGTGTCGGGGCTCTGTGGTGTGGCGGCAACAGGGCTGTGCTGCGTGGGGCGGTGGCCTCATGAAAGATGGGCGCCAGGGGCCTCCTGGCAGAGCAGAGCCCCCCACGTAGCACAGAGCCCCCCACGTAGCACAGAGCCCCGCTGCTGCCCCGACACCACCGCACCACAGGGAGGCTTCATCGGGACCGCCACCGTAGGCCCCTGGCGCCCATCTTTCAGGAGGCCACTGTGTTGCAGCAGTGGAGCTGCGGGGGGCTTTCGGGCTAAGAGCGAAATGCCGGCGGAGCCCCCAACGCACCACAGAGCCCTGCTGCCGCCACATCACGCACCACATCGCCGACACCACAGAGCACAGGAGGCTGCATTGGGACCACCTCCACGGGATTTGTAAGTATATTGCGACCGACAGAGCACAGCCAGCCCACAGAACACAGCCACCCCACAGAGCACAACACCCCACAGACACAGCCACCCCCCAGAGCATAACCACCCCACAGAACACAGCCATCCCACAAAGCACAGCCACCTCACAGAGCACCCCTGCAACAGAGCACCACCACCGCATCAGCCTGGACCACCGAACAACCCGTGACCACTCCTCTACCTGTGCTGATCCCTTCGCTGGTAAGCTGAATTCGGACTGTAAGACGGAGCCCCATTTGACACATTTTTTTTTTCTCTATTTTCCTTCTGAAAATTTGGGGTGCGTCTTATGTCCGGTGCGTCTATAGTCCGAAAATACGGTAATTGCCAAATGTAAAACTCATCTGGAAACCTTACTCCAGACAGGTACTGGAGTGAAATCTCTCATATTTTTGTCAAATTTGGTAAAAATAGCATTTTATGGATCTGTGCAAAACAACTACATAAGCAAAGTTAAGGAAAAAGACAAAAAAGGAACCATGGCGACCCTGAAGGAAGGGCAGAAAGTGTCTTAAGGCTCTTTTCCACAGGTCACAGCTCTTTTAAGTTTGAACCCTGATCTCTTTCTAGAGAAGATCAGGTTCCCTGCACTGAGTAGAATCTCAGATGTGCTCCCCATCCAGTACTGCTCACGTGCATCATGATAACGTCATCCACCGGCCTCAACCACTGGACCTTTGACGCCAAATGCTCTTTTACTGTCCACCAGACAAGGGAGCCTCTTACAGCTAAGGAGAGATGTACCTTTCCCTCTAAATACCCTCTTAACGACCTCTGTGCCAACAGGACCTCCCACTGTAACTGCCTTAGGTGAAACTGTGCCCATCTCACTGCCAGTATACAGGATGTTAGAGATCTTAGCAAGGACATCGCCTTCCTCCATGTCATTATAGGCTGCTGTATTGCTGACAGTGCCAGGCCCATTATTTTGGCTATCTTGTTCTCTGGTAGGAGACAGACCTGGCGCTTGGAGTCCAGAACTAACCCCAGGAAGGTTTGCATCTTTTCCAGCCTTAGCTTCGATTTGAGGGTATTTATCACCCAGCCTAGCTCCTCTAGGGCCACGGTCACTTCCCTCACCTGTTCTACACAAGGATTTTCCGACCACCCGACTATAAGGAAGTCGTCCAAGTACGGGATGATAATGATAATAATAATAATCTTTATATAGCGCCAACATATTCCGCAGCGCTTTACAGTTTAACAGTTTCAAAACACAAGTCATAGGTAACAACGTTAACAATACAATAATTAAAGCAAAATAAGCCGACCCTGCTCGTGAGAGCTTACAATCTACAATGAGGTGGGGGAGATACAAAGTACAGGTGTGTATATACAATGGTGCATTTACAATGATGGTCCAGCCATCTTGAGGGAGTGAGGCATGGATGGAGATAGTGAATGGGCTACACATACACACTTAAACATAGAACGACTTTGGTTAGTGAATGTGATAGGCCACTCTGAAAAAATGTGTTTTGAGGGAGCGCCTGAAACCATGCAAATTGTGGATAGTCCTAATTTCTTGGGGTAGAGCATTCCAGAGGATTGGCGCAGCGCGGGAGAAGTCTTGGAGTCGGGAGTGGGAGGTACGGATTAGTGCAGAGGTTAGTCGAAAGTCATTTGCAGAGCGCAGCAGTCGGTTAGGCCGATAGATAGAAATGAGGGAGGAGATGTAGGGGGGTGCTGCACTGTGGAGAGCTTTGTGGGTGAGAACCAGTACTTTGAATTGGATCCTATAATGAATGGGCAGCCAGTGTAAGGACTGGCGAAGAGCGGACGCGTCCGAGTACCGATTAGCCAGATGGATGACCCTGGCTGCTGCATTAAGGATGGACTGGAGAGGGTATAGTCGAGTAATGGGGAGGCCAAGTAATAGAGCGTTGCAGTAGTCCAGGCGGGAGTGGATCAATGCTACAGTGAGGGTTTTTGTTGTTTCCATGGTGAGAAAAGGGCGGATTCTAGAGATGTTCTTTAGGTGTAAGCGGCAAGAGCGGGCAAGAGATTGTATATGGGAGGTGAAGGAGAGATTGGTGTCAAACATAACACCCAGACAGCGAGCCTGCTGCCGGGGTGTTATTATGGTGCCGCCCACAGAGAGGGAAATGTCAGATTTAGGGAGGTTAGTAGACGGCGGGAGCAGAAGGAGTTCAGTCTTGGAGAGGTTAAGTTTCAGATAGAGAGCGGACATGATGTTGGAGACTGCGGACAGACAGTCGGTGGTGTTCTGTAGAACAGCGGGGGTAAGGTCGGGGGATGACGTGTATAGTTGTGTGTCATCGGCATAAAGATGGTACTGAAAGCCAAATCTGCTGATGGTCTGTCCAATTGGGGCCGTGTAGAGAGAGAAGAGAAGGGGGCCAAGGACTGAGCCCTGGGGTACACCGACAGTGAGAGGAAGAGGAGATGATGTGGAGCCAGAGAACAAAACACTGAAGGAGCGGTCAGAAAGATAGGAGGAGAACCAGGAGAGAACAGTGTCCTTAATACCTAGTGACTGGAGCCTAGACAGTAGGAGACAGTGGTCAACAGTGTCGAAAGCTGCAGAAAGGTCGAGTAGAATGAGCAGAGTGGTCGCCGTTACGTTTTGCTGTAAGAAGGTCATTGGTCACTTTGATGAGTGCAGTTTCAGTCGAATGTAGGGGGCGGAAGCCGGACTGTGAAGGGTCTAGGAGGGAGTAAGTGGAGAGGTAACGGATGAGGCGGGAGTAGACTAGGCGCTCCAAGAGTTTAGAGATGAAGGGGAGATTGGAGACCGGTCTGTAGTTGTTTGTGCAGGAAGGGTCGAGAGCGGGTTTCTTTAGTAATGGAGTAATGATGGAGTGTTTGAAGGAGGATGGGAAAATGCCAGAGGAGAGTGAGAGATTAAAGATTGTAGTTAGGTGAGTTGTGACAACTGGAGAGACTGGAGGAGATGTGAGGGAATGGGGTCGGTAGTGCATGTAGTCGGACGAGAGGAAGAGAGGAGTCTGGAGACTTCTTCTTCTGTGATGGGATCAAATGTGGAAAGTGAGCCAGGGGAACAGCAGGGTGGGATGGGAGTCACAGCACTTGGTGGTTGAGAGCAGATTTCCTGACGGATAGTATCTATTTTTTCTATAAAGTGGGAGGCCAGGTCGTCAGCACAAATGTCTGTGATAGGGGCTTGTGCTTTTGGCCTGAGGAGGGAGTGAAAAGTGTCAAAAAGTTTCTTGGGGTTGTTGGCTAGTGGAGATCAGGGTGGTGAAGTAGGTCTGTTTGGCGAGGTGAAGGGCAGCATTATAAGTTCTTAACATGAATTTAAAGTGGATGAAGTCTTCTGGTGTGCGGGTTTTTCTCCAGAGGCGTTCAGCACTCCTAGAGCATCGCTGAAGAAGTCGAGTTTGCAATGTGAGCCAGGGCTGTTTTACTGTGTGTTTGGAGGTTCTGAGGGTGAGCGGTGCTACTTGGTCAAGGGTGCTTCTAAGAATGTCATTGTAGTGATGAACAGCCAGATCAGGACAGGAAAAAGAGGAGATTGGGGACAGCGATGAGTGTAGGGAGTCTGAAAGTGTCTGAGGGTTAATGGCTTGTAGATTTCTGAATGTGTGGTAGGTAGGAGTGCGCTGGGGTGGTGGAGGATTTGTGAGCGTGAAGGAGAGAATGTTGTGGTCAGAGAGTGGAAGCGGTGAGTTATTTAGGTGGGAGATTGAACAGAGGCGGACAAAGACCAGGTCAAGGGTGTTGCCATCCTTGTGTGTCTCAGAGGTTGAAAGCTGTGAGAGGCCTAGAGAAGTGGTTAGTGATAGAAGCTGAGATGCAGATGTGGAAGTAGGGCTGTTAATGGGGATGTTGAAGTCTCCAAGGATAAGGGTTGGTAGTTCTGAGGACATGAAGTGCGGCAGCCAGGCTAAGAAGTGGTCGAGGAACTGGGTGGGTGAGCCTGGGGGCCGATATATGACCGCTACTCTGAGGGAGAGGGGATGGAAGAGCCTGATGGTGTGGACCTCAAAAGAAGGGAATGAGAGTGATGGAATTGGGGGGATGACCTGGAAAGTGCATTGTGGGGACAGGAGTATGCCAACTCCACCACCATGTCTGTTTGTGGGTCTCGGGGAATGGGAGAACTGTAAACCACCATAGGAAATGGCAGCAGGGGAGACAGTGTCAGAATCCTGAATCCAGGTTTCAGTGAGGGCCAACAGATTAAGAGAGTTGTTCAGAAAGTAGTTGTGCAGGAAGGATAGCTTGTTGCATGCAGACCGTGAATTCCAGAGGGCACAATTGAAAGAAGGAGATGAGGGAGTGCAAGTAATATTAATAAGATTATTATGGTTTCGGTATGAGGTAGGGTAGGGATTGAGGTTGGGGGATGGTGGACCAGGGTTGGGGGAGATGTTCCCTGAAATCAGTAGGAGTAGGAAGATAAAGAGCAGGTAGTTGTTGGAATTGTAAGTAGGTTTTTTCTGTGATGTGTTTGGGCAAGATGGGCTGAGGTTTTTCAGGAAGGTGAGGAGTGCGTGGGAGCTGTACATGGGAGAGGGAAGTATGGAGGGGCTGATGTGTATGAGTCGTGATGGAGGGGGGATGGGGCGGTGAATGTGGGTGACAAGGGAACACAGGAGGAAATAGATAAAGTACATAATGAAAAATAAGGCAAAGTGTGGGTACCTGATTCCAGCCCTGATTAAATGCCATGAATAACTGCCGTTTTCAAGATGCTTTTCTTCTGTGATGCTTAACTTCTGGGATGCATGCGCCCCCACAATGCATGCGCCCCTTAGACTACTCCTAAATATATAGTCCACACTACAGGGTCAGGAAAGTGGGATTGTGGGAGCTGCTTTGGATAATTTGCCAGCTGGGCCAGCACACCAGGGGTGGTTAGATCATCAAAGGCACTAGACCTGGCAACATCTATATGTTATAGCACTTTCCACCTGATAGCATCTACAGAGGCCCCAGTCGAAGGTAGGCCATCACCTCTGACATTACCTTGGTAAACACCCTCGGGGCCACTGAAAGACCGAATGAGAGGGCTGCATACTGATAGTGCCTGATCTGTCTCTGGACATACAGAGCCACTCTCAGGAAATTTTGATGGTCCTGATGGATTGGGATGTGGCAGTAGGCATCTTTTAAGTCTATGACCACCATGAAGTAATCCTGGAACAATAGCTTTATAGCCATGTTCACAGACTCCATTTTGAATAATTCACAACCCATCGGTTGAGCTTCCTCAGGTTGATGATAGTCCTTAGAGAACCGTCCAACTTCTGTATCAAAAAGAGGGGGGAATAAAATACCCTAGGAAAAATAAGTCCAGCGCTGTAAGTCCATAAAATCCATTTTCTTTTATTCCAAAAACTTCCAATGACATAAAAAGTTAAGTCATAGTCCAGACATTAAAAACATACGCGTTTCAACGCAATAACCTGCGTCTTAATCATTAAGACTTCATCATCACTATGACTTAACTGTTTTTATTTTATTGGAAGTTTTTGGAATAAAAGAAAATGGGTTTTATGAACTTGCAGCGCTGAACTTATTTTTCCTAAGTTCTGAAAACTTGCCACACAGCAGGATCCGTGCGCTGCAGAGGAGGTGAGCAGACACTAAACTTTTTTGTATTTTTTGAATAAAATACCCTTCCTATCTCTTCCACTTTGCGCAGAACTTGCTTTTGTTCCAGTCCCAAAATCTCCACCTCCAGGGCTAGCTGTTCTCATGGTGATTTCCTGTGGGGTGTTAACATAAATGTCTGGCGTGGTGGATGGACGAAGTCTATTCTCAGACCATCCTTGACACTTAAGATCCAGCAACTGGGGGAGATGTTCACCCAGGCAGGGAGAAAGAGAGCCTTCCCCCTACCTCTGACCTGAGGTCATTGGGAGGGGCTTTTTTTGACAATGTAGAGGGTCCTCTGAACATATATCCAGACCCCTCCCTATTCTTAGTCCCAAGCTTTCTTTCTCCCAGAGGACAACCCCTATTAAATTTTCTCCTCCGAAAAGGTTTCCTAGCTTCCACTGAGAAAGGGGAAGCCCCTTCTTGTCCCCTGCCTTCTCTAAGATGTCCTCTCATTGGACACTCTTTTAGCCACAAGGCCCGTCTAGCCACGTTGGATAGGCTTGCCGCCTACCTCAGAGTCTGCTATAAAGGCCGCTGCTCCTTGCAACAGAGTCATATTGGCCAAGATTTCATCTCTTGGAACTTTATTCCTCAATTATTCCTCCCATCTGTTGCAGCCAGACCATGAGGAAGTGGGCAGTACACGTCCCAGCTATTGCCGGCTTCAGACCCCTTGCGGCTGCCTCCCAGGTGTGCATCATGAACCCATAGGCTTTCTTATCTAGTGGGTATCTAAGTGTGCCAGAGTCCTCCAAGGGCAGGGATGATTTTTAAGAGGACTTAGCAATTGCCCCGTCGATCTTTGGGATTTTATCCCAGCCCTCCAAGTCCTTCTCCTCAAAAGGGTACCTCCTTTTGGAAGATGAGGGCAGGCTACCAGACCACTCTGGCTTCTTCCACTCCTTATCTATGAGCGCCTTTACCCTAGCGTTAACTGGAAAGGTGCGCTTCCTATTTTTCTCTAGGCCGCCCAAACATAACATCCTCTAAGGATTTAGGTGCGCTTTCCTCCTTTAAGCCCATTGTTGACATGACTGCCCTAACCAGTCTATCCAAGTCAAGTCCTCGCTTGAAAGAAGGGTCGGCCGCCTACATCACTGTCTGAGGAGTAGGAGAACGGGGATTCCACATGACATTCCCCACAGTATTGCAAGGCCTCTGAATCCGTGACAAGCCCCCGAGCTCTTGCTTCCCTTAATGCTGATTTTAGGGAACCTTTCACCTCGGCCCTGATTATAGCCCTAAGACTCGTGACGAAGTCAGGGGTCTCTTCCAGTATCATTTTCTGTATACAGTCAACGCAGAGATCCTTCTGCCATTGAACTGCCAGCGGGTTTTTTTTTCTTACAAAGGCACACTCTTCATTCTTTGTCTTGGCGCTAGCCTTCCTAGGCCCCTAGTGATTAAGCAGAAAATGGCCCCTATTAACAACAGAGGTGACATTCTCATAGATCACTCACGACCCGCTGTCAAACCAAGAGTACCAGATTCTGAGGCTGATCAGGGGTACAAAAAACGTCCCTCTTGGAGAACGAGGAGTCCCATGATCTCTGGTCGGGACGACTGCCGCTCGATCGGCTGCTCTTCTTAGTGCGCCCAAGCTGGTGACCAGGCATAGACACTAGTGAATGCTCCTGCTGCTGTAAGGGCTGCTTCTGTCCCTTGTGATCCTCCATGATGGGGAGCTTCGGACATAAGTATCTCTTCTATGGTCATCCCTCCTTATAAGAGGGATCCACTGCACTTCCCGCCTCCTCTGATGCTCAATGACCCCCCCGCCGGGACATGCCAAGTATCCACGTGCCCTGGCCGGCTTTCTTCGCCATAGGCGCCATCTTGGACCCGACACACACCCCTTGATGTTACGCGGGCATGCCCATTCCCAGCATGCCTCGCTCGCGATGTCAGCAGTGCATGCCTCCTGGAAGACGAGCTCACTATGGAGCGGTGGTCAGGAGGCAGAGGGGATCGACAGCAGCCACAAAAAAGAAAGCTTGGCCCATGACTGTCACACCACTCCCGCAAGTACGTCGAGGCCCCACAGGACCCGCGGACAGCGCTTCCACCACCTGAAGGCCAGCATACAGCCGCTCTGCCTGCTCTTCCAGTGCCGGGACAGGAAACCCAACTGAAGCGGGGAAGAGGTACCGCCCTTTTATTTCAGTAGGTTTCCGGTCCTGGCTGGGCGGATCCATCTCTCAGGTATGCCGTCATGGGTGAAGGGAACAAGCTGCCTAATAATTCTACACAACTTGACAAAGGCCGTTGTATCATTAGGCCTCACCCTCCTCATTACACAAATACACATCACCTGATCTGCTTCCTCCAATAAGCATTCAAGGATATACAGCATGGAGTTGGAAAATCTGCATAAAAATACGGTCAAAATACTCACTTGCCTAATTATCCACAGTGTAACTGCAGCACAGCATGGAGATCACCACAACACTGCACCAGTAAAGGCAGAAATTATCAAAATGGTATATACTTGCCATATCGAGCAGTCCAAGAAGTGAAGCCTTCTCCTTACATGCAGCGTTATACAGCCAGCACCCAATAATAACTGCTATGTTAGGAGCAACAGTATAACCTCTTAGGTGCTGCTGTCAAACATGGCTCCTGCATTTAACAGGTTAGAAATGAGAACACAGGGTGCAGATGGTGCCATCATGGAAGCTGGGGCTACTAAAAGCCTTAGTGACGGCCATGTCTGTACATCAATGAAGCCCAGCTTTATAGCTCAGTAATTGTGCAATACACTGAAATACTATAACACTGCATTGTATTGGGTTGGTGATCGAATACTCACAGGTTCAAATATCCCAAGAATAACAAACTAAACTCGCAAAAAGAAAAAAATTATATATTTCTATTCTGAAGTTACTTTGTCATTGCTAGTATATGAAGGATTAAAAACACTGAACATGCAACTATCAGGATAATAAGTCTTTTCAATTATTTTTTCCATAAAGATATTTTTATTCTCATCAATTCTAACATTCATGTGTTTGTCTCCCTCTGCTGGAAATCAGAAGTATTACAGTCATTCCTCTGTATGTTGTTACAGTGGCTCCGAGTAGAATTCTCCGCTTGGGATAGATTCTTTGAATTTTAATATTAGTAACATTCTCTTTCTTGCACTTTTCACACATCTTCCATTGATTGGCAGTTTGCTGACAATGTACACAGGAAGCTGCCAATCAGGGGTGTGGTTTATACACAGCTCAGTATTCTGAGCTCTGCTACATCTACAGCAGAGAAAATTCTGCCCCTACATCATGCCGCTCTCAGACTACATAGCAAAATCTTGCTGACAGATTCCCTTTACCTTTCTTCGTTCCTCCTCCTGTAGCAAATATCTGAAAGGGAGCGGAGAATGCCTAGTATTACCAGTTACGTCGTCGCCATTAATCTTACATCCGCACGGCCGACATTAATACTAGTGTATGAAATGCCAGTCTCAATGAATCGGACCCCAAACCTTTCTTGGTGTAACGCCCAGACTTCTAGGAAACTGCTACTTTAAAGTTTATATTTCACAGCTCCAAGAATTAAAGGAACCTGTCACCAGTATTTGAGCCTATGAACAAATGCCACCACCTTTAACAGCTCCTGTGCTGCATTTCACAAACGTGTGTCAGCTCCGGACTCCCGCTGTATGCCCCCAAAAATACCATTTGATATGCTCCCACGCTGCATGTAAATAAGAGTGGTCCTGTCCGATGGGCGTCCTTGCTGCGGCGTACGTCCCTCTTCTCTGCTCCTAATCGAGTCCTCCTGCTTTGATTGATGTGATGCGTCATCCACATAACTGAGACTTGCGCAGTAGCCTCACAGGCACACTCTGCTTTGCCCTACTGTGAGCAGAGCATTAAACAGCACTGTACAAGCACATTGCAACGTCATATGAATGAGGTTACTGCACAGGCGCGAGAGCTCAGTTAACCCCTTAACGATCGCGGATACGCCTTTTAACGGCGGTAGTTAAGGGTACTTAAACCACAGCTCTGTGAATTCACGGCGCTGTGGAAAGTGAATTGCGCCCCCCAGAGTCGACTTTCTCCGGGGTCTCGGCTGCCGGGGTAGCCGAGACCCCAGAGAATACAATTTGAGTCGGTTTCTACCGACCCAAGGGTTGCGATCGCCATTAACTGTATTGCAAAGACCGCAAAAAAAAAATAAGTCTGATGCGCCATTTAATTTCTCTCTCCTCTGATATGATCGCACATCAGAGAGAGAAAGAGTATCCCGATCACTCCATCACACACCCCCCCCATACCTCCCGGTGTCCCCGGACCCTCAGGCATCCCCCAATAGCTCCCGGCGTCTGCTTCCTGGAAGACATCTTTCTCCCGGCACCTGGCAACAATAGGAAGATTTTTCCTATTGGTTCATTTTGGTCTCTGTGATAAACGCTCTCACAGTGATCAAAATAAAAAAAAATAGTAAATAACCCCCCCCCCCCTTTATCACCCCCTTAGGGAAAAATAATAAAGAAAATATATTTATTTCCATTTTCCCATTATTGTTAGATAGGCTAAAGTGAGTTGGGCTAAAGTTTTAGGATTAGGGGTGTGTTGGAGTTAGGTTTGTAGTTATGGTTAGGGTTGTGGTTAAGGTTAGGGGTGTGTTGGGGGGTTAGGGATGTGATTAGGGTTATGGCTAGGGCTGCGATTAGGCGTGTGTTGGGGTTAGGGTATGGTTGGGATTAGGGGTGTGTTGGGCTTAGGGTTGGAGTTAGAATTGGAGGGTTTCCACTGTTTAGGTACATCAGGGGGTCTCCAAACGCGACATGGCGGCACCATTGATTCCAGCCAATTCTGCATTCAGAAAGTCAAATTGTGCTCCCGCCCTTCTGAGCTCTGCCATGCGCCCAAATAGTGGTTTACCCCCCACATATGGGGCATCAGCATACTCAGGACAAATTGCACAACTTTGGGGGTCTAATTTCTCCTGTTACCCTTAGTAAAATAAAAAAATGGGGGCAAAAAATTATTGTGAAAAAAAGTTTTATTTTTACGGCCCTGCATTATAAACTTCTATGAAGCACTTTGGGGTTCAAAGTGCTCACCACACATCTAGCTAAGCCCTCTGGGGGTCAAGTTTCCAAAATGGGGTCAGCTGTGGGGGGTTTCTACTGTTTAGGCACATCAAGGGCTCTGCAAACGCAACATGACGCCCGCAGACCACTCCATCAAGTCTGCATTCCAAAACGGCGCTCCTTCCCTTCCGAGCTCTGACATGCGCCCAGACAGTGGTTCCACCCCACATATGGGGTCTAATTTCTCCTGTTGCCCTTAGGAAAATAAAAAAAATGGGGGTTATAAAGTTCTGTGAAGCACTTAGAGGTTTAAAGTGCTCACCACACATCTAGATAAGCTCCTTAAGGGGGTCTAGTTTCCAAAATGGTGTCACTTGTGGGGAGTTTCCACTGTTTAGGCACATCAGGGGCTCTCCAAAGGCAACATGGCGTCCAATCTCAAATCCAGCCAATTCTGCATTGAAAAAGTCAAACGGCACTCCTTCCCTTCCAAGCTCTGCCGTGCACACAAACAGTGGTTTACCCCCACATATGGGGTATCGGAACAGTCAGGGGAAATTTCACAACAAATTTGGTGATTCATTTTCTCGTTTTACACTTGTGAAAATGAAAAAAAAAATAGTTCTGAAGTAAAATGTTTGTAAAAAAAAGTTAAATGTTAATTTTTTCCATCCACCTTGCTTTAGCTCCTGTGAAGCACCTGAAGGGTTAATAAACTTCTTGAATGTGGTTTTGAGCACCTTGAGGGGTGCAGTTTTTCAAATGGTGTCACTTTTTGGTATTTTCTATCATGTAGACCCCTCAAAGTGACTTCAAAAGTGATATGGTCCCTAAAAATAAAGGTGTAAAAATGAGAAATCGTTGGTCAACTTTTAACCCTTATAACTTCCTAACAAAAAAAATTTTGGTTCCAAAATTGTGCTGATGGAAAGTAGACATGTGGGAAATGTTATTTAGTAAGTATTTTGTGTGACATATCGGATTTAAAGGCATAAAAATTAAAAGTTTGAAAATTGCAAATGTTAACATTTTTTGCCATATTTCCGCTTTTTTCATAAACGCAAGTCGTATCGAAGAAATTTTACCACTAACATGAAGTACAATATGTCACGAAAAAACAATCTCAGAATCAGCGGGATCCGTTAAAGCGTTCCAGAGTTATAACCTTATAAAGTGACAGTGGTCAGAATTGTAAAAATTGGCCTGGTCATTAAGCTGCAAATTGGCCCCGTCACTAAGGGGTTAACATCAATCACAACTATGTGCTTGCGCAGAGCTATTTTATGCTCTGCTCACAGTAGGGCAGAGCAGAGTGTGTCTGCACGGTCCTGTGAGGCTACAACGCAGGCTTGAGCTCTAGGTTTGCTATGTGGATGATGCACCACATCAATCAAAGCAGGAGGCCGCGATTAGGAGCAGAGAGGAGGGACGTACGCTGCAGCAAAGACGCCCATCGGACCGGACCACTCTTATTTACATACAGCGTGGGAGCATATCAAATGGTATTTTTGAAAACATACAGGTGGAGTCAAGAGCTGACAGACACATTTGTGGAATGCAGCACAGGAGCAGTTAAAGGTGGTGGCATTTGTTCATAGGCTCAAAAACTGGTGACAGGTTCCCTTTAATTGCGCTCTGTAATACAAGGAAGGCTGCTCTGCCAGCCAGCAGTATGTGTAACACATGGGGAGGCCTGCCAGGAAGTCTGAGTAGTACAGCCATGGCCAAAGGGGCAAAACAGGAAGTGGCATCATAGATTTTCGATTTTAGTTAAACGACTATTCCTGCTCAGTCCGGGATCCTGCAGCCAATTTATTTTCTGTAGTGTTGGTAGGAAGACTGCAAATAGAAAATGCACAAAAAAATTCCTTGAATTCCTCTATTAATTTCCTATGTTATGGTTCTACTAACATCTCAGATTACAAATATACCTCAAAAATATGTAAAGAAACTGTGTCCCAGAACCTCCTCAGTGTCCAGAGGATGGCAGCAGCAACTAAATGGCTAACAGCAGGGTTCAGAGCTCAACTCCGGCTGCAGCAGTTAAAACACCGATACAAGCTTTCTTCCACAATTGTGGACCCCGGGGCAGATGTACAGTTTAATCCATTTTACACCAAGAGGTTGAGCTGTTTAGGGTACATAAAGAACACTTTATATTTTATGGCAAATATTTTACAGCAGCAATTGTGTACACTTGTGGCTTTTCATGGCAATGAATCAAATACAAGAATACAGTGCTCACCTCTGGTTTTTTGTGAAAAATTTCTGGTCATTTCAGTATCTTGTCAACACAGAAGAATTGAGCAGATACTGACCATTTTAGAAGAGTGCTTTGAAACATGACCTGCTTTTAAAGATTTTATATATATGGCCTGGCAGTAAGGGATATCGGCATCAGGAAGACGATCGTAATCAATGGCGCAGAATGCAGCAGTTATGACACAACACTGATGATACCCAGGAACATGTTTTATTGCGATACTGGTCACACTGTATAAAAATATAAAGCTTTTTTTTCTCCTTGTTGCATATTGATGAGTCTTTCAAGTAAAAAATATTTACTAAAAGGTAATGTATAATTGTCTAAAAAGTTGGTTAGAAAAATCCCTTGTGACTACCAGCTCAGCAGGGCAACTGGTCTCACATGTCACTGACACAGGTAGGATGAAGCACATGTATCCTCTACAAAATCTAACATATTATTGTTGCGCCTAGAAAAAATGCGACCACGGGGACTATCCAAACTGAACATAAAGACACAACTGGAGCCAAAAGAGTCTAACAGACAGTAAAGCGGAGTCTTATCAGTTTTTGATCCAAGTTATGGATCACACTCATCTATTCAAATCAATGCGGTTGTGAAGAAAAAAAACAACGGGCAGCACATGGATGCCATACCATACACATCTGATTGCTGTCAGATTTTTCCTATTTAATGGGTTGGAGAAACTTAGATTTCTTTACTTTTTGTACAGATAGTACACAAGGAAAAAAATGTCTGAATGAGGCCTGAGTGATGGTTCTAAGTAGACAAAATCCAAGCACAAATGTAACTATTCTGCTACAAAAAGCTAAAACTCCCTCAGTACACAAGCATAATGCTACAATATCAACAATAGCCCTATAATGCAAGGAACAAATAAGTGACCAACACTTTATGACAGCTCAGTAGACCAACACAACATGTGTTTCACCTGAAAGCTTTGTCAGGAGATGTCTGAACCTAGTCCTTGCAAGATGCCTCAATATTATAAATGGGTCAAAATGTAAAGTACTAATAAAAACAAGCCACTTCGCAATTTTTAATTTGATACTTTACTGCTGCTTGCCTAGGTTAGCAGATGTGGCAAGTCTCCTAGGCAAGGTGTGCAACACTCACAACGTCTTTGATATATAGCTTTTAAGTGCTGTATTTGGCCAGCTTCATTACCCCTGTACTCCTCCGAAGTTTCAGAGGCACAAATACAACTGCTTACAGAATGGCAGAGCGCACAATGATATACAGCTCTGGCAAGACCACTTTCAAATGTTCAGTTTGTCTGATTTTCCTCTTTATAGGTGTATTTTTGAGTAAAACACGGATTTTGGTAAAGACTTACCTGTAAAATCCTTTTCAGCGAAGGAAGGAAGAGAGACACAGTATTCATTACTGATGGGTAGGCGGAGCCCCAGATCAGGATGTTACCTCAGATCAAAAGAGTGATGACTGGCTGGCCCCTCCAGCTCGGGCTCCTCCTACTCAGCTCCAGTCGTACCAAAGCTTTTAGGAAAAGAGCCAAGATCACCAGCGGAGCAACATAACCCCTTCTGAAGGAACTTCAGAGAAAAAACACAAGGATACAGGTTATGCATGCAAAGAAAGCCAAAAAACCACAGAGTTCCAGGTACTACTCACGGAACCTGACTACTGCGATGAGCTGGCGATGCTGGAACAGAGCCTTAGCGCGCTGACCTCAGCCCAGATAATCGCTATCAGATAAGGGTCGCGCTGCATCTGAAAACATCAACACACTTCTGCCGTGGGAGGGTGCTGTGTCTCTCTTCCTTCCTTCGCTGAAAAGGATTTTACAGGTAAGTCTTTACCAAAATCCGTGTTTCAGCTGCAGATGAAGGAAGAGAGCCACAGTATTCATTACTGATGGGACGTCCCAAAGCAGTTCAAAAATAAGGGTGGGAAAAAACCAACAAAAGGCAGAAACCCAACAACCTTAACAACAAAGCGCAACCAGCGCTAAACACAAGTTCATCCAGAACTTTAAACTACAGCTGCCTGCAGGACCCTACGTCCGAGGGCTGCATCAGCGGAAGCACTGACGTCCACTTTATAAAACCTTGTAAACGTGTGGACAGAGCGCCAAGTCGCCGCTCGGCAAAGCTGCACTGCCGAAGCACCTTGATGAAAAGCCCACGATGAAGCCACAGCTCTCGTGGAATGGGCTCGAATCTTAATCGGGCAAGATTCACCCCGAAGACGGTAAGCTTCCAAAATAGCTGACCGGATCCAACGAGCTATAGAACCCTTGGAAGCTCGTTGACCACGCCGACGACCTGCCGGAACCACAAACAGGGAGTCCGTCTTACGAAAACCTTGAGTAATAGATAGATAAAACTTCAAGGCCCGCACTAAATCCAATGTGTGTAAATCTCGCTCTTTCGTATTCTTCGGATCCGGACAGAGTGAAGGCAACACAATATCCTGGTTAACATGAAATTGTGACACCACTTTAGGCAAAAAATCACCCCGAGTGCGAAGCACTACACGATCCGGAAAAAACTCCAGAAAAGGAGGCGAACAAGAAAGAGCTGCCAATTCAGAAACTCTCCTCAAGGAAGTGACTGCAACAAGGAAAGCCACCTTCCAAGAAAGTAAAGAAAGGCTAGCAGAAACCATAGGCTCAAAAGGTTTATGCTGAAGAGCCTCCAAAACAAGGTTGAGCCGCCAAGGAGACACGGGTGCCTTCCGCGGCGGAAACTTACGAGAGATACCTCGGAAAAAGGAGAGCACGTCTCTATTCGAAGCAATGGTTCTCCGGAACAATAAGGACAGAGCAGAAATCTGACCTTTCAGAGTGCTAACTGCCAAACCCTTGTCTAGCCCATGCTGCAGAAAAGCCAACAGGTTGGGAATGGAAAATTTTCTCGGGTTCCGAGAAGACCCCAAACACCACGAAAAGAAGGTTTCCCAAATTTTGTGGTAAATCCTAGAAGTAGCCGGACATCTTGCAGCACGAAGGGTAGCAATGACCTCGGCTGAAAAACCTCTACGGGTCAAGATTTCGGTCTCAAGAGCCACGCCGTCAAACGCAGGGACATCAAGTCCGGATGACAAACGGGCCCCTGAGTCAACAAGTCCGGTTGAAGAGGGAGTGGAAACGGAGGTGCCGCCAACAGCGACATTATTGTCGAGAACCACACCCTTCTTGGCCAGTCTGGAGCTATCAGAATAGCTGGAATTCTCTCTAGTCTGATCCGACGCAGCACTAGAGGAAGTAAGGATATCGGCGGGAATACATAGATCAGCTCGAACTGATCCCACTGAGCCACTAGAGCATCCACCGCCACCGCCTTCGGGTCCTTGTACCTAGACATGAATGTCGGTAACTTGGCATTGGACCTGGATGCCATCAAATCCACTTGGGGGGTTCCCCAGCGAGAGCACAGTAGTGCAAAGACTTCCGGGTGGAGGCTCCATTCCCCGGGATCCATCCTTCTGCGACTGAGAAAGTCCGCTGTAATATTCTGAACCCCTGGAATGT
Organism: Oophaga sylvatica; assembly: GCA_033576555.1. Classification (NCBI taxonomy): domain Eukaryota; kingdom Metazoa; phylum Chordata; class Amphibia; order Anura; family Dendrobatidae; genus Oophaga; species Oophaga sylvatica. The sequence goes on along the minus strand of JARQOD010000001.1, from coordinate 72,741,353 downwards.
GAATCGCCGAAATGGCTGGTACATTGGCCTCTGCCCAAATCAGAATTCGGGACACCTCTACCATGAGTCTGGAACTCCTTGTCCCACCTTGGTGATTGATATACGCGACAGCCGTCGCATTGTCTGTCTGCACACGGACTGGCAGACCGCTCAAAGGGACCGTCCAATGTTGGAGGCAAAGGAAAATCGCCCTCAATTCCAGGATGTTAATCGGAAGCACAGACTCTTCCGGTGACCATACCCCCTGAATCCAGAGATTGTTCCAAACACCCCCCCAGCCCGTCAGGCTGGCATCGGTGGTTATGACTGACCACTTCAGAGGGAGGAAAGACTTCCCCAGGGAGAATGCCCTGGACGTAACCACCATTCTAGAGAATCCCGCACCGCGCGAGAAATGGTGACACTGCAATCCAGCGATTGCGACTGATTCCATCGACTCAAGATGAACCTTTGAAGAGTCCTGGAGTGGAACTGGGCAAAAGGAATTGCCTCCATGGACGCCACCATCAGTCCCAGAAGACGCATACACTTCCGTAGGGACATTGCCGTTGAGGATGTCATAATCTGTACATGTCGAAGAAGACATGACTGTTTGTCTGGTGGTAGGGAAACTACCGACCGAAACGTGTCGAGATGCATTCCCAAAAAGAGAATTGTCCTCGATGGTTCCAGGGACGACTTCTCCCAATTGACCAGCCAACCGAAGTCTTTCAGAAACTGAAGAGACAAATCCCGAGCCGTCAACGCCTCCTCCTCCGAGGAAGCCACGATCAAAAGATCGTCCAGATAAGGGAGAATCGTAATCCCCTGTCTTCGAAGGAGTGCCATGAGGGGCGCCAGAATTTTTGTAAAGACCCTTGGCGCTGAGGCTAAGCCGAACGGCAGAGCCACGAACTGGTAATGATTCTGACCTATGGCAAATCGAAGAAAGCGCTGATGAGCCTTTCCGATGGGAATATGCAAATAGGCGTCGCGAATGTCGATTGACACCAGAAAATCGTTCTGTGACAGAGCTGCCACAACGGAACGAAGCGACTCCATGCGAAATTTCCGGGCATGGACATGCCGGTTTAATCGCTTGAGATCCAGAATCGGGCGAAATTTGTTCTCCTTTTTGGGAACTATAAAAAGGTTGGAATAAAAAACTTTCCCTCGGTCCTCTGACGGAACCGGTATCACTACACCCTTTTGTAGTAGCGATTCGACCTCTCGCTGTAGAGCGACAACAAGCTCGGGTTCCGACGGAACGCGAGATTGACAAAAAACATTTGGGGGTTGAGAAGCAAACTCTATGAAATAGCCTGCCGACACTATCCGCGTTACCCAGGAATCTGGAACGCGAGCCATCCAAGTCTCCTTGAAAAGAAGCAGGCGACCCCCCACTCGAGAATCCTCGAGTGGACCCCTGGCGTCAATCCGACTTTGCGGGTTTCTTGTCAAGTTCCCGCTTGTTCTGGCGGAAACTCTGCTTCCAGGGAGTACGAGTTTTCTGAGAGGATTTCTTTCCTGAGAAAGAAGGACGACCCGATCCCCACGAGGAGTGACTAGATCGTCCTCGGCCCCGAAAGGACCGCCGACCACTATAAACACCAGGCTTACTGGACACCGAGGCCATGGCCCTTCGCTGTGGTAATGCTGATTCCTTCGCCTTAGCCTTGGAAATCAGCTCTGTGAGGTCGGATCCAAAAAGATGGCCACCCTTGTAAGGTAAGGCCAACAACCCTTGTTTGGAAACTGCGTCCCCGGCCCACTGTCTGAGCCATAAAGCTCTTCTGACTGTGACCGCTGAAGCTTGTGCTTTGGCCAGCAGAGATGCCGTATCCAGACCGGCATCAAAGATATAACAGGTTGCCGTTTCTAACCATTCACAAGTTTCCCGTATCTCAGATAACGGAGATTCATTTTGCAACTCCGTCTTCAGACGTGCCAACCAGCTTAGAGAAGCTCTAGCAGCACACATGGATCCTAGCACTGCTCGAAATCCATGACCCGCAGCCTCATAGCTTGCTTTTGCCGCCAATTCTGCCTTTCTATCCAAAGGCTCCTGTAAGCTCGCTTTTCCCTTAATAGGGAGTAGAGAGGATTTACTAAGCTGAGACAAAGACACATCCACTTCAGGAGCAGAAGTCCAATTAGCCTTTAACTCCGTAGAGCAAGGATAAAGTGTATCAAAGAAATGCGTTCCATGAAAACGCTTATCTGGACATAGACGTTCCTCCTCTATTACACCATTAAGCTCATCCAGAGCTGGCAATGTTGTGCGCGAAGCACGGGACTCCTGGAAAATGCGTGCTGATTTACCAGGACGACTAGTTACCTCCTCCGGTAACTGTAGTATATCTCTCATGGCTTCAATTAATGCCTCCGTACGCTTCGTCATAGAGGAACGCCCCTGCGGCTCGTCCGCATCTGAATCGGATATTTCTCCATCCGAATTTAAAGGGGAACTCTGCCCAATATCAGATACATCTGACTCGCTCCGTGTAGAGGCCGGTAACGGCCTGCGTCGCTTCCTCTGAGAGGAATTAGCAGACACATATTGACCTAAAAGGTCAGATAAGTTATTAATCGATCGAGCGATATCATCCAATTTTCCACCGCTGTCGACCGCAGCGCTAGACGCTGTGGAGGTCTGCGTATCTGATTGCCGCAATGGCACTGGACGTGATCCGCGGCATCTGAACTCTGTTCAGACATGTCTCACCTGTATGAGCAGGTCAAAGCGGTAATACCAGCAAAAAACTATGCGGTTTTTTTTTTTTTTTTTCCAAACGCTGAAGGGTTAACGCTCCACCAAGCAGAGTTACCCCAGCGGTATTCAGTCAGCAAATTTAGCTGGTAGAAATAACCCTCAAAGGGGTTAATATTGCAAACTCACCAAAATATATATATATTTGTGAGCCCCAGCCAATTTTTATGTCTCTGATGAGACTGCAGCTGCAGG
>JARQOD010000001.1:72669881-72738309 GCA_033576555.1 Oophaga sylvatica | reverse complement strand
CGACGATGTCTTCATGATATGGCAAGGAGATGAATCGACCCTTAGGGAATTTATTAATGACATCAATTCCATTATACCAAATTTGACTTTTACGATGCAGTTTAGTAAAACGGACATTAGCTTTCTAGACACCTCAGTTAAGCTTAATCCCACTGGAACTGTGGATTATAGATTTGTATACAAAACCCACCGACAAAAATAGCCTTCTGCTTTTAGCAGCTGCCATCCCCCGCATATCAAAAGGTCGCTGCCCCGATCTCAACATCATCGGTAGCACGAATAGTATCGGATCCGCTAGAAGGGAATTAAGACATAACGAGATGACAGACAAATTCATACAACGGGCTACCCTCCAACCTAGCATTACCCTTAACCAATACGTCAGACACCTCTGCACGGAGTACACACTATCAAGATAGAATAACCGTTCGTGGCTACCTACCACCCATTTATACCTGCCTTCAGAGACTGCATTAATAGACATTGGTCGTTACTTAACAAATCTTATCCTGATATGCAGAATTTATTCACCGACCTTTTATGTTTACAAGCGACCACCAAATCTAGAAGTCTCCTGGTGAAGGCCGATATTGGATCCAATAAGATAACAAGTAGGCAGAGGGTTCTTGCCCCCTCAAGAAAAGGCACCTTTCCATGCTTACGAGCATGCAATGCTCTAATATCACAAAAGGTAGTACCTTCACTCACCCCAGATCCGGAAAAAACTTACCAGATCTCTAGTGTTTTCACATGTGACTCCACGTATGTGATTATCTGATTAAGTGCCCATGCGGTCTCGGATAGTGGGTGAGACCACCCAGCATATCCGGACCGCATTTCACAGCACAAATCCACTATCAGGTGTAATAAGCTAATGTTACCAATACCAGCACATTTTGCTGCCATGGGACATAATGTTTCCCAGTTGAAATACCAGGTGATAGACCATATACCTGTCCTCACGCAGAGGGGGAGACAGGGTGAAACAGTTAAAAACTAGGGAAGCCTTCTGGATCTTTACATTACAAACATTAGAACCAATTGGGATTAAATAAGAATACGAGGTTTCTCTTAGATTCCCTGTCGGCCAATAAGATCGTTATTATGAAATATTGATTTATTATACTTTTCTTTCTCCTTTCAGATGTCTTAGAGAAACGGCACTAATCATCACTGTTTCGCACGAGTATGATCTCGTTACATGTCGCAGGCACAATGAATTACCTTCGTTACATGGAGTTCACATTGGATGCCCATGCGCATGCGCGTGACGTCGGCACCGTTTCACGACCTTTAACCCGAGATTGCATCTCACTTACGGCTATCACCCCGCACCACGAGCATAAAAAGCCGACAGGGCACAGTCGGCGTACTGCTCCACCGGACCGCAGCACGTCCGTCACCCACGCTACCGCAGTAACATACATTGATCGTCTACAATTATGCTTTAATATCCAGGGTATTGCAACTATAATAACCCGGATGCACGGGTCTGAAACTCGGTACCCGATCGCCTGGAACCGTATTAGCCATGATATACATATACCAGTTGAGTTTTTGTTTTCATACGGCTGTATCTTTCCTTGAAGCGTTTATCCTAAAATATAGCATTTGACATTACATACAGGCATATCTGTGGAACAAGAGAACTATACAGGATTGACTGCACCTCCTCTTTATGATTTATATCCCACATACGAAGGTAACTTTCTGGCACAGAGCCAATAATCACAGGTTGTGATAAATGATAAATGATTACCCCTCCGGATAATATTAAGGGATTATCACCATTAGAGATATATACGCATTGGACAATTGTGGACATATTTTCTCTATATAATTATTGACCATGATTATTAAATTTGTATAAGAAAACAGGTTTGCTAATTGCATAGTGATGCGTTAAATACATATCCCTATAAACATATATGGAACGGGGCAAATGGTTTAATAGATGAATATATAAAAAAAAATTTTATGTTTCCTTTTTTGTGACACGTTTTTTCATGCCTTTTTTTTCTGTTTCTGTTGTATTTCATTCTAAAATAGAAAATCCCCCTGGATGAAGGCCAGATAGGCCGAAACGTTGGGCTTTGTTGTTACTTTAAATATATATTTTCGTCTGCGGGAGTTTCATCAGAATGCCGAAATAAAAATCATAAATGAATAGAAACGTTCTGGACTATTTTTTCAGTGTGCTCGGGGTGTCTATTATAATTATCTGATTCTGCCTTCCCAGTAGCACCTACTAATTTATTAATAATAGTGTGCATGAGACCTTACTATTTTGGTTATATATGCTTGGTTTCTTTGCACCTAGAATTGCCGTATACATAATAATTTTTGATTTTTTTCATTTTTTTCATATAAATCATTTTTCATGGCCTTTAACACCGTATCATACGAACCATCGGAGATTGAAAGTATCATCTCCCGAGTTAATATTCCTGGGGATTTTCTCCATACTCCGGCGGAAGATATCCGGTCCAGGGACCTGGAACGAGAACTCAGACGGAAGACAGCTTTGGAATTGCATTATGTTACATTAGCTGAGTATCACAAGGTCAAGAGAATCCCAAGGGGACTTCGGGTCTCACTTCGACCAACTTTATTTCAGATAAGCGGAATTTTGCTCCAAGTTCGAAGGCATCCTTAACAAATGTTCCATGGACATCATCGTACTCACCATAGAATTTTTGCAAAAGGAATTGTCAACTATAGATGACCAGATTGCGACGCTTAAACAACAGCTTAACAACTCATTGACTGTAGACAAATACGAAACATTCCTATCTAAAACAGACAAACTTATTCAGGACTTTAGGACCCAGTTACAAGAAAAGAAGAAGAATAAATTTCTCCGCGACACGGAGGACTACCACCGAGACCGAGTATACAAATGGCGGACACTGGTTTCAAAGAGAAAGGCGAGGTTATCGCCGGGTTACTCCTCGACTTCTTCAGGCTCGGAAAACGACTCTTCTGCACGTTCTTTCACTTCTTCTTTTTTAGGGCAACGGAGAAACCGACCAACAAGAGGACAACGCGGAGGGGACAGAGACGTCCAAAACACGGACAATTATCAAATAAGGACCCGGGTCTCAGGTAGAGACTCCTTGATTGTGTACAATATCTCTTCTTATAACTTGTCACCATTAGAGTATACTGTGTTGCAGAAAGGTTGTCACTCTGTCCTACTCCCTCCTTTAATGGTTTTGTGTTTGACCAGGAATTGAACCGATTCTTTAGATCATTACGTCTTAAGGTACACTTCAATAATATGAAGGAAAATGAGCCCGTGACACAGGCTACGCCTGAACACAAAGATCAATTCAGACTTAGAGACTTGGGTTTGAATATACCAAGTAACTTTCAACCACCACGGTTTTATCACCCCATCGAGACGTATATTACCCTTGTCCGTAATGACATTACTGCACTTTCGAAAAATATTCATAAAGGCACATTGAGGTCCAGAGAAATTTGTCTCACCTTGAAACAAAGGCGATCAAATCTCTTCAAGAGAACACCAGTATAGTAATTAAACCCGCGGACAAGGGTGGAGCCATTGTGGTGATGGATAAGATCCATTATAATAATATCATCATAAACCAATTAAAAGACATCACCACATACACCCCTATCGATAGGGACCCGACTTATATCATCAAGAATGCGATTAAAGCCTTGATTGACAAATACACAGCTTTGGGTACGATAGACACCAAATTGTGCGATTACTTGATAAATAAAACCCTAGAACCCCGGTCTTTTACATTTTACCAAAAGTGCATAAAGATCTCCGAAATCCACCTGGTCGCCCGATAGTGGCGTCAATAGATTCAATACTTTCTCCTTTATCAATCACGTTAGATCGTGTATTAACCCCTTTGATGATCCACATTGAGTCATATTTGAAGGATACCACTGACTTTCTTGTTAAACTGAAAGAAGTATGCCCGATACCACCTGACAGCATATTAGTGACGCTAGATGTCAACAGTTTTATACACTAGTATGATCATGAAAGAGGCATTGAGGCCTCGAAAGAGTTCCTGGAACAGTATTCGACAATGACACCACAACAAATACAGTTTTGTGTTGACCTCATGACGATAGTTCTATATCAGAATTTTTTTCTTTATGCTGACCAATTTTACAAGCAGCGCACAGGCACTGCCATGGGATTGAACATGGCGTGCCCGTACGCTAACATCTATATGGCGGTATTTGAAATAACACATGTTTACCGTCATGAGTTGTTCCGTAAGCACTCTAAATTTTGGAAACGTTTTATCGACGATGTCTTCATGATATGGCAAGGAGATGAATCGACCCTTAGGGAATTTATTAATGACATCAATTCCATTATACCAAATTTGACTTTTTACGATGCAGTTTAGTAAAACGGACATTAGCTTTCTAGACACCTCAGTTAAGCTTAATCCCACTGGAACTGTGGATATAGATTTGTATACAAAACCCACCGACAAAAATAGCCTTCTGCATTTTAGCAGCTGCCATCCCCCGCATATCAAAAGGTCGCTGCCCCGATCTCAACATCATCGGGTAGCACGAATAGTATCGGATCCGGCTAGAAGGGAATTAAGACATAACGAGATGACAGACAAATTCATACAACGGGGCTACCCTCCGAACCTAGCATTACCCTTAACCAATACGTCAGACACCTCTGCACGGAGTACACACTATCAAGATAGAATACCGTTCGTGGCTACCTACCACCCATTTATACCTGCCTTCAGAGACTGCATTAATAGACATTGGTCGTTACTTAACAAATCTTATCCTGATATTGCAGAATTTATTCACCGACCTTTTATGTGTTACAAGCGACCACCAAATCTTAGAAGTCTCCTGGTGAAGGCCGATATTGGATCCAATAAGATAACAAGTAGGCAGAGGGTTCTTGCCCCTCAAGAAAAGGCACCTTTCCATGCTTACGATGCATGCAATGCTCCAATATCACAAAAGGTAGTACCTTCACTCACCCCAGATCCGGAAAAACTTACCAGATCTCTAGTGTTTTCACATGTGACTCCACGTATGTGATTTATCTGATTAAGTGCCCATGCGGTCTCGGATATGTGGGTGAGACCACCCAGCATATCCGGGACCGCATTTCACAGCACAAATCCACTATCAGGTGTAATAAGCTAATGTTACCAATACCAGCACATTTTGCTGCCATGGGACATAATGTTTCCCAGTTGAAATACCAGGTGATAGACCATATACCTGTCTCACGCAGAGGGGGAGACAGGGTGAAACAGTTAAAAACTAGGAAGCCTTCTGGATCTTTACATTACAAACATTAGAACCAATGGGATTAAATAGAGAATACGAGGTTTTCTCTTAGATTCTCTGTCGGCCAATAAGATCGTTATTATGAAATATTGATTTATTATACTTTTCTTTCTCCTTTCAGATGTCTTAGAGAACGGGCACTAATCATCACTGTTTCGCACGAGTATGATCTCGTTACATGTCGCAGGCACAATGAATTACCTTCGTTACATGGAGTTCACATTGGATGCCCATGCGCATGCGCGTGACGTCGGCACCGTTTCACGACCTTTACCCGAGATTGCATCTCACTTACGGCTATCACCCCGCACCACGAGCATAAAAAGCCGACAGGGCACAGTCGGCGTACTGCTCCACCGGACCGCACCACGTCCGTCACCCACGCTACCGCAGGTAACATACATTGATCGTCTACAATTATGCTTTAATATCCAGGGTATTGCAACTATAATAACCCGGATGCACGGGGTCTGAAACTCGGTACCCGATCGCCTGGAACCGTATTAGCCATGATATACATATACCAGTTGAGTTTTTGTTTTCATACGGCTGTATCTTTCCTTGAAGCGTTTATCCTAAATATAGCATTTGACATTACATACAGGCATATCTGTGGAACAAGAGAACTATACAGGATTGACTGCACCTCCTCTTTATGATTTATATCCCACATACGAAGGTAACTTTCTGGCACAGAGCCATATATCACAGGTTGTGATAAATGATAAATGATTACCCCTCCGGATAATATTAAGGGATTATCACCATTAGAGATATATACGCATGGACAATTGTGGACATATTTTCTCTTATATAATTATTGACCATGATTATTAAATTTGTATAAGAAAACAGGTTTGCTAATTGCATAGTGATGCGTTAAATACATATCCCTATAACATATATGGAACGGGGCAAATGGTTTAATAGATGAATATATAAAAAAAAATTTTATGTTTCCTTTTTTGTGACACGTTTTTTCATGCCTTTTTTTCTTGTTCTGTTGTATTTCATTCTAAAATAGAAAATCCCCCTGGATGAAGGCCAGATAGGCCGAAACGTTGGGCTTTGTTGTTACTTTAAATATATATTTTTCGTCTGCTGGAGTTTCATCAGAATGCCGAAATAAAAATCATAAATGAATAGAAACGTTCTGGACTATTTTTTCAGTGTGCTCGGGGTGTCTATTATAATGACTTCTTATCTACACCCTGCAACACCATAGACTTCGAGGGAAAAGTCTCACCTGTGGGAGACTTAACATCTTGCTGCCCATAACATCCCCTCAGAAGATTCACCTTGCAGCGCTGGTCAAATTGATCAGAAACCACAGGTGGCGTCACAAACTATTACTACAATCCCCTGTAAATATTCCCCCCATTGTATGAGCGCCCAGGGCCACGGACCGAGTTCTGCTGCCAGTGACATCCCCCATAGACTTCCATGGGCTCGGTGCCGAGTACCCCATAACCCTGGTACACACCACTTTGTGTGTGCGACTCATCTTTATCTATCTAATAGACAAAAAAGAACACAGCAGCACATGTACATGAATCTAGGCCATGTGAAAACACATAAAAACATTAAAAACATTCAATTTAGATTAAACTTCTCAACATTTTTGAAATTTTTTTTTTTTTCTTACAGTAATAGATGAAAAATGAAGGTTCTTAGCCCACAAATTGGCCAATTCATGTATGCCCATCAACCATGGCAAGGTGACCTCCCTCTGATGGGTCCCTGCTAGTGTTGAGCGATACGATACTGCAAATATCGGGTATCGGCCGATATTAGCTGTATCGGGCTTTCGATTCCGAGTACCGATATTTTCGTCATATCGGATACCGGAATCGGATTTGTCACTGTCACTGTCCGTCGGTCGGGTCTGTGAGTGTCCGTCGGTCGGGTCTGTCAGTGTCCGTCGGTCGGGTCTGTCAGGAGTCAGCGGCACTTACCTGGCAGAAGATCTCCGGCGGTCACGGGCTGGACTGCTTCATGGCCGCCATCATCTTTCCCCGGCGGTCACATGCAGTTTCTCGCGATAACTGCAGTGACTGCTGGGTAATCCCGGCCGTAAAGCAGTCAGTCCGATGACGTCACCGCCGGGGAAGCAGGTAATCAGCTGTGCTGCGTTGCGATGACAGGCTCTGCCTGTCATTGCGATGTAGGAGAGCTGGATCGTCGTGGGACACTCGTTACTATGGACTGCGTCGGACAGGTGGTATACTGTTGGTTTGTTTTTTTCTTTTTTACAGGAGATCGATGGCGTCGCAGGAATGAGTGTATAATAAAATTAATGAAAACTGTGTTGACTCTTTTATTTCATTAAAAGACTTTTTTCTTGCTTTGTCTTTTTTTTATACATTTAATAACTTTGGGATTAATAATGGATCGGTGTCTTATTGACACCTCTCCATTATTAACCGGGCTTATTGTCACCGTGCAATCAACGGTGACATTAACCCCTTATTACCCCACTTGCCACCGCTACAGGGCAGTGGGAAGAGCCGGGTAAAGTGCCACAATTGGCACATCTTTTGATGCGCCAAATGTGGGGCTGCTGTAGCCTGGTATTATCAGGCTGTTGAGGGCCAAAATCCATGGGCCTTGACAGTCTTTTAATACCAGGCCGCAGCAGTCTGCATTTTACTTGGCTGGTTAACAAAAATAGGGGGACCCCTACGCCGTTTTTTTTTTCGAGGGGATCCCCTATTTTTGTTAACCAGCCAAGCTAAGCAGACTGCTGTGGCCTGGTATTATCAGGCTTGCAAGGTCCATGGATATTGGATCCTTACCAGCCTGAAAAACCAGGCCTCAGCGGTCTGCTTCATCTGGCTGGTTAACAAAAATAGGGGGGACCCCACGCCAATTTTTTTCGAGGGGATCCCCTATTTTTGTTAATCAGCCAAGATATGCAGACTGCTGTGGCCTGGTATTATCAGGCTGGCAAGGTCCATGGATCTTGGCTCCTTAACAGCCTGAAAATCCAGGCCTCAGCGGTCTGCTTCATCTGGCTGGTTAACAAAAATAGGGGGGACCCCACGCCAATTTTTTTCGAGGGGATCCCCTATTTTTGTTAATCAGCCAAGATATGCAGACTGCTGTGGCCTGGTATTATCAGGCTGGCAAGGTCCATGGATCTTGGCTCCTTAACAGCCTGAAAATCCAGGCCTCAGCGGTCTGCTTCATCTGGCTGGTTAACAAAAATAGGGGGGACCCCACGCCAATTTTTTTCGAGGGGATCCCCTATTTTTGTTAATCAGCCAAGATATGCAGACTGCTGTGGCCTGGTATTATCAGGCTGGCAAGGTCCATGGATCTTGGCTCCTTAACAGCCTGAAAATCCAGGCCTCAGCGGTCTGCTTCATCTGGCTGGTTAACAAAAATAGGGGGGACCCCACGCCAATTTTTTTCGAGGGGATCCCCTATTTTTGTTAATCAGCCAAGATATGCAGACTGCTGTGGCCTGGTATTATCAGGCTGGCAAGGTCCATGGATCTTGGCTCCTTAACAGCCTGAAAATCCAGGCCTCAGCGGTCTGCTTCATCTGGCTGGTTAACAAAAATAGGGGGGACCCCACGCCAATTTTTTTCGAGGGGATCCCCTATTTTTGTTAATCAGCCAAGATATGCAGACTGCTGTGGCCTGGTATTATCAGGCTGGCAAGGTCCATGGATCTTGGCTCCTTAACAGCCTGAAAATCCAGGCCTCAGCGGTCTGCTTCATCTGGCTGGTTAACAAAAATAGGGGGACCCCACGCCATTTTTTTTTTCGAAGGGAACCCCTATTTTGTTAATCAGTTCCCTCTGACGTCACTGATGGTGTCCCTGGCTGACCTGAAGTGAAAGTGGAAAGCAATCAATTAAGCTTTCCACTTCCTCTCCTGTCAGCCAGGAGAGGAGCTCATTCATTTGGGGGTTTACTGTGAGGCTGCAGCATTAGCTGCGGTCCCTGCAGTAAACATTAACCCTTTCTGAAGGATTACACCGTGGGACCTGACTGTGCATGGGATAGGTAAGAATAATTTTGCTTTATTATTTTATTTTTATTACAGGAAATGGTTTTAGCAGGTAAATAAAATATGGTCAAAAACTGTGTGATTATTTCATTAAACTTCTTTTTTATTAAAGTGTGTGTGTTTGATTTTTCTTTCATACAATAGGATTAATAATTGATAGTTGTCTAATTGACAGCTCTCAATTATTAACCTGGCTCAAAGTGACCTTTCAATTGCAAGGTCATTTTAACCCCTTATTAACCCATTCGCCACCGCTACAGGGCAATGGGAATAGACGGGCAAAGTGCCAGAAAGGGCAAATCTAATTAGAGATTTGCCCTTTCTGGGGTGTCTGGGGGCAGATGCTAGTAGCCGGGGGGGGGCCAAAAATAATGGTCCCTCTCTGGGCTATTATTATCTGCCCCCACTCACTGGCTTTGTCTGTCTGGTTGCGAAAATAGGGCGGGAGCCCACGCATTTTTTTTCAGCAATTTTACACCTTATATATATATATATATACATGTCATTGAGTTTGTGAGACATATATATATATATTTATATTTATAGTTCATACACTTCTACATAGTATAATAGCCGCTAATTCAATTGACGGCTTTTGTGAAAATGCAGAACCCGACATGAAATGACACTTGGTGTACATAGGGTTAACCATGTCTTTTCATGTCCTTTGCTATCTGATTTGCACAAACAATTACATCAGTCTATGTGTGCAAAATTTCACACCTGTAGGGGTTAATTAAAGGTGTAAATTCGTAGCAAAAAAGTCCGTTTTTTTTACAACAAATTTACACCTTTAATTAACCCCTACAGGTGTGAAATTTTGCACACATAGACTGATGTAATTGTTTGTGCAAATCAGATTGCAAACGACATGAAAAGACATGGTTAACCCTATGTACACCAAGTGTCATTTCATGTCGGGTGCTTCTGTCTTTTCACAGAAGCCGGCTTTACCCGGCAATTGAATCAGAGGATATTTTACTATGTAGAAGTGTATAAACTATACATATATGTATATATATATGTCACAATGACATGTATATATATATATATATATATATATATATATATATATATATATATGTATTCTATGTGTGTATATTTAGTGTTTACAAGGAAATAAAGGTTTTTTTTAGTTGCGATATTTTGTTCCCATAGACTTACATGGGACTTCCGGTATCGGAATCGGATATCGCCGATATTTAGTGATATCGGCGATGCCATTCCGATCCGATATTTTTAGATATCGAGCAGTATCGCTCAACACTAGTCCCTGCTCTACACTACAAGCCACTTCTGGGCCACCAGCCTACAACTTTGGACAAACATGTTTCTACTGGGCTAAGCCTACAATTTATGGGCTGGTAGAGCTGATTGCGGCACCTGCAAGGCCAATGGGTGGGGTGCAAGATCAGACTGGAGGCAGCCAGCATCCAGTTACTTAAATATGCAAAGAAAAACCGATCAGCTGTCTGCATAGCAGTTACTGGCTATTAAAATAGGGCGCCCCCCAAAAAAAATAACGTGGGGTCCCCCTATAATTAATAGGCAGAAAGGCGATATTCACAGCCTAGGAAGGGGCCATAGATATTTGCCCCTCCCTGACTTTAAACACCAGCCCGCAGCCGCCCCAGAAATGGCGCATCTGTAAGATGCGCCAATTCAGGCACTTAGCCCCTCTCTTCCCACTGCCGTGTAGCGGTGGCATATGGGGTAATAAGGGGTTAATGTCACCTTTGTATTGTAAGGTGACATTAAGCCCAGTTAATAATGGAAAGGCGTCAATAAGACACCTATCCATTATTAATCTTATAGTATGAAAGGGTTAAAAAAAACCACACACAGTGTTTTTTGTTTTCCATAGGATAACATGGTACTGTACATCCCTTAAAAAAGGCCAAATCCGCTATGGATCCGCTGACGAATCCGCAACATGTGTACATACCCCAATTCTGTGAGATAAACCTGTATAATGACAAGAGAAAGCCATCCATCAATAATAACATATTTTTTCCTGATGTGGTCTATTATTGACAGCAAAGTTGCTAACATTGATTTATACACAGTGGAAAGAATTTATCAAGGCTTTTGCAGCAAGATTTCTGCCACCAAAATTATTGCAAATTTTGACACACATTGTGTTGTGTTGGTTCACAAATTCATCTTGTTTTTGAATTTTTTACGTCTCCCTTACCATTTTTAAAAGGTGGCTACTTGTGCAATAAACCAGATTTATTAATTGTGACTTTTGAAAAAATCCCAGTTCTTCAGTTCTTACTCCAATCAGGTGATTTTTTAAGAAGTACCGTATATACTCATGTATAAGCCGACCCGTGTATAAGCCGACCCCCCTAATTTTGCCACAAAAAACTTGGAAAACTTATTGACTCGCCTATAAGCCGGGTGTATAAGTTGCCGTCCTGCTCTGTGCTCCCCCATCCAGCTCTGTGCGCCCCCATTCTCCTCTGTGCTCCCCTCCTCCTGCTCCATTATCCTGTCCTGCTCCGTGCTTTCCATCCTCCCCCGTCCTGCTCCATGCTCCCCCATCCAGCTCTGCACTCCCCCATTCTCCTCTGTGCCCACCACCGTCCTGCTCCGTGCTCTCCGTCCTCCCCCTGTCCTGCTCCGTGCTCTCCGTCCTCCCCCCGTCCTGCTCCGTGCTCTCCGTCCTCCCCCCGTCTTGCTCCGTGCTCTCTGTCCTCGCCCCCGTCCTGCTCCGTGCTCTCTGTCCTCCCCCTGTTCTGCTCCGTGCTCTCCGTCCTCCCCCGTCCTGCTCCGTGCTCTCCGTCCTCCCCTCGTCCTGCTCTATGCTCCTTGTCCTCCTCCATGCTCCCCCCATCCTCCTCCATCATACTCACCCTCCCCGTGCCATCGCTGAACGTCCCGGCCGGCAATCCTGCGTTCTCCCCGGCTTCCTGCAGCTCTCCAGCGCTGAGCGGTGACGTAATACCGCTCATTAAGGCCATGAATATGGAGGCCACGCCCATGGGAGTGGCGTCGCGTCCATATTACATGACCTTAATAAGCGGGTATTACGTCACCGCTCAGCGCTGGAGAGCTGCAGGAAGCCGGGGAGAACGCAGGATTGCAGGGACGTTCAGCGATGGCACAGGGAGGGTGAGTATGATGCCCCAGCCACCGGCTCCTGCCGCCGCATCCCCCCCCGCTGGTTTCTGCCCTATGACTCGTGTATAAGCCGAGGGGGCATTTTCAGCACAAAAAAAGGTGCTGAAAATCTCGGCTTATACACGAGTATATACGGTAATATAGAAATATGTGCCAAATTTATCAGCCATTGTGTGACACTTTGATAAATTTAAAGGCAAATAAAAGCAATGGAGTCACAAACAAAACTGGCTTAAAAAATTCCAATTATTTACAAATTTTCCAGTGCCAGTTGTGATGCAGTTTATAAACCCAAAGCCAGATGTGGATTGTAAAGGAATAAGAAAGTGGCATTATTTCAAAAATGCATCTTGTGAAACCACCCCAGGAATTTTTTTTGGACAGAGAGACACATATACGGTACTCATCATCAGGCCCATGCATAGAAATCATGTGGCCCCATAGCAGAAGATCTAATTGAGCCCCCCCACTTAAAAAATAAATATATGGCGGGATCATAGAAGAGTATATTTACAAAATAATGTTTCTACTATTCAATCCCCTAAATTTGCCTCTCATTGCTCCCATAAAGTAGGATGCCAACAAAAGTGGCCCCAAACACAGTATGATACCCCCATAGTGAATTTCTTCACTGTTCCCTCCACACGCACAGTATAATGACCCTACTGTACCCCACAACCGGCAAAGTATGGTGACCCCAACTAAGCATGATGCTCCAACTGTGACCCCCACACATCCCTCCATACAGTATAATGGCCCCAACACAGCCCTCTATACAGTATAATGGGCCCAATACAATACTCCACACAGTATGATGGCCCCAACACCACCCCCCAAACTGTATGATGTCCCCACTAGTAAGGCCATCTCCTGGTTTTCGTGGGCCCGGGCCAAAAAGTGTCACAGTATGTCCCTTCAACACATACCACATTTCATGATGCACAGATATGGCAGAGAAATATAGGTATATTACATGAGTGACATCTATTGTAAATTCTACAATAGCTCAGAAAGCAGACAGTATAGTCTTCCACACAGTATTATGGGCACCACATAGTGCTCCATACAGAATAATGAGCCCCATACATTGCTACATACAGTATTATGGGCACCACATAGTGCTCCATACAGTATAATGAGCCCCATATATGGCTCCATACAGAATAATGAGCCCCATATATTGCTCCATACAGAATAATGGACCCAATATAATGCTCCATACAGAATAATGAGCCACATATATTGCAACACACAGTATAATGAGCCCAATATATTTCTCCATACAGAATAATGAACCCCATATATTGCTCCATACTGTATGTAATAGGCCCCATATATTTCTTCATACAGTATAATAAGCCCCATATACTGCTCCATACAGTATAATGGGCCCCATATAATGCTCCATAAAGAATAATGAGCCCCATATTGCTCCATACAGTATAATTAGCCCCATGTAATGATCCAAACAATACAGTATAATGAACCCCATATGATGCTACATTCAGTAAAATGATCCCCATATATTGTTCCATACATAATGGGTCCCATATAATGTTCCATACAGTATATGATGGGCCCCATAAATAATGAACCCCATATGATGCTCTAGTATATCATGGGCCCCATATATGATGCTTCAGGGTATGATGAGCCCTATATAATGCTCCAAATATAATGGTCCCCATATATAATGCACCAATATATAATGGGTTCCATGTGATGCCCCATAAATAATGAACCCCGTATGATGCTCTAGTATATGATGTGCTCCATATATGATGCTCCAGTGTATGATGAGCCCCATATAATGCTCCATATATAGTGGGCTCCATGTGATGCCCCATAAATAATGAAGCCCATATGATGCTCTAGTATATGATGGGCTCCATATATGATGCTCCAGTGTATGATGAGCCCCATATAATGCTCCAAATATAATGGTTCCCATATATAATGCTCCATATATATGGGCTCCATGTGATGCCCCATAAATAATGAACCCCATATGATGCTCTAGTATATGATGGGCCTCATATATAATGCTCCAGTGTATAATGGGCCCTATCTATGATGCCCAAGTGTATGATGGGCCCCATATATAATTCTCCAGTTTATAATGCTCCCCATATATTGCTCCAAACATTAAAAAAAATGAAATACCTCTCCTCGCTGGGCACTGCTCTACTCTGGACTCCTCAGCATCGCCATCTTTCAGCTCTCTGCACTGTGACTATTCAGGCAGAGGACGCACAGACGTGACGTCATCGCTCTCTCTGACCTGAATGTCACTGTCAGGAAACGCGGAAGATGTCACAGCAGTGGAGCAGGGAGAGGTAAGTATTGCAAGTGCTGGGGCCCTGAGCAAGCAGGGGGGCCCACTCGTGGGCACCGGCACTGGCACAGGGCCCCTCATAGTACGCCGGTGTCTTTGATGGCTAGTGGGCCCCTCCACCTGCTCAGGGCTCCGGCACATGCCCGGGTGAGCCAGGTGCTAACGCCGGCCCTGGGGGGGAGTACAGCCCAGTTAGGGAGGTGGAAAAACTGGCATATGTTGAGGTGTAGGCTGGACGATCAGCAGCTGCAAATAGAGGAATTGGAGAAGTTGGATGAAGAGAAGGACAAAGTGAGCCATTTTGCTGGCAACCTATGTGTCATCAGGGGAAGGTGGTACAAAATCCTTTGAAACCCAGGCATGGTTCATTTTAATGAAGGTGAGATCACCAACATTTTTGGTAGACAGCCGGGTCCTTCTTTCTGTCAGGATTGATCCAGCAGCACTGAAGACTCTGATAGCACATTACCAGCAGGGCAAGTGAGCTCCTGTAAGACATATTGTGCCAATTCAGGCCAGGTGTCCCGTTTACAGGCCCAGTAGTCAAAGGGGAATGAACTCTGAGGGAGAACATCGATAGGGGAGGAGAGGTAATTTTGAACCATAGTTGACAACTGCTGTCTCCTGTCTGTTGCAATCGATTCAGTATTACCAGTCGTGTGAGCGGTACTCGATAAATCAGTCCACAACATGGTCATGAAACCCTGTCTCCAATGCCACTTCGGATGTGTGCACCACAAACACCTCTTCCATTAGACAACTATCAATTATTAATCCTATTGTATGAAAGGAAAAAAAACACACACACAGTATTAATCCTTTTAATGAAATAAACACACATTTTTGGACCATATTTTATTGCTCAGCTGTAATCCCCTGAATGAATCAGTTCCTCTCCTGGCGACAGGAGAAGAAGTGATTAGAGTGTGAAGCTTAATTGATTGCTTCCCACTTTCACTTCAGGTCAGGTCAGGGTGACCTGACCTGAAGTGAAAGTGGGAAGCAAGCAATTAAGCTTCACACATTAATCACTTCCTCTTCTTTCACCGGGAGAGGAACTGATTCATTCAGGAGGTAACAGCTCAGCAGGGCTGCCTGCTAGCTGTAACCTGTTAACCGTTTCTGATGAATTACAGCGTGGGACCTGACTGTGTATCGGATACGTAAGAATAATTTTGCTTTTTTATTTTATTTTTATTACAGGAAACGGTTTTAGCAGGAAAATAAAATATTGTCAAAAAGTGTTTGCTTATTTCATTAAAATTATTTTTTAATAAAGTGTATGTGTTTGATTTTTCTTTCATACAATAGGATTAATAATTGATAGTTGTCTAATTGACAGCTCTCAATTATTAACCTGGCTTAAAGTCACCTTTCAATTGCAAGGTGGCTTTAACCCCTTATTAACCCATTCGTCACCGCTACAGGGCAATGGGACTAGATGGGCAAAGTTCCAGAAAGGGCTAATCTAATTATAGATTTGCCTTTTCTGGGTGTCTGGGGGCAGATGTTAGTAGGCAGGGGGGCACTAAATAAATGCACCCTCCCTGGCCTATTAATATTTGCCCCCACTCGCTTGCTTTGTCTGGTGGAGAAAATACAGCGGGAGCCCACGCATTTTTTTACAACGAATTTATACCTTTAATTAACCCCTACATGTGTGAAATTTCACACACACACACTCATGTAATTGTTAGTGAAAACCATATATCAAAATACATGAAATGACATGGTTAACTGTATGTAAACCATGTGTCATTTCATGTCGGGTTCTGTCATTTCACAAAAGCCGGCAATTGAATTAGCGGCCATTACAGTATGTAGAAGTGTATGAACTATAAATATATGTGTATATATATGTCACAATGACATGTATATATATATATATATATATATGTGTTCTATGTGTATATATCTATTCTTTCTTTTGTGATTTAAATACTATTCATTTGGATCCATTATATGTCCGTTTTGCAAGCCTGCGAGAAAATCTCGCAAGTCGAATGTAAATCGGATGTTACAACTACGGTGTTGTGAATGGACTTGAAATGAGTTCTGAGCAGAGGCTCCCTCTGGTGGTTACAAGCGGTACTGGACTGTCCAGTGATGATTGTGAGGAGTGGGAATCAGGTGTTACTGACTGGTCTTATATAAGGGAGTCGCCTTCCCATCAGGGTTGCCGGTGATCAATTGTTCTGGTCTCACTCCATGATTCCTGTTTCCCTTGTAGCCTGCTGTGTCGTGTCTGCATCTCCTGCTAACAGATAAGACATTTTCTTCTTTTTGTTTTTGTGCTTTGTTTTTGCATTTTGTCCTGCACTTCCGTGGGGGCCTTCTGGGTCCCCTCCGGGGGCTTTTGCCCTCTCAGTTTAGTTCAGCCACTGATGTTTGTACTTTTGCTTTTTCCAGTTTCTTCAATGGCTGCTGTTTTGGTTTTGTTGCACCAGAGAACTAATTTAGGTGGTGGAGGTCGTGTGATCTCAGGTGTTTTTGAAATTAGTAGAGTTGGTGCTTTGCAGGGTTTTTTGGGATTGCAGTAAGTACCCTTCCTATCCTTTTCTATTTAGATTAGCTTGGGCCCCAACGTTTGCTCATACTATTTTCTGTCTGTGTCAGTATTTCTTCTTGTCTAACAGCCATTACATGTTTGGGGGCTTTCTATGTTCTTTGGGGATCTGCTCCGGGGCAGATAGCTTTCCTATTTCTATCTTTAGGTGTAGTTAGTTTCTCAGGCTGTGACGAGGCTCTAGGACCAACGTAGGAACGCTCCACGGCTGCCTCTAGTTGTGGTGGTTAGTCAGGGTACTGCAATCTCATAGATTCCAACTGCTCTGGTGTATTGCATTTTTTACCTGCACTCCTCAGTTACCGAAACATAACATACGGTCAGATGCGACTAAATCGCATCTTTCCAGGAAAATCGGATGCCAGACTTATGTCTGTTCATTACATTTTGGTCTGATAATCGACCGACTAAAACGGTCCGATTATTTGTCATTGTGTGTGACTCCGACCTTACAGATAACCTTTGCCTCATCAATAGGATTTTGGTAAAAAAAGTGCCACACTGCACTCTTCCTACTATGGGATAAATTTTCAGGGCTTGCACGCTGTGTTAATTTGACCATCTGGCCAAGCTGTCCTGCAACTCTTTTTGTTTTTTAACACGTTTTTGGACTGCTACGGGCCTGCCAGATAACCACAGCTGCGATGTCGATGCCTGCTGTGGATCCTCCTCCTCTTCTGAGCTATTGCCAGCGAAACCCTCTTCCCCCAATGGATGCCAATCCGGGTCAACAACTGGGTCATCCATCAGTTCCTCTTCAATTTCATTTGCACCTTCCTCTGTGTCACCGTGTAAGGTGGTATAGTATGCGGGAAGGGGCATCTGAGCTTCATCAGGGTCTGAATCTGGCTCAGTAGACAGCGAGGACAATGCAGTGCTCTGGGTGAATGTACCAGCAGAATCATATAGCAGTGGCTGTGCATCAGTGCACTCCATGTCATATTCATCTTGGACTGGGGAATTCAGGATTTCACTTGATATCCCAGGCATGGTATGTGAAAAGAGCTCCATGGAGTAATCTGAAGTGTGGCCTGCCGCATCCTTCACTTTTGGTGGGGGTGAAGGACACAAGGAGAGGTGTTGTTCCTGACCAGAAGCCTGCACTGACGACTCAGTGCTTGCAGCTTTTGAAACTTCAGAAGAGGAGGTGATAGAGCTGGAGGCTGTTTCGGCAATGTAAGCCAAAACCTGTTCCTGATGCTCCGGCTTTAAAAAGCGGTTTACCTACTCCCAGAAAAGGGAGCCTTCCAGGCCTTCTGGAGCCAGACGATGACGCAGTCTCAACACCTCCTGCCTTAGGTTCTATTGTGCTTTTGGCACTACTAGCAGATGCACCACCACCACCATCAGTACCAGCTGGCACCCCCCCGCCCACATCCGCGGCCTCTTCCACCATATTTCCTCATGTTTGGCAAGATGTACCAAAAATACCATCAGATAAATGGTACTGTATCAGAAGCGTACAGCTGTATACGGTGAAGGGGAAATTTTAAATCTCCGTGTATATTTCCGGAGTCACACACAGACGCTCACAGGCTCAGTATGGATTAGACCAGAATATAAAAAGCAGAAAAACGGTATTTTATCAGAAGGGTACAGCTGTATACAGTGTAGGGGTAATTTTAAATCTCCGTATATATTTCCGGAGTCACACACAGACGCTCACAGGCTCAGTATGGATTAGACCAGAATATAAAAAGCATTCTGGCGCTCGTTTTGCCGAACGCATGGCCGACTTCACGCTATGGTCAGGTTTTGCTCTGCGAAATCCAACTTTGGCGAAAGTCGGCGACTTATGAATCTGACCAACCTGTTTCGCTCAACTCTAGTCCCCATATATTGTAAGGCGCCCCCATTGCGCTCCATAAACTATAATACACCCCCATTGCCCTCCTTATAGTATAATGCACCTCTATTGCCCTTTATATAATATAATGTGCCCTGTGACAAAGTCACTGGTAAAATACTTGAGGGCAGATATGTATCACTGAGGATGTTCGCTTCAGTGATATGAAACTGGGAAAATGCTCCAGGACACTAAGTGCTGAGAGGGGTTAGTCGGCTATGTTAAGGGCTGGGTTTTTGTGGACAGCTAAAGAGTGGATGGGAGGCCGTTCACCATATCTCCTCCCCAGGGTGTGGTTTCGAAGGTAAATAGACAACCTTCTGAATCATTCAATGTACGGTGTCTCTGAAGATGCGAGCTCCAGAGCTGTGTTTGTGGTAAAGAGAGCTGAACTTTGTTTTTATCCCTGAGAGGGTGAATCCCCGTGACCACACAGACTATACTGTATGCTATTTTTGTTTTCCCTTTATGCCAGAAGGGCCATGATTATTTTACTTAACTTTGCACTGGTTTATACAGTACATTTTTTTAATAAACCAGCGGAAGATTTAAAAGGAAAACCTTACTGTGTCAACCTCAGTGACCAGCCGAGTGAGCCAATCTACCACAGCCCCTATTGCCCGCCAAATTATAGTATAATTTAACTCCATTGCCCTCCATATAGTATAATGCACCACCATAGTCCTCCATATAATATAATGGGCCCCCCAATAACCTCCATATAATATAATGCATCCTCATTGCCCTCTGTATAATATACTGCACCCACCTATAGTCCTCGATATACTATAATGCACTCCCATAGTCCTCCATATAGCATAATGTGCCCCCATTGCCCTCAATAGTATAAGGTTCTCCTATTACCCCATATAGTATAATGCTCCTCCATTGCCCTCAATATAGTTTTAAGTGCCCCATTGCCCTCCATATATCTTATAATGTCATCCAATTGCCCTATATATAGTATAATGTGCCCCCATTTCCCTCCATAGAGTATAATGTGCCACCACTGCACTTCATATAACATAATGCGCCTCCATATAGTATAATGCACCCCAATTGGACTTAATATAGAATAATGTGCCTCTATACAGTATAATGCACCCCATTGCACTTCATATAGTATAATGTGCCTCCATATAATATAATGCACCACACAATGAACTCATTGATTAAAAAATTAATTCTCACTCCCCTCGATGCCCACTGCTCTAGTCTCTTCAGCCTGTGGTCTGAAGCACTGCACATCTCCGTGCAGTTGGTGCCATGTAGTGACATCATTGCGTTTGCTATGCTAAGTCATCAGATCTCAGATTCCGAGGTAGAATGATGGAGGAGGGAGAAGACAGCTTCCCTCCTTCATCATTGCTTTTAACTGTATTGGCTCTATCATCGGGCCCCCTCAACTCACAAGCCCCATAGTGGTCGCATGGTCTACTGTCGATTTCAGTATGCCAATGGTCAAGATCATTTTCCTACTTTCATTACTACTAACAAACGAGAGGTACTAACAAAGTATCAGTAGCTAGAAGGCTTTGCATACTGTTCTAGAGCTCTATAATGGTTGTAAAAGCTGAAAATGACTCTATTATATATGTCAAATGTATCTATAGGGCACCATTCACCCTATTAAGGCAATCCACCATTGTCTGCAAAGATAAGAAAATGGAAAATATACAGACGTGGCCAATGTTTTGAGGCTGACACAAATTTTGATTTTCACAAAGTTTGCTGCTTTAGTGTTTTTACGTCTTTAGTCAGATGTTTCTATGGCTAATAAAGTTTTTATTGAAAAATACACCAAGTTTATACAAAGACTTTCGGCAGCTAGATAACAGGTTCTGATCCAAATTCTGACTAATGGTAACCATTTGTTGCCTAATCAGTGCTTGGAGTTTATCACAATTTTTGTGTTTCAATTTGTCATCCCGATTTTTGGCGATTGACCACAGGAGATCAATGGAATTGAGATATGAAGTGTTTTCTGACTCTAGACCAAACATTCTAATGTTTTGTTTACTGAAACACTTAATTATCAGTTTTGCCTTGTTGTATATCCTCCATCGTGCTGGAAAAAGTGTTCTTCATCACCAAATTGCTCCTGGATCGTTGCAAGAAGTGTTAGGGGTCGAGTTCCCGCTTCTGCACAAGGGGAATCTCGAGCCATTCCGGCTGCGGTTTCCCATTCGTCTCCGGCCGCAGTGGTCTCTGCTCAGCTTAGACGTTGGTCCCAGCGTCTTGCCCAGTCTGGCAGTGTGCAGAGGATTACTGCTGCTCCTCCAGACTCTGCTATTGTGGCCAGTACTGGTTAGCGGCGAGCAGACATCTTTAGGACAAAGTCCTTGTTTTTCCCTTCAGAGCATGCCCAGGGTGAGATCTCTCATTGGAGATCAGGGGTCACACGTGCAGGTACTTCAGCAGCTCCTATTGGTCTGCCAGGAAGGTCCTGTGACTACTGGTGTTCTTGAACAAGTTTCATTGATCCTTGTTTCTGGCAGGTCCTGTAGCTGTTTTTATAAAAGGTTGGCAATGCTGAGCCGCCATGCGCTAGTATCAACCATTATATGCTTTGCGCCAGTGTGCTCATGCGTGTGTGTGGTTAGGGCCCGGCTGAAATAAGCCCCTAGAATACCGACTTAATCGGGGAGGAGTTTGGTATGCTAGCTGGTCAGGGTCGGTGTCCTAGATGCCCTAGATTACCGGCATAACCGGTGAGGAGTTTGATTGCCGTATTCAGGGTCTGGCGTTCAGACGCCATAGATTGCGGGTGACTCCCGCGAGGACATTAGCGCATGATCACGTTCTATGTTCGCTTAGCACTTAACTGTGTACCTGGGTGCCTGACAGGAGACAGAACTTTCTCTCAGCGGCTCTGTGACGTAACAGGGTTCGCTTTCAACGCTAGACAGCGCCCTAGCGTGTTTATTTTGTGACTCAGTTGTGTTCAGTGAGTTCGCACACATCGCTATATAGCGCTGCGGCACTCCTTCTAGCGGCTCTGTGAAATAACAGAGTTCGCACATATTGCCACAGCGCATTGCAGTTTTTATTTTGGCGACTCTGCGGGATAACAGAGTTCGCGTCTTGCGCCATTTTACTAGCAGCAGGTTCCGCCTGCACGGTGGACCCCGGGCTGCGAACGCACCTATCTACCTCATATATTTGGTGCGTTCCTCAGACCCTAACAAGAAGTTGCTCTTGAAGAAAGATTAGATACCATTCTTTATTCATGGCAGTCATCTTAGGCAAAATTGGGAATGAGCCAACTCCATGGATAAAAAGCATCCTGTTATGATTTGGTAGCTGAGGAGAGCAGTCAAAAAAGGAAATACACCAGAGAGGTTGGAATCTATGGGATTGCAGTACCCTGACTAACCACCACAACTAAAGGCAGCCGTGGAGCGTACCTACGTTGGTCCTAGATGCCTCGTCACAGCCTGAGAAGCTAACTACACCTAAAGACAGAAAGAGGAAAACTATCTGCCCCGGAGCAGATCCCCAAAGAACATAGAAAGCCCCCAAACATGTAATGGCGGTTAGACAAGAGGAAATACACAGACACAGACAGAAAATAGTATGAGCAAACGTTGGGGCCCAAACTTCCTAAATAGAAAAGGATAGGAAGGACACTTACTGCAATCCCAAAAAACCCTGAAAAGTACCAACACTACTAATTACAAAAACACCTGAGATCACACGACTTCTACCACCTAAATTAGTTCTCTGGTGTAACAAAACAAAACAGCAGCCACTGAAAAAACTGGAAAAGGCAAATGAACAAACAACAGTGGCTGAAGTAAACTGAGAGGAGCACAAGCCCCGGAGGGGACCCGGCAGACCCCCACAGAAGTGCAGGACAAAATGCAAAAAGCAAGCACAAAAAACTAAAAGAAGAAAATGTCTTATCTGTTAGCAGAAGATGCAGGCACGAAACAGCAAGCTACAAAGTGAACAGGAATCAAAGATGAGACCAGAACAATTGATCACCGGCAACCCTGATGGGAGGGAACCTCCCTTATATAAGACCAGTCAGTAACACCTGATCGCCAATCTTCACAATCTTCATTGGATAGTTCAGTACTGTTTGTAACCATCAGAGGGAGCTTCTGCTCAGAATTCATTTCTAGCACATTCACAACAGTACCCCCCCCTTGAGGAGGGGTCACCGAACCCTCATTTGAGCAACCAGGTTGGTCAGGATGAGCTCTGTGATATGCACGGATGAGTCTCCTAGCATGGATGTCCGAAGCAAACACCCAAGAATTGTCCTCCTGACCATAACCTCTCCACTTAACCAAATACTGGAGTTTCCGTCTAGAAAAACGAGAATTCAATATTTTCTCAACCACATACTCCAGATTGCCCTCAACCAAAACAGGGTCAGGAGGCACAGCCATAGGAACCACTGGCTCGACAAACCTCTTCAATAAGGACTTGTGGAACACGTTATGGATCTTAAATGTCCCTGGAAGAAGTAAACGAAAGGAAACAGGATTAAGAATCTCCATGATCTTATAAGGTCCAATGAACCTAGGCTTAAACTTAGGAGATGCAACTCTCATAGGGATATTTCTTGAGGACAACCAGACCAAGTCCCCCACTTCAAACCGAGGACCATCAGTCCTATGCCGGTTGGCAAACCGCTGGGCTCTCTCCTGAGAGAGGGACAACCTCTCCACTACCTGGTCCCAAATCTGCTGCATACGCTCCACAACAGAGTCAACACCTGGACAGACAGAAGCCTCCGTCTGTCCTGAAGAAAATCGAGGGTGAAACCCAAAATTGCAGAAAAATGGAGACATCAAAGTGGCAGAGCTAGCCCTATTATTAGGAGCAAACTCAGCCAAAGGCAAAAAAGAGACCCAGTCATCCTGATCAGCAGACAGAAAGCATCTCAGATAAGTCTCCAATGTCTGGTTTGTTCTCTCTGTTTGTCCATTGGTCTGAGGATGAAAAGCCGAGGAGAAAGACAATTGAACACCAAGTTTAGAACAAAAAGTCCTCCAAAATCTGGAAACAAACTGGACTCCTCTGTCAGACACAATGTTCTCAGGAATGCCGTGTAACTGAACCACGTGCTGAAGGAACAAAGGCACCAATTCAGAGGAGGAAGGCAACTTAGGTAATGGCACAAGATGTATCATTTTGGAAAACCTATCACAAATCACCCAGATAACGGTCATTCTCTGAGAAACAGGGAGGTCGGAAATGAAATCCATAGAGATATGGGTCCATGGTCTCTTGGGCACAGGCAATGGCATCAACAAACCACTAGAGCGAGAGCAAGGCTTGGAGCGAGAGCAAGTCCCGCAGCACTGCACAAATTCCCTGACGTCACGAGACAAAGTAGGCCACCAAAAGGACCGACTAACCAAGTCTCTGGTACCAAAAATTCCGGGATGACCGGCCAACGCGGAACAATGAATCTCAGACATCACACTCTTTTTCCACCGGTCTGGGACAAACAATTTCCCAATAGGGCAGCGCTCGGGTTTATCCTCCTGACACCCTTCCAGAACCAGTCTCAAATTGGGCGAGATGGCGGAAAGAACTACACCCTCTTTCAAAATAACAGCAGGATCAGATAACTCAGGAGAGTCCGCAAGGAAACTCCTCGAGAGGGCATCCGCCTTAACATTCTTAGTGCCCGGAAGAAAGGAAACCACAAAATTAAAACGTGTGAAAAACAAGGCCCACCTGGCCTGTCTAGGATTAAGTCGCTTGGCTGATTCCAGATAAACCAGATTCTTATGGTCCGTGAGGACCACCACCTGATGTTTGGCTCCCTCCAGCCAATGTCTCCACTCCTCAAAAGCCCACTTCATGGCCAATAACTCCCGATTACCCATGTCATAATTACGTTCAGTTGGAGAAAATTTTCGAGAGAAAAAGGCACAAGGGTTACTTTTAGAGGTCTCTGGATCTCTTTGGGACAAAACGGCACCTGCCCCAATTTCAGAGGCATCAACCTCCACCTGAAATGGCAGAGAAACATCAGGCTGCCGTAGAACAGGAGCAGAAGTGAATCTCTGCTTAAGTTCCTGAAACGCAGAGACTGCCTCAGGAGGCCAATTCACCACATCAGAACCCTTTTTGGTCAAATCAGTCAATGGTTTAACAATAACAGAGAAATTACCAATAAATTTACGATAAAAATTGGCAAAACCCAAGAATCTCTGAAGAGCCTTTAATGAAGTAGGTTGGACCCAATCACAGATGGCCTGAACCTTGACCGGGTCCATTTCAATAACAGATGGGGACAAAATGAATCCCAGAAATGAGATCCTCTGTACGCCAAAAAGACACTTTGATCCCTTCACATACAGAGCATTCTCTCTCAAAATCTGGAACACAGTCCGAACATGTTTCACATGAGAGTCCCGGTCATTGGAAAAAAATCAAGATATCATCCAAATAAACAATCAGAAATTTATCCACAAAATCCCTGAAAATGTCATTCATGAAGGACTGGAAGACAGAAGGAGCATTAGTGAGCCCAAAGGGCATCACTAGGTACTCAAAATGCCCCTCTGGGTATTAAATGCCGTCTTCCATTCATCCCCGTGCTTAATGCGAATAAGGTTATATGCCCCCCTGAGGTCAAGCTTGGTAAACCAAGTAGCACTTTTCACCCTGGAAAACAGGTCAGAAATCAAGGGTAACGGATATTGATATTTCACAGTGATATTGTTCAAGAGACGATAATCAATACACGGCCTTAATGAACCATCCTTTTTGGCCACAAAGAAAAAACCGGCACCCAAGGGTGAAGAGGATGGTCTGATATGACCCTTCTCCAATGACTCCTTGATATAAAACCGCATAGCGTCATGTTCAGGTACAGACAAGTTAAAAAGGCGACCTTTAGGGAATTTACTACCAGGCACTAATTCAATAGCGCAGTCATAGCTCCTATGGGGGGGCAAGGATGCAGATTTACTTTCGCTAAACACATCAGAAAAATCAGTCAAAAAGTCAGGAACATCCTGAGCCTGGGGGGAGGCAGAAAAAACAGGAGTGTTGGTATTAACACATTGGCAGCCCCAACTGGTTACAGACACAGATTTCCAATCCAAAACAGGATTATGAGACTGTAACCAAGGGAAACCCAGTACGATAATGTCATGCAGATTATACAGCACCAAAAATTTGCAACTCTCCTGATGATCAGGTTCAACCCTCATTATCACCTGAGTAGAGAACTGAGGTTTATTCTCAGCCAAAGGGGTAGAATCGATCCCCAGTAGGGGAATAGACTTCCGTAGGGGTATCAAGGGAAACCCACAACGTTTAGCAAAATCAAAATCCATCAGGTTAATAGCTGCTCCCGAATCAACAAAAGCCTGAGCAGAAATTGTGGACAGGGAGCAAATCAGGGTAACAGTCAACAAAAATTTAGTCGGAACACTACCCAAGACAACTGAACGTGCAAAACGTCTTCCCCGCTTAGGGCAGACTGAAATAGCATGAGAGGCATCACCACAGTAGAAACATAACCCATTGCGTTTTCGAAACTCATGACGCTGTGCCCCAGAAGCCACTTTATCACACTGCATGGGTTCAGAAGCTGGTTCACAAGGCAACACTTTTCCACGCATACCTCTACGCTCACGCAAACGTCTGTCAATTTGAATCGCTAATGACATAGAATCATTGAGACCTGAGGGGACAGGGAATCCCACCATAACATCCTTTACATTCTCTGACAGACCCTTCCGAAAAAGGGCTGCCAAAGCATCGTCATTCCATTTGGTCAGGACTGCCCAACTTCGGAATCTCTGACAGTATAACTCAGCGTCCTCAAGCCCCTGATTTAATGCCAACAAGGCTTTTTCAGCTTGATCAGTGACATTAGGCTCATCGTACAATAACCCCAGAGCCTGAAAAAATGCATCAACATTACTCAAAACAGGATCCCCAGGTGTCAGGGAAAAAGCCCAATCCTGAGGATCGCCGCGCAGGAGAGAGATGACAATTTGAACCTGCTGTGCTGCGTTCCTTGAGGACTTAGATTTCAAGGCATAAAACAACTTACAGTTATTTTTGAAATTCAGAAATTTAGCTCGATCCCCTAAAAACAAATCTGGCATGGGGATCCTAGGTTCCACAACCGGCAACCTAGCAAGATAGATAGCAATACTCCGAACCTCAGTGGCAAGCTGATCCACACGGCCAGACAACTGTGCAAACTCCATTGAGAGGAAAAAAAAAAAATCCTCCTCAGCATTCAGAGAAACAGAGGGAAAAAAAATAAATAAATATCTCTGACAACTCTGACAATCTTCTTTCTTTAACACTATTTTTCCCTTCTGTGAGTACCATACAAATATCAGTTTTGAGGCCGGTGATACTGTTATGATTTGGTAGCTGAGGAGAGCAGGCAAAAAAGGAAATACACCAGAGAGGTTGGAATCTATGGGATTGCAGTACCCTGACTAACCACCACAACTAAAGGCAGCCGTGGAGCGTACCTACGTTGGTCCTAGACGCCTCGTCACAGCCTAAGAAGCTAACTACACCTAAAGACAGAAAGAGGAAAACTATCTGCCCCGGAGCAGATCCCCAAAGAACATAGAAAGCCCCCAAACATGTAATGGCGGTTAGACAAGAGGAAATACACAGACACAGACAGAAAATAGTATGAGCAAATGTTGAGGCCCAAACTTCCTAAATAGAAAAGGATAGGAAGGACACTTACTGCAATCCCAAAAAAACCCTGAAAAGTACCAACACTACTAATTACAAAAACACCTGAGATCACACAACCTCTACCACCTAAATTAGTTCTCTGGTGTAACAAAACAAAACAGCAGCCACTGAAAAAACTGGAAAAGGCAAATGAACAAACAGCAGTGGCTGAACTAAACTGAGAGGAGCACAAGCCCCCGGAGGGGACCCGGCAGACCCCCACAGAAGTGCAGGACAAAATGCAAAAAGCAAGCATAAAAAACTAAAAGAAGAAAATGTCTTATCTGTTAGCAGAAGATGCAAGCACGAAACAGCAAGCTACAAAGTGAACAAGAATCAAAGATGAGACCAGAACAATTGATCACCGGCAACCCTGATGGGAGGGAACCTCCCTTATATAAGACCAGTCAGTAACACCTGATCGCCAATCTTCACAATCTTCATTGGATAGTTCAGTACTGTTTATAACCACCAGAGGGAGCTTCTGCTCAGAATTCATTTCTAGCACATTCACAACAGCATCCCCACTCATAAATGGTTTCAGGATTCTTTTAATGTTAGCATGACACAGGACTTCTTCCAGTTGTCCCAAACAGTCTGAATGGGGCCTTCATAAGAAAAAATAACTTTACCCATATCTTCTGTAGTCCAATCCTTGTACTTCCTTTAGAATTTCAATCTGTCCATGATGTTTTTCTTGGAGCGAGGTAGCTTCTTTACTGCCCTTCTTGACACCAGGCCAGCTTCCAAAAGCGTTTACCTCACTGAGAATGCTGATGCATTGACATCTGCGTGCTGCTAATCCAAAGCAAGTGCTGCTCTGGTGTTCAATAGATTCTGTAGCTAAATCCTCTTTAGGAGATGGTCCTAACACTTGTTGGATTTTCTTGGGTGCCCTTAAGTCTTCTTCATAACAAGGGAACCTCTCTCTTTGAAGTTCTTGTTTCTCTAATAAATGTTTGATTTATAGGGAATCTTACAAGTAGCAATGTCCTCGCCTGTAAATCCCTTTCGATGCAAAGTAATTGTGATTGGATGTATTTCCTTGAAGGCAACTAGTTAACAGAACTAGACAATGATTTCAAGTACAAGCCCTCTTTTAATGCAACCAGTTTGTTTTTTTATCCAAGCCAACATGACAGAATAATATCACCTGCATTTTACTTGTTACAGTTTCTTGTGCGCTAGTCTCAAACCTTTTGGCCATTACTGTAGCTTCAGGGTGGCTTTATTAGATTAAATCTTGAGTGTAATACAGCGAAAGCAACTTTTCTGTATACACATAATATAACACTCATTAAAAGTAATGAAAGCAGTAATCCACTGTTTTTTTTCTGCATAGTCAGAAGAAATAATTTATTGTATCAACATTACACAAAGAAACACGATCTATTGGGAACTCATTAAAATGCAGGCTACTTATT
This sequence comes from Oophaga sylvatica, assembly GCA_033576555.1. Lineage (NCBI taxonomy): Eukaryota > Metazoa > Chordata > Amphibia > Anura > Dendrobatidae > Oophaga > Oophaga sylvatica. The sequence goes on along the minus strand of JARQOD010000001.1, from coordinate 72,708,978 downwards.
AAACAGGCAGACCCCCTGCAAGGTTATGTAACAGACATTTGAGTTAAATATTAGCGCCAAAGAGTAAGAATGAGAAAATAACCTATATACGAAACACAAGGTCAAAAGGAGACTAAAAAACACAAAATGCAGTATGGCAGTCAATGCAAGTACTTTAAAGCTGATATTATTATTATTTTTTTTTTTTATATAGCGCCATTGATTCCATGGTGCTGTACATGATATGGTATGATATGTTCTCAATAATGATTACACCTGCTCTGTGATATAGTCAATATTACAGAGAAATAGCTAGAAATAATGCTTCACCTCTCTCACTAGAGCTCATTGATTCTGAATTAATGTTGAACATGTAAATGCAGAAAATCTAAGAGGTTAAGAGGAAAATGAAGAAATGGAAACCAATCTATTTGATAAAACTGCAGCCCTGAGTCTGCAATGTTTACTTATGTCTTAAACCTGCAAAACGAGAATGGAAAATGAGTAATATCAAAGCTGGAACAAGGGTAACTTACAGGACACTACCTAAAATGCTTATCACAGGGAATCACGCCAAAGTTACTGAGAATCGGTCCGATTTTCATGCAGGAGAGTCGGACGAGTGTAATGCAATTGTCATGTGAGTGTCATGCGTTTTTTGTGCGAGTACAAACTGATGTTTCACACCTAGCATCCGATTTACATACCAATGCAGTGCGATTGCTGTCAGACTGCAATGTGATTTTAACATGAGCTTTTACATACAACAGTTCTCTGTATATAAAAGGTCATGTAAAAATCGCATTGTAATACACAACTGTACACATCTTTTAAAACAAAAAAATATTCAAAACACACATATATATATATGTGTATGTATATATATATATATATATATATATATATATATATATATATACACTGCTCAAAAAAATAAAGGGAATACTTAAACAACAGAATATGACTCCAAGTAAATCAAACTTCTTTGAAATCAATCTGTCCACTTAGGAAGCAACACTGATTGACAATCAATTTCACATGCTGTTGTGTAAATGGAATAGACAACAGATGGAAATTATTGGTAATTATCAACACACACTCAACAAAGGAGTGGTTCTGCAGGTGGGACCACACACCACATCTCAGTACCAATGCTTTGTGGCTGATGTTTTAGTCATTTTTGAATGTTGGTTGTGCTTTCACACTTGTGGTAGCATGAGACGGACTCTACAACCCGCACAAGTGGATCAGGTAGTGCAGCTCATCCAGGACGGCACATCAATGCGAGCTGTGGCAAGAAGGTTTGCTGTGTCTGTCAGCGTAGTGTCCAGAGGCTGGAGGCGCTACCAGGAGACAGGCCAGTATACCAGGAGACGTGGCGTGGGCCGTAGGAGGGCAACAACCCAGCAGCAGGACTGCTACATCCGCCTTTGTGCAAAGAGGAATAGGAGGAGCACTGCCAGAGCCCTGAAAATGACCTCCAGCAGGCCACAAATGTGCATGTGTCTACACAAACGGTTAGAAACCGACTTCATGAGGATGGACTAAGTGCCCGACGTCCACAGATGGGGGTTGTGCTCACAGCCCAACACCGTGCAGGAAACTTGGCATTTGCCACAGAACACCAGGATTGGCAAATTTGCCACTGGCGCCCTGTGCTCTTCACAGATGAAAGCAGGTTCACACTGAGCACATGTGACAGATGTGACAGAGTCTGGGGATGCCTTGGAGAGCGATCTGCTGCCTGCAACATCCTTCAGCATGACCAGTTTGGCAGTGGGTCAGTAATGGTGTGGGGTGGCATTTCTTTGGAGGGGCGCACAGCCCCCATGTGCTCGCCAGAGGTAGCCTGACTGCCGTTAGGTACCGAGATGAGATCCTCAGACCCGTTGTGAGACTATATGCTGGTGCGGTTGGCCCTGGGTTCCTCCTAATGCAGGACAATGCCAGACCTCATGTGGCTGGAGTGTGTCAGCAGTTCCTGCAAGATGAAGGCATTGAAGCTATGGATTGGCCTGCCCGTTCCCCAGACCAGAATCCGATTGAGCATATCTGGGACATCATGTCTCGCTCCATCCACCAACGTCACGTTGCACCACAGACTGTCCAGGAGTTGGCGGATGCTTTAGTCCAGGTCTGGGAGGAGATCCCTCAGGAGACCATCCGCCGCCTCATCAGGAGCATGCCCAGGCATTGTAGGGAGGTCATACAGGACACACTACTGAGTATCATTTTGACTTGTTTTAAGGACATTACATTCCATTTTAATTTGTGTGTGACTCCAAATCAGGCCTCCATTGGTTAATAAATTTGATTTCCATTAATGATTTTTGTGTGATTATGTTGACTGTTATGAATGTTTTAGAAATGAATTCTGAGCAGAAGCTCCCTCTGGTGGTTACAAACAGTACTGAACCATTCAATGAGGATTGGCAATCAGGAAGTACAGACTGGCTGGATATAAGGGAGGTTTCCCCCCATCATGGTTGCCGGTGATCAATTGTTCTTGTCTCAACGTTGTTTCCTGGTTCACTTGGAAGCTTGCTGAGTCTTGCCTCTTCTCCTGCTCTCAGATAAGATATTTTCTGTTTTTTTTTTTTGTGCTTGCCATTTGCATTTTTCTCTGCATTTCTGTGAGGTTGGCCAGGTTCCCATACCCGGGGGGCTTGGTCTCCTCTCGGTTCCTCTGGAGCCACTGTTGTTTGTTCATTTGCCTTTTCCAGTTTTCTGTGGCTGCGGCTTAGTTTTGTTACACCAGAGAACTAATTTAGGTGGTAGAGGTCGTGTGATCTCAGGTGTTTTTGCAATTAGTAGCGTTGGCTTTTTTAGGGTTTTTTGGAATTGCAGTAAGTATCCTTCCTATCCTTTTCTGTCTAGGCAGATTGGGCCCCAGCGTTTGCTCATACTATTTTCTGTCTGTGTCTGTATTTCCTCTTGTCTAACCGCCATTACATGTTTGGGGGCTTCCTATGTTCTTTGGGGATCTGCTCCGGCGCAGATAGCTTTCCTCTTTCTATCTTTAGGTGTAGTTAGCCTCTCAGGCTGTGACAAAGTGTCTAGGACCAACGTAGGAACGCTCCACGGCTGCCTTTAGTTGTGGTGGTTAGTCAGGGTACTGCAATCCAGTAGATTTCAACCTCTCTGGTGTATTGCCGTTTTTGCCTGCTCTCCTCAGCTACCAAAACATAACAGTTGACAGCACATTCAACTTTGTACAGAACAAAGTATTCAATGAGAATATTTCATTCATTCAGATCTAGGATGTGCTATTTGACTGTTCCATTTATTTTTTAGAGCAGTATATATATAATATATATTATATGTTTATAATATATACATATATATAATAAATATATATATATATATATATATATATATATATAACATATAATATACTGTACAATATATATATATAATATATATCCCCTTTCTTCCATCTGACGTACTATTCCATTAATGTGCCCTGGGACTTAATTCCTATGGACGGAATAGTATGTCATACGCAATCAGCCACGCTCATGGGGGGAGCGTAGCTGATCGCGGCAGGGTGTCAGCTGATTCTCAGCTGACACCCGGCACTAAGTGCCAGGAGTGGTCACGGACCGCTCCCGGCACTTTAAGCCCGGCACACTGCGATCAAACATGATCGCAGCTTTCCGGTGGCATAGGGATGCATCGCGCAGGGAGGGGGCTCCCTGCATGCTTCCCTGAGACCCTCAGCGGAACGCGATGTGATCGCTTTGTTCCGAGGGCCGCCTCCCTGGATCCAAGATGGCAGCGGGGTCCTTCCGGGTCCTGCAGGGAGGTGGCTTTTCAGTTCCTGCTCAGAGCAGGCGCCGTCAAGTCTCAGGCACTGCCTGTCAGATCGCTGATCTGATACAGTGCTCTGTAAAGTGTCAGATCAGCGGTCTGACACTATATAGTGATGTCCAACCCTGGGACAATGTAAAAGTGTAAAAAAAAAAATAAACACGTGTAAAAATATTTAAAAAAATCCCTAAATAAATAACAAAAAAAATATTTCCCCAATAAACACATTATTATTATGTAAATAAAAATAACAATAAAAGTACACAGATTTAGTATCGCCATGTACGTAACGACCCGCCCTATAAAACTGTCTGACTAGTTGTACACAAATTTAGTATCGCCACGTCCGTAACGACCCACCCTATAAAACTGTCCCACTAGTTTACCCGTATAGTGAACCATTAAAAAAAGAAAAAAAAAACAAGGCAAAAAAAAGATGCTTCATCATCATACCGCCGAACAAAAAGTGGAATAACACGCGATCAAAAAGACAGATATAAATAAACATGGTACAGCTGAAAACGTCATCTTGTGCTGGAAAAAATGAGCCCCCATACGGCATCATCAGCGAAACAATAAAAAAAGTTATAGCTTGCAGAATAAAGCGATGCAAAAAAAATTATTTTTTATATAAAATTGTTTTTATTGTATAAAAGCGCCAAAACATAAAAAAAGATATAAATGAGGTATCTCTGTAATAGTACTAACCCGAAAAATAAAACTGCCTTACCAATTTTACCACAAGCAGAACGGTATAAACGCCCCACAAAAGAAATTCATGAATTGCTGGTTTTTGTTCATTCTGCCTCCCAAAAATCATAATAAAAAGCGATCAAAAAATGTCATGTGCCCAAAAATGATACTAATAAAAACTTCAACTCGTCTAACAAAAAATAATACCTCACATGACTCTGTGGGACAAAATATGGAAAAATTATAGCTCTCAAAATGTGGTGATGTACATATTTTTCCAATAAAAAGCGTCTTTTAGCGTGTGACAGCTGTCAAACATAAAAATCCGCTATAAAAACTCGCTATGAATAGTAAATAAACACCCCTTTATCACCCCCTTAGTTAGGGAAAAATAATAAAATAAAAAAATATGTATTTATTTATATTTTCACGTTAGGGTTAGGGTTACGTTTGGGTTGGGATTAGGGTTAGGGGTGTGTTAAGGTTAAGTTTGTGGTTAGGGTTATAGATAGGGTTGGGATTAGGGTTAGGGGTGTGTTGTGGTTAGGGTTCGAGTAAGAGTTGGGGGGTTTCCACTGTTTAGGCACATCAGGGGCTCTTCAATCGTGACATGACGTCGGATCTCAATTTCAGCCAATTCTACATTGAAAAAGTCAAACGGTGCTCCTTCCCTTCTGAGCTCTGCCATGTGCCCAAACAGTGGTTTACCCTCACATATGGGGTATCAGCGTACTCAGGACAAATTGCATAATAACTCTTGAGGTCCAATTTCTTCTGTTACCCTTGGAAAATAAAAAATTGGGGGGCAAAATAATCATTTTTGTAGAAAAAAATATGATTTTTTATTTTTATGGCTCTACGTTATAAACTTCTGTGAAGCACTTGGTGGCTCAAAGTTCTCCCCACACATCTAGATAAGTTCCTTGGGGGGTCTAGTTTCCAAAATGCGGTCACTTGTGGGGGTTAGGCACATCAGGGGCTCTCCAAACGCGACATAACACCCACAGACCAGTCCATCAAAGTCTGCATTCCAAAACGTCACTACTTCCCTTCCGAGCCTCGACGTGTGCGCATACAGTAGTTTTCTCCCACATATTGGGTATCAGCCTACTCAGGACAAATTGGACAACAACTTTTGGGGTCCAATTTCTCCTGTTACCCTTGTGAAAATAAATATTGGGGGCGAAAAAATCATTTTTGTAAAAAAAAAAGGATTTTTTATTTTTACGGCTGTACGTTATAAACTTCTGTGAAGCACTTCGGGGTTCAAAGTGCTCACCACACATCTAGATAAGTTCCTTGTGGGGTCTATTTGCCAAAATGGGGTCACTTGTGGGGGTTTCCACTGTTTAGGCGCATCAGGGGCTCTCCAAATGCGACATGGCATCCAGCCAATTCTGTGTTGAAAAAGTCAAATGGCGCTCCTTCCCTTCCAAACTCTGCCATGCACCCAAACAGTGGTTTACTCCCACATATGGGGTATCAGCGCACTTAGGACAAATTGCACAATAACTTTTGGAGTCTTGTTACCCTTGGAAAAATAAAAATTGGGGTGAAAAGATCATTTTTGTGGAAAAAATATGATTTTTAAATTTTACGACTCTACGTTATAAACTTGTGTGAAGCACTTGGGGGTTCAAATTGCTCACCAAAGATCTAGATAAGTTCCTTAGGGGGTCTATTTTCCCAAATGGGGTCATTTGTGGGGGGTTTCCACTGTTTAGGCACATCAGGGGCTCTCCAAATGCAACATGGCATCCAATCTCAATTCCAGCCTATTTTGTTTGGAAAAAGTCAAATGGTGCTCCTTCCATTCCGAGCTCTGCTGTGCGCCCAAACAGTGGTTCCCCCCCACATATGGGGTATCAGCGTACTCAGGACAAATTGGACAACAACTTTTGGGGTCCAATTTCTCCTGTTACCCTTGGGAAAATAAAAAATTGGTGCCTAAAATAGCATGTTTGTGGAAATATATGATTTTTTTATTTTCACGTCCGGGCATTATAAACTTCTGTGAAGCACTTGGGGGCTCAAAGTGCTCACCATACATCTAGATAAGTTCCACTGTTTAGGCACATCAGGGGCTCTCCAAACGCGACATGACACCCACAGACCATTCCATCAAAGTCTGCATTCCAAAACGTCACTACTTCCCATCCGAGCCCCGCCGTGTGCCCATACAGTAGTTTTCTCCCACATATGGGGTATCAGCGTACTCAGGACAAATTGGACAACAACTTTTGGGGTCCAATTTCTCCTGTTACTCTTGAGAAAATAAAAAATTGGGGACTAAAAGATCATGTTTGTGGAAAAAATATGATTTTTTTATTTTTACGCTCGGGTGTTCCAAACTTTAGTGAAACACCTGGGGGTTCAAAGTTCTCACCACACATCTAGACAAGTTCCTTGGTGGGTCTAGTTTCCAAAATGGGGTCACTTGTGGGGGGTTTCCACTGTTTAGGCTCTCCAAATGCGACATGGCGTCCGATCTCAATTCCAGCCAATTTTGCGCTGAAAAAGTCAAACGGCGCTCCTTCCCTTCCGTGTTCTGCCATGCGCCCAAACAGTGGTATACCCCCAGATATGGGGTATCAGCATACTCGGGACAAATTGCACAATAACTTTTGTGGTCTTGATACCCTTGGGAAAATAAAAATTAGGGGTGAAAAGATCATTTTTGTGAAAAAAATATGATTTTTGAATTTTATGGCTCTACGTTATAAACTTCTGTGAAGCCCTTGGTTGTTCAAAGTGCTCAACACACATCTAGATAAGTTCCTTGAAGGTCTAGTTTCCAAAATGGTGTCATTTGTGGGGGGATTCCACTGTTTAGGCACATCAGGGGATCTCCAAACGCAACATGGCGTCCTGGCAATTCCGCGTTGAAAAAGTCAAACGGCGCTCCTTCCCTTCTGAGCTCTGCCATGCACCCAAACAGTGGTTTACCCCCAGATATGGGGTATCAGCGTACTCAGGACAAATTGCACAACAACTTTTGTGGTCCAATTTCTCCTGTTACCCTTGAGAAAATAAAAAATTGACGGCGAGATCTTTTTTGTGGAAAAATTATGATCTTTTATATTTACTGCTCTATGTTATAAACTTCTGTGAAGCACTTGGGGGTTCAAAGTGCTCACCACACATCTATATAAGTTCCTTAGGGGTCTACTTTCCAAAATGATGTCACTCGTGGGGGGTTTCCACTGTTTAGGCGCATCAGGGGCTCTCCAAACGCAACATGGCGTCCAATCTCAATTCCAGCCAATTTTGCATTGAAAAGTCAAACGGTGCTCCTTCCCTTCCGAGCTCTGCCGTGCGCCCAAACAGTTCTTCCCCCACATATGGGGTGTCAGCGTACTCAGGATAAATTACACAACAACTTTTGTGGTCCAATTTCTCCTGTTACCCTTGGTAAAATGAAAAAAATGAATCTGAAATAAATATTTTGTGAAAAAAGTAAAATTTTCATTTTTTTTAAACATTCCAAAAATTCCTGTGAACCACCTGAAGGGTTAATAAACTTCTTGATTGTGGTTTTGCGCATGTTAAGGGTGCAGTTTTTAGAATGGTGTCAATTTTGGGTATTTTCTATCATAGACCCCTCAAAGTGATTTGAAATGTGATGTGGTCCCTAAAAAAAAAAATGGTGTAAAAATGTGAAATCGATGGTCAAATTTTAGCCTTTGTAACTTCCTAACAAAATAAAAATTTGTTTCCAAAATTGTGCTGATGTAAAGTAGACATGTGGGAAATGTTATTTAGTAACTATTTTGTGTGACATATTTCTCTGTTTTAAGGGCATAAAAATTCAAATTTTGAAAATTGCTAAATTTTCAAGATTTTCGCCATATTTCCGTTTTTTTTTCATAAATGCAAGTTATAGCGAAGAAATTTTACCACTGTCATAAAGTACAAATATACAAGAAGAAAAGGTAGCACACTGTAGCGCTATAGCTTGCAAACACGAAATATGAAAAATATGAAAAATGAATTACATCATTACCTTAGAAATATGAAAAATTGAGAAGTCTTAGCGCATAAGATGGCCAAATTATGTGAGCCTGATAGCCACGTCAAGGCTCTTCTCGTATATCAGGTCCCTAACTAATGCCTATCCTCGCTTTAGAAAAGTCTGTCTGCATGGGAACCTATGAATCCTCTTTTCAGACTAAAATCTACATCATTGTGGAGGGGTGATGAACCTGATAATAATGTAAAGTGCTTGTAGAAATAACAAATTCTAGTGTGAATTTCTTGTTGCATAGGTGATTGGCCATCTCTGCAATCAATCAGAAGTGACCAGTTTCCTAGGAAAGCAGCGTGTGCTTCAATGCTTTATGATTTAGTGCCTGCAAGAGCTGCTCTGAAACTGGCCAGTTAACCAGCTTCTGTGCCCTGTGCTCCTCTAATGCTAGAGTCAAGTATTTCAATGTTTAGACAACTTTAAGGTATGAATTCACTCTCATACTGACCTAATGTTCTTCAAATTATTTCTAATTCTTTTTCTCAAGACTTTTTCATTTATTTTCTTCACGCAGAAAGTTTTTTTTTATTAAAATGAAAACAAAATAATTAAAGCTGAAATTGTATCCACAAAACAAGCATGGTTGTTCACTTCCACTTTGCGTTCTTCAGGATGCACTCTTGCTTTTGGCCAGAAAATATGAGAATATTGTCAATTATTGAACCTTCAACAAAGCTTTATGATATATTCTTTCGAGTCTTCATCATGCCATGGGATCCAAAGTTATCATTATTCTTTTCATTATCTACTCTCTCAGCACTTTTGTGCCATTCTCCCTAGCGCACCAGTACACGACGCCATTTTTTCTAATCTGATCTTGCAGTCCACAAACACTGAAGACAATAGTTCTGATGAAGGCCTAAGAATTGGCCGAAAAGTCAATGTTTTTGTCTACAGTGGATAATTAATTGATAAAACCATAACTTATGATTTTTGCATCACATTATTGGGAGTGCCAAATTTTTCTTTAAAAACTTTTCATTATCTATGCATGAAAACGTAACATTCCCTTATGTTAATTTACTTCTTTCATCTTTTCGATTGTAAACTGGGCAATGCTGTCTATTTTACTCTACACTGTCTCATGAATGTTCTAAAATGTTGTCATTGTTATTACACAACTCGAAAGCTATGAAATGGTATGCTGAAACATTAAAGGGAATCTGTCAGTAGGATCATCCCTGTCAGCCATTACATGTCTCACACCGTCAGTCATTACATGTCTAAATATTAGGACACCCATCTTGAGCTTTTTTATGGCCCCCTTGTTATACGTACAGTACAGACCAAAAGTTTGGACACACCTTCTCATTCAAAGATTATTCTGTATTTTCATGACTATGAAAATTGTAGAATCACACTGAAGGCATCAAAACTATGAATTAACACATGTGGAATTATACATTACACTTTACAAAAAAGTGTGAAACAACTGAAAATATGTCTTATATTCTAGGTTGTTCAAAGTAGCCACCTTTTGCTTTGATTACTGCTTTGTATGCAGAAAAGGTGAATGAATGGACTCTACATGCCTGGTTCCCACCGTGAAGCATGGAGGAGGTGGTGTGATGGTGTGGGGGTGCTTTGCTGGTGACACTGTTGGGGATTATTCAAAATTGAAGCGGTGAGCGGTCCAGCTCACCCTAAACCATCTCGATTGGGTTCAGGTCTGGTGACTGTGGAGGCAAGGTCATCTGGCGTAGCACCCCAACACTCTCCTTCTTGGTCAAATAGCCCTTACACAGCCTGGAGGTGTGTTTGGGGTCATTGCCCTGTTGAAAAATAAATGATGGTCCAACTAAACGCAAACCGGATGGAATAGCATGCTGCTGCAAGATGCTGTGGTAGCCATGCTGGTTCAGTATGCCTTCAATTTTGAATAAATCCCCAACAGTGTCACCAGCAAAGCACCCCTACACCATCACACCACCTCCTCCATGCTTCACGGTGGGAACCAGGCATGTAGAGTCCATCCGTTCACCTTTTCTGCGTGCAAAACAGTAATCAAAGCAAAAGGTGGCTACTTTGAAGAACCTAGAATATAAGACTTATTTTCAGTTGTTTCACACTTTTTGTAAAGTGTAATGTGTAATTCCACGTGCTAATTCATAGTTTTGATGCCTTCAGTGTGATTCTACAATTTTCACAGTCATGAAAATACTGAAAAATCGTTGAATGAGAAGGTGTGTCCAAACTTTTGGTCTGTACTGTATGTCACCAGTCTTCAATTGCTTTCCAACTTCCTAAGATAAACTGAAGATGACTAGGTTTTACAGGTGTACTATATTGTTGAAGTAACCATAGAACAGGATATCAATGTCAGATTGATGGGGGGCCTACACCTGGACACCACAACAATCAGATGATTTTAGCTCCAGTTGAAGCCAGACGTAAACAATGAGCGGAGCCAAAAAGCACATATTTGTTTACTGTGCTGTGGCAATACGATACGATACGATACACTTTATTGATCCCGGGGGGAAATTACAGTATTACAGCAGCAATACAAACAGCAGTACATAAAATATTAGGACACAAATCTTGCACAGGTGTACCAACATTACATAATAAATAAAAGTGTGTAGTTCATGTATATATAGATAGTGTTAATTGACATTAGTACACCAACCATCAGTCATTATTTTTCTGCCACCCTTAGGAAATTATTATACATTCCCATAGCAGTAGGTACAAACGATTTCCTGAATTTCTCCTTCTTGCACCTTAGTAGGATTAGACGGCTGCTGAATGTGCTCTTCTGATTCAAGAACAGCTCGTATAGTGGGTGTGTGTTATTGTTCATTATTGCCCTACACTTCTTCTGAATTCTATCCTCCAATACCTCCTCAAAAGAGTCAAGATGGAGGCCAACAGCTGCTCTTGCCTTCTTGATAAGTTTGTTGAGTTTATTAGCGTCAGCTACTCGCACACTACTGCCCCAGCAAATGATAGCAATGCTTATGTCCTGTAGCTCTGTTACTAGTGAAGTGTATAAGAACTGAGCTGTACATGGGAATGGCCACCTCATACTGAACGGAGCTGAATACAGTTGATCACTGGTGATGCCTGGTGTCAGACCCCCACCAATCTGATATTGATATGTATGACCTATCCTAAAGTATAGTGGCTTACAAAAGTATTCACCACATCCTCCCTTGACATTTTTCACGTTTCGCTACCTCACAATCTGGAATTTCACTGTTTTTTGAGGGTTTGTATGAGTTCATGTAAAGAACATGCCTACAACTGTGAACATTTGGTTTTCTTTTTATTGTGACAACAAATAGGACAAAATAACTGAAAACTTCAGTGTGCATACGTATTTACCCTCATAAAGTCAGCACTTTGTAGAGCCTCCTTTTTCAGTAATTACAGCTGAAAGTCGATTTGGATAAGTCTCTATGAGCTTTCCACATCTTGCCACTGGGATTTTTGCCCATTCCACAAGGCAAAACTGCTCCAGCTCCTCCAGGTTAGATAGTTTCCTGTGGTGAACAGCAATCTTGAAGTCTGACCACAGATTCTCAATTGGATCAAAGTCTGGACTTTGACTAGGCCACTCCAAAACATTTACACGTTTCCCCTTAAACCACTGGAGTGTTGCTTTAGCAGTATGCTTTGGGTCATTGTCTTGTTGGAAGGTGAACCTCTGTCCCAGTCTTAAATCCTGACAGACAGAAACAGGTTTTGCTCAAGAATATCCCTCTATTTTCTGTATTCCCTGTATATCCCTGTGGGGAGATCTCAAGCGCGCAGTTCATGCTAGACATCCCAGGAATTTAAAGGAACTGGAGGCTTTTTACCAAGAAGAGTGGGCAGCTTTACCAACTGAGAAAATAAAGAACCTCATCCACAACTACCACAAAAGACTTCAAGCTGTCATTGATGTTAGAGGGGGCAATACATGGTATTAAGAAATGGGGTATGTGAACTTTTTCTCAGGATCATTTGGATGTTTTGGGTTATCATTATAATTTAAAAATAAAACACAGTAGTTTGACAATAAATGGCTTCACCCTAACCGTGAGTGGAGAAAAAGTTTTGGTGTTATCATTCATATTCGCTGAAAAAAAGGCAAAGAAAGCAAAAATGTTGCCGGGGTATGTAAACTTTTGAGCACAACTGTATACTGACAGACAAGTGACACTTAGATTGTGTAAGGGGGGGTCTAGGGTATTAATCCTTTAAAGTTCATTCCCTTAGTGGTGTCAATGTATATATATATATATATATATATATATATATATATATATATATATATATAGTGCCTACAAGTAGTATTCAACCCCCTGCAGATTTAGCTGGTTGACACATGCGGAATTAACTTAGCATTGTGACATTTGTACTGTAGATCAGCCTGGAAGTGGCAAATGCACTGCAGCAAAAATTTTTGTTTTCATTTTTTTTTTTTTTTAAAAAACGTTAAAAGTTAATTCAGGGTGTCATTTATTATTCAACCCCTCAAACCACAAGAATTCTGTTTGGTCCCCCTAAAGTATTAAGAAGTAGTTCAGGCACCAAGAATAATGAGCTTCACATGTGTGGATTAATGATCTCTTTTGCCAGCCTTTTCTGACTATTTAAGACCCTCCCCAAACTTGTGAACAGCACTCATACATGGTCAACATGGGAAAGACAAAGGAGCATTCCAAGGCCATCAGAGACAAGATCGTGGAGGGTCACAAGGCTGGCAAGGGTACAAAACCCTTTCCAAGGAGTTGGCCCTACCTGTCTCCACTGTTGGGAGCATCATCCGTAAGTGGAAGGCTTATGGAACTACTGTTAGCCTTCCACGGCCTGGACAGCCTTTGAAAGTTTCCTCCCGTGCCGAGGCCAGGCTTGTCCGAAGAGTCAAGGCTAACCCAAGGACAACAAGGAAGGAGCTCCGGGAAGATCTCATGGCAGTGGGGACATTGGTTTCAGTCAATACCATAAGTAACGTACTCCACCGCAATGGTCTCCGTTCCAGACGAGCCCGTAAGGTACCTTTACTTTCAAAGCGTCATGTCAAGGCTCGTCTACAGTTTGCTCATGATCACTTGGAGGACTCTGAGACAGACTGGTTCAAGGTTCTATGGTCTGATGAGATCAAGATCGAGATCTTTGGTGCCAACCACATACGTGACGTTTGGAGACTGGATGGCACTGCATATGACCCCAAGAATACCATCCCTACAGTCAAGCATGGTGGTGGCAGCATCATGCTGTGGGGCTGTTTCTCAGCCAAGGGGCCTGGCCATCTGGTCCGCATCCATGGGAGGATGGATAGCACGGCCTACCTGGAGATTTTGGCCAAGAACCTCCGCTCCTCCATCAAGGATCTTAAGATGGGTCGTAATTTCATCTTCCAACAAGACAACGACCCAAAGCACACAGCCAAGAAAACCAAGGCCTGATTCAAGAGGGAAAAAGTCAAGGTGTTGGAGTGGCCTAGTCAGTCTCCTGACCTTAACCCAATTGAAAACTTGTGGAAGGAGCTCAAGATTAAAGTCCACATGAGACACCCAAAGAACCTAGATAACTTGGAGAAGATCTGCATGGAGGAGTGGGCCAAGATAACTCCACAGACCTGTGCCGGCCTGATCAGGTCTTATAAAAGACGATTATTAGCTGTAATTGCAAACAAGGGTTATTCCACGAAATATTAAACATAGGGGTTGTATAATAATTGACCCACACTTTTATGTTTAAAATTTATTAAAATTCAACTGAGCAACATAACTTTTTGTTTTGTAAGATTTATGCTTCTGTTCATAAATCCTACTCTCGTTTGCAGTTTGAAGGCTCTAACTTATTTGCATCTTAACAAACCAGCTAAATCTGCAGGGGTTGAATACTACTTGTAGGCACTGTATATGTCTGCTTTGTATATTGCTATATAGGTATATATGTGGGGGTTTAGTGAAAGGTAGTCAGTGCATCCTTGGGGTCATTAGAGGAGGGCACTAGGAGAATAATGTATATAGTCATGGGTTAACTGTTAATTGCGAAGGGTCATTAATGGGGCACCTTTGTGATCCAGTTAGCAAGTTAGAAAAATACGTCAATGCAGTAATTGGGTTTGGTCACTAGGTTAGCACATCCATTCTGTTAGGGACAGTAGTTAGGGACTTGTTGCTAGGGAAGGATTGCCTCCAAGCCAGAATCTGTCAGGAAGTTCTCCTCATAGCAGAGATCAGTCAGGGGTGGACCTTGCTACTGTGAGGACGTCCACGTTCATGGGCCCTAAGCATAGGGTAGGAAGAATAGGGGACCAGCAACCCCTGAAGAAGCTGGAGTTGGATAGACCGTGGTGGTGTGGACCCAGAGAGAGTGGGTTTACGCAGGAGTAGTCCAGTGGAAGAACCAATGTGAGAACGCTCAGCAGAAAAGGTCGTGCTGAAGCGCAGAAGCAAGTAGGCCATCAGAAGTATCCGGGCAGGATAACCAGAGAGGGGTGGACGACCTAGTAAATGTGCATTTCTTATGCTGGATTGAAGTGTCTCCAGGGAAGCAATTGAAGTGCCGTTTTCACTGGGCTCCTCTTCCCATCAATACTTGTTGGTCCATTCTGGTGTGGCAGCGGAGAAGAAGCAGCCTTGTGAAGAATGTATTGCAGGTATCGTGTAAGAAGTGCTTATGGTGTCTTGGATGTGCTGTGTCCGGAGGAAAATAAAGCAGAACTGTTTGACGTGATTTTGGACTGTGACTCTAACTGCTCTGCACACTCCCGCACGGGAGGAGAATACCTTCCCATGATAGTCATTACAGAGGTAAAACACCACATAGCTTCCAGTACACCGGCCACCCGGCCTCCCTTTTACAATTGCACACAGGAGGACTTGCTTTCACTAAGCATGTGACTTTTGAAGGTGATTGCTTGCATCTGAATTTGTTAGGGGATTTAAAGCAAAATGGGTGAATACATATGCACATGCCAATTTTTATTCATATTATCCCATAAAATTAATTGTTTCTATATATTTTTCTCACTTCACTTTACCAACTTAGACTATTTATTGATGATGCATCTCATAGAAATCGGATAACAAAAATATTTAAACACAGGTTGGAATGAAACAAAATACTGTATATACTCATGTATAAGCCGACCCGTCTATAAGCCGACCCCCCTAATTTTGCCACAAAAAACTGGGAAAACTTATTGACTCGCGTATAAGCCTAGGGTGAAAAATGATTATGCCCCCATATGATGCTCCACAGATTAGGACCCCATAAACTGCACAGATTATGCCCCCATATGTTGCAGATTATGCCCCCATATGCTCCACAGATTATGCCCCCATATGCTCCACAGATTATGCCCAATATGCTCCACAGATTATGCCCCCATATGTTCCACAGATTATGCCCCCATATGCTCCAGATTATGCCCCCATATGCTGCACAGATTATGCCCCATATGTTCCACAGATTATGCCCCATATTATGCCCCCATATGCTCCAGATTATGCCCAATATGCTCCAGATTATGCCCCCATATGCTCCAGAGATTATGCCCCCATATGCTCCAGATTATGCCCCCATATGCTCCAGATTATGCCCCCATATGTTCCATAGATTTTGCCCCCATATGCTGC
Organism: Oophaga sylvatica; assembly: GCA_033576555.1. Taxonomy (NCBI): domain Eukaryota; kingdom Metazoa; phylum Chordata; class Amphibia; order Anura; family Dendrobatidae; genus Oophaga; species Oophaga sylvatica. Next base: position 72,692,892 of record JARQOD010000001.1, on the reverse strand, counting down.
ACAGATTATGCCCCCGTATGATCCACAGATTATGCCCCATAGTATACGTCCCTTATGCTGCTGCTGCTGCAAAAAATGACATACTCACCTCTCGTCGCTGGGGGCCAGGTGCCGGTGTCCTGAGCAGGCGGTGACACTGGCGCGCTATGGGGGACAGGTGCCGGTGTCACCGCTCGTTCAGGACCCCGGCACCTGAGATATTTACATGTCCTCTCTCCACCGCTGAGCACTGCTCCCTCTTCCGGGTCCTCGGCAGTGAATGATCAGGCAGGGGGCGCGACGCGCACTAACGACATCATCGTGCTCTCTGCCTGAACATTCACAGCCAGAGGAGTCGGACGAGGGAGCAGCGCGCAGCGGTGGTCTGGGGACAGGTAAATATCGCTATACTCACCCCTCCGCCGGCGGTCTCCGCAGCTCTTCAGTCCTACAGCGGTCACGTGGTACCGCTCATTAAAGTCATGAATATGTGCATATTCATGACTTTAATGAGCGGTACCATGTGACCGCTGCAGGAAGTAGCCGGAGATCATGGGAGAAGCAGGGGGGCTGCAGAGACGCGCCGGCGGAGGGGTATGATCCGACACCCCCGCCGACCCCCGTATATGACTCGCGTATAAGCGAGGGGGACTTTCAGCCCTAAAAAATGGGCTGAAAATCTCGGCTTATACACGAGTATATACGGTAGGTAAAAAGCCAAGGGGGTGAATCACAAGCCACTGTATCATTAATATCTTATGCTTTTGTTATCTCCTATTTGTGGGCTAAAAACAGATTTCTAGGCTATCGAAATTGGGATTAAAATAAATAAAAACATATAAATTAATACAGGAGTAATGTTTTATGTGTTTTGGCATTCAATAAAATTTATAAGGGAACTAAAGACATGAGGAGATTAATTTAAGAACCTGGAGCCATGATAGTGTTTGAACAAAGTTGTAAATTTTGATGAATGGCTGATTTGCAAAAACATTTGCACTGTTGTAATTTTCTGCCTATCCAATCTCTCCCTAAGGTCTCTATTACACGTCAGTGGCTCCAGTACGTGTAGTGACAGTTTTCTCACGTACCGGAGACACTGACACATGTAGACCCATTCAAATGAATGGGTCTATGCACATATCAGCGTGTTTTCACGGACCGTGTGTCCGTGTGCAAAATACGCTGACATGTTCGTTTTTCTCCGGCAGCACGGGCCCAAGACGTCCCGCACACGTGCACAGGGAGAACTGTTCACACAGTCCTCCGTGTGCACTGACGGCACGGGCAGCTACAGTAAACGGTGTCCCCTGCCTGTGGTGCTGAAACTCCCTGTCATTATTCTCCCTGCTCTGCCAGCGACAGCGAGCAGGGAGAATAAATGAAAAACCCTACGTGGGGTCCCCCTTAGGTTTTGAACCAACCCGGCAAAACTATACAGCTGCGTGCTGCTATTCTTAGGCTGGTAAGGGGCCATGATTATGGGCCCCCCAGCCTAAACACGACAGCCCGCAGCTGCCCAGAAAAGGCGCATCTATTAGATTTGCCTATTCTGGAGCTTTGTTGGGTACTTCCCACTTGCCCTGTAGTGGTGGCAAGTGGGGTTAATAAAGGGTTAATGTCACCTTTCTATTGTAAGATGACATTAAGCCAGGCTCAGTAATGAACAGGTGTCAATAGTAAATAAAGGTTTAAATAAACACACACACAATAAGAATAAAGTCTTTTAATGAAAGAATACACTAGACAGTTTTTAATTCTTTATTATACTCCCATTCCTTTATCAAAGCCCTCGATCTCCTGTAAAAAATATAAAAAAAAAGCAACAATATCCCTTACCTGTCCGCCGTACAGTCAAGTCCCACAGTGTAAATCCATCTTGGGGTTAATTAGTTTACAGCCAGAGAGCTGCTAATGCAGCCGCTCCGACTGTAAACTACTGGGGAATGACTGGGAAGCAGCGCGCAGAAGCTCAGTGACTGAGCGTGACATCACTGAGTCTCTGCTCGCTACAGCTGAACTCCTGTAACCTCAGCACCGTGAGTAGGGGATAATGATGAGAGTTGAATTAAACTCAGAACGATGACAGCAGGTGGGGGCTTTGGGATTATTACTCCAATCATCCGACACTTGATCATCCGACACTAATAACAATGACAGGATGAACGGATGATCGGGGTATTTCTCCCCCCGCTGCCTGTGCTGTAACTAAATAAATGAATGAAAATCCCAACGTGGGTTCCCCCTATTTTCTTTAACCAACCAGGTAAAACTCACAGCTGGGCGCTGCAACCCTCAGCTATCAGCTTCAGAAAGGTTGGTTATCAAAAATAGAGGGGTCCCCACGCTGTTTTTTTAATTATTGAAATAAATAATTTAAAAAACGGCTTGGGCCCCCCCATTTTTGACAACCAACCTTGCCAAAGCTCACAGCTGGGGGATGTTATTCTCAGGCTGGTAAGGGGCCATTGATATAGCTCCCCCCAGCCAAAAAACAGCAGCCCACAGCTGCCAAGAAAAGGCACATCTAGTAGGGTATGTTTCCACGGGCCAGATTACATCCAGATTAGCTGCAGATTGAAAGCTGCGTACAGCCACAGCAGTGTTAAATCCGCAGCGTCCAGATGTTTTTAGCATAGTGGAGGGAATTTTATAAAATCCCATTTCCACTATGCGTGCGAACACGCATCTGGCGGCCCTGCGTTTCCAGACATGCGGCGCGTCTTTTTTTGCGTTACAGCAAGGTAAATAACACAGTCCTATATATAAGGTGCGGCGATTCCGGATGTGTTCAATGAACACATCCGGAATCACCGAGTGTACAGAATGGGGCGGCGCTTTGGGCAGAGCGGGGCTTCCGCTTCGTCCAAAGCGCCGGCAATACGGCCCGTGGAGACGGGCCCTAAGATGCGCCAATATTGGCGCTTTGCCCGGCTCTTCCCACTTGCCCTGTAGCGGTGGCAAGTGGGGTAATATTTGTGAAGCTGAGAGCTGAGGGTTGCAGCCCCCAGCTGTGAGTTTTGCCTGGTTGGTTAAAGAAAATAGGGGGAACCCACATTGTGTTTTTCATTAATTTATTTTATAGCGCAGGCGGTGAAATACCCTTATCATCCGCTCATGCTGTCACTGTTATTAGCGGCAGCAAGTGTCAGAAGTTTTTCCGTAATAATCCCAAAAGCCCCCACCTGCTGTCATTGTTCTGAGTTTAATATAACTCTCATCATTCTCATTTGCTCGCGTCGATCGCCGGCAGAGCAGGGGAGAATGATGAGAGCCGTCTTCAGCACCTGCCGCGTGGGAACAGCGCTTACTGTAGCGCTTCTTCCCCGATGCCGATGCGTGTCACACGGATGACATAATGTGTGTTCTCCATGTGCACGTGCGGGGATGTTTTGCCGTCCGTGCAATCGGACATATCTACGTGTGGTGCACACGGACACACGGTCCCTGGAAACACACTGACGTGCACAGACCCATTCATCTGAATGGATCTACGTGTGTCAGTGTCTCCGGTAAGTGTGAAAACTGTCACCACACGTACTGGAGACACTGATATGTTAAAACACATTTTAACGCCTCATTCAGACATCCTTGTTTTTCACCGATAGAACTCATACTAATTATAAAAGTATGGGGATGTTCATATATCTGTAAAAAAAATAATGCGTACATGTCCATTTTTGATCCGAGGCATGAACCAGAATCACAGTATCTATACAACTCTATAACCATGGTTCATGACCGTCTTGATGAGGGGGTGTGTTGGAGTCAGACGCTCCTAGTTCAGGCATGTCTGAAAAGTGGTGTGCGCCTCCCCAAAAATGTTATTCCAATCAGTGACTAGAGTATGATTTCTGGCATAATGTACACCAGAGCTCACCATGAATTAGGAAAGCTGTGGGGAAACTTCCCTGTCATACCCCAGCTTTGCTCACTTTGGTGGAGTTGGGCAAACCTGGAGTGAAGATATCAAAAAGTTGCAAAATTTTTGCACAAATTTGAATTTTGCGACTTATCAAAGTACTTTATGCCAGATTTCTGATTCAAACACTTGGATAAATTGTGGTGTATGGGTCTATCAAAAATCACAAACAACAGACATTGACATCCATCGGCCATCATGTGATTGCAATCGGTAGGAGAAGTTATGAAATGTATTTATTTCTTTTTTTCATCAGAGAAAATCACTGGTAAAAATGGTTAAAATTAGACAAGGATCAAACACTGATGAAAGTCAAATCCAAAACACTGATGAAGATCGGACAGATTTTTGCATTTGAGAAAAAAATTACTATTGTCTGAATAGTGGATGAAACGTCATTCTTACTAAATTCCGTCCATGGTACACAAAATCCATAAAGCAATATTTTTTGCCTCTGAGAAATACAAAAACTGTCCTTGCAGCAAATAAAAAACAACCTTGTAAACTGTAAAAACTATTTTTTTTTACTCTTCATAACAATTTTGATTCATGTGCATGGAGTGGATCACGGAGCAAATGTTCACAGGTGAACGACCTCGTGTTGGCAATTTGTACTCACAGGATTGTGATGATTCTTCAGTAGTTCTGACTTTGGCCTGAGGTAATACGCAGGAGGCACAGCATTTTCGTCTCTGCAGTACCATTCTTCCAGAGTCCTTGTATCCAGCTTGGCCTCAATGGCAGCATCCAGAATCATTTCAAACTCGACGACTCGACTTCCCCAGGGATTCGGATGGTTCCATACTTTTCTCCGAGCAGCCCCTGCGCAATAGAATTAGCACAGTTTACATCTGACATATCGAGATCCCTGTGGAATTTGGATAATTAGCTTAGCGACAGCAATGGAAACGAATCACTTCTGTGGCACCGAATGAAGCAGTGTGAATACAGCTTACAGGGGATAAATCAGCAGAACAACCTGTGTATTCGTTTTAATGTTGTGAAGCCAGGCGCACCGACATACAACCACTGGGCTATCCTTCCTCCGAGATGAAGGTCACTTGTATCTCCGGGACGGCTCAACAAGACATGATACAAATATTTTCTTGAGTCGTAGTATATATAACTCAGAATTTCCCATGAGAGTTACACTATGGAGAAGTAATCGCCAACCTGTGTTTCTCCAGTTGTTGCAAAACTACAACTCCCTGCAGGGCATGCTGGGAGCCGTAGTTTTTCAACATCTTGAGGACCATTGCTACAGAAGACACATTTTTCAGTTCTGTAAAATTTTTCTGTTTTTGCAGCTAAAAATTGAGATGGATTTTCTGCTTCAAGCCGTCAATAATGTGTTTATTGAATATTTCGGTGGGAAATGTTTTCTTTATTAGAAAATCAGGAAATGTGTGAAGTGCATGTGCAGCTTTATTGCTGATTTTCAGCTTCTAAATTAAAGCTTGAATGTCACTGTAATCAAAATGTATCTGTCTGGAAAGGTAACCCAGTCCACACCGGCAAGTGGCAACTAGGAGAAATAAACGGGCTTGGAGCAGATGTGTCTCCTTCTCCTGCGATACAGAAAACAACTTGTATGGAAAAGGGTTTTATAGAAGACCCGTCACTTGCTATAAATGTGGAATTTGTTTTTTACGGGTCTAAGTGCCACTGTTCCACGGAATCAGATATTATTTTTTTGTTCCTACATCCCTCCATTTTAGATAAATGTCCACCTCTTTCCTGTAAATACAGTCCTGTTTGCTCAAAGGTGTAGACTTCAACTTTCCTCTCTGGGCATCATCATCATCAAGACTACAGCCATTTGGCAAACAAGACTAGTACAAAGGATCAGAAAGGCACAACCCCACCAAAAAAACCCGCCAGATTCATTGAGACCAGATAAAAGAATTACCGTACATATTATTGGTGTGAAACATCTTTCGGACTGCAATCGTTATAGAGTACAGACCAAAAGTTTGGACACACCTTCTCATTCAAAGATTTTTCTGTATTTTCATGACTATGAAAATTGTAGAATCACACTGAAGGCATCAAAACTATGAATTAACACATGTGGAATTATACATTACACTTTACAAAAAAGTGTGAAACAACTGAAAATATGTCTTATATTCTAGGTTCTTCAAAGTAGCCACCTTTTGCTTTGATTACTGTTTTGCACGCAGAAAAGGTGAACGGATGGACTCTACATGCCTGGTTCCCACCGTGTAGCATGGAGGAGGTGGTGTGATGGTGTGGGGGTGCTTTGCTGGTGACACTGTTGGGGATTATTCAAAATTGAAGCGGTGAGCGGTCCAGCTCACCCCAAACCATCTCGATTGGTAAATAAATCCCCAACAGTGTCACCAGCAAAGCACCCCCACACCATCACACCACCTCCTCCATGCTTCACGGTGGGAACCAGGCATGTAGAGTCCATTCATTCACCTTTTTTGCGTGCAAAGCAGTAATCAAAGCAAAAAGTGGCTACTTTGAAGAACCTAGAATATAAGACATATTTTCAGTTGTTTCACACTTTTTTGTAAAGTGTAATGTAGAATTCCACATGTGTTAATTCATAGTTTTGATGCCTTCAGTGTGATTCTACAATTTTCATAGTCATGAAAATACAGAAAAATCATTGAATTAGAAGGTGTGTCCAAACTTTTGGTCTGTACTGTATATACATGGTCATCTTATACGGGTTGGACACAGGTCTATCCGTTGTGTTCTTACATAACCAATCATTACAGCAAGAGAAAAGAAAGAGAGCCTTCCACACTTCAACAGTTTCTTTGGGTGTTGAATCCCGTGGGTGAAGAGTATCTGTTCCCATATGGAAGAAAAAAACAACGGATTTCTGGCACTCAGTATGCCCTTAGTTATCTAAGAATCAGAAACGTGTCAGTTTAACTAAGGGCATACTGAGTGCCAGAAAGGCATCAGTGTTTCCTACCGTATTTGAATACTTTTTCAATGTATTTGAAATAAATATTCAATATTTTACCAGTGGAATTGCCAGCAATTCTCCCTTTTTCCTTCATGGCCAATCACTAATACCCTTCCTCACCCCATTTCAGGGCTTCCTGTTGCCCATGGATCATCGGTATAAATAATGGGCAGCAGAAAATGACCATTACTAACACTCAGGAGGACTGCAGTCATGTCATTTATCCACAGGACAACTTTCCTGGTTGTCCTCTGATTGCATCCATTTGTGCACAGGCAGAGATTCAGGAGGTTTTGTTGCCTCTATCTACAAGTGAGTTGAACATGATTAGCCAGCGTGCCATGCAGAGGAGCAGGCAGCCGTGAAGGGCGATCATGTTGGTTTATCTGCAATCTTGACCCCTGTGGAAAGTGGCATAGCTTCTCTTCACCTTTCTGCTTTCTATACAGCTGATCCATGAGCAGTGGGAGGCCCTAAAGTGCGGCACAGGCATAAGTTATTGGGTGTTTGATAGACTTACGTCAGAATACAACAGCTTAGAACATTTTAGAAACTAGAAACATTTTTGACTAGAAAGTGACCAACCTTTCTGTGGGCAATTTTTTTCCAAGTTTAATGCCTGCATTTCGAGCCAAAAAATAATTTTTAGAATAGGGTTTCGTTTAAAATGTTGGACCGTCTACAGCCTCTACGTCACATTGTACATAGTTGGCTGCAGAATGAGTTAGCAGTGTATTTGACAGTTAACTAATTTAACAGAGATTGTAACTCTTATCTGTCTTCTCCTGAGCAACTATGAACTAAAGAGTCTTTACACATTTCTTCTAGTATGTCTCCAACAAAGAGCTCTGACGTGGCGTGAAGCTATGAGGCACAATTCACAATAAACTTTGAGTCCTATTAGATTATCTGCGATAATTTTTCTTTTCCTTTCCCAAGATAAAAAATGGTTCACCATTTTATATCTTACCGTCTTTTGATGCTGTGCATTATGTCTAATTTCATAATATTGTCTCCAAATGGAAATTGGGCTAGATGGAAATGATTGCTTTTAGCGGAATACAGCCACTGTTTATTATATGCAGCAACCTTATGTCATGTTCTTTTGTCGAGGTTTTAGTTGTGTCTGTTTTTGGACAAGATGGGTGGAAACTGATATAGTTACTTAGAGTTGGAGAGGATTGTCTCATGCCCTTAAGCCTCCTACAAAACAAACAAAGACACGCACTGCAGTCAATAGGTCAATGAAAAATAATTATAAATTTATTGTATAAATTATTAAAAATAGACACAATGAAATGGAACCATATGGGACAAATGGCATCACAATGTGCGCATGATGAATGGGCTATCAAGACAGCAAGGCACCGCACATGCATATATGTGATAATACAATAGAAAAGAACTAAAACAAAGGATAGTACCTTTGTCTTATGTCCATACTCAGAATAGTTAATGTATCAACTGATCTAACTAGCACATGCTATAATATATAGAGACAAATGTCACATTAACATTAACATCAGAGCAGAAAATAACAATAGATGGCATATAATTACCAGCGTTAATATAGTCAATGCAGATGCCTGTCGCCCGACAGCCCTCCCCGACGCGCGTTTCGGAGTGACAGCGCACTCCTTCCTCAGGGGGAAGGAGTGCGCTGTCACTCCGAAACGCGCGTCGGGGAGGGCTGTCGGGCGACAGGCATCTGCATTGACTATATTAACGCTGGTAATTATATGCCATCTATTGTTATTTTCTGCTCTGATGTTAATGTTAATGTGACATTTGTCTCTATATATTATAGCATGTGCTAGTTAGATCAGTTGATACATTAACTATTCTGAGTATGGACATAAGACAAAGGTACTATCCTTTGTTTTAGTTCTTTTCTATTGTATTATCACATATATGCATGTGCGGTGCCTTGCTGTCTTGATAGCCCATTCATCATGCGCACATTGTGATGCCATTTGTCCCATATGGTTCCATTTCATTGTGTCTATTTTTAATAATTTATACAATAAATTTATAATTATTTTTCATTGACCTATTGACTGCAGTGCGTGTCTTTGTTTGTTTTGTATATTCTATTCAGCAGTTGGTCTCTTATAGTCCATTTGGCATTCATGTATTGGCATTCAACATAGGTTATACTTTGTTTGTCATTTTTCCATCTGCCATTTATGTATTCTGCCAGTGTCACTATTGTTTTACTACCTTAAGCCTCCTAAACAAACCAATACATTGGCCAAGAGTCGCTTTTAGGGGTTGTCTGGAATTTTAATACTTCTTACAATAGGCCAGCAATATTACATTATTCGGTTTTGAGCCTCAGACCTCCGGCCAAACTCACCAAAAGCTGTTTAACCTCTTCCTGATGTAAGACGTAACAATATATCCTATGTCAGGTGAGAATTTATGGAGCGAGCTCAGGATGTGAGCCTGCACCAAACCTGACACATGTTGAACCTGAGACAGTGGTATCTAAATTGACTGATTGCTGTTGTGTGCGTGCACTGGTTAACATCCCCCCTCTGAAACATGGGGTGCTGACGCATTATCATGGCAGCAGAGTGCCCGCTGAAGGCCGACATCTCTGCAATCTTAGTCTCCTTTTGATACCTAGTTTTTTAGCCTTTAGCTGGACTTCCCGTGAGAGCGTCATTTTCTGTAATATCGCAGTATATAGATGAAATTTAATGACTTTAATCTGTGATCCCTGACACGACGTCACTATTGTTGATGCACAGATGACATTGCACCAGCTTGGTTAATCAAAAGCCATGCTGGGGACCTTGAAGGGTAAGAGATTTTCCAGTCTCACGTCCAGCCAGAGATTACTGACCGCTGTGATTCGACCCACCTATCTCTAATTATCAATCCTTTAAGGTTTATTTTTCTAAATCATTCAAAACTAAAATGACATGAGAAAGCTCACAATCTAAAAATTTCCAGGGCATCATCACCTACAGTCTTCAGAAGGCCGGTTTCACATGTCCATGGAAAATGGACCGTTCTTGCATTGACCAGTCTCTAGACCTAAGCTAACTGAAGCTGTTGGCTGAGGTCGGGACATCCGATGGTCGGGCCAGGTATTCTGATGTGAGAATGGTCCATGAGCCACAGATGTGTGAAACCCGCCTAACTGTGATACGACTAAACACACAGTAAATACGTTCCAGTTTCATTGAGCCAATGGTGCAGTATATCTGAAATAATAGTATGCCACTGAGCACATTAAATACAGAAAAAATGACTTGAAAAGAGTGCAGGGACAATTTTCATGGCTGGACAGCAGGAAATTTATGGTTATGCTTGGAGAACATAATACAGCAGCTGACTTAGGCAGTGGGATTTATGGCTTTTCAAGCCATAATATTCTTTATTTGAGCAAAACATAATAAAAATTGCTACTATTAAATATGTCACATTATATGAGTTTAGTTTTGTGTGTTGATGACGATACATATTTACAGCCTGCCATTCCAAACACTGCATAACATGGAACATGGATTTTCACTGAGGGCAATAACAAACACTAATATTTCTACGAAATGATGTAATAAAATGTAGACTAAATCCTGCCCAGAGTCACATTTTAGTCTTACAAGCTGTGCTCAATGCTACCATCCACAGGTACAGTGATAGCTCTTCATGGACCCATTTCTCTAGAGCAGTTATATGGCCATTTTCTCAGCATGAGTTTACACTAAGCGTAGTAATGCAATGATTACAATACAAGGGAGTCATCATATCCCAGGAAAACTTAAAAGATGCCCAACATATTTTATTTTATTCTTTTATTTTTATATGCATGACAATAAGCACATAAAATACAACATCCTCTGCAATGCAGTGGCCTTTGAAGGCTTCAAATGTTTACAGAACAGGGGACACATGTATGAACTGTGGGGGGCGCTGTGCATAGAACTGTTCATCGGTCCCGTAGCCTCTGTGAAAAGGAATGGTAGCATAAGTTTGAATGTTGCTCCAAACTAAGTCTGCAGCCACGTGGTGAGAAGAAACAGGACCCTTAGGACCCCCATCTAATAATTTTGATAGTGAAAACACTGGGGCTCCCCATACATTATCACCTATACTCTACATAATAATGTCCTTTGTATGAAAATTACTTTAAAGGCAGTGTTTCAAACAGTTTCAGATGAAAACTCCCATGGATGTATGTGGTGGGTCTGGCCCCTGACACCCCAGCAAAAAGCTGATTTTGCCAGAGGAGGCCATAGTTTGACATTTTTGACTGTAGTTGCTATTGCCTGGAAAATGTAGTATTGCATTACGGTTATTCAGCATAATCACAATGTGAGTCGCTTGGTCATATGCCTTGAAAAATTGTCAGCTTTTCTTACTCACCTTCCTGAACATATTAGCACAAAGTTGCTGTTTCTCACCTCTCTTGTGTTGAACGCCGAGTGTTGCTTGCTCTTATGGTAACCATCTTTATCTGTTCTTTCACTAGTCAGGTTTCCATTGGGTACTCTCAGGCCTTACAGGCGAGCTCAGGAGTGGATCATCACATGCTGCAATTCCACCATAAGGTTGGACTATAATTCTAGACTCTGCTACATCTCCATAGTGTGTCTACTGACCTACTCAACTCTGCTATAATGCTTAGGTCTGCAACATTGACCTAGTGAGCTACTGATCAACGCAACTCAGCTGAGCTTTGGTGTATCCTAAACAACTCCACTCGGTTATTTTGCTGGGCTCTTCTACATTGCTCAACTCTGCAGATATCTACTGTACTGTTGAGCTAAAACACAAAAGATATACAGTATCATAGCAGAGAAATCTGCTTTCTTATCAGCCAGGACTGATCATTCATTTTCAAAATTCTAAATTCATAGGTAAAATACGTAGTCAGTTAAGAATACAACTCTAAAGAACACTACTCTGCTATATCACTGGGCTCTGCTACCTTGTTCAACTCTGCTGAACATACCTACGTTGCACCAACACACAAACTCAATACTGATTAATTGCTCTGATCTGCTACATTGCTCAATTCTATTGATTTTCTTTCAAATCTCCTGACTCACCCAGCGCTGCTATATAACTGGGCTCTGCAATACCCCTTAACCATTCTGCATAGGACTCGACATTCTCTGCTCTGCTTCATTGCTAAGTCTACACTGCCTCAATCTTGACTATCTATGCTGAGTGTTCAGCTTCCTAGCGGGCTACTACACAACTTCTTAAATTAACATCCATTTTCTACCACACTGCTGCACCAACATCATCTGTCCACGCTGCTCAATCTGGACAGAAGGCTTTGACGATCCAGTCTACCGTGTGTGAACTTTTGTGAAAAAGGGAAAGGGGAGTAAGTTGGCATCAGACACCTCTGATGACACATAACATATTTTTATTGTGAGCAAAGGTTCGATCACAATGATTGGCCGGATTGCCTGACATAAGTTTAATGTGTATGGCCTCATTTACACAGTGTCAAACAGTTCTGCATGGAGAGTGGGTATTGAGTGGACTTTTAATGAAGCAATGCTGTCCAGTTCTAGTTTTCAAAAAAAAAGAAATGCCTTTAAGGAAGTCACGCACAAATGTTTACAAGAGTAACTATTGTTGATTTTGAACAGAATACACTCTTCTATGTTTTTTGAACTCCAAATATTAAGATTTGTTTTACAATTGACCAGGAAATCAATACAGGAAAGCCTCGAAAGGTGTGTAAGAGGGAAATTTGCCACACAACTAACTCCGCTTCCCTAAACAACTTATGTAGGGGTACCTGGGTGTGTATGTGCAGTTCTGTTTCTGCTGCAGACCTCTTCAGGTTCAGTTCTGGCACCATTGTGCAGTACTAGACACTTTTAAGTTCATGGTGAAGAAACCAGTCATGTTTTCAAAAATAAAGTCCTTTTTACTGACAATAAAACTTATGTACAGAGGGTAGCAGGAATAAACCTTGCTATTTTTTATGCACAATACAGAGGCACATCTCTAGTGGTTATGGACAGCTGCACAATACTTGTGATGAACGTTGCTGAGGAACAACGGGACACATTGGCCAACTCTATCTTCCTGGAACATGGCCACACGGGTGAAGGTGTTTAGCTGTGACCACTGCACCCCAACTGCTCACTTGTGAATGGTGTAAGGGAGCTCCAGCCTGCCTCAACTTGGCTGACCCATATTTCTTCACAACTGATCTCCAAGTCTGGCTAGCACCACTGGTTATTTATCTTTTCCATCTTTAGTGCCCAAACTTGGCTGCTATGAGGAACTCCTACCACTATAGAATTCTTGCTTAGTCTTGCTTCCTATTCATGTCTTTTGCTTCCACACACACACCCAATAATGATAACCTTCCTTTGCGGGTGTCCTTTCTTGTCTCTTGCTCACTAACAACCTACTATCAACCAGGAACTAACACACTGGTGCCTAATAGTCCTCCCTAACTATGGGCCGACCCTACAGTTAACCCTGTCACCCTTGACTAACAAGAACTGCAGCCTCCAGGAGGATAAAAAAAATACAATACAATACATTTTGCACACATTAAAATAACAGGGATCTTCAGAGGGGGTGTTACACCGTCTTCTGCAATTTAACACGTGTTCTCAGGATTTCTGGTTTATTAATGCAGAGCCGAGGTAAGCCGTATCAAAGGTAAAGGAAATTTCTCTCCGAAATATGTAGCCAACAGAAACTTAGGGGTTTGAACACAAATGTGAAACTTTTCTGCCCAGCAGTGTTAAAGGGAATCTGTCATCACTTTTTTGGCATATAATGTAAAAATATCATTAATTTAGTGTCAGCTCTGCATTATACAAGTACTTTTTATACCCCTTGACTCCCCACCAATGATACATAAATACCGTTTTTATTCCTCCCGCAGTGTATGTAAATATGCTCGGTCCGGTCCGATAGGCGGGGCTTATTGTCCGTCTCTCCCCCTCCTGTCTTGCTCTACGCATTCCTTTTGGGTACCGCGCACGCGCATTCAAATGGTCCCTCGTGCGTGTGCAGTATGCTTTGCCCAATTTTTGGCAAAGCCGAAAAAACAGTATTGCGCATGCACCGGCATACGCCATGGCTTTCTATGGCCCGGAAGACGAGGAGGGGGTGGAGACTGACAATAAGCCCCGCCCATAGGACCGGACCAGACTGAGCATATTTACATACACCGCGGGAGGAATATAAACTGTATTTTTGTATCATTGGTGGGGAGTCAAGGGGTATAAAAAGTACTTGTATAATGCAGAGCTGACACTAAATTGAATGATATTTTTACATGATATGCCAAAAAAGTGGTGACAGATTCCCTTTACCTATTTGGTTACCATGCAATAAGAAAAAGAGACAATATGCAAACCACAAACACAAAATGGAGTCTATTCTCTCATATTGAGTTTTCTTCCAGCCTCAGATTTGCAGACGTTGCCTTGGTCTGGTTCTTATTTAAAGAATGAAAGACTAGTTACTATGATGTTACCCACGCACAGCACTGTACTCATGTATGGATTCCCGCTCTCCTTTTTCTGTATAGCGCACAGACAGAAAGAAGCAGCAGCATCATGGAGAAAATTATAGAGCAGCACTGATTAGTGTCGTGTGTATAAGAATTCAGCTATGGGTTGCTGTAAAAGATTTGTTACACGGCTCAACATGATCTATTGCTCTGCCTATTTTCTCCCTCTAGCCCTCACACCTCATCCTTTCTCTCCTCTATAATGGGACATGTAAACTCACACTTCACTTTGCTGGCAGTCCATCTTGTCTTGTGCAAAATGGAGTTGAGCTGTTTGCTTTTTTCCAGAGTAGATACTGAGGTTAAGAGGAATTAAGGAGAAGTAGTTAATAAGTGGAGAAAGATCAGAATTGTGTGATCAAATACATTACAATGTTTCTTACAGCAGCACCCTGAAAGTGGTAAGTTACATATTGAAGTATAAGGATGTATTTCCACGATCATGAACCACAGCGCTTTGGACGGAGCGGAAAGTCCGGTCCGCCCAAAGCCCCGCCCCCTAGTGAACGCGCGGTGAATCCGGATGTGCTCATTGAACACATCCGGAATCACCGCAGCGCTACACAGCCCTGTGTTATTTCCCTTGCGGCGATGGAGCGTCTCCGCAAGGGAAAAGGACATGCTGCGATCTGAAAAGATGCGCAGCATGTCCGTTAACGCAGGTCTGCTGCCTGCGTGTTTTTACGCATAGTGGAGACGGGATTTCTTGAAATCCCCTCCACTATGCTGTAACATCTGGACGCTGCGTGTTTGACACAGCGCCAGCGCACAGCGTCAAACACGCAGCAATTACTGAAGGAATCCTGATGGTGGAAACACACCCTTAATCATACCAGGTACTAAGCAAGCAAGTTTTTTGGGTCAACCTGCCCGGCAAGATGTCTTCATAAACATGGACACTAGCGCTATCACCATACATACACAGCAGATTATCCCTTCTTAAGCTACAATAAAAACTTTGTAATTTGTGTAAAAATGGGCGTAAATGTAGTAAGTAGATTTTGTCATTTTTATGCATCGTAATAGTATACAAAACTTTACAAGTGATGCTTAGAGAGAAGAGCCTGAGAAGCCTTCATCCATAACACTTGTAGTAAATGTGGCTGTACCAGAATACAGCGTCCAGCAATCTCAAGTCATGACAAGTAATGAGAACTGGGAAATGACAGTAAATCAGAGGCACTGTAATTGTAGCTATAGCCGAGCCTGCAGACACACATAAAACACACAAAGGAATCACAAAAGTGCTTTCCAGATGGATATTCCACATCATGCCAGATTTTGACATGAATTATATATACATCCAGACTCTTAAAAGAATGTGAAACAAATAGAAGAAAAGTCTAAAATGTTAGCATTTAATAAATGAAGAAAAAAGAACCATTGACCAACCCATCTCTTAAATTTCTTAACGGTCAACATTGATGCTTGAAAATTTGTGAAACTTTCAGAATTATCCATATCTCTAAATAAGTTTGGCTTAAACCGACATCACATTTTCATTGTTAAAAGTAGATAAAGAGAACAAAATCAGAGTAAAAAATATCACACTTTGTCATCTTTTATATTGAGAAAAATAATCAAATATCACATCTGCGAGTTGAGAAATTAGGATGAATCTTTAGGATTAGCAGATAATTTGAATGTGAAATTAGATTCTAGTGTTTTCAATCAATAGGATGATAGTTAGGTATGAGATGTCGACCAAGTTTATTTAAAGAACAAGGATCTGTTAAAGTGTATCATAGCACAAACAAAAGAGATCTTAGAGGACCTCAGAAGAAGAGTTGTTGATGCTGATCACGCTGGAAAAGGATAGAAAGCTAAACCTAAAGAAATTGGACTCTGCCATTCGACATGCAGATTGTACAAATGGAAAACATTAAAGATCATCATTATCCTCGGTAAAAGTGGTCAACCAACAAAGATACCTCCATAAGCAAGGCATATATTAATCTAGGGGGCACAAAAGAACACAAGGTAACCTCTCAGCAACTAAAGGCCTTTCTCATATTAAATAAAGTTAATGTTAATTAGTCCACCATCAGGATTCTGAAACAATAATGCAGCGAATATCTAGATTGCATGGAGAAAGTCACTGTTCTCCAAACAGAACATTGCTGCCCTTCTGCAGCTTGTTCAAGATCCTCTGGACAAGCCAGAAGGCTATTGGAACAATGTTTTGTGGATGGATGAAACCAAAATAGTTTTTTTATTTAACCAAAAAGAGTTATATTTGGAGAAAGAAAAATACTGCATTACAGCATAAAACCCCCATACCATCTTTGAAATATTATAGTGGTGGAAGTATCATGGCTTGGCCCTGTATTTATACATAAGGACAATTTAATATGATTGATGGAAACAATTCGAAATTTTTACAGTAAATTCTAAAAGAATAAGTCAGCACATCCATCCATGAGCTGAACTGCAAGTGAATGTGGGTTATTCAGTAAAACAATAACCCACAGCACACAAGTCATTCTACAAAAGAATGGTTAAGGTTTTGGAATAACCAAGTCAAAGTTCTGATCTTAAACCCACATAAATACTGTGGTTGGACCAGAAGTGTGCAGTTCATGGGAAAGAAGACATCAACAAAACAGAATTAACTACATTGGACATAAAAAGTCTACACACCTCTGTTGAATTGACAGTTTTTGTCATGTAAAAAAAATCATACCAAGAAGAATTATTCCAGAACGTTATCAACATGTAAAGTCACCCATAATCTGTAAAAATCCTTTGAAAAATAAACTGAAATAATTTTGAAAGAGAAAATAAAAATAACAAAATTAAAAACGTTGTGGTTGCATAAGTGTGACTATCCTCTTATAATTTTGGATGTGGTTGAGTTCAGAATTTGCCAATCACATTTACCCTCATGTAACATAGTTTTTAGTACACAGCTGGCATCATTTATAGTGATTCTGATTAACCTCCTGTAAAGTTTAGCTTTTCTAGTAGTATTTTCTTGCCATTTTCTTAGTTTAATTGTACAGTGAAACCCATGGTCCATAAACAGCTTAAAACACAACAAAGGATCTCGTTGTTGGAAGTTATCAGTTAGGAGAAGGGTACCAGAAAAATTCCAACGCACTAGATAGCAATAAGCTCTGTGTAGACTGTCTTCAAGAAGCGCTTTGGCACAACAATAATATTACGTAGAACTGGACATACTCCAAAAATTAATGAAAAGACAAGAAAAAAATTGATACAGTAGGCTGCCACGAGGTCTATATCAACACTAAAGGAGCTATAACCGATATGACCCAAAAGAAAAAACGTGATATGATAATATATCAACAATGTTACGACTATGTACCAATAAATAGCCAAAATTGTAAAAGAACACTCCAATAGAATATATAACCTATAAAGAACTGGGAGTCAAAGTTCAAAAGTTTTTTTTTTTAAAGTATAAACAAATTTATTACAGAATAGAAAAGGCAGACAAGATACAATAATGCAGTCCATGGTGACGGCACAGGAGATCAATATGCAGCAAATCCATACAATAGTAACAGGTACAGGTTAAAGGATAAGCCGGAAAAATATGCATATCATGCGAGAAACATATAGTATCTGTGGAACAGAGACGTGTATTCAAATAGCAAAGATAAAAAATCATAAAAAAGTATTTATCTCAAACCACAGTAAAGAGTAAACTATATGTTAGTTACTAAATCCCCCCAAATAGGATAAGCAAACAAGTGTATGCAAGCAAATTCAAGTGGCAAAGGAGAGAGTCAGTCCTGCATAGTAAATTGCAAAGTTTAGAGCCACATACAAATATTGGAGGAGGGGGAAAACATGCATGTCAGAGGGCCATCTTACCCATATTACCCCGTGTGGAAATATGCAAAAGGTGGCAGCCCCAATGTGAGTTTCGCGTGGGCTTCCTCAGGGGGGCCAAACCCTTTTGGACCTTAGACTTCCAGTCTGTTATAGGTTATAAACATTAAAGGAGCTGCAGGAATATCTGGCAAGTACTGGTTGTGTACTGCACGAGACAACAATCTTTCTTATTTTTTCATACAGTCATGGCCGAAAGTGTTGGCACTCTTGAAATTGTTCCAGAAAATGAAGTATTCCTCCCAGAAAATTATTAGATGTGTTTATTTCCTTTATGTGTATTGGGACAACACAAAAAAAGCAGACAAAAAAAGACAAATTGGACATAGTTTCACACAAATCCCCCAAAATGGGCCAGGCAAAATTATTTGCACCCTCAACTTAATATTTGATTGCACACTCTTTGGAAAAAATAACTGCAATCAATCGCTTCCTATAACCATCAGCAAGCTTCTTACACCTCTCAGCTGGAATTTTTGACCACTCTTATTTTTGCTGGAAGGACCCATGACCTAGGATGCAAACCCAACTTTCTGACACTGGGGACTACATTGCGACCCAAAATCCTTTGATAATCTGCTGTTTTCATGATGCCTTGCACACAGTCAATACACCCAGTGCCAGAAGCAGCAAAACAACCCCAAAACATTTTTGACCCTCCATCATGTTTGACTGTGTTTGTGCTTTACCAAAAAGCTTTATCTTGGTCTCATCTGTCAACAAGACGCATTCGCAGAAAGATTTTGGCTTACTCACATATATTTCGGTAAGCTGCAGTCTAGCTTTTCTATATCTCTGTGTCAGCAGTGGGGTTTCCAGAGTATGTCGATAGATTGCACTAACACTGATACAACCAGAGTCTGCAAGGCAGCTTGAATGTCTTTGGAGCTTGATTGAAGCTGCTTATCCACCATCTGGACCATCTTGAGTTGCAACCTTTCATCAATTTTTCTCTGCCATCCACATATATCTTTATTTTTTTTTTAATAATCTTTATTTCTATATAGCGCTAACATATTCCGCAGCGCTTTACAGTTTGCACACATTTTCATCGCTGTCCCCGATGAGGCTCACAATCTAGATTCCCTATCAGTATGTTTTTGGAGTGTGGGAGGAAACCGGAGAACCCGGAGGAAACCCACGCAAACACGGGGAGAACATACAAACTCCTTGCAGATGTTGTCCTTGGTGGGATTCGAACTCAGGACTACAGCGCGCAAGGCTGCAGTGCTATCCACTGAGCCACGATGCTGCCCCTACCACATCCAGGGAGATTAACTACAGTGCCATGAGTTGTAAACTTCTTGATTATGTTGCACACCGTGGACAAAGGAACATCAAGATCTCTGGAGATGGACTTGTAACCTTGATATTGTTGACATTTTTCAACAATTTTGGATCTCAGGTCCTCAGAACAGTTCTCTTCTCTTCTTTCTGTTCTCCATGCTTATTGTGCACACAAGACATACAATGCAAAGAAAGAGTCAACTTCTTTTTTTATCTGGTTTCAGGTGTGATTTTCATATTGCTCACATCTGTTTCTTGCCACAGGTGATTTTTGAACGAGCATCACATGCTTGAAACAAAATTGTTTACTCATAATTTTTGAACAATGGCAAAAATTCGTCCACTACTCCAATTTTGGGGTTTTGTGTGAAACTATGTTCAATATGCTTTTTTTTCAATACACACAAAGGAAATAAATACCGTAGTGTATAGCAAAACATGCCGTAACTGCAAAAATATTCTGGAAGAAAATAATTCATTTTCTGGAACAATTTCAAGGGTGCCAACACTTTCCCCCCATGACTGTATAGATAGTGGTATTGTGTGGGCCCAGCAATGTAAGGCACACATAAAATCCAGGAGAGTGCACAGGAAGGTACCGTAAAAGCTTGTTATCTATTCACGTCACTCACCCTTTCAGACACACCCACCCAGGGGTAAGGAGGGGGTGACACGTAGCAGAGTGCAGTCTGTTTCCTGTCTGAGAAGAGCTCAGGTCAGTCAGTTCCCTGTCTTCAGACAGTGCAGTTCAGTGCCAGGTGAGTCTGGACTTGGAGGGAGAGGAGAGAGGACTGAATCCTCGCAGAGCTACGTAGCTCACCTGACAAAGAAGTGGAGGCAAGTAACGGGTGAAGTGAATCATCCTAGCCTAAGTCAGAGACCCTTATCAGTACCTCAACAGAAGCAGAAACAAGAGGATACTGAGAGCTGCTCAGCGAGCTCTGGAGAAAGCTGACATTACCATCGAAGCTACAAGTGTTTATGCTAAGAGCGAGAGCAGGGCGAAGGGCATAGTGGAGAAGACAGAGAGAAGTGCTTCAGGTATTGGATTGCCTGCACTAAATTGGCCGGACACCGGAGTCCGAGGCGTTGCTAGTGTTTCAAGCATAGTAACCAAGAAAACCGGAGGCATCTGGGACTACAGGTCGCGAGAGCAGCCCTAAGTGTCGATACGTAATCGGAGTCAGGAGGGACAGGGACTTTAGCAGGGCCCTGCATAGAAGGACTGTTCTCACCACTCAGAAGCTTCCCACCACAACGTCGGCCGGGTTGTCAGTTATTGAGAAAGCTGGAGATAACAGAGTTTAACTTCGCTTCAGGCAAATTGGACTCACATACATATTGAAGTAAAGAGGCCTCTAACCTGCTCAGCAGTTTACCCGAATGTGCATTCTCCACCCCGACCCAGCTCCCGGATTTTGCTGAAACACCTTCAAGTAAAAGGATGAAAAGAAGCTGCATTGTGTGTGACTGAATCCTTATCTACACCCTGCAATCATCACCATAGACTCCAGGGCCAGTCTCACCTGTGGAGACTTACCACCTAGCTGCCCCATAACATCCCCTGTGAAGATCCTTATAGCAGCGCTGGTACAAATTGACCAGATACCACATGTGGCGTCACGAACTACCTAACCTAATAATCCCCTGTAAATATCCCCCATCGCTTGACTGCCAGGGCCACGGCCGAGTCCCGCGCCAGTGACATCTCCCATAAAAATCTATGGGCTCGGCTCCGAGTACCCCATATCCCTGGATCCACAATTGTGGTGCGAGTCATCAAACTTGGGGGTCACGAACAGATGAGAAGCTTGCAATTGTGAGTCCCTGTGGCCTATATTGACTGTTTAGTGGTAAAGACGTAAATGAGGGAATGCCTTAAATGTGATACTAGGTACTAACGTTATCAGTAACTGTCTGGGAGAAGTTGTTGTTTATGCTCCAACAGCTCGCTGAAAATTGCCAGGCCAAAGCAGAAGGGAGTGATCCAGAGGGAGATCCGGGCCCTTGGGTGTGCCAGCAGCAAGCCAAGCTTAAAGAAGGGGAAATCGGGGGTACGGTCACAGAACCGAAAACCCTTTAAAAACCCCCAAAGAGAGAAATTTTTTAAATGGTGCAGAGCAGCCATAGGGGAGAGAGGACGAAAACCAACCCCTAGTAGAACCTCATCGCCCCCGAACACAGACCAAAAATCAAGATTGCAAAAAGGGGAAGAGGAAAGTAAAAAAGGGGGTACCAGTACGACTTTTTAAAAGGGGGGGGGGATGAAGTAAAAAATTTTCCCGTTATGCTACATTCTAAAAATGCCGTAGTAACAAATTCCCTCCTCACAACCCGGGTTTCCTAGCCCCCCCCCAACCACGGAGGATAATGATCCGGGGAAAACCCCCCCAAAAGGAAAGGTGTCACAGCTTCAATTGGGACAGACACCACTTTTCCCCACCAGAAACAGGGGGTACTCCGGGGGGTTTTAAAGTACCACAAGATTTTAAAAAAAAAAACCCCCCCTTTTCTTTGGGACAATTAAAAAGGGTACAGCATCATAACCCAAAAAGGCATCAAAATCCCACAAAAAACGGAAAAAGGCCTATACCTCCCCCCCCATTAAAAAAAGCAAAAGGAGTGCGGGGACATGAAAAAAAGGGGCCGGGGGGTAAGGAAGTTGTAGCCCCTGGCAGCACCTCTAATTTCTAATTTTAAAAAAAGGATGGTACCCCGCGAAAATGTTTTTAAATTTGGGGAAATAAATCGGATAACACATAAAGATTCAAAAACCCTTTCCCACGCAAAGGAATCCTTTTTGCTCTAAAAAAGGGTAACACTTTTTATACCCTCGGAACCCCTTCTAGTGGGTTTTTGGCAAGTACTGTTTTGGTGAGGAGGAACGGGGGAAAAACTGCTTTCACCCCCCCAATGGGACTCTGCAGTTTGACAGAATGCCGTTTGGCCTCAGCAAAGGCCCCCCGGAAAAATTTCCAAAAATTTTTGGGGAGCTTGCCTGGGACATTTTCCAATTTGGGAAAAAAGGCTTGCCCTTTAAACCCCGGGAAAAAAAAACGTAATCGTGTACTCCAAGACATATGAAGAACCCCCGAAAAACCCCCGGCAGAGGATACGAGTCCCTGCCCCCAATATGGGATAAAAAAGGAGCCCCCTAAATGCCATCGCTCAAACGGAAGGGGCATTTTTTTGGGACATATTGTCAGTTCCCAAAAGGATAGTGGTCGACCCGCCCCCCAAATTTGGTTTAAAACCGGGCAAAGGGTTTTTCCGGGGGCCGGGGCCCGTAGAAAAAACTAAAAAGGGATTTTTTCCCCGGGGGGGTGTGGCTCGGTCTGGGGGGGGGGGGGGGGGGGGGGCCCGGGGGTCTGGGGGAATTTGGGGAAATATTTACAGGGATTGTTTTTTTTAAAAGTTTTTTGACGCCACCGAAGAAAATTTGGTAATTTTTAAAACCCGCTCGAAAACTCTGAGGGAAAAGGGAGGGGGCTAGATTTTTGGGTCCCCTACA
>JARQOD010000001.1:72642994-72669781 GCA_033576555.1 Oophaga sylvatica | reverse complement strand
TTGCCATCACATGCAAGTCCAATTGTAAATAATCAGCAAAATTCATTATGAGTCTCAGTATGAAATACTGTATAAGAAATAGTTTTCAAGATTATGGTAAAATGCTGGCACATATCATTTTATGCCAGCAGTCACCTGTGCTCACTTCAGAACTTTGTTGATAAATTTAGTACTAGCTTCTACAGACTCCTATAAGTGCAAATGCACTGATGGACGATCACAAATGTGGCCTGGCAAAGCTCAACGAGCCACGATATTGAACACCTTCATGTCCTTAGAACTACCAACCCTTATCCTTGGAGACTTCAACATCCCCATTAACAGCCCTACTTCCACATCTGTATCTCAGCTTCTATCACTAACCACTTCTCTAGGCCTCTCACAGCTTTCAACCTCTGAGACACACAAGGATGGTAACACCCTTGACCTGGTCTTTGTCCGCCTCTGTTCAATCTCCCACCTAAATAACTCACCGCTTCTACAGTCATGGCCAAAAGTTTTGAGAATGACACAAACATTAATTTTTACAAAGTCTACTGCTTCACTTTTTCTAATGGCAATTTGCATATACTCCAGCATGTTATAAAGAGTGATCAGCTTAACAGCAATTACTTGCAAAGTCAATATTTGGCTAGAAAATGAACTTTATCCCGCAAAATACATTTCAACATCATTGCAGCTCTGCCTTAAAAAGACCAGCTAACCTCTTTTCAGGGATTGCTCCATTAACACAGGTGTGGGTCTTGATGAGGACATGGCTGGAGATCAATCTGTCATGATTAAGTAAGAATGACACCACTGAACACTTTAAAAGGAGACTGGTGCTTGGCATCATTGTTTCTCTTCTGTTAACCATGGTTATCTCTAAAGAAACACGTTCAGTCATCATTGCAATGCACAAAAATGGCCTAACAGGGAAGAGTATCGCATCTGGAAAGATTGCACCTCAGTCAACAATCTATCGCATCATCAAGAACTCAGGAGAGAGGTTCCATTGTTGCCAAAAAGGCTTCAGGGCGCCCAAGAAAGACCAGCAAGCGCCAGGACCGTCTGTTAAAAGTGTTTCAGCTGCGGGATCGGGCTACCAGCAGTGCAGAGCTTGCTCAGGAATGGCAGCAGGCAGGTGTGAGTGCATCTGCACGCACTGTGAGGCGGAGACTCTTGGAGCAAGGCCTGGTCTCAAGGAGGGCAGCAAAGAAGCCACTTCTCTCCAGAAAAAACATCATGGACAGACTGATATTCTGCAAAAGGTACAGGCAGTGGACTGCTGAGGACTGGGGTAAAGTTATTTTCTCTGATGAATCCCCTTTTCGATTGTTTGGGACATCAGGAAAACGCCTCATTCGGAGAAGACAAGGTGAGCGCTACCACCAGTCTTGTCTCATGCCAACTGTTAAGCATCCTGAAACCATTCATGTGTGGGGTTGCTTCTCAGCCAAGGGAATCGGCTCTCTCACAGTCTTGCCTAAAAACACAGCCATGAATAAAGAATGGTACCAGAATGTCCTCCAAGAGCAACTTCTCCCAACCCTCCAAGAGCAGTTTGGCGATCAACAATGCCTTTTCCAGCATGATGGAGCACCTTGCCATAAAGCAAAGGTGATAACTAAATGGCTCAGGGAACAAAACATAGAGATTTTGGGTCCATGGCCTGGAAACTCCCCAGATCTTAATCCCATTGAGAACTTGTGGTCAATCATCAAGAGACGGGTGGACAAACAAAAACCTAAATATTCTGACAAAATGAAAGCATTGATTGTGCAAGAATGGACTGCTATCAGTCAGGATTTGGTCCAGAAGTTGATTGAGAGCATGCCAGGGAGAATTGCAGAGGATCTGAAGAAGAAGGGTCAACACTGCAAATATTGACTTGCTGCATTAACTCATTCTAACTGTCAATATAAGCTTTTGTTACTCATATGTTTGCAATTATTAGATTTCTGTCTGTGATAAAAACATCTGTCAAACACACATAAAAACCAGAGGGCAGCAGATCATGTGAAAATATAATATTTGTGTCATTCTCAAAACTTTTGGCCATGACTGTACTCTCTGACCACAACATTCTCTCCTTCATCCTCACAAATCCTCGACCACCCCAGCGCACTCCTACCTACCATACATTCAGAAATCTACAAGCCATTAACTCTTAGACACTTTCAGACTCCCTACACTCATCGCTGTCCCCAATCTCCTCTTTTTCTTGTCCTAATCTGGCTGTTCAGCACTACAATGACACTCTTAGAAGCACCCTTGACCAAGTAGCACCGCTCACCCTCAGAACTTCCAAACACACAGTAAAACAGCCCTGGCTCACACTGCAAACTCAACTTCTTCAGCGATGCTCTAGGAGTGCTGAACACCTCTGGAGAAAAACCCACACAGCAGAAGACTTCATCCACTTTAAATTCATGTTAAGAACTTATAATGCTGCCCTTCACCTCGCCAAACAGACCTACTTCAACACCCTGATCTCCTCACTAGCCAACAACCCCAAGAAACTTTTTGACACTTTTCAAGCCCTTCTCAGGCCAAAAGCACAAGCCCCTATCACAGACATTTGTGCTGACGACCTGGCCTCCCACTTTATAGAAAAAATAGATACTATCCGTCAGGAAATCTGCTCTCAACCACCAAGTGCTGTGACTCCCATCCCACCCTGCATTTCCCCTGGCTCACTTTCCACATTTGATCCCACCACAGAAGAAGTCTCCAGACTCCTCTCTTCCTCTCGTACGACTACATGCACTACTGACCCCATTCCCTCACATCTCCTCCAGTCTCTCTCTCCAGTTGTCACAACTAACCTAACTAGAATCTTTAATCTCTCACTCTCCTCTGGCATTTTCCCATCTTCCTTCAAACACTCCATCATTACTCCACTACTAAAGAAACCCACTCTCGACCCTTCCTGCACAAACAACTACAGATCGGTCTCCAATCTCCCCTTCATCTCTAAACTTTTGGAGCGCCTAGTCTACTCCCACCTCACCCGTTACCTCTCCACTTACTCCCGTCTAGACCCTTCACAGTCCGGCTTCCGACCCGTACATTCGACTGAAACTGCACTCATCAAAGTGACCAATGACCTTCTGACAGCAAAATGTAACGGTGACCACTCTCTGCTCATTCTTCTCGACCTTTCTGCAACTTTCGACACAGTTGACCACTGTCTCCTACTGTCTAGGCTCCAGTCACTAGGTATTAAGGACACTGTTCTCTCCTGGTTCTCCTCCTATCTTTCTGACCGCTCCTTCAGTGTTTTGTTCTCTGGCTCCACATCATCTCCTCTTCCTCTCACTGTCGGTGTACCCCAGGGCTCAGTCCTTGGCCCCCTTCTCTTCTCTCTCTACACAGCCCCAATTGGACAGACCATCAGCAGATTTGTCTTTCAGTACCATCTTTATGCTGATGACACCAGGGGAGGAGTCCTGAGGAGATCATTTGCATATTTCCAGTTCATTCTGGGATAAGCGAAGAGTCTCCGCGAGCTCCAAGAACACTGGGTTTTGGCTGTTGCAGCTGAAAGGAGGACATCGGTAAACCAGGGGAGGAGTCCTGAGGAGATCATTTGCATATTTCCAGTTCATTCTGGGATAAGTGAAGAGTCTCTGCGAGCTCCAAGAACACTGGGTTTTGGCTGTTGCAGCTGAAAGGAGGACATCGGTAAACCAGGGGAGGAGTCCTGAGGAAATCATTTGCATATTTCCAGTTCGTTCTGGGATAAGTGAAGAGTCTCCGCGAGCCTAACGGCGCGCAAATTTTGGCACTTTTTTCACCGCTGTGATATCTCTTTAACAATAAGAGCATGGAAGAGGCTAGGAGCCATGTGGTGAGTTGCATTTCTTGCTACATGTTCACAGATTTACCAGTGGAAAAGCCAAATTTCACATGCCACAAATGCAAGCTTGTGTCCATGTTGGAGGAAAAGTTGCGAAATCTAGAAGAGAGATTAGCTACATTGAAGATCATTAAGGAAGATGAAGAGTTCTTAGACAGAGCAGAATTATCTCTTCATGGTGCAGAAAGAGAAGAAATTCGTAGAGCACCCGAAGAAACAGAGGAATGGAAGCATGTGACCCAGAGAAGCAGGAGGATCGTGAGGCAGTCAGCACCCATACTGCTCAGGAACCAGTACCAGGCTCTCACACAGGAGAATGATGAAGAAATACATCAGGATAAGACTTTGCCCACTAAGAGCAACTTTGTAAGCCCTCAGAGTCCTCCTGAATGGAGAAAGAAAAATGTTGTGAAGAAACGGAGAGTTGTGGTCATGGGGGATTCCCTGTTGAGAGGTACAGAGGCCGCTATCTGCAGACCGGATATAACCTCAAGAGAAATGTGCTGTCTTCCAGGTGCAAAAATTAAAGATGTGTCTGACAGGATATCAGGACTCTTCAGACCTAATGATGACTACCCATTCCTGCTAATACATGTGGGGACAAATGACACCACAAGAAGTGACCTGGAAACCATCTGCAGTGACTTTGAAAACTTAGGCAAGAAAGTGAAAGAACTGGGTGCGCAGGTGGTCTTCTCATCCATCCTCCCAGTGGATGGCCATGGAACAAGGAGGTGGAATAAGATTCTGCAGGTGAACAACTGGCTACGTCGATGGTGCCGTCAGCAAGGATTTGGATTTCTGGATCACAGAGTGAATTACCTATACGATGGACTACTTGCTAGAGATGGGGTGCACCTTACGAAGACTGGAAAACATGTATTTGGAAGTCGCCTTGCTACACTCATCAGGAGAGCTTTAAACTTGAACAATGTGGGAACTGAAGCAAAACGCCAGAAAAAGCCATACACCTGACAAATGCTATTGAGAACTTGGTTATTAGAAGTGGAAAGGAAGAACGAAGACAAAACAATCTAAATAATAAAAATATTGGAGGAAGAGAAACCAATCACAAAC
Source organism: Oophaga sylvatica (assembly GCA_033576555.1). NCBI lineage: Eukaryota > Metazoa > Chordata > Amphibia > Anura > Dendrobatidae > Oophaga > Oophaga sylvatica. Next base: position 72,664,863 of record JARQOD010000001.1, on the reverse strand, counting down.
TAAAATGTTTTTATACAAATGCACAAAGCATGGGCAACAAACAAGGAGAATTGGAACTACTAACGCAGGAAAGAAGTATGATGTCATTGGAATCACTGAAACTTGGTGGGACGATACACATGATTGGAATACAAGGCTAGAAGGATACAACTTATTTGCAAGAAACAGACTTGATAAACGAGGAGGAGGTGTCGCATTGTATGTTAGAAAAGCGTATATCTGCACAGAGATTGATGCTTCAGAGACTGGGAGTTCTGTGGAAACTGTTTGGGTAAGAATACAAGGACAGAACAATGGAAAAGACACCATTGTAGGCATTTACTACAGGCCACCTATACAAGCTGAAGATATGGATGAACTCTTTATGCATCAAATGGCCAAGTTCTCCAAAAAATATGACATAGTGGTCATGGGCGATTTCAACTATCCAGACATTTGTTGGGAATCTCTCTCAGGCAAAACTAACAGGTCAAGGAAATTCTTATCCTCTCTTGCTGACAACTTTATCTTTCAAAAGGTAGGGGAGAAAACAAGGGGATCTGCTACCTTTGATCTAATCCTTATAAACAGGGAGGAAATGGTTGAGGAGGTAAGAGTGGCTGGGACCCTAGGAGGTAGTGACCATGCTATTTTAGAATTTTGGATAACAAGAGGAGGAAGACCTGTGAAGACTCAGACGTCAAGGTTAGATTTCAGAAAGGCAGATTTTAAGGGACTCAGAAAAAGAATTGGAGGGATCCAATGGCAGGATATTCTTAAGGACAAAAATGTCCAGGAAGGATGGGACATCTTGAAAAATTAGATTCTCAAAGCACAATCGTTAACAATTCCGAAAAGAGGGAAGAATGGGAAGCATTTAAGGAAACCAGGATGGATGAACACAGAACTTAAACACATGCTAAAAAGGAAGAAAGAAATGTTTATCAAATGGAAAGAGGGAGGCATATCTAAAGAAGAATATAATGCCATCTGCAGAACCTGCAGGGCACAAATCAGATTATCTAAAGCTGACAATGAATTAAGGCTTGCAAGAGATGTCAAAAGCAACAAAAAAGGATTTTGGGGATACGTCAAAAGTAAAAAAAAGTCAAAGATGCTATAGGATTTTTACAGGATGAAAATGATGAAATAGTAAGAAAGGATGTTGAGAAGGCTGAACTTTTAAATTCCTATTTTGCATCTGTTTTCTCTCAGAAAGGAAATGTAACATCAACTGATCTTCACTGTCCTATTAAAGGAATAGGAGAATCCAGGATATCTATAAACAGAAAGACAGTGAGGAAACACTTAGTTAACCTAAATGAATTCAAGTCTCCAGGTCCAGATGAATTACACCCCAGAATACTGAAGGAGATAGCAGAAGAAATTCTTGAACCACTGTCCATAATCTTTGAAAATTCTTTGGGAACAGGAGAAGTCCCAGAAGACTGGAGAAGAGCAAATGTTGTTCCTATCTTCAAAAAGGGAAGAAGGTGGACCCAGGGAACTACAGGCCGGTGAGTCTGACTTCTATACCAGGAAAGATCTTTGAACAAATTATTAAAGAACATGTATGTAAGTACCTGCATAAGAATGAAGTGATTAAACAGAGTCAGCATGGGTTTGTAACTAATAAGTCATGTCAGACTAACTTAATTTCCTTCTATGACAGAATCACTGACTGGGTGGATCAGGGAAATGCTGTAGATATAGTATATCTTGACTTCAGCAAAGCATTTGACAAAGTATCTCACACAATCCTTATTGAAAAAATGACTAAGTATGGAATGGACAAGGCAACTGTTAGGTGGATTCATAACTGGCTTAGTGATAGGACTCAAAGAGTGGTTGTAAATGGCTGCACATCCAGTTGGAAGAATGTCTCAAGTGGGGTACCACAAGGCTCTGTTTTGGGCCCTGTATTGTTCAACATCTTTATCAATGATTTAGATGAAGGAATTGAGGGTAAACTGATCAAATTTGCTGATGACACAAAGCTAGGAGGGGTAGCTAATACTAGAGAAGAGAGAGAGAGGATTCAAAAAGATATAAATAAACTGGAGCAGTGGGCAGCAACTAACAGAATGGTTTTTACAGGAAAAATGCAAAGTACTACATCTGGGCAATAAAAATGAAAAAAGCAGATACAAAATGGGAGGAATAGGGCTAATTAACAGCACATGTGAAAAAGACTTGGGTATACTAATTGCTCACAGACTGAACATTAGTCAACAGTGTGATGCAGCAGCAAAAAAGGCAAATACAATTCTAGGATGTATCAACAGAAGCATACAGTCTAGATCACGTGAGGTCATTATTGCCCTCTACTCCTCTTTGGTCAGACCTCATCTGGAATACTGTGTCCAGTTTTGGGCACCACATTTTAAAAAAGACATCAACAAAATGGAGCAAGTTCAAAGAAGAGCCACCAGAATGGTGACCGGTCTGCAAACCATGTCCTATGAGGAACGGTTGCAGGATTTGGGAATGTTTAGCTAGCAAAAAAGAAGACTGAGAGGAGACTTAATAGCTGTCTACAAATATCTCAAGGGCTGTCACATTGTAGAAGGATCATCTTTATTCTCATTTGCACAAGGAAAGACTAGAAGCAATGGGATGAAACTGAATGGGAGGAGACACAGATTAGATATTAGAAAAATTTTTTTGACAGTTAGGGTGATCAAGGAGTGGAACAGGCTGCCACGAGAGGTGGTAAGTTCTCCTTCAATGGAAGTCTTCAAACAGAGGCTGGACAGACATCTGTCTGGGATGATTTAGAGAATCCTGCTTTGAGCAGGGGGTTGGACCAGATGGCCCAGGAGGTCCCTTCCAACTCTACCATTCTATGATTCTATGACACACAACTATACACGTCATCCTCCAACCTTACCCCCGCTGTTCTACAGAACGCCACCGACTGTCTGTCCGCAGTCTCCAACATCATGTCCGCTCTCTATCTGAAACGTAACCTCTCCAAAACTGAACTCCTTCTGCTCCCGCCATCTACTAACCTCCCTAAATCTGACATTTCCCTCTCCGTGGGAGGCACCATAATAACACCCCGGCAGCAGGCTCGCTGTCTGGGTGTTATGTTTGACACCAATCTCTCCTTCACCTCCCATATACAATCTCTTGCCCACTCTTGCCGCCTACACCTAAAGAACATCTCTAGAATCCGCCCTTTTCTCACCATGGAAACAACAAAAACCCTCACTGTAGCATTGATCCACTCCCGCCTGGACTACTGCAACGCTCTATTACTTGGCCTCCCCATTACTCGACTATCCCCTCTCCAGTCCATCCTTAATGCAGCAGCCAGGGTCATCCATCTGGCCAATCGGTACTCGGACACGTCCGCTCTTCGCCAGTCCTTACACTGGCTGCCCATTCATTATAGGATCCAATTCAAAGTACTGGTTCTCACCCACAAAGCTCTCCACAGTGCAGCACCCCCCTATATCTCCTCCCTCATTTCTATCTATCGGCCTAACCGACTGCTGCGCTCTGCAAATGACTTTCGACTAACCTCTGCACTAATCCGTACCTCCCACTCCCGACTCCAAGACTTCTCCCGCGCTGCTCCAATCCTCTGGAATGCTCTACCCCAAGAAATTAGGACTATCCACAATTTTCATGGTTTCAGGCGCTCCCTCAAAACACATTTGTTCAGAGCGGCCTATCACATTCACTAATCAAAGTCATTCTATGTGTAAGTGTGTATGTGTAGCCCATTCACTATCTCCATCCATCCCTCACTCCCTCAAGATGGCTGGACCATCATTGTAAATGCACCATTGTATATACACACCTGTATTTTGTATCTCCCCCGCCTCATTGTAGATTGTAAGCTCTCACGAGCAGGGAGGCTTATTTTGCTTTAATTATTGTATTGTTAACGTTGTTACTTATGACTTGTGTTTTGAAACTGTTAAACTGTAAAGCGCTGCGGAATATGATGGCGCTATATAAATAAAGATTATTATTTATTATTATTATTATAACACCTCTCAACACTGAAATTGCAACAGCAAATGCAAAAGTCATGGAATTATGGAAATCACAGGATCAATAGACATGATTTGCAAATGATAAGGAAATGTAAAAAAAATTTCAAAACCTCTTGATTTATTCAGTATTGCGTATTAATGCCAAATACAGAAACATAAAAATACACAAACTTACATGCCTTAGCTAGTTTTCATCTGTAGCACTAAGATTCTATGGTTGAACATTGAGTCTACAGTTTTCAATATTGCCATTTCCTTGGTGTCCTCAATGCTGAGAAAAAGGTGAACGAAACCAAACGTAGAAAAACAAGCAGTCCTGGAAATGATGATATGGCCTCTACAGCGCCTTGATCTCAACATCATCAAGTCTGTCAGGGATTACATGAAAAGTCAGAAGGGTTTACATAGGTGATCACAGAAGATCAGTGGTTAATTTTCCAAGTTGTTAAGAGCCTTCCTGCCGAGTTCCTTCAAAAACTGTGTGCAAGTTTACTAAGAAAAATTAATACTTGGATGCTCTATTGAACGCCAATATTGATTTAATATTAGATCTCTTATGTTCATTTACTTTGCGTTTTGTTAACTGATAAAAATAATCTATTAAAACGTCAATTTTTGAAAAAAAATTAATACTTTGCAGCATTTTTCCCACGTTTGCCTCAAATTTTTGGACTGTACTGTTTTTCATAGCCAGACACCTGCTTACAGCGGAGTTACTGAAAATTTTTAGCCCTTTCCCCATGAACAATGGCCTTCAGTTCACTAATGTTTGTGGATGGTTAATAAAGTGGTCCAAAAAGTTAAGAGCTAATAAACTGAATTGCAATAAGGGTTAAATAATTTTGATTGCAAATGTATGTACACAGCGGCGAACCTTGAAGATCATGGGCCCCAATGAAACATCTCAGACAGGGACCCCAACTATCAGTAGAATTTAATAGCATACGTAGGTCTCCTAACATGGGCAAAAAGGCCTGCAGTGCCCAGGTGTGATTGTAACCCCCGTACACACTATAGTAATGTCCCGGTATATAAATATTATCGATTCTCCACTAGCATTTGTTAGTTCAGGCTTCCAGCTGATGGAGAGGTATGTGACTAGTCCAGTCCTCAAAGTGATAAACACTGGGCAAATGACATTTTTTTTTTGTAATTGGAAGAGGCTGATGGACAGATCTGGTCACATCAAAGGCATTTTTAACAACAGAAGCTGTGACGTTTGTGAGGAAGGCTGTACTAAAAAGTGCAGGAGGAGAACCTGTAAACTCATATTTTAGTAAGTACCACAAAATCATGTCTTCTACACATTTGTTATACCGTATGAGTCCACACACAGTCCTCTTATATACGATACTTTATTGATCCGGAGGGAAATTATGGTATCACAGCAGCGTTACAACAGCATTACAAACCATTACAAACAGCATTACATAGAGTAATTACTAGACACAGATTTGCACATGACTAACCACAATACGTAACAAACAAAGGTACACAAATCTCTAATCATTTCCATTAGTGCGCCAGTCCTAGGTCGTAGTCATCTTTCACCCTTAGTGAATTGTTATACATCCCCATAGCGGTAGGCACAAACGATTTCCTGAATTTCTCCTTCTTGCACCTTGGAAGGATTAGACGGCTGCTGAATGTGCTCTTCTGCTTCAAGAACAGCTCGAATAGTGGGTGTGTATTATTGTTCATTATAGCCCTGCACTTCTTTTGAATCCTATCCTCCACTACTTCCTCAAAAGAGTCAAGATGGAGGCCAACAGCCTCACTTGCCTTCTTGATAAGTTTGTTGAGTTTATTAGCGTCAGCTACTCGCACACTACTGCCCCAGCAAATGATAGCAAAAAAGATGGCGCTTGCTACAACGGACTGGTAGAACATTTCCAGAATTTTGCTGCACACATTGAACGACCTGAGCTTCCACAGAAAGTACAGTCTGCTCATTCTCTTCTTGTGAACCTTCTCTGTATGACACCTCCAATCAAGGTGAACCCCCAAATATTTGTAGCTCTCAACCATCTCCACCTCCTGGCCAGCAATAGTGATCAGTAAGTAATCATCCTTTTTCCTTCTATAACTCACCACCATCTCCTTTGTTTTCTTCACATTTAGTTCTAGACAGTTAGTCTGACACCAATCCACAAAGTCAGAAACCACACTTCTGTATTCCTCCTCCCCCGGCCCTCACAATGCCCCCTACAATCACTGAGTCATCTGAGAATTTTTGCAGGTGACAGAAGTCGGATTTATACTGAAAGTCAGCTGTATACAATGTGAAGAGGAAGGGCGACAGCACTGTACCGTGAGGGGCTCCAACACTGCTCCGTACACTGCCAGATACCACCTCCTCCATCCTTACAAACTGCGGCCTGTCTGTCAGGTAGTCACTTATCCAGTTCACCATCCCCTCATCTACCACCATAGCAGTCAACTTATTACGTAGTAAGGGTGGCTGTAAGATATTGAAAGCACTTGAGAAGTCAAAGAACATGGCGCAAACTGCAGTGCCATCATTGTCCAAGAACGAATGTACTGTATGTAGCAGAGACACTACAGCATCATCCACCCCCAATCTCTGCTGGTACGCAAACTGCAGGGGGTCAGTGTAGGCCCTCACCCTCGGGCACAAGTAGGCAAGTACTATTCTCTCCAACGACTTCATAGCATGCGATGTTAAGGCCACTGGACGATAGTCGTGTAGGGAAGTTGGAGAGGTGATCTTGGGAACTGGCACCAGGCAGGAGGTCTTCCACAGCACTGGTATTCTCTGTGATTGTAGGCTCCTGTTAAACAGGTGCTGAAAGACATTACACAGTTGGTTTGCACACACTTTTAGGACACGTGGACTGAGGCCATCAGGCCCAGCTGCTTTGCCAATGACTAGTTTACGAAACTGTTTCCTCACATCCCTTGGGGAGACAGTGAAAGCAGGCAGCTTATCCCCCAATGTCAATGCTGCAGATTGTTCCTCAGCTCCATCCCTCATTCCTGATGACGCAGCACATGTGTTGGTAAATCTGTTGAAAAACTCGTTCATTTCATTAGCCATGGGCAGATCCACTTCTCCACACTCCGGCCTTGCCTTAAACCCAGTTAACTGCTTCATGCCCGACCACACCTCCTTGGAATTGTGTGACAGTTTATTTTTTAATTTAATTCGGAACGCCTCACAGGCATTCTTAATTTTTCCTTTTAAGTCCCTTTGTATCAATTTCAGTTTCTTAGTATCCTTCATTTTAAATGCCATTTTTTCCTCATTTAGTAAGTGTTTCAATTCTTTTGTAATCCAAGGCTTGTTATTTGCATAACATCGAATCTTTTTAACTGGTACTACAGTATCCGTACAAAAATTTATGTAATCTGTTACTCTTCCGACAATGTCATTTGCATCATCATTCTCTTCTCTGTCGCATATCACCTCCCAGTCTGTGAGGTCAAAACAGTCTTGCCGAGCTTGTTCAGCTGCAGGAGACCACCTCCTGATTAGTTTTATTGTGGCTGGTTGTTTACTGACAACAGGTTGATAAGATGAAGACAATAGTATGAAGTTGTGGTCAGATTTCCCCAGGGGGGGTAATGCATACCATATGAGTCCACATATAGCCCCCTATCCTGAAAATGGAGATAGCAGTGATATCGGGATATGGGTGGCGGTGGGCATGATATGGCCTGTGGGCCATTGTTTTCATCCCTTTAGCTCTTTCGGACCACGGACCAGACTTGAACAGCCAGAGGGCCAAATGTAGACCATGGGCCGCACTTGTCCCAGGTCTCCAATAGAGCAAACCAACAGAATACAAAACAGAAAAATCCCTTTGTGCAATAAATCCCACTGTTATTGGTACCATATTATGGTTCCGTATTACTAGTATGAACCCTAAATCTGTGCATTATCAAGGTACATAAAATAAAAAGCTAGATCAGCAGTGCTCAATAAAACAACGTACATTCATGGCCAAAGGTATTAAGACTGACACACATTTTGGTCTTCCCAAAATATTTGCTGCTTCAGTTTTCTTATATCTTTTAGTCACATGTTCCTCTGGTTACTGAAGTAACAGCATTTCATAAATTTTTACACTTTTATAGAAAAATACATCAAGTTTCTGTAAAGACTCAACATTTACAGTCTTGACCCTTGTTTTTCAAGACTTCTGCTCTTTGCCCTGATCAACTTCTGGGCCAACCTGACTAATGACCGCTCACTGTTGTCTAATCAATGCTTGGAGTTTATCACAATTTCTGTGTTGTTGTTTGTCCACACCCTTTTGAAGATTGACCAGAGGTTCTCAATGGGATTGAGATCTTGGGAGTTCCCCGGTCATGGACCCAAAATGTCAATGTTTTGTTCAAGGAGCCATGCTGACTTCATATCAGTCTTCAACCTGGTTTACTACAGGGCCTCGTGATTACTTTCTGCTCCTTGGAGTACAATGGTGGAATGAAAATATTATGCTTGCGGTATTGTCGTCTACCGTAATCCTTCATCCCAAAAGAAGATGACAAATTTAGAACAACACTGCACTAGGACAGCTTGTTATAGCCGTGCATGGGGCTACTTCCCACACATTTGATCTTTATTTTTCATTAGAAGCCAAAAACAAAAGCTTAGAAACAATTAAGTGTTTAATAGCGGAGACCTTGTCAGGACGCAATCAGCTCCAGTAGCTCTTCACATAATTACCAGACACTGTAATTTGGTGCCAACAACAACTACTGATTTGCACATAGTTTTTCTTAGGGGTAGCACTATATGTCTTACAACATCAGGAGTATAATTAACAATAATTGCTGGCCTACAATTACCTCCACTGTGTAGATCCCGAGCGACACGGCGTATATCTCTAGTAGAACTTGTCTGTTTATGCTAGTATCGCAGTAAATGCTACGGTTCTGTATATACATGGATATCATGTGCTGGATTTTAGGAAATACATAGTTATTTTTATTAATTATGTAATCGATAGAACATACAGCGGTAGATAGGAAATATGGAAGCACTAATTCAGTGCCGCAGCAGCGACATGATTTCATGGTCCCAGTAAGTGCGTTCTATTGATCTCCTCATCTTTAATACACCAAGCAAGCAATTCATTATCATTCCTGATTTATACGTCTACAAGTGAATTAAAGATAGGCAAGGGGATTCCTTAAAGGGAATTAGAAAATTACCTATTCTTTAAAACAGGGTTTATGTTAAATTAATATTTTTTTTTAATGTTTGCTAATGCATTTTTTTCATATCACTATCTATATATAAAAGTCAATCTCTGGGGAGAAAGTATCGCAAATTGGGTCTTATCCGATAAATAATTATAAGATTTATCACATTTTGCTAACCTGATCCATAAATTAATACATTTTTAAAGTGTCGTTTAGCTGCTGCGGATCCACGGGTTGTCAAACCAATTAATTGAAGATATGGAGAATTTGTGGATACTTTCCATGCTGCTGATTATTGAAGACGTCAGTTCTCAAGAATTTATTAAACATGCGTTTTTTATTCAATGCATTTTGAAGTGACATGCACTCCTTCCGCAGGAAACAACAAGCACATGTGGTTCTTTACTGAGGAAGAAGTGCATGTCACGTCGAAACGTGTTGAATAAAAAACGCATTTTAATTACATTTTATTAATCAGCAGCACAGAAAGTATGCACAAATTCTCCATAGCTTCTATCTATAGTAAAAGATACAGTTGAAACCAGAAATTTTTATACACTATATAAAAAGACACATATGCATGTTTTTCTCAATATTTGACATGAAATCAGAATAAACCTTTCCTGTTTTAGGTAAATTAGGATTACCATAATTATTAATATGTGCCAAATGCCAGAATAATGAGAGAAGGCATTTTTATTACATACTGCAAAGTCAAAAGTTTACATACATTTTATTAATATTTGGTACCATTGCCCTTAAACTGAATGATTTGGGTAAAAAGTTTTTTGGATATCCTTCCACAAGGTTCTCACAATAGTTGGATGGAATTTGGGCTCTTTCCTCCTGACAAAACTGGTGTAACTGATCCAGGTTTGTTGGTCGCCTTGCTGGCACCTGCCTTTTCAGCTTTACCAGTACATTTTCAATAGGATTGAGATCAGGGCTTTGTGATGGCTACTCCAAAACATTGACTTTGTGATCTTTAAACCACTTTGTTAAAAATGTTGGCAGTATGCTTCGGGTCATTGTCCATTTGGAAGGCCCATTTCTGCGCAAGCTTTAATTTCCTAACTGATGTCTTGAGATGTTGCTTCAGTATTGCCACCTAACCTTCTTTTCTCGTGATGCCATCTATTTTATGAACTGTACCAGTCTCTCCTGCAGCAAAACAACGTCAAAACATGATGCTGAAAACCCCGTGTTTCACAGTTGGGATGGTGTTCTTAGGCTTCCAAGCTTCTCCCTTTTTCCTCCAAACATAACGATGGTCATTATGCCCAAAAAGTTCAATTTTAGATTCATCAGACCACAGGATATGCCTCCAAAAATTAAGGTCTGTGTTCCTGTGTGCATTTGCAAACATCAATCTCGCTGTTTTATGTTTCTTTTGGAGTAATGGCTTGTTTTTGACAAAGTGGCCTTTTAGCCCATGTTGATACAATACTCATTTCACTGTGGATATTGACACAATCTTACCAGCTTCCGCCATCATCTTCACAAGGTCTTTTGCTTTTGTCCTTAGGTTGATATGCACATGTCGAACCAAAGCACGTTCATCTCTCCGACACAGAACCCGTCTTCTTCCTGAGCTGTATGATGGCTGGACATTCCCATCTTGCTTGTTCTTGGCTATAATTGTTTAGACCGATAAAATAGGCACCTTCAGGGATCTGGAAATTGTACTCAAGGATGAGCCACACTTGTGCAAATCCACAATTCTCTTCCTGATATCTTGGCTGATTTCTAGAGACTTTTCCATGATGCTACACAAAGAAGCAGTGTGTTTCAGGTGTGCATTAAAATACATCCACAGCTGTCTCTAATTAACTCAGATGTTGCTAAAACAACTACCAGAAGCTTGCAAACACATGACATCATGATATGGGCAGTCCATAATTGTTTAAAGGCACATCACTGCAAATTCGACGGCAGCGTGAAAAAACGGAGCAACTGGGTCAGGAGTTGAAGAGGAGGTGCAGCTGGGCTGCTTGGGACTCAGCAATGATGTAGAATGATGCAGCGAAATGAGACTTCTTGTTTCTACAAGAGCAAGGCCGCGAACATTTAGTTGTCATGTGACACATATGCAAACGGCACCGGAAAATCTTGACAGCGTGCACATTACACGCTTCGAGGATTGACAAGTCTACAGTCACATAGAGTGACTGCAGGCTTGAACCACAGGCCTGGACAGCCCATTTATGCATTTGCAGAAGAAATTTCTGAACCAATATGCTGCAATTTACAGCACCAGCAAAAAGAATGAGATTTCTGTATTTCTCTTGCACACACTGTTTATTTTTTCTAAGCAGATATGAAGCAGTTTGAAATCTGCAGCATATCAATTCTTTCCATTTTTGCAGTGTTTTTCACTCATTCAAATAGTGAAAAATCGCATTAAATAATAGCATATTTTATGTAGCGTTTTTCATGTCAAGAAATGCATTTCTGTTTTTTTTCTGCTTCAAATACTTATCATATGGATATACCCTTTGGGTTTGGAACTATAGATAATCAATTTGATGTGTGTTGAATTAAAGTCAAATTTCCTGAAAGTTGAAGGTTATAGGAAATTTGAACAATTCACCATTTTACACTTTGAATGGTATAGTGCCACCAACAAGGAGGGACTCTGATACCCTTAGTCTTGGATGGTGCTAATCTGGTATCTTGCTCTTTTCTCTACAATTTCTCAGGACAATTGGACTTCCTGCAATTTATCCTGAATATATTTGCTGCAACCAAATTTCTAATTTCAAAAAGTTAGATTTTTTTAAGGTGTCTTGCTATGCCTGATTAAATGCAACCTGTCATGTCCCAAACACTAATAATCTGCAGATATGGGGTTAATCTTCAGATAAAGAGCATTACAATGCTGTCTGGCAACTTTAATGATAGCGTGCCTATCAGGAGAAAATTAACCTTATTCCTTCCGTGAGTGGCCGGCTTTCAGCAATAGAGGTTTGTCCAAAGTGGGAACAGTCACCATTCAGTACACAGCGCTGTGAGCAGCAGCTGTAAGAACACCCCGCACATTGATTGACAGTTTGCTTTTCACAGATGCGTTGCAGTGAGCTGTCAATCAAAGTTCCGGGGTGTGCTTACATCTGCTGCTCACAGCGCTGTGTACTGAGTGGTGACTGTTCCCACTTTGGACAAACCTCTATTGCTGAACGCTGGTAGTTCTAGAGTGGAATAAAGTTCATTTTCTGCTGGTAGTCATACTGTTTATTGTTTTTTTGTGTTTTATTTGTTGATTCACAGTTTGCTTTGCACAGAGGCGCTGCAGTGTAAGCTGTGATTCAAAGTGGCGGGGTGTGCTTACATCTGCTGCTCACAGCGCTGTGTATGGAGCGGTGACTGTTGCCACTTTGGACACACCTCTATACACACGTAATCAAAGTTGTTGGTACCCTTTGTTTAATGACAGAAAAACCCACAATGGTCACAGAAATAACTTGAATCTGACAAAAGTGGTAATAAATAAAAAATCTATGAAAATAAACAAATGAAAGTCAGACATTGCTTTTCAACCATGCTTACACAGAATTTAAAAAAAAAATAAAACTCATGGAATAGGCCTGGACAGAAATGATGGTACCCCTGAAAATAATGTGACAAAAGGGACATGTTAAATCGCTGTGTGTCCACTAATTAGCATCACAGGTGTCTACAAGCTTGGAATCAGTGAGTGGGCCTGTAGAGAGGGCTACAGATACTCACTGTACTGTTTGGTGACATGGTGTGTATCACACTCAACATGGACCAGAGGAAGCGAAGGAAAGAGTTGTCTCAGGAGATTAGAAAGAAAATTATAGACAAACATGTTAAAGGTAAAAGTTATAAGACCATCTACAAGCAGCTTGATGTTCCTGTGACTACAGTTGCACATATTATTCAGAAATTTAAGCTCCATTGGACTGTAGTCAACCTCCCTGGATGTGGCCGCAGAAGGAAAATTAATGACAAATCATTGTTATGGATAATACGTATGGTAACAAAGGAGCACAGAAAAACTTCTAAACACATTAAAAGTGAACTTCAAGCTCAAGGTACATCAGTGACAGATTGCACCATCCATCGTTGTATGAGCCAAAGTGGACTTCATGGTAGATGACCAAGGAGGACACCATTGTTGAAAATAAATCATAAAAAAGCCAGACTGCAATTTGTCAAACTACATGTTGATAAGCTGCAAAAGTTCTGAGAGAATGTCCTATGGACAGATGAGACAAAAATGGAACTTTTTGGCAAGGCACATCAGCTCTATGTTCACAGACGGAAAAATGAAGCTTATCAAGAAAAGAACACTGTCCCTACTGTGAAACATAGAGGAGGCTCTGTTATGTTCTGGGACTGTTTGCTGCATCTGGCACAGGGTGTCTAGAATCTGTGCAGGGTACAATGAAATCTCAAGACTATCAAGGGATTCTAGAGAGCAATGTCCTGCCCAGTGTCAGAAAGCTTGGTCTCAGTCGCAGGTCATGGGTCTTGCAACAGGATAATAACCCAAAACACACAGCTAAAAATAACCAAGAATGGCTAAGAGGAAAACATTGGACTAATCTGAAGTGGCTTTCTATGTGCCCTGACCTAAATCCTATTGAGCATTTTTGGAAAAAGCTGAACCATGCCGTCTGGAAAAGGCAACCTTTAAACACAAGACAACTTGTGTTTTCTCTTGAGGAGTGGGCCAAAATACCTGTCGAGAGGTGCAGAAGTCTCACTGACAGTTACAGGAATCGTTTGATTGCAGGGATTGCCTCATAAGGTTGTGCAACAAAATATTGAGTTAAATGTACCATTATTTCTGTACAGGCCTATTTCATGAGTTTTATTTCTTTTTTAATTCTGTAGAAGCATGGCTGAAAAGCAATGTCTGACTTTCATTTGTTCATTTTCATCAATTTTTGATTTATTACTTTTGTCAGGTATTTCTGTCACCATTGTGGGTTTTTCTGTCATTAAACGAGGAGTATTAACAATTTTGATCACGTGTGTAGCTGAACGGCGGCAACTCTAGAATGGAATAAAGTTCATTTTCTGCCGGAAGTTGTGCTATTTTATGTTTTTTTTGTGTTTTTTATTTTCATCATGGAGCTGGGGCTGCCGTCACTCCCACTGCTTCCTTTTCACCCTGAAACGAAGCGTCCTTTGGAGATGATGCGGAGGTCACTTACCACAAATTTGTGATCATCCCCTTATTGAAAAGCACTGAAGTCTCCTCTAGAAACAAACTCAAAATTGTTATTGGCACAATATTAGAGATGAGTGTATCTTATGAAATACAAGTTTGCCGACTTTGCCCAATTTCTCCCCGAAAATTAGATTTGCCGCAAATATTCTTGAGCAAATCTTAATACTGGAGGGCTTGTAATTGCTTGGTTAATACACGTGTTTGAGAGGAGAAAGAAAGCACGATGACTCTACTGACCATAAGAGCTTACACTCTACAGAAAAGAGAGAGAGGATCCCGCTGACCATAAGAGCTTACAATCCACAGGAGAGAGAGAGGATCCCACTGACCACAGGAGCTTACAATCCACAGAAGAGAGAGAGAGAGGATCCCACTGACCATAAAAGCTTAAACTCTACAGAAGAAAAAGGATCCCACTGGCCATAAGAGCTTAAACTCTACAGAAGAGAGAGAGAGAGGAACCAGCTGACCATAAGAGCTTACAATCCACAGAAGAGAGAGAGAGGATCCCACTGACCATAGGAGCTTACAATCCACAGAAGAGAGAGAGAGGATCCCACTGACCATAAAAGCTTAAACTCTACAGAAGAGAAAGGATCCCACTGGTCATAAGAGCTTAAACTCTACAGAAGAGAGAGAGAGGAGGAACCAGCTGACCATAAGAGCTTACAATCCACAGAAGAGAGAGAGGATCCCACTGACCATAGGAGCTTACAATCCACAGAAGAGAGAGAGAGGATCTCACTGAACGTAAGAGCTTAAACTCTACAGGAGAGAGAGGCTCCCTCTGACCATAAGAGCTTAAACTCGGCCAAGTACAGAGATATCTTGGATGAAAACCTCTTCCAGAGTGCTCTGGACCTCAGACTTGGCCGAAGGTTCAACTTTCAACAAGACAATGACATAAAACACACAGCTAAAATGACAAAGGAGTGACTTCAGAACAACTCTGTGACCATTCTTGACTAGCCCATCCAGAGCCCTGACCTAAACCCAATTGAGCATCTCTGGAGAGACCTGAAAATGGCTGTTCACCAACGTTCACCAACCTGACGGAACTGGAGAGGATCTGCAAGGAAGAATGGCAGAGGATCCCCAAATCCAGGTGTGAAAAACTTGTTGCATCATTCCCAAGAAGACTCATGGCTGTACTAGCTCAAAAGGGTGCTTCTACTCAATACATACTGAGCAAAGGGTCTGAATACTTATGACCACGTGATATTTCATTTTTTCTTTTTTAATAAATTTGCAAAAATTTCTACATTTGTTTTTTTTTCAGTAAAGATGGGGTACACAGTGTACATTAATGAGAAAAAAAATTGAACTTCTTTTGCATTTACCAAATGGCAGCAATGAAACAGAATGAAAAATTTAAAGGGGTCTGATACTTTCTGAACCCACTGTAAGTCACACAGGTGTGTCGCTGTGACTCCTTTTCTGTACCTTGGCCGTATAGATGGTAGTACAGTAGGTTTCTTTAGCACTGTTCTGAACACTATTCTTGACTCTCAGTCACTGCACACTCGCCACTTGTTCCCAACTATTCCACAATACTTACCTCATTCATAATCTCTCTATAAACACAGTATCAATGTACGAAAGAACAGACCACTACAACACCCAGTAAACATAAAAGAGTCTCACCCAGTTAAGTCCAGAGAACAGTCAAATCGTGCAGCCCCGACACGCGTTTCGCGTGGGCTTCCTCAAGGGGTGTTGTAGTGGTCTGTTCTTTTGGACATTGATACTGTGTGCGGCAATATATATAAGACATTGCAATTTCCTAGTACCATGATAGACATATGTTGAATCTTACATTTTTCATAGACTTGTATTAGTGACTTATAGCGACGGATGGTCGTCCGTTTCATCCGTTGTCCGACGGATCCGTCGAAAAATCTTTGTCCGTCGGACAGAGGCAACGGACATAGGAACGTTTTTTATGTATGTCGAAAAATAGGACAGCGACGGATCCAGCGCCATCCGTCGTTGGCTACAATGGAAGCCTATGGGCGCAGGATCCATTGCTGTCACGGAATCCAGTGACGGATTCTGTTTTTCAAGGATAAAATGCATTCTTCCATTCCGGCACCTAAAAAATTTCTCTCTCTCTCTGTGCTGTGCATGGGGCACATGATAGCAGCTAGTCAGATGTTGTGTTGACAGCTAGAGACGTAATAGGAGCTAGATAGCAACCAGGAGAGAACAGGTGAATGTGTTGGGATCATTTGGGGACCTCTCTATGTATTTCAGCTCATGTGTCCAACTAAGAAGATTATTCAATTTTCAGCCATTTGAAAAAACAAATTTAGATCCTAAGACAATCAAGGTTTCTCCCTTGTCTTTATGTAGCATCAGAGCGCAGGACGTGTGGTCTGCCGTCCTGGTATAACTACAGAATGTTTTACAGGTGGTTATATATTATTGTCACCTACCCAGAGGTCAATTCATTTAGCTGTGAACACAATTGATTTTTTATATGTAATCCTTCAAGTTTCATCACAACAACTCAAGTTTACCACGTTATGACAAATGTCTATTCACCCCCTTGGGGGAATGACAGAGTGCAGCGAGGCATAGCTATATAACTGAACACAATGAATCTGTTGCGCTGGAAGATATGATGTGAATTGGAGGTCATGCAGATGGCTTACTGAGAACAATCCAATATGTTATGGATACACAATGTGATACGGAGTAAAAGAAAGCTGTTATCTAAAAACAAAAAGGAGAATAGCAAAATAGCCTAGGAAGCAGCTTAGGATAAAATCAGTATGTAGTCAGGTTACAGGACATTCATACTCATGACCACACTCAGAGTGGCCGTATTGGGGCATTTCTTTGTATTTTGGGGTTGTCTATACACATGAATACACATTAGACTAACCTCGGCCGACACCACCGATATCAACGGATTCAGACGACAGTAATGAGCATAAGGACCCTGACTCTCCTCTGAAAGATGATGTGGAGGGAGATAAAGATCCGACATGTCCCATTTAGGACTGCCAATCCTTTTGCTCTCTTAAGGTAGGTATACAGAACCGTATTTTCAGTCCGAGTGCAGTTTGTGAAAAACCGGACAGCTCAAGGACCAACCCACCACGGCGCTACAAACAGTTTTCTTTCCCGCTTCCCTATCAAGCCACACCATTCTGATGAAGGTCCAGATTCAGGGCCGAAACGTTAAAAATTCTGGAATAATTTTCTGGATATTTTGGATTGCATGAAAAAATATTTGCTTTGCTTGACATCATCAATCAATTCTAACGGTGTGTAGAAAAAAAATGGATCTTATAAGGAACATTCATACAGCATCCATTTTTTTACTGATATATTGCAATTCTTTAACATAGGAAACGGTGAATTGTCTTGTAATAATTAACTGCTGCTGTAAATAAAAATGAATTAAGTATGGATGACAAGTGCGGAAAAAAAATCAGACATGTGCAGGACCACATAGAATAACATTGGTCCGGGTGCAATCCAATGATTTGTTGGATTGCCTGTGGGCACTCCAGGGATCCAGTCCAGACCGAATAAGCGGTCAACTTCAGATGCAATTACTGAGCGGCAGAGATTATAGGTTACGTTCCCACAGTCAGTAAACGCTGCGAGTTGGACGCGGCATACATCCGTAGTGTCCAACCAGCAGCGTCCAGATGTTACAGCATAGTGGATGGGACTTCAAGAAATCCCCTGCCCACTATGCGTGCCCGATGCCCGCGGATCACCGGCAGAGACGGAAATGAGGCACGTCTTTCCAGTCTGCAGCATGTCTATTTATCTTGCGGAGACGTGAGCCTCTTCAAGATAAATGTCCCCGTAAAATGTATTGGACGCGATGACTCCGCAAAATTCAATGAGCACATGCGGATTCACCTGCATTCTATAGCCGGCAGCACTTTGGACGCAGCGGACATGTGCTGCGTCCAAAGCGCTGCCGTTTACTGATCGTGGGAACGTACCCTTACAGAACTGCTGAAGCCTGTGATTGGCTGCAGCGGTCAGGTGAATGGAACAGTGCAACATCAGGAAAATATCAGACAAACCATTTAACTCATTCTGCAGTCTGCTATGTATAATAGAAGCTGTGGAAGGCGGAAGTCAAACAGTCCATATTTATGGGCATCTTTTTCAGGTGCATTCCTGGCAAAGGGCAAACATTGTTTTGATTTAGATTTCTCTTATGTCACTTATTTTGCTAATTTTTAAAAATAAACTATTAACGCCTCTATTTTTTAAAGGATTTTATACTTTGCAGAATTTTTTCCGCATCTGTCTAAAAATTTTGCACAATATGTATAGGCTTAAAAAAGATGAGCATACATATATTGCATGCATGAGTTTTTTAATTCATTGTACAACTGTGACATTTAATGATTTATTCAATATTGGGGTTTATTAATAGTTTTGCTGTATTATTTATGGCTATACGAATATCATAAAATCAACTGTTTTTTTTGTATCTAACTTGGATTTTCATTTTTTTTATCAGTTACATTTGCAAATTATCCTATCACATCCCAGTGGCCACTAGATGGCGATATGGCAGCTTGTGTACAGTTTTTCCTTTACGGTGTCATTACGGTAGTGTTAGCGCCGAAATAAATAATCACAGCAATTATATAAAAATTCACACTTCCCACCATCAAACACTTGATTCTTTTTTTGAAGGTGATAAATTCTGACTAATTAATTAAGAAACAAAGGAGGCGATATTTAAATGAACATTTCAGCAATGCAGAGGGTTTCCTGTTAGAGATATTGCAATTAAGATAATTTTATTATAATCAATGATGCTGTAAATGTTCATAGCAACGGTTATTTCAAATATTGATTTTAAAATTAATAAATCATTGAAATACACTGACGAGCAAAAGGGTAACAATGATTTGAACTTTTGACTTTCAGGCTCCATACCTCGCCATCCACTCCTGCTTTGATGGTGAGATTAACATCATTTTATAGACAATCATCTTGGCTATCTCATACACAAATTTGACTTGCAACTATTTTGCATATGATTAGTTCTTGGTTCTTGTCATGTCACTGCATTGTTTTGCTCCTGGTGGTGGAAAAATCTTTTTCTTTAGGTTGATTCCCAAGTGAAAGGTCACTAGTTCGAATCGAGGAGCAGCCATGAAGACGATTTCCAAGAAAAGAGAAACAGCATCATCCAGCTCATCAATAGCGGTCTCACAGCCAAGAAAATTACCAAACTGCATCAAGTGAGTGCAATGATGGTTGGAATAATATAAAATGAAAAACCGTCCATCAATTGAAAAGCCAAGAGGTGGAAGTCCAGGCAAAATATCGGAGTCAACGAGTCGGCTCGTCACAAGGTTCATTAGTTCTGGCGCGAAAAACACAGCAGTGGCTCGTATGCTTCATAATAGTGAGATCACAGACGCACATTACACAAGTCTGGAATGGTTGTCAAAAAAGATGAAGAAGCATCGACTTCAATATCGTCAAAAGAAGCACTGGCTTGAGCTTGCAAAATGGTACTAGAAGTGGACAGTAGAAGATTGGAAACGGGTGATTTGGAGCAATTAGATGAAAGTCAATAGATGAGCCTCTGATGGGTGAATATGGGTGTAAGGAGGTCAGGGGTATTAACCCTTGAAATCTTTCATTCTTTTTATGTGTAAATGTATGCGTTCTATGTACTGTATGATGTCATCTTCTACTGTTATGTCTGATTAGTGGGGGTATAGATATAGATAGACAGTGCATCCTTGGGGACATTAGAGGGGGCACTAGTAGTGTAGAGTGTACAGTACAGACCAAAAGTTGGACACACCTTCTCATTTAAAGATTTTTCTGTATTTTCATGACTATGAAAATTGTACATTCACACTGAAGGCATCAAAACTATGAATTAACACATGTGGAATTATATACTTAACAAAAAAGTATGCAACAACTGAAATTATGTCTTAAATTCTTGGTTCTTCAAAGTAGCCACCTTTTACTTTGATGACTGCTTTGCACACTCTTGGCATTCTCTTGATGAGCTTCAAGAGGTAGTCACCGGAAATGGTCTTCCAACAGTCTTGAAGGAGTTCTCAGAGATGCTTAGCACTTGTTGGCCCTTTTGCCTTCACTCTGCGGTCCAGCTCACCCCTAACTATCTCGATTGGGTTCAGGTCTGGTGACTGTGGAGGCCAGGTCATCTGGCGTAGCACCCCATCACTCTCATTCTTGGTCAAATAGCCCTTACACAGCCTGGAGGTTTGTTTGGGGTCATTGTGCTGTTGAAAAATAAATGATGGTCCAACTAAACGCAAACCGGATGGAATAGCATGCCGCTGCAAGATGCTGTGGTAGCAATGCTGGTTCAGTATGCGTTCATGATCTCGCGTTGGGTGAGGGCTTATGTTTTGCGTGTCGAGCTGATGTTTTTAATTATACCATTTTAATGCAGATACTATCTTTTGATCGCCCATTATTGCATTTTAATGCAATGTTGGGGTTACCAAAAAAATGTAATTCTGGAGTTTTGACTTTTTTTCTCATTACGCCGTTTACCGATCGGGTTAATTTTGAATAGGGCGAAAGGAGGGGTGATTTGAACTTTAAATTTTTTTTTATTTTTTAATATTTTTAAAAACTTTTTTTTACTTTTGGCATGCTTCAATAGTCTCCATGGAAGACTAGAAGTTGCCATAACTCGATCAGCTCTGCTACATACAGGGATGATCAGATCGCCTGTATGTAGCCGAATTGCTAACTTGCTATGAGCGCCGGCCACAGGGCGTAGCTCATAGCAATCCAGCAGTGACAACTATAAAAGTCTGCTGGAGACCTCTGGTTGTCATGCCAACTCATCAGCGACCTGCAGTCATGTGACATGGGTGCCGATGGGTGGGATTTCCGGCGCGCCTGTTCAAAACAGCTGACAATTGCCGGGAAATAAGTGGGCTCAGCGCCGGAGCCCACATCATAGGGAGGGAGTCCGACATCGGCGTACTATTACGCCCGATATTGGAAAGGGGTTAAAGGCTGCAGGCGCCATCTTGCGCATATTGCAGCTGGAAACAGCATACGGAAAGTGCAGTTTCAGCGTGAGAGAGTGATAGAAAGTTATACTGAGCATTATTTTTTCCAAAAAGCTCTTTTAACAACAGAAGATTGTCAAGAGATTACTTGTTTGTTAGGTGGGGATTTAAAATAATACTCCTCACTAGCAGCATTTAGTAACATCCATTTTAAAATCTAATGGCTAAATAATATTCCTCGTCTATTGCTTAAAATACCTAATATTTGTCTAGCAGTTGTGCGACTGGCACAATCCAGTTAGAGATAATCGTATGTGACAATTTAGCAGGGGCAATAATCTTAATTTCTATGCATATAGAGTGTGTCAGCAAGGCGATTGAAAAAAAAAATTTTTCCTATTGGTTTAAAAAATAGTGTATCTTTATCTAGCAGCTGTGCGACTGGCGCAATCTGGGTAGAGATAAATTTACGTGACTATTTAGCAGGGGCAATAATCTTCATTACTC
>JARQOD010000001.1:72595277-72642894 GCA_033576555.1 Oophaga sylvatica | reverse complement strand
TATCACAAATTTCAGTAACCTCTCTAACCTTATACCAATTTGCCCAGACCCCGCTTCCCCAGTACCACTAACAGGAACTCTATGGAATGCTCGCTCTGTCTGCGACAAACTTTCCTACATCAATGATCTTTTCACTACTAACAAACTTTCCTTCTTCGTTATCGCCGAAACTTGGCTCACCCCCTCTGACACAGCCTCTCCAGTTGCACTTTTGTATGGTGGATTTCACCTTTCCCACACCCCTGCCCCAGCAGCAAGCATGGCGGAGGAGTTGGTTTTCACCTGTCAGAAAACTGCTCCTTCACTCACATCCCACTGCCACCCTCTGTTACCCTCCCTTCCTTTGAGGTGCATTCTGTGCGCATCTACTCCCCACCAACCTCCAACTGGCTGTCATTTACCGCCCCCCAGGGCCAGCCACCACCTTCTTCGACCACTGCACCACCTGGCTATTTCATTTACTCTCCGCTAACATCCCACTCAGCTGTCAGTAAACTTCTAGCTCTCACTTTCTCCTTTGGCCTCGCTCAATGGTGTTCTGCAGCCACTCACAAAGATGGCCACACATTGGACCTCATCTTCACCCACCTCTGTTCCCTATCTAACCTCTCTAACTCACCTCTACCTCTACTCACATTCTCTTCCCTTTCTTCTTCAGGTCCACAACCCCCACCCCAAAAACTTGTACACCCTCGCAGAAATCTCAAAACACCTCGATCTACATTCACTCTCTGAATCCCTTCTCCCTCTTACAGACATAAGTTCTCTAAACAATGCGGATGCCACTGCCACTTTATATAACACCACAACAGTATCAGCTCTTGAATTGGTCCCCCTCTCACACATACCAATGCTCGCAAAATCAACAGACAACCCTAGCACACCAGCCTGACCAAACAACTGAGGCGGGCTTCCAGGGTTGCTGAGCGGAGATGGAAAAGATCACAATCCAACAAAGACTTCATCGCATTCAAGCAGTTCCTCAATACTTTTAAGGTCACACTCGCCACAGCAAAACAAACCTACTTCTCATTTCTCATATCCTCCGTCTCACAACCCTAAACAGCTATTCAACACCATAATTTCTCTCTTCTGTCCCCCAGCAACTCCTCCCTCTCCACTCATCTCAGTTGAAGACTTTGCCTCATTCTTCAAACAGAAGATTGATAACATCAGAGAAAGCTTTGGCCTACAACCCTAGAGTCCCTCCTCCTCCTAACTACTCAGCCCTCCTCCTCCAAAATCAGCTTCTCCAATATTACAGAAGACCAATTTTCCACCCTACTCTTGAGATCACATCTCACCATCTGTGCACTGATCCCATTCCACTTCATCCCAAACCTCACTACAGTCTTCATCCCAACCCTAACCCATATCTTCAACCTATCACTAACAACTACTGTTTTCTCCTCATGTTTCAACGTTGCCTCAATCACACCAATCCTTAAAAAGCACTCACTTGACGCATCCTCTGTATCTGGCTATCACTCCATATCACTTCTCCCCTATGCCTCAAAACTACTGGAACAAAATGTCCATTTTGAACTGTCCACCCACCTCTTTTCCTGCTTCCTCTTCGACCGCTTACAATCTGGCATCCGACCGGCCTCCATGTATGGACAAAACTTCTCCTGCTTCAATAGTGTAACCTGTCAAGAAGCTTCAATGGAGTCTACACACTCACTGTTTTTCTCCAACATTAGTGCCTCACCTGGTGGTATGCAGAATTAGAGCTTAGTCCCCCTCAACATAATAGACATAAACTGCTATGCCAGATATCTAAAAATCTTTACATTCAGCTTAGACACTCCCGGTCTTTCTTTGATGATGGCCAGCTTGTGCCAGCACATGTGCTGTATTTTTCCAGCATCATTGATGAGACATCATGACAGTAGTAACACACATGACTGTAGTGGCTTTTGATTTGCTTCCAGTGGTCACAGGCTGACCTGTCAATACAGACCACAAAGATCTCCCAGGCATCAGTGCTTTATCGGCATAGGTTAGAAGAGTTGAGTACTGGGTCTGTTTTATATAATTCCCTGTTTTCCTTTTTTCGCAAAACTGGATAACCCCTTATATTACTGATACAACTGGATGAAGTCAACCTCAATCAGTGAAAGGAATTGTAGAGCTTGGATGTAGAAAAAAGTGTGTGCTTTCAGCTCACCTCTCAACTACTTGTTTAGATCTATGGGAAGTTATTGGATGAAAATTGTAGAACGTTAAAAAACAGGACATCCTGGGGATAGTAGCAAAAAAAAACCCTGCGTGTTTCAATCCGGGATTTGTTTATGGTTCTTATTTATTTCAATAAACGTTTTTCTTTTTATTCACACTGTAAAACAAGTGCTGGATTTTTGCTAACTTTATAAGAGATTGGATGTGCAACTAATACTTGTCAAGTTTGTCATGGCCCTATTAATTGACTTTAACAAAGAAAAAAAAGAGCAGGGGGCGCTCATAGAATTATACCTGGTGGTCAGATTAGGTATCTATTAAAACAGAGATCCACTCACCGATCCGGGTTGTGCAACCTCGGAAGTAGCCTGCGGTTAGTGAAGAGCCAGCCGTCGAGCTGTAGGGCATGGAGTCCAAGCTGACATGTGACTGAAACACATCACCAAAGGTCCTGCAGATCTCCTAATAGTGATGCCTGTGCTGCTCCATCCGCAGCCCTCAAGGGGAGTGTGGATAAATGAAGAAAAAAATTTGCGGTCAAGCGGAGCGCTGGGCATGCAAAAAAGGGCAAAAGATTAATAAAAATAAACAAACCTTTATTAAAATGCTAAACACACAATGCGTTTCGGCGGCTGAATACCGCTTGACCGCACATTTTTTTCTTCATCTATTCATTGACTTTTTCTTGGAGCATCAGATCTGCTCTTAATATGGACAAAATCTGATCATACACAGAGGTGTAATGAAATGGTTTGAATCAGCAACTCTCCGTATTCTCTAGAGGGCTAAGCACTAGATGGCTCAGTATTACATATCCACATATGAACTGCAGGTTTAGCATAATTCACCTTGTGATATCTCAAGTTACCAAGGTCTCTTACTCATACTGGTTTATCTTAAATATTTACTATCCATAGTATAAAAGTAAAATCTGATATTACAGTACTTTATATGTCAATCATTATGCTACAGTTCATCCGTTCAACCTCCTAATGTTACAGCAATTTCATAAACAGAAGATATACAACTATACATGGACGCGATCAAAATCAATATTCAAGGTCTAAATCCACCCATTTGTTTCTACCAATATAGGTAGACTATATGGACAAATGTAATGGGACACAGGTTACACCAACAGGAGCTTTTATAATGTCCCATTCTGAATCCATTAATATGGAGTTGGTCCCTTTGCAGATATATCAGCTCCCACTCTTCTGGAAAGGCTTTCTATCAAATTCTGGAGTGTGTCTGCAGGAACTTTTGCCCATTCATCCAGAAGAGCAATGGTGAGGTCAGACACTGATGTTGGTGGAGAGGGCTGGGTTTTTCATTCGAGTTTATCTCAAAGGTGTATGACTATATTGAAGCCATGACTCTGTTTAGTCAGTCAAGTTGCTCTGCACCAATCTCCCCAAACCATGGCTTTATAGACCTTGCTTCATGCACTTGGGCACAGTCATGCTAGAACAGAAAAGGACCTTTTTCAAAATGTTACGACAAAGTTGGAAGAATACAATTGTCCAAAATTTCTTGCTGTGCTAAAGTATTAAGATTTGTCTTCATTGGAACTAAAGGGTCTGGGTCGACCTCTAAAAAACAACCACATAGCATTATACCTTCACCACCAACATTTACAGTTGTCACAATGAAGTCAGGCAAGTAATGTTCTCCTGACATTGGCCAAACTCAGATTCATCCATTGAACCAGGAAATCATAAGCGACTTCTACTCCTCAGCACTCGGTGACCCCACCCCCTAACCTTATGTGGTCTCTGTTTAGTGGACCTGTGACAATGGGATGGGGGCCACACTCACTCATAGCAGCAGAGATGTGGTAAAATCACAGTGTTTTTTCCACAATTTTTTGAAGCACGTTGAATGTAGTCTGGTTGAAAAACCTGAATTAAATAATTCATAGTTTTTTCATATAGTGCATTTATTTTACAACTGTCATATTTACTCATGTAAAACAGAGTTCTTTGCCCCACCTAATATTAGATATGGGGATGAGCACATTCCTTTTAGAACACAAATTTATTACTGGATATGTAATATGTATCCGACTTACTTACCACAAAACATGGTCCAGCAGATGTCTTCAGACACTCCTCCAACAACCTCATACGAGTCCTCTGCAGTTCGGGGCTATCCCATTCTTCTTCTGGTATCCCCCAATACAAGTCTATAGCCTAGGATTTAAGGTTACATATTAGTATTTCAAACAGAAGGACGAAATAATAAAATCATCTTCAATGTTATAGTCCCTTTACTCTCATTGTGTTAGATGTATTTTTGACTTGCCCAAGGTTGTGTGATATCCTATAATTTATATTGTTGTATATACCGTATGACTAAGTCCTAAGGTTCCAAGAATTGTAATTACAGACAATGATATTATGGGGGATGCACACAAATTTACAGAAAAACTGGATTATCATGAATTATATTTAGATTTAATTGTCACGTGTTTCCTAGTAAAAACAAAAGGGAAATTATATGATAACAAAGACTCCTATTGCGATGCCGTTTTAACAGTCAAGAAAGGTTATTTGTGACTACTGTATAGTAGAATAACTTTCTATGGCCGAGTTCACAACAGGCCACGGGTAAATGGCTTACTGGTGTGAGAAAAACCTGTGGAAGCCACAGACATTCTCATACCACACTGTTCACTAGGTAAACCTGTTATTTTAGTATTCATTTGTAGAGATGAGCAAAGAGTGTTGAGGCACCCGGTACTGACTTCTGTCCTTTGTTGCAGCATGTCCTGGGTAGATTGAGTGAATATGTTCGGAATCGTTCGTCGAATCTGAATTTGCCATATTCATGCCATATTAGTACCCTATCCGTACCGAATTTATGTTTGATGATCGGTTCCAAATAGATTTGTTCCTTTCTACTCCCATTAATTCCAATGAAGTCCTGCTGTGTTTGGCGAATATTGCAAAAAACAATATTCGGCGCTGAACAGAATCAGAACTGAATTTTGAAAAATTTGCTCAACTCTAGTGCTGCGCACTTCTGTCGCTTCCTAGGCCCTGCGACTTCATGATGCTGTTGTGCACTATACGCCATGGCATCTCTAGGCCTAGAAAGTGCCAAAGAGATGTCCGGCTGAGGAGGCCACAGAAGTGAAGTCCAAATGCAACAAAGGACCAGACCAAAGGTTACTGCTAATCTTTTTATTCTTCTCCAGTCCCTGGCATACAACTAAGGATTCGATCACATCTACACTATATTTTCAGTATTTCTGTTATAGGACCAGAAAAATAAAAATAATAGGAGTGACAAAATGCCACACCTTGCCTACTAACCAAACCCCATTGACTTTAATGCACCACATAGAGATTCTCACACCGTGGATATCATTTGCACTATATTATCCAGCATTTTTGGCAGATTCTGCAAGAGAGCCTCCAAAGCATTCGTGCTCAAAGTCAATAATGGTGTGAGAACAAGCGGTTTCCATACTCTGATTGCCCAAGTAGTTTGAGAATCACAGCAGTTTTCTGTTCCTAGGTTGTCACACCGTAGAACACAGAACAAGAATATTGGAAATATGGCCTTCAATAATAAGAATGACCTCTAGTTACTCTTTAAGGCCAGGATCAAACTTGCGAGAGACTCGCACGATTCTCTCGCACGGACACCCGGCGCTGCTGCCGACACTCGGACCGGAGCGTGCGGCTGCATGTATTTCTATGCAGCCGCACGCTCTAGTCCCAGTGCCGGCGGCAGTGCCGGGTGTTCATGCGAGAGACTCTAGCATGTGTGATCCTGGCCTTATTGTTGTAATTCACTGAGCTGCGAATCGGCACCAAATTCATATAGAAAGTAATGTATGCAGAAAATTCTCAACAAATGATGGTTATTGCAAAATAAGGTAAGAGTTATAGCAGAAGAAAATGACTTTCAAGAGCTGAATTATATTTATTATGTGTTTTATATACTTTCTGTGCCTTAGCCGAAAATGGCACGGTTCAATACGAGCTTTGTGGCCTAACATAACACCATCTGCAAAAAATAGAAGTAAAAAATGGAAAAAAGCACCAAAGTTTTAGTGCATATTTTTGGCACAAAGTATGTCAACATATAGTTGGTGTAAATGTAGACTAGACAGGCTGTGTCATATTTATCACATGGCAAAAAGCCTCAACCTTTATGATAAATCTGTAGCATTTCAAAACTGTCTACTTCAAACTTGCACTGTCAAAAAATGATATACTATGATATACTACTCTCCTTCTGTACTTGTGTGTGCTTGTGTGTGCCTTGTATTGCTCATGTTTACTGTACTTGTCTATATTTGCCCCTCTTCACATGTAAAGCGCCATGGAATAAATGGCGCTATAAAAATCTATAATAATAATAATAATAAATATGCCCTAGTCCATGTAATCTGCAAACTTTTGATATTTTCCTTCCTTTCCTTCTTTTTTGGATTGAACACTTTCTCTCTATATGGCTATGCTCACACGTTGCGTTTTCGCAGCGTTTTTTTTATGCAAATTAAAAGCTGCATTTTACAGTACGAGCAAAAGCAAAGAGTTTTCAGAAATCTAATGCACACACATTAGTTTTTACTCCTAACTGAGTTGGAAAACTGATGCTTATGTGGGGGGTAAACCACTGTTTGGGCGCACGGCAGAGCTTGGAAGGGAAGGAGCACCGTTGGACTTTTTCAATGCAGAATTGGCTGGAATTGAGATCGGACGCCATGTTGTGTTTGGAGAACCCCTGATGTGCCTAAACAGTGGAAACCCCCACAAGTGACACCATTTTGGAAACTAGACCCCTTAAGGAATTTAGATGTGTGGTGAGCACTTTGAACCCCTAAGTGCTTCACAGAAGTTTATAATGTAGAGCCGGGAAAATAAAAAATCACATTTTTTTCACAAAAATGATCTTTTCACCCCAAATTTGTATTTTCACAAGGGTAACAGGAGAAATTAGACCATAAATGTTGTTGTGCAATTTGTCCTGAGTACGCCGATACCCATATGTGGGGTAAAACCACTGATTTAGCACACTGCAGAGCTCGGAAGGGAAGGAGAGCCGTTTGACTTTTTCAATGCAGAATGCAGAATTGGATGGAATTGAGATCGGATGCCGTGTCACGTTTGGAGAACCTGTGATGTGCCTAAACAGTGGAAATCCCCATTTTGGAAACTAGACCCCTTAAGGAACTTATCTAGTTGTGTAGTGAGCACTTTGAACCCCAAGTGCATCACAGAAGTTTATAACGCAGAGTCGTGAAAATAAAAAATCATTTTTTTTCACAAAAATGATATTTTCACCCCCTAATTTTTTCTTTCACAAGGGTAAAAGGAGAAATTGGACCAGAAAAGTTGTGCAATTTGTTCTGAGTACGCTGAAACCCAATTTGTGGGGAAAACCAATGTTTGGGCACATGACAGAGCTCGGAAGGGAAGGAGCGTGTTTTGGAATACAGACTTTGATGGAATGGTCTGCAGGCATCAGAGTTGCGTATGCAGAGCCCCTGATGTGCCTAACCAGTAGAAACCCACACAAATGACCCCATTTTGGAAAGTATACCCCCAAGGAGCATATCTAGATGTGTGGTGAGCACTTTGAACCCCCAAGTGCTTCACAGAAGTTTATAACGCAGAGCGGTGAAAATAAAAAATCATTTTTTTTCCACAAAAATGAATTTTTAGCCCCAATTTTTTATTTTCCCATGGGTAACAGGAGAAATTAGACCTCCAAAGTTGTTGTGCAATTTGTCCTGAGTACGCTGATACCTCTTATGTGGGGGTAAACCACTGTTTGAGCGCATGGCAGAGCTCAGAAGCACCGTTTGACTTTTTGAACGAAAATTGGCTGGAATCAATGGTGGCGCCATGTCGCGTTTGGAGACCCCCTGATATACCAAAACAGTGGAAACCCCCCAATTCTAACTCAAACCCTATCCCCAACACACCTAACCCTAATTCCAAACCTAACCATAGCCCTAATTACAACCTTAACCATAATCCCAACCCTAACCATAATCACAACCCTAACCCCAAACACCCCTAACCCTAATCCCAACCCTAACCACAACCTTAACCCCAACATAACCCTAACCGTAATAGGAAACCTAACCATAACTCTAACCACAACCCTAACCTTAATCCCAACTCTAACCAAAACCCTAATCACAAACCTAACCCCTACATACCCCTATCCCTAACCCTAACTTTAGCCCAACTCACTTTAGCTTAACTCTAACCCTAACTTTAGCCAAACTCACTTAGCCTAACTCTAACCCTAACCCTAACTTTAGCCCAACTCACTTTAGCCTAACTCCAACCCTAACCCTAACTTTAGCCCAACTCACTTTAGCCTAACTCTAACCCTAACCCTAACTTTAGCCCAACTCACTTTAGCCTAATTCTGACCCTAACCCTAACTTTAGCCCAACTCACTTTAGCCTAACTCTAACCCGAACCCTAACTTAGCCCAACTCACTTTAGCCTAACTCTAACTCTAACCCTAACTTTAGCTCAACTCACTTTAGCCTATTTCTAATCCTAACTCTAACTTTAGCCCAACTCACTTTAGCCTAACTCTAACCCTAACTTTAGCCCAACTCACTTTAGCCTAACTGGAACCCTAACTTTAGTCCAACTCACTTTAGCCTAATTCTGACCCTAACCTTAACTTTATCCCAACTCACTTTAGTCTAACTCTAACCCTAACCCTAACTTTAGCCCAACTCACTTTAGCCTAACTCTAACTCTAACCCTAACTTTAGCCCAATTCACTTTAGCCTAATTCTAACCCTAACTTTAGCCTAACTGTAACCCTAATTATATTTTATTATTATTTTATATTTTTTCCTAACTAAGGGGGTGATAAAGGGGGGGTTCATTTACTGTTTTTTTATTTTGACCACTGTTACCAAAATAAACCAATAGGAAAAATCTCCCTATTGTTGCTGGTTGCCAGCCGGCAGATCCCGGCGGGCGCAATGCGCATGCGCCCGCCATTTATTTACTAGAAGACGCTGGAGGCCGTGGGGGTGAAGAAGGACCCATGGACACCGGGAGGTACCGAGGGACCCTATTTCTCTCTCCTCTGATGTGTGATCACATCAGAGGAGAGAGAAATTAAATGGCACATCGGACTTTTTTTTTTTTTGCTGTCACTGTTATAGGTTAATAATGGCGATCGTAACACCGGGGTCAGTAAAAACTGACCCGAATCATGTTCTCTGGGGTCTCGGCTACCCCCGGCAGCCGAGACCCTGGAGAAATTCCGACTCTTGGGGGCACTATTCACTTTTTCCACAGCGCCGTGAATTCACGGCTCTGTGGTTTAAGTAGGCTTAACTACCGCCGTTAAAAGACATAAAGGCGGTTGTTAAGTGACTAAACCCATTTATTTTTGTGGTTTTCTCAAGTTTAAACCAAAATGTCTTGGTGTCCTCAACTGAGAATGGCAATTAGGATTAGTATAGTATCATTCAATTAGTGATATGTTAAAGTAAACCACTGCCTGAGCAATTCAATGGCCGACCAATGTATTAAACTAAACATTGCCTGATCAATGTGTGAAATTGAACAATGACTGACCAACTCAATGACCAACAAATGTGTGAAAGTAAACAGTGTTCCACCTACAAAATGCTCTGCCAATGTCTTAGGTAACTAGTCCAGACCAAATCAACTCACCTCTCTGTTGTTACATTTGTAATTATGTATTCTTTCACAAAAGCATGAACTTTTCTTTGTTCAGAATACTCAAAATTTTTTCAAGCATAAAAATCTTTTTCCACTATACAATTTGATCTATTTGACCATTTTTCCAAAAAATGTTTTACAGTTTCACATGTGTCTTGCATTGGTGCCCTAACACTTTGCATTGTTCATGTTTGTGTAAGGCGGCCAGGATGGTAGTTGTGGCAACTGGCTGTACTGTTCCCACACCCTGGCGCCTCACAGATGAAACAAGTTCTTTCTGTTCTATGTGCATCAATGTACTCATTTCAATAGCTGCAGTTTCCATGTTCCTCTTTACTTCAGCCTCTGATGAATAAGTCCCACAAATCACTCGGCACTCCGTATTCTTGCTCAACAGTGTAACTTTACTGAACAATAAAACAGTCTTTACTTTGGCAGCACACAGCACACACGGAGTCATTTTCCTTTCTTTCTCTGTCATCCGGACAGGCCCTATTCTTCCTAGCAGCTCCCACTGCCCGGCAATCTCGGCCGTCTCTTTTGAGACAGTTCGTGTCCCTCCCATTCTTTCCTGTCACCAGCTTCTTGTCAGCCCCATGTCTGGCTCCAATGGGAAGAGGTGCCAGGATGCTTTCACTGCGGCTCCCTCCCTGGTCATAGACCCCAGATCCTGATTGGGGATGGTCCCCTTAAGATGGTGCCCGTCTGCACTGCTCTTCGCCTGGGGCCCCTTTACTGTTACCACAGCTTTATCCCCGAGGCTATGATTCTCTGTTCTCTCTCTCTTTCTCATTCTCTCACACATGTTCTGCCCCTGGGCAGGCTGCTTGGGGGACTGACACAACCAGGAAGTATCCTGACTAAACTTCCCTGCTCTGTGCTGCCCCTCCCATCTAGTTAACCCCTGTGCTGCCTATCTCCTAACCTATTCTATAATACTCTCTATCTCTAGTACTTAACTCTATAATGCCCCCCTCTATTCTACCACACTATGGACCTATACTACTTAAGATCCTATTCTATGTAAGTTCCTACTCTACCCCTAATCCTATAAACAGTACATGACAGTTACATTACATTACACATTACGGCACATGACATTACAGTGTATAAACATTCATAAACAATGAAGTGCCGCCTGTGACTGTGTGAACAGCATCCCGAAGAGAGGAGGCACGTGAGGTTCACCGCCACCTCCTTACATTTGTATGGTGGAAGCAAAGCTAAATGTCGGGATCCTGAAAAATGCAGCAAAAACGCAGCAAGAAAAGCAGCAAAAAAGCCTTCAAAACTTGCAAAAACGCAACGTGTGAACATAGCCTAACTGTTCAATGTGGGCGTCTCTTCCTGCTGTGACCTTGAAAAGCTGTGCTGTGTCTCCTGGCCAATCAATTGTGTTCACCTGTTGACCGTCAACCAATAAGAGTGTGTATTTAAGTTTCACACTGATTCTGATTCGCTATATGCAAAATAAGTGAAACCTGGTTATAACCACTTTAATTAGATTCATCAGTAACATCCCTGTACAATAAAGGTGGCATTAATGTCAGTTCATCTTTGGTACAGCATTGCCACAATCAGAAACCTCCAACAAATTTTTAGAGAGCCCGCACAAATTTCAGATTATTATTATTAAAGTAGAATATTCCCTAAAAATACTTTTTTTATATATATTTAGAACATTGTGAAATATTTTTTTTCTTAACACGACAAATTATTTGGAGCCAAACATTTTCTAGCTACGAGCATCTGTGCCAAGAGATAAGCATAACAGAAGGAGTGATTACAGCGATCTGGATGCCTGTTATTTCTAGCTCGGCTTCGTGAATACAGTTACTCTGTTAGAACGAAACATTGATCTCTTTGTATGGATATTGTAACAACCATTTTCACGTATATCTCAAGCGTAGGTCATGTACACAAAATATGGATCCACGCTACGTCTAAGAACAAGAATGAATTCGGGTTCATGATTTATTATATTTTATATATATTATATATTATATTATTATAATATAGATATATTATATTATATATAATAAATACTGTCATCTCAAGGCCAGACAACCCCTTTAACTGTGCGCTAAGTTTGCTGAATATGGAGATGGAAGCTAAAGGAATAAAGGAATAAGTCTTTTTCTCATCAGTTGTTGAAAATTTTCAGTGTTTTGATTCCATACGGTCCATAACTGCTCCTCTTCCAATGGTCCTCATCACACCTCCAGGGCTTCAGCTAGTGACACTGGCAATATTATCGTTCTTCAAAGGTTTTTCTTTAATATAGTTAAGTGCTCTATTATTCTGTGGTTATTTCTTGAATGTCATGATCATATAGTGTGTGTTTTGGCCCGTAGCACTGATGGCTCTGTAAACCATTACCAGATTGTTAAAGGTTTTCAGGATTGTGTCAATGTCTATATTGACCAATTTGGCCTTCTCTTCAATTTAGACAAAGTCCGTACTGGGCCTGCAAGTGAATGGTTTCCAAGTTTTCAATGTTGAATGAAGAAGAAAAATTGACTGGAAAACGCCAATAAAAAAGACAAGCCAAAAACTATGGGAAAAAAACTAAAGCAGTCAAAAATGATGAAGCAATTTCTCAGGAAGCTATCAAGAAGATGTAAAAAATACGCTTTGTGACAAAAAAAAGGCATGTTCGAAATAGCTTCCTCTTGGAAAGCTCAGAGAGTTTGCCCAAGTTTAAAAGACGTGTGTAAATACCCTTAAAGAGGACGGCACGGTACCTCAGTGGTTAGCGCTGGCCCCCAATGAGGCCTGCATTTCAGCAGAGATACATATTCTAGACCATAGACCAGTCTCACCATGTGTAGTCCATTAATGCATCATATTGAATTATTTCCTATCCTATTATGATCTTTGTTTTCCAATTAGAAAAATTCTCAAACCAAGAAGTGTAATTCTGGAGAATTCATCAGAAGAGTAATACCTATCTTTTACTAATGGCTTGTGTTGGGTACAAAAGTGAATTTTATGTTTGCAGTCTGTATTTTTGCCATTCTTTATCACCAGTTATAGGTTCTCTTGTGTACACAGTAAGTCTCATAAAAGTTGAGTAATTAATTGCGCTGCCGCTCATATACAAGCTGTTTATTATACGCTGTTAAAGCTGTGATGTTGATAGCCGGCAAAGATCAATAGCGCTTGGAAAATAATTATCCTTGTTACATTTTGTAGCACATCTCGCTTTTTGTTTCTTTTTTCTTATGCTCAAAGTAAAATCTAGTTGAACGTAGTTCTGATCTTTATTACAGATGCTTAAAAAAACCGTAAGAGTTTAAAAATCTACATATAAAAATAGCTAAAAGAAAACCCCAAAAATGAAGCCAGTATTCAAACAAAATATGGAACATTTTTTTTTTTGTTTACCTAAAATGACAACTGTTTAGCCTGAAAAATAATTCAAAAGTGCCGGCGGTAGGTGTAGCCCTGGTTGTAATACATCACTAGGAATGATGACATTCTGAAGAATGTGGGGGGCACGTCTTTGATCTCTTCTCCTGCTCTCCAATCTTTCAAACTGCATGCGAGTATAACAAAGAGGTAAGATTTAAAGAAAACCTATCAATTTTTTTTATTATTTAATTTAACCCCTTTGGACTTTTTTGAATGCGGCGATACCACATATGTGTCATTTTTAAATAGTTTTATCATTTTTATTTTTAACGAGGGAAAAGTGGGGTGATTTGAACTTTAATTTTTTTTGTTTTTAATTTTACTTATTTTTTAAAACAGTTTTTTTTACTCTTCACTGTTCTTATTAGTCCCCTTAGGGGACTTGAAGCTGTGATCGTCTGAGGCAAGGTTTTTCGGGTCTGAAGCCACAGGCAGGGTTTAAAAGGAGCACTGTGTAATGACATACACTGAGGTCTTCAACAGATCTCCTGCTGTCACTGACATGGGAGCGCATCATTCCCATCGGCAGGCCCTTGACGTGATTGTGGGTTGCCAATGTCACGTCAAGGGCCTGCCGATGTCACGTCAAGGGCCTGCCGTATGGGTGCATGGGATATGATGCGCCCCCATATCGGCATACGTTAAATGCCGCTATCAAAGTTTGACAGAGGCATTTAACAGGTTAACAATCGGAGAGGAACTCTGCTTCAAACGCCATTGTTAGTGGCAGGTCCTGGCTGTAATACACAGTCATACACACACTTCTGACTTGCTCATACATGAAAGGGTTAAGACAAAACTTAAGGCAGACAGACCCACAAACAAGCAACAACTGAGGTCAGCTGCAGTAAAGGCCGGCAAAGCATCACAGAGGGGGAAACCCTGCTTTTGGTGACATTCATGGCTTCCAGACTTTAGACCCTCAATGCATAAAAGGATTCTCAGCAAAGTATTAAAAATGAACATTTTATTTATGGTAAAGTTAATTTGTCCAATGACTTTTGAGCCCCTGAAATTAGGAGGCTTTGTAGAATAAGCTCTGACAAAGAATGCCATATGCGTTTCATATGCGTTGCTGCTGTGCTGTCCTTTTACTGATTTTTTGCACATACCGTATATACTCGTGTATAAGCCGAGAATTTCAGCACACTTTTTTGTGCTGAAAATGCCCCCCTCGGCTTATACACGAGTCATTATGCAGAAAGCCAGCTGGGGAGGGAGAGCAGCATCAGGAACAAGTGGCTTGGACATCATACTCAACCTCCTCGAGCCATCGCTGAACGTCCCTGCATCCTTCGTTGTCCTGGGGCCGGCAGCTACTTCCTGTGTTGAGCGGTCACGTAGTACCGCTCATTAAGGTAGTGATTATGGACGCCACTCCACTCCCATAGGCGTGGAGGCATATTCATTACCTTAATGAGCGGTACTACGTGACTGCTCAACACAGGAAGTAGCTGCCGGCCCCAGGACAACGGAGGATGCAGGGACGTTCAGCGATGGCACGAGGAGGGTATGATGGGGGGAGCACGAGGAGGAAGAGGGTAGCATTGAGGAGGATGGGGAAGCACTAAGGAGGACGGGGAAGCACTGAGGAGCACGGAGGAGGATGGGGGAAGCATGGAAGAGGAGCACGGAGGAGAACGGGGAAGCACTGAGGAGGACAGGGAAGCACTGAGGAGCAGTGAGGAGGACAAGGAAGCACTCAGGAGGACGGGGGAAGCACAGAGGAGGATGGGGGAAGCACTGAGGAGGACGGGGAAGCACTGAGGACAGGGAAGCACTGAGGAGGACAGGGGAAGCACTGAGGACGGGGGAAGTACTGAGGAGCAAGGAGGAGGACGGAAAAGCACTGAGGAGGATGGGGAAGCACTGAGGACGGGGGAGCATAAAGGAGGACGGGGGAGCACGGAGGAGGACGGAGGAGCACAGAGGAGGACAGGGACATAGAAGGATAGGACAGGGGAGCCGAGCCATGCATACTGGGGGGGGGAGAGCCACACAGAGCAGGACAGGATGAGGGGACAATGCATACCCGGCTTATACTCAAGTCAATAAGCTTACCCAGTTTTCTGTGGCAAAATTAGGTGCCTCGGCTTATATTTGGGTCGGCTTATACTCGAGTATATACAGTATTTTTTGCACCTTCTCCTATCTAATACATTTTTGCAAAAAATTCTGGAAGCTGAATCAACCCCTCTTTTTGTCCACTTTGTTGAATAATGGTTGCAATTCCTAAAGGTTTCATAGGACACAGCTCTGGCAAAAATTAAGAGACCACTTTCAAATGTTCATATTTTTGAGTAAAATGTAAATTTTTCTTTTAGTCTATAAGCTTCTGACAACATGTCTCCGAATTTCCAAGCAATAGAATCATAGAATCATAGAATAGTAGAGTTGGAAGGGACCTCCTGGGCCATCTGGTCCAACCCCCTGCTCAAAGCAGGATTCTCTAAATCATCCCAGATAGATGTCTGTCCAGCCTCTGTTTGAAGACTTCCATTGAAGGAGAACTCACCACCTCTCGTGGCAGCCTGTTCCACTCATTGATCACCCTAACTGTCAAAAAGTTTTTTCTAATATCTAATCTGTGTCTCCTCCCATTCAGTTTCATCCCATTGCTTCTAGTCTTTCCTTGTGCAAATAAGAATAAAGATGATCCTTCTACAATGTGACAGCCCTTGAGATATTTGTAGACAGCTATTAAGTCTCCTCTCAGTCTTCTTTTTTGCAAGCTAAACATTCCCAAATCCTGTAACCGTTCCTCATAGGACATGGTTTGCAGACCGGTCACCATTCTGGTGGCTCTTCTCTGAACTTGCTCCAGTTTGTTGATGTCTTTTTTAAAATGTGGTGCCCAAAACTGGACACAGTATTCCAGATGAGGTCTGACCAAAGAGGAGTAGAGGGCAATAATGACCTCACGTGATCTAGACTGTATGCTTCTGTTGATACATCCTAGAATTGCATTTGCCTTTTTTGCTGCTGCATCACACTGTTGACTCATGTTCAGTCTGTGATCAATTAGTATACCCAAGTCTTTTTCACATGTGCTGTTACTTAGCCCTATTCCTCCCATTTTGTATATGCTTTTTTCATTTTTATTGCCCAGATGCAGTACTTTGCATTTTTCCCTGTTAAAATCCATTCTGTTAGTTGCTGCCCACTGCTCCAGTTTATTTATATCTTTTTGAATCCTCTCTCTCTCTTCTCTAGTATTAGCTACCCCTCCTAGCTTTGTGTCATCAGCAAATTTGATCAGTTTAACCTCAATTCCTTCATCTAAATCACTGATAAAGATGTTGAACAATACAGGGCCCAAAACAGAACCTTGTGGTACCCCACTTGATACATTCTTCCAACTGGATGTGCAGCCATTTATGACCACTCTTTGGGTCCGATCACTAAGCCGGTTATGAATCCACCTAACAGTTGCCTTGTCCATTCCGTACTTAGTCATTTTTTCAATAAGGATTGTGTGAGATACTTTATCAAATGCTTTGCTGAAGTCAAGATATACTATATCTACAGCATTTCCTTGATCCACCCAGTCAGTGATTCTGTTAAGTTAGTCTGACATGACTTATTAGTTACAAACCCATGCTGACTCTGTTTAATCACTTCATTCTTATCCAGGTACTTGCATACATGTTCTTTAATAATTTGTTCAAAGATCTTTCCTGGTATAGAAGTCAGACTCACCAGCCTGTAGT
This sequence comes from Oophaga sylvatica, assembly GCA_033576555.1. Taxonomy (NCBI): domain Eukaryota; kingdom Metazoa; phylum Chordata; class Amphibia; order Anura; family Dendrobatidae; genus Oophaga; species Oophaga sylvatica. The sequence continues at coordinate 72,625,901 of JARQOD010000001.1, read as the reverse complement.
TCCCTGGGTCCACCTTCTTCCCCTTTTTGAAGATAGGAACAACATTTGCTCTTCTCCAGTCTTCTGGGACTTCTCCTGTTCTCCAAGAATTTTCAAAGATTATGGACAGTGGTTTAAGAATTTCTTCCGCTATCTCCTTCAGTACTCTGGGGTTTAATTCATCTGGATCTGGAGACTTGAATTCATTTAGGTTAGCTAAGTGTTTCCTCACTGTCTTTCTGTTTATAGATATCCTGGATTCTTCTATTCCTTTAATAGGACAGTGAAGATCAGTTGATGTTACATTTCCTTTCTGAGAGAAAACAGATGCAAAATAGGAATTTAACAGTTCAGCCTTCTCAACATCCTGTTTTACCATTTCATCATTTTCATCCTGTAAAAATCCTATAGCATCTTTGACTTTTCTTTTACTTTTGACGTATCCCCAAAATCCTTTTTTGTTGCTTTTGATGTCACTTGCAAGCCTTAATTCATTGTCAGCTTTAGATAATCTGATTTGTGCCCTGCAGGTTCTGCAGACGGCATTATATTCTTCTTTAGATATGCCTCCCTCTTTCCATTTGATAAACATTTCTTTCTTCCTTTTTAGCATGTGTTTAAGTTCTGTGTTCATCCATCCTGGTTTCCTTAAATGCTTCCCATTCTTCACTCTTTTCGGAATTGTTAACAATTGTGCTTCGAGAATCTAATTTTTCAAGATTTTCCATCCTTCCTGGACATTTTTGTCCTTAAGGATATCCAGCCATTGGATCCCTCCAATTCTCTTTCTGAGTCCCTTAAAATCTGCCTTTCTGAAATCTAACTTTGACGTCTGAGTCTTCACAGGTCTTCCTCCTCTTGTTATCCAAAATTCTAAAATAGCATGGTCACTACCTCCTAGAGTCCCAGCCACTCTTACCTCCTCAACCATTTCTTCCCTGTTTATAAGGATTAGATCCAAGGTAGCAGATCCCCTTGTTTTCTCCCCTACCTTTTGGAAGATAAAGTTGTCAGAAAGAGAGGATAAGAATTTCCTTGACCTGTTAGTTTTGCCCGAGAGAGATTCCCAACAAATGTCTGGATAGTTGAAATCTCCCATGACCACTATGTCATATTTTTTGGAGAACTTGGCCATTTGATGCATAAAGAGTTCATCCATATCTTCAGCTTGCATAGGTGGCCTGTAGTAAATGCCTACAATGGTGTCCTTTCCATTGTTCTGTCCTTGTATTCTTACCCAAACAGTTTCCACAGAACTCCCAGTCAATCTCTGTGCAGATATATGCTTTTCTAACATACAATGCGACACCTCCTCCTCGTTTATCAAGTCTGTTTCTTGCAAATAAGTTGTATCCTTCTAGCCTTGTATTCCAATCATGTGTATTGTCCCACCAAGTCTCAGTGATTCCAATGACATCATACTTCTTCTCCTGCGTTAGTAGTTCCAATTCTCCTTGTTTGTTGCCCATGCTTTGTGCATCTGTATAGAAACATTTTAGTTTGTGATTGGTTTCTCTTCCTCCAATATTTTTATTATGTAAATTTTTTTGTCTTTGTTCTTCCCCTTCACTTCTAATAGCAGAATTCTCAATAGTATTTGTCAGGTGTATGGCTTTTGCAGGCGTTTTGCTTCCCTTCACACATTGTTCTAGTTTAAAGCTCTCCTGATGAGTGTAGCAAGGCGACTTCCAAATACATTTTTTCCAGTCTTCGTTAGGTGCACCCCATCTCTAGCAAGTAGTCCATCGTTTAGGTAATTCACTCCGTGATCCAGAAATCCAAATCCTTGCTGACGGCACCATCGACGTAGCCAGTTGTTCACCTGCAGAATCTTCTTCCACCTCCTTGTTCCATGGACATCCACTGGAAGGATGGAAGAAAAGACCACCTGCGCTCCCAGTTCTTTCACTTTCTTACCTAAGTTTTCAAAGTCACTGCAGATGGTTTCCAGGTCATTTTCTTGCGGTGTCATTTGTCCCCACATGTATTAGCAGGAATGGGTAGTCATCTGTAGGTCTGAGGAGTCCTGATATCCTGTCAGACACATCTTTAATTTTTGCACCTGGAAAACAGCACATTTCTCTTGAGGTTAAATCTGGTCTGCAGATAGCGGCCTCTGTTCCTCTCAACAGGGAATCCTCCATGACCACAACTCTCCGTTTCTTCTTCACAACAGTTTTCTTTCTCCATTCAGGAGGACTCTGAGGGCGTACAAGGTTATTGTTTGTGGCCAAAGTTTTATCTTGATGTATTTCTTCATTGTTCTCCTGTGTAAGAGCCTGGTACTGGTTCCTGAGCAGAATTGGTGCTGACTGCCTCACGATCCTGCTGCTTCTCTGGGTCACATGCTTCCATTCCTCTGTTTCTTCAGGTGCACTTCGAATTTCTTCTCTTTCTGTAACATGAAGAGATAATTCTGCTCTGTCTAAGAACTCTTCACCTTCCTTAATGGTTTTCAATGTAGATAACCTCTCTTCCAGATTTTGCAACTTTTCCTCCAACAGGGACACAAGCTTGCATTTCTGGCATGTGAAGTTTGGCTTTTCCACTGGTAAGTCTGTGAACATGTAGCAAGAAATGCAGCTCACCACATGGCTCCTGGCCTCTTCCATGTTCTTATTGTTCAAGAGATATTCAAGCGGTGAAATATATGCCAAAACTGGCGGCGCGCGGTTTACTGATGTCCTCCTTTCAGCTGCAATAAATTTTGTATTTTTTTTTCTGATAAAGGAAAATGGTCAAAATTTAAAACAAGCCCAGTGCTTGCAGACTTCAAATAATGCAAAGAAAACAAGTTCATCATCATTTAGAAACAACAATACTAATGTTATAACTCAGGAAGAGTTCAGAAATCAATATTTTGTGGAATAACCATAATTTTTAATCACAGCTTTCATGTGTCTTGGCATGCTTTCCACCAGTCTTTCACACTGCTTCTGGCGCAAAATTTAAGCAGTTCTTCTTTGTTTGATGGCTTGTGACTATCCATCATCCTCTTGATCACATTCCAGAGGTTTTCAATGGGGTTCAGGTCTGGAGAATGGGCTGCCCATGTGATGTGGCGGTCTCTTAATTTTTGCCAGAGCTGTATTTTCGGTCAACCCCTTTAATTAAACCTGAAAGTCTACATTTCAATTACAGCTCAGTTGTTTAAATTTACATCCCAAATAAAGCCGAATTCATGAAGATTCTGGACCTAATGGTACTGTACTCCGTTTCTTTGGTGTTTATCTAAAAGAGGTTGACCATGTAGTAGATAACCTCTTTAATCCATAATGATGAACACATATTAAATATTTTCTCAGTCTTTTGGCTAAGACTAAAAGTAGTATCTGTTCTTATCAGAAGCAGTGCTAAGACTTGCGGGCTATAATTGCGGAAGAATACAGAAAGAGTATTCAAGACCAGCAATCATCAAAGAAGCCTTCAAGATTATGGCCTCATTCAAGACCGGCAATGTGACCTGTGTGATGAGGGAGTGTGTTGAAGTCAGATGCTCTTGATTCATTAAGTGGTGGGTGCTTCTGTGTGCCATGTAAGAAATATTACTCCAGTCAATGATTGGAGTAAGATCTCAGGCTTAAGGAACATAACAGTTTATCATGAATTTGCATTGCGCAAAAATTTAGCAACTTTACAAAGCTTTACAAATTGCTATGATGAATCGGGGCTCTAGACTTTGGAGGTCTTCCAACAAAAAAGATTTTTCAACAGAAAATGTAACTGACTAATATCTTTGGGACATCTCCACCTCTTAATGACTTTGGCGCCTCTTGCAACTGTCATGCGCATCTGCTAGACATATTACTCCAACCAGGAGCTGACGTACATTTCTTACATAATCTACTCCACATTTTTGTGGCATAAATCTTCAGAAATTTGTCAGGCATGGCTAGGCTACCCTCCACCTAGACTTAGCTTTGTCCATTTTTCAAAAAGTTGGTGGAGCAGGCTAAAACAAAGGTGATGCCAGTATTCTAGGTTATACTGCTTAATTACTTGGGCCCTAGGCATTTTTGCTAAAAGTTTGGAGAACTGCAGCACAGCGTCAAAGTTTTGGCTGGCACAATCACTCACTTCCACTTTCTTAAGAGGTGTTTAGATTCATATACAGTATGTGCTAAGTACTTTACCTGAAATTCCATATTATAGTTTTCTCTGCAGAATTCTCTCAGCTTCGGGTACACCTGCTCTCTTAGGGCATTCCTCTCTGCTTCTGTATCTGCATAAAACATAATAAAAAAGAACATTAAAAAAAATTCTAAATTCAAAATAAAAATAATAGCCATTAAGGCAAAATTGTGCAAGATGAAAAGGGCCACAGTAAAAGAAACCATTATAGAATACAACCAATTTCTTAGAGTACAGAGAATGTAAAGTGATGACAAAATCAAATTCTTTTGCAGATCTGAAGGACATGAGAGAAAAATTCTGGCGGCTTTTACCTCATTTGAATAATCTAATCCTACAAAATGAAATCATATTTTTGCATGTTACTATAATGCCATTTGCAAAGGATTTAGAACACATCAATATCTGCCCAAGTGTTCAACTATGTCTTAGGCCCCCTGCACATGTCCTGGTGATTTCTGTACTGGAAAATACAGTACTGGTGAGATCAGTTATCCGTACCTGTGTGACAAACATGGGTATGTTTGTGACATCTGTGAGACATCTGTGTTCATGTGTCCATGTGCTGTCAGTGTGCTGTCATTGTGACACGTATGGAATGAAATGCAGCATAGAAATTAAAGCGTTTTATGTATTAAATATATTGAAAGATAGAGATGCATAGCGATGAGGAACATGATAGATAGCTAGACAGATAGATGGATAGAAATATGTCAGTGTGTTTTCTAATCAGTGCTTTGCGTGTCTATTTTTCTGTACTTACATTTATTGTTTAAATAAATAAAATGGGTGGGGTTACCCCATAATCTTCATAACCAGCTGAGGGAAAGTGGCAGCTGAGCGCTGATGTTAATATTCTGTGAAGGGGTAATACCCATAAAGGTTCCCTGGCTATTAATATCAGTTCCCATCTGTTTCCTTAGCCTTTACTGGTTATTATCGGGGGGACCCCTAAAAAAATGATGTCGGGTTCCACCTATATGTACTATTCAACAAAGGCTAAACAGACAGCTACGGGCTGATATTAATAGCCAATGAAGGTGCCATGGATATTGTCCCCCTCCAAGACTAAGAACATCAGCCCTCAGCCGCCCTAGAAATGGCATTGCCTTTAGATTCGCCAAAACTGGCACTTAGCTTCCGCTCTTTCCACTTGCCTTGTTGTCGTGGCAAGTGGGGTTGATGTCAGCTGTTTTATTTTCGCTGACATCAAGCCCAGGGGTTAGTAATGGAGAGGCATCTATAAAACACCCCCATTACTAATGTCATAGTCAAATTTAGTAAAGACATGGACAAAGCAAATTCTTTTAATTGAAACACATTGAGCTGAGAGTGATAACATGGCAGCATGTGACCGACGGTGATGTCATGAAGGTTACGGCCCATCACAGACAGCAGTTCTCAGTGTGTTCCAGCTGGTGAATAAACAGGACTAAAGAGGGTTCGGGAATGTTTATTTAAATTTAAGGACTTTACTCTGTGCGTTTATTTCAAGAATAGACTTTACTCTGCCTGTGTCTTTATTAAATTTGACTTTATGGTTAGTAATGGGGTGTCTTACAGATGCCTCTTCATCACTAACTGCTGGGCTTCATGCAAATAGAAAAAAAATGCACCAGCTTCCAAATAGATCCAAAATTTATTGATTAAAACATCAAAAAGAGTCATGATAAACAGTTTACATGGGAGTCAATAGCAGCAACGCGTTTCGAACACTACATATGTGTCCTTTTTCAAAGCTGAAAAAGGGCACATATGTAGTGTTCGAAACGCGCTGCTGCTACCGGCACCCATGTGAACTGTTTATCACGACTCTTTTTGTTACATTTTAATCAATAAATTTTGGATCTATTAGGAAGCTGGAGCATTCCCTTTTGTTTCTATTTGCACGTGAGACTACGTGAGATCTGTGCTTCCACACGCCACAAGCTGCTTCAGGTGAGCTGGTTACCTTCTTTTCTATTTGCTGGGCTTCATGTCAGTAGACATAAAACAGCTGTCATCAACCTCACAACTATTACCCCACTTGCACTGCACCAGAATAAGTGGGAAGAGCGGAGGCTAAGCGCCAGATTTGCAGCATCTATTGGATGTGACATTTCTGGAGCGGCTGAGAACTGATGTTCTTAGTCTTGGAGGGGACCAATATCCATGGCTCCTTCCCAGGCTATTAATATCAGCCTGTAGCTGTCTGTTTATCCCTTGCTGGTTAGTAAATGTAGGATGGACCCAACATAATTTTTTTGTGGCCCCTCTATAATAACCAGTAAAGGCTAAGCAAACAGCTGTGAGCTGATATTGTGAAGGACCAAATTAAGAAAGATTAGAACCAGGGCTCTATTTTGTGCTTGTGACTCCATCTTGTTGTTTACGAGATAAATTCTGTTACTTAACTAGGCTATAGTTCATGGCTGTTATGAAGCCAGATTGTTCTTCTGTTACTTAACTAGGCTATAGTTCATGGCTGTTATAAAGCCAGATTGTTCTAGTTTGAACAAGATATGAGACCCGGGGGTGTATTGTTGTGTAAGACTCTGACGCATATGCTGTTATGCTTTTTTCTATGCCACGTAGACACGGCCATATATGTAGTTTCCGGTTTTTCTGTATTTTTATAGGTTAAGTGCTGTATGCTAATACTATAAAGGAGGTGATATAATAAACGGGGTTAGAGATCTGCCTTGATCCTCCCAAACAGAGACACGTCTCCGTCTGGTCATTCTCAGTTGCTGGCAACGTCCTGTGGATTAATTTGGAAATCACTTGGTCAACCGTGAAGGATCACTCCAGATCCTCCCCCAACAATATTAATAGCCTGGGAATCTTTGTGGCTATTGGCCCCTTCCCAGAAAATTAACATCATCCCCGGCTTTCTCTGAACTGGTTAGAAAATGAAGGGGAAACCCACGTTTCTTTTTAAACATTTATTTAGTACGTGCTACACAGTGGGTGCTGACTACAAGTCTCATCAGCATCGCCTGATATCACTGATTGCAGGGATACCAGGCGACAATGTTGAGACTTGCAGTTAGTGTTGTTCCCAGGCAGCAGGTGCTGACTAAAAGTCTCATCAGCATCGCCTAGTCTCGCTGATCACAGGGAGATCAGGAGACAATGATGAGTTTAATTCTGCACCCGGAGAATTGTTTATTATTATCTGTTCAGTTTTCTATATAATAATGCATTTTTCTACTTTTATACATAGAATATCTGATTTACATATCTTCTATTTGGAGCCCACAAGATATCCTCCTGTACCTCCCTCCGTGAGCTACCTTATGTCCATTTTACCTCAGTCAACAGTCCTGTATAGGGTTGAGCGATACTTTCCGATATCCAAAAGTATCGGAATCGGAATGGTATCGCCGATACCATTAAAATATCGGCGATACCCGATATCGATACCGGAAGTCCCATGTAAGTCTATGGGAACAAAATATCGGAATTAAAAAAACCCCATTCTTGCCTTGTTGGTTAATTGTACATGAAGGAAAACAACAAAGAGTAATGTAGAATGTATTGGGGAAGGTTGAGGAGACATTAAAGGCATAGATGTTTAACCCAATCAAATGGAATAGCATATATATATTTTTTTTTTTTAAAGATGTTCGGATTGACGAATAAATTGACAATGTTGTTAACGTTTTTTCTATTTTGGCAAATATGTATATTTCACAACTTCCATGCTCTTCACCTTTTTAACTTTTCACACACTTTCTCCTTCATAATCTTCAGCAGCATCATCTTTTTCATCAAATTATTCTTCATCTTCACCTTCTTTATCTTCTTCTTAAACTTCTTGCTATTCATCTTTTTGTTAACATTACTCATATTCTTCTTATTAAACTATTATTCTTATTCATATTGTACTTCATCTTCTTCATCATATTCTTATTTGTGACAGAGAATCCTGTACTTGTAATCTGTCAAAGTATGAATTTTTCATCCTTCCGTTCTTGCTGTCACAAAAGATTTAAATTACAACAGTATTTGTCCGTGTTCAGTTTAGCCTGCAGCAGCAGGCATTTTCCAGGGGCACCACGAGGAGGAACGGACTCACCCCCATACACTGCTTAGTCTTCTTCTGCTTAGAATTTAGAGCATATATTTTGCTCTTCATTTTGGTCTTATACTTCATGTTCTTCTGCTTTTTGATCTTCTGCTTATTGTTCTTAAGTCTCTTGTTCTGTATCTTGTAGTTTGTCTTAACCTTCTTAGTCCTGTTTGGTAATCTTTTATTTCTTCTTTGTGATGGTGTTTAGGCTGGTTGGCTTGATGCTCGTCGTCCTTGTGGTCGTCATCTTCTTCGGGGTGGTCATCAGGGTCGTCATCTTCATTGTTGGAGATCCAGAGTGATTACCCAAAAAAGCATTGAAAAAATCTTCAATTAGTAAATGTAGCAGAAGGTACAAGAGTCAATGCAAGTAACGAGGACCAGCTGACTGTGCTGGAACCCGGAGGGGCAGCAGAAGGAAAAGAGCCAATGGCACAACCGAGGACCAGCTGACGTTACTGGACACGGTTACTAAGCAGGAGGTACCTGTGCTCCAAAGCACTACCAAGACCAGCAGACGTTGCTGGAACTCGGATACCGAGATGGAGGCACCTAGGCCAAAGGCACTGCGGAGAACCAGCTGACGGTACTGGAACCCGGACGGGTAGCAGAAGGTACAAGAGCCAAAGCAAGTAACGAGGACCAGCTGACTGTGCTGGAACCCGGAGGGCAGCAGAAGGAAAGAGCCATGGCACAACCGAGGACCACTGACGTTACTGGACAGGGTTACTAAGCAGGAGGTACCTGTGCTCCAAAGCACTACCAAGGACCAGCAGACGTTGCTGGAACTCGGATACCGAGATGGAGGCACCTAGGCCAAAGGCACTGCGGAGAACCAGCTGACGGTACTGGAACCCGGACGGGTAGTAGAAGGTACAAGAGCCAATGCAAGTAACGAGGACCAGCTGACTGTGCTGGAACCCGGAGGGGCAGCAGAAGGAAAAGAGCCAATGGCACAACCGAGGACCAGCTGACGTTACTGGGACACGGTTACTAAGCAGGAGGTACCTGTGCTCCAAAGCACTACCAAGGACCAGCAGACGTTGCTGGAACTCGGATACCGAGATGGAGGCACCTAGGCCAAAGGCACTGCGGAGAACCAGCTGACGGTACTGGAACCCGGACGGGTAGCAGAAGGTACAAGAGCCAATGCAAGTAACGAGGACCAGCTGACTGTGCTGGAACCCGGAGGGGCAGCAGAAGGAAAAGAGCCAATGGCACAACCGAGGACCAGCTGACGTTACTGGGACACGGTTACTAAGCAGGAGGTACCTGTGCTCCAAAGCACTACCAAGGACCAGCAGACGTTGCTGGAACTCGGATACCGAGATGGAGGCACCTAGGCCAAAGGCACTGCGGAGAACCAGCTGACGGTACTGGAACCCGGACGGGTAGCAGAAGGTACAAGAGCCAATGCAAGTAACGAGGACCAGCTGACTGTGCTGGAACCCGGAGGGGCAGCAGAAGGAAAAGAGCCAATGGCACAACCGAGGACCAGCTGACGTTACTGGGACACGGTTACTAAGCAGGAGGTACCTGTGCTCCAAAGCACTACCAAGGACCAGCAGACGTTGCTGGAACTCGGATACCGAGATGGAGGCACCTAGGCCAAAGGCACTGCGGAGAACCAGCTGACGGTACTGGAACCCGGACGGGTAGCAGAAGGTACCCATGGAAATTTAAGATGACAGGCGGCGAGCCGGCCGCAGTTACCGAATCCCACAGTACTACAGTGGGTGATTGTCCTATTGTCACAACGGAAACAGCCTTATTTGCATATCCGCAGCCACACATAGGAAGCACTAAACTCCAAGCACCATAGAGTCGGCTAACCGACCGCAACACGACAGGACAACTTATTGGAGGCTAAGTGACGTTTACACTGAGAGGAAACAGATGGCGTGCTGTAACCAGTCTGGGCAGAGTGAGTACCCGTGCCAATGACACTTCCGAGCAACAACTGGCGGTGTTGTAGCCCAGGGATGAGAAGAGAACATGGTGGAGGCAGCAGGACTTTTTGCCGTTCACACAGCAGGGGAACAGCTGACATTACTGAACCCCAGTAACACAGGAGCAAGTGTTCACTGTGCTAACAGCACTTCCGAGCAACAACTGGCGGTGTTGTAGCCCAGGATGAGAAGAGAACAGAGTGGAGGCAGCAGGACTTTTTGCCGTTCACACAGCAGGGGAACAGCTGACATTACTGAACCCCAGTAACACAGGAGCAAGTGTTCACTGTGCTAACAGCACTTCCGAGCAACAACTGGCGGTGTTGTAGCCCAGGGATGAGAAGAGAACAGGGTGGAGGCAGCAGGACTTTTTGCCGTTCACACAGCAGGGGAACAGCTGACATTACTGAACCCAAGTAACACAGGAGCAAGTGTTCACTGTGCTAACAGCACTTCCGAGCAACAACTGGCGGTGTTGTAGCCCAGGGATGAGAAGAGAACAGGTGGAGGCAGCAGGACTTTTTGCCGTTCACACAGCAGGGGAACAGCTGACATTACTGAACCCCAGTAACACAGGAGCATGTGTTCACTGTGCTAACAGCACTTCCGAGCTACAACTGGCGGTGTTGTAGCCCAGGGATGAGAAGAGAACATGGTGGAGGCAGCAGGACTTTTTGCCGTTCACACAGCAGGGGAACAGCTGACTATACATGAACCCCAGTAACACGGGCAAGTGTTACTGTGCTAACAGCACTTCCGAGCAACAACTGGCGGTGTTGTAGCCAGGATGAGAAGAGAACAGGTGGAGGCAGCAGGACTTTTTGCCGTTCACACAGCAGGGAACAGCTGACATTACTGAACCCCAGTAACACAGGAGCAAGTGTAGACTGTGCTAACAGCACTTCTGAGCTACAACTGGTGGTGTTGTAGCCCAGGGTCAAGGAGGATGTTTAAATACTATATCAATTATTTTCCTTGTTACGTGTCAATTAAAAATGTCTATACTCCAAACAAGAGAAATATAAACTTTAGTACCATAAGATGATGATTTAACTTAAAAAAATATATGTAAATTAAAAATTTACAAACATAAACGCATACATTAACATGTTGAAAAGCAATGCAAACCACAATTAAAATAGGTTAAATAATCTGCTATACGGTTTAAAATAAAAGCATACAAGTACACATCAGAATCCATTAATGATGGGTAAGTAACAGTATGTACACCATTTTTATTGTGTAGACAATGAATGGCTGACTTAAAAACATAATCAGCATTACAAGTTTTCTTTGACATTCATAAAACTTTACATTTGGTGAATAATATCACTAAAATTTTTAAAAAATATCTAAAATTTCCATCATGTAATACTGATAATATGTGCCAATCATTTATATTAACAAAACAAAAATTTAAAAAGTGCATAGTGCAGAGTGAAAACAGATATTTATGCCTGACTGTGGACTTGCAAGCATGACAACGGATAGATAAGGTATATATAGATGAGACTGCATAGCCACAGATGGTGAATGGCGATGTAATACTGTACCTCAATAAAGTGTGCGTTACTACTACATCCTTTTTTTTATCTAGCTTTATAAAAGGTTACGTGCATGTATGGTTGCGCCTCTGTTTGGACGCACAGACTGGCTTCCTGCTGTGACGCGTTGGGTATTGGAGCGTCTGTACGTCTTATGACGCAGACTAACATTCACGGTGCGCATCGTTCATCATCGCAAGCGTACCGACAACACAAAGGCGTTGTCATGACTGCTTTACTCAGTAAACATGCACCTATGATGAAACATACACGCATGTGCCCTATTACATAACAAGCTACAAGAAAAACGAGTGTGAGGTGTGACACAGCTGTTTTGTTAAGGTACAGTATTATATCGACATTGTACAGATGTCGCTATTCAGTCTGATAAATATATATCATTCACGTATTCTATCAGTTGTCGTTCTTTCAGCACCACTTACAGGTATATATTTTGCTATTGTGACTATGCACTATTGACTTTACCAAGGTAATGCATGATTTTTGTAAGCGATTATCATGTTTACATGAAGGACCTTTATGATATGGGCTGTTAACTTTCTAATCAAATATGTATTTTTTAAAATGACACAAATATAAGTAATGTTGAAGAGGACTATTCCTACATGCATTGTTTGCACAATATTACACGTGTACATCACGTCCCTTAATCAACATTGGATTATTATATTTACTTGTATGCTTTTATTTCAAAGGCAAGAACACTGAAGTATAACCTTCGCACTGCAGCAGTTGTCAAAGTTCAACCCACATTATGCACTTCCAACATTGCAGCATTGGAGTCATCATGATGTGAGTTGGATTTGTCTAAGCTATGGAGTGACAAGGTTGACCATCAGTATCCTATAGCATAAGTAGGATTTTGTGTTTGCATTTGTTTTCGACATGTGCATATCTGTAATAATATGTCACATTTATTTTGTTACAGATTGTGACAAAGACTAATCATTTTATGGTTTGAAAGTTGACGTTTCAAATGTTTACAGCTTAGAAATCAGGGTGTAGCCTCATATCTATGTGTAGCACTAGACACTTTGAGATGTCAGGTTTTTTTCACCATGATTAGGTAGCTAGCAGTAATTTTTGCCAGACACACAGCAGGGGAACAGCAGGCGTTACTGAACCCCACAAACACATCAGCGATTGTTTTCATCTGTGCATCTAACACTTCTGAGCAGCAACTGGCGCTGTTGAAGCCCAGGGTCAAGGAGGGTGTAGGCAGAGGCCTAGTATGAGACGTTTGAAGTTGAAGTTGTAGTTAGCAGCAGTAATTTTTGCCAGACACACAGCAGGGGAACAGCAGGCGTTACTGAACCCCACAAACACATCAGCGATGTTTTCATCTGTGCATCTAACACTTCTGAGCAGCAACTGGCGCTGCTGAAGCCCAGGGTCAAGGAGGGTGTAGGCACAAAATATGACTTATTGCTTGTTACGTGCATTGCAATGTTGTGTAATGTATGTAGTACAGTTCATATAGCGTCTTGTGCTTGGGTGCGATGAAAACACAGGAGTCACAGGTTTGATATAGAAAAGTCCTGTATTACTTCATACAAGTTGGCAGAAATAGTCACACAGTTTGCAGACACAGAAACAGGAGACACAGCAGGCCAGAGTAATCCAAGCTCAGCAATCACTCTCCAATACAGATTCAGGATCTTCTTCTCTGTTACCGTAAGTCCATGCAAACGTGGGTCTTTCAAAGAGCAGGGTTCAGAGTCCACAAGTGCTTCAGAGTTCCTCAGTAGGAATAGCTGGAGTACAAGGTCCAAGGCTTACAGGAGTCAAGTCACAGGTTCACTGCAGGCTAGATTCTGAAGCACTGGTTGCTCAGCTGTGGCTGCTTAAGAAGCAAAGGAGAGAATCAGGGCGGGAACATGCAAGCTGGAAACTCCATTTTGACTGAGGGCAAGATAGCTGCAGCAAGACAGAAAGTAAAATGGCTGACGAACAAACTGAGTTTCAGGAATATATACATAGAACCTTACATTACTCCCCCCTTAAGGACAACCTCCGGATGACCTCAGACCAGGCTTGTGTGGGTACCTCTGATGAAACTGACGGAGCAAGCGAGGAGCATTAACGTTATTGACCGGTTCCCATGAGTTGTCCTCCACTGGGTAGCCCTGCCATTTAATCAGATATTGTAACTGATTTCTATACAACCTGGAATCTAAAATCCTTTCCACCACAAATTCTTCCTGACCATCGACTAGCACTGGGTCAGGGCAAGGAGAGGAACGTCCAGGAAACGTATTGGGTGTCGCAGCCTTTAGTAGGGATACATGAAAGACAGGGTGGATTCTCATAGTTCTGGGCAGTTGAAGACGACAAGCAACGGCACTTATAATTTTACTGATTTTATAGGGTCCAATGTACTTATGTCCCAACTTAGACGATGGAATCCTTAACTTAAGATTTCTGGTTGACAGCCAGACCAAGTCTCCTACCTTGAAAGCTGGTGCAGGTTTACGAAATTTATCTGCTGCTTTCTTGTACCTTTCTTGAGCCGATTCCAGATTTTCCTTTAGAAGATCCATATTCTTCTGTAAAGACGTGATTCTTTCAGCCACTGCTGGTAAAGGCGTTTCTATGGGAAATCGTGGTAGAATGTTAGGATGATAACCTAGATTAGAGTAAAAAGGAGACTGTTTAGTGGAGGCACTCTGAGAGTTGTTATACGAGAACTCAGCTAATGGAAGTAGATCCACCCAATCATCCTGTAGGTGGCAGATAAAGCAGCGGAGATACTGCTCCAGGGTTTGATTGGTTCGTTCGGTCTGTCCATTAGTCTGGGGATGAAAAGCAGAAGAAAGGTTTACTTTAATGTCCAATGCTGCACAGAAATTTTGCCAAAACCTAGAAGTGAATTGCACCCCTCGATCCGAAATAACCTCATCCGGTACTCCATGTAAGCGAAACACATCTTTAATCATCAAATCTGATGTCTGTTTTGCAGTGGGTAAGCCGACACAAGGGATAAAATGAGCTGCCTTTGTTAGACGGTCAACCACCACTAGAATGGTGTTCTTCCCCTGAGAGGTTGGTAACTCCACAATGAAGTCCATAGAAATGGATCCCCACGGGCGGGACGGGGTGGGAAGAGGCTGTAACAGACCAGTTGGTGAGGAGCGAGGTGTTTTGCATCTTGCACAGACCTCACATGAAGTGACATAATTCAAAACATCCTTCCTGCAAGTGGGCCACCAAAAGAAACGAGAAAGAAATTCCTGTGTCTTTAGAATTCCTCTATGCCCAGCTATCTTGGAATCGTGAATGAGTTGCAATACTCTTAATCTGACTGTTTCAGGAATATACAGACGTTGTCCCTGAATCCACACACCATTCTTAAAGACAAGACTTACGTCCCTTGGGGTTGTGCCAAAAAGGAATCCGCATGGTATGCTTCCTTGATGTCCTTAAGTAGGTCTTGATTATGAATTACTCCTAGGAATCTAGAGTCAGGAAGAATAGTCTTAGGAGGAGTAATTGGACGTGTCTCTGCTGAGTAAATCCTAGAGAGTGCATCAGCCTTTCCATTGCGCGATCCTGGTCTATAAGAGATGATAAAATTAAATTGGTTTAAGAAAAGATTCCAGCGAGCCTGGCGAGGAGTCAGGCACTTAGCCGACCTGATAAACTCAAGGTTACGATGGTCTGTCAGGACGACTATTTGCTGTGCAGCTCCCTGAAGAAGGTGTCTCCATTCTTTGAAGGCGGCAATAATGGCCAACAACTCTCTATTACCCACATCGTAGTTCCTCTCAGCCGAAGACAACTGCTGGGAAAAGAAGGCACAGGGATGCAAGACATTCTTCTCACCTGTTCTCTGAGAGAGTATAGCTCCAACGGCACAGTCTGAAGCATCCACCTCTATATGAAGGCAAGCTCGGGGTTGGGATGTACTAGGATAGGTGCAGTGGTAAATTTATCTTTTAGACGGGAAAATGCTTCCTGGGCTTGGGGAGTCCAGGAAAACCTAGACTCTTTCCGGGTAAGTTGAGTGATAGGTGACACTACCTCAGAGAAATTTCTAATGAAACGTCTATAGAAGTTGGCAAACCACGATGAAGCGCTGTACCTCCTTCACATTTCTAGGACTTGGCCAATCCTTGATGGCTTGGGTTTTGCTTCCATCCATACTAATTCCTTGTGTAGACAGTACATACCCCAGAAATTGAATTTCGGTCCTATGGAATTCACACTTTTCAAGTTTGATGTAAAGATGATTTTGTCTTAGACGTTCCAAGACCATTCTCACATGTCCATGATGTTCCTCTGTGGAGTTAGAAAAAATTAGAATATCATCCAAATAAATTACCACGAATGTATCTAGGAGATCCCTGAAGATGTCATTCACCAAGTGTTGGAAAGTGGCTGGGGCGGTACTCAGACCAAAAGGCATAACTAGATATTCAAAGTGTCCATAGCGTGACCTGAATGCAGTCTTCCATTCATCCCCAGGTCTAATACGGACTAAGTTATAGGCCCCACGAAGATCTAGTTTAGAAAAAATTTTGGCATGTCGCACTCTCTCCAATAACTCAGGGATTAAAGGCAATGGATAACGGTTTCTAATAGTAACCTTATTGAGTTCCCTATAGTCTACGCATGGTCTCAGAGATCCATCTTTCTTCTTTACAAAGAAGATGGGTGCACCTGCAGGAGATGAAGAGGGGCGTATGAAGCCCTTGGCTAGATTTTCATCTATGTAATCCTTTAAAGCCTTTAGCTCGGGCCCCGCCAGGGGTAGATCTTACCAAAAGGTATCTCTGCTCCAGGCAATAATTCAATTGGACAATCATATGGACGGTGAGGAGGAAGCTGGTCAGCGTTCTTCTTGTCACATAAATCCACATAGTCCTGGTATACAGCTGGTAGTTCAGGGACTGACATGATTCCTTTAGGAACAGAGCAAGCTGAAACTTTTGGACTCATCTGTTTCTCTGGAAAGTGTAATTCCTTGGTCTCCCAGTTAATGGTAGGATTCTGAGCCTGCAGCCATGGTAGCCCTAGAATAATGGGAAAGTGGGGAGAAGAGATAAGCATAAAGGACAGTTTCTCTTGATGATCTTTACCCATAAGAACCCTCAAAGGCTCTGTTTCCTGATCCACTGGTCCAGAGGTCAGCAGGGAGCCATCCACAGTTTCCATCTGTACTGGAGTAGCCTTCTTCACTGAACGTATTCCCTGTTTCAGAACAAAGGAGACATCCATAAAATTTCCACTTGCCCCTGAGTCGATCATAGCAGAGCTAGACACCCAAGCTGAGTCAACCCAGAGTTTGATGGAAAGAAAGCAATGAGAATTGTTTTTCTTACAACTCAGCTGGGACAACCGCTGAGGAAACTTGAAAAATGGCAGCGTTTACACAGTCAACGTCCTCAGAGGTAACGGAGTTTAAGTCCGAGAAATCAAGATCTGTTGCTGCAGATCTCTCTGGAGCCTGAGGCTCGGACCTGACAGATCCCCTCTCGCAACACTCACAATGAATGAGTGCTGCAGTAGTCTTACGAGAACGGCTGGGGCAGTTTATAATGAAGTGCCCTGACTTACCACAATAGAAACATAGATTCTCCTTAAAACGATGTTCCTTGCGTGCATCACTAACCCGTCGTTGTAAAGAGTCTACCTGCATGGGTTCAGGTTCAGGTTCCCGTGTAATCCTACTCAAAGGTTCCTTAGCTGGAGAGGAAGGTAGGAAAAGGTTAGTACGATTGCTTTCGAACCATCTCTCTTGCCTGCGTTCAGTCAGACGAGTATCAATACGGATGCAGTAGTTAATAAAGTCACCTAACGCAGTGGGAGGGTCAGCACGAGCAAGTTCATCCTTAATCAGTGGAGATAACCCCTTTCGAAAAATAGATTTTTTGGCGGAACTGTCCCAGGTGGTATCAAGGGCCCATCTCCTGAAATCCAAGGCATATTCAGCTACCGAGTGCTTACCTTGGCACAAAGCTAACATGGCTGCTTCAGCTGTTGCACCTCGATTGGGGTCATCAAACACCTGCCCCATGGCTGAAATAAAATCATCAAGGTGATTCAAACAATCATCCTCAGTCTCAATCAGAGGGTTTGCCCACATTAAAGCCTTGTTGGTAAGCAACATAATTATAGTAAGCACCTTAGATCGTTCAGTGGGAAATTGTGAAGCATGTGCAGAAAAAAAAAGATTGCATTGATTAATAAATCCCCTGAATTTCTCACGTTCACCGCCAAAACGAAAAGGGGGCAACTTGGGAATCCCAGCACTCGGGCTACGGCAGGAGCCTGGACTCGCCCCTCTAGAACCTCAATCCTGGCTCGCAAATCCTGGGTAGTCTGTCCAACCACTTGCAAATTGTGATTATTGAGGTCCTGTAGATTTGTAAAACGGGTCTTTATATTCTGCAAATCTGCAAGGATATTATCAGTCACTCCGCAAAGTTCCTTTATGCGGGCCTCCATTTTCCAGATCTTTTAAGACAGGATTACTGGAAGAAGAGGAGAGAAAAAAAAACAATAGTGTTCACCTGTGGCAACACTGCAGAGAGAAAAAAAAATTAAGGGAACTGCTCACCTGGAATGGTTGTGAGAAGTCACAACCACTATCATCACAGAAAGTTTCAACCAGACATCTGATATCCAGAGTTACAGCAGACAAAAAAGAGAAAAGAAAGGAAAAAAAACAAAAAAACAATAGTGTTTACCTGTGGTAACACTGCAAAAAGAAAAAACTTAAGGGAATTGCTCACCTGGAATGGTTGTGAGAAGTCACAACCACTGTCATCACAGAAAGTACAACCGGACGTCTGATATCCACAGTACAGCAGACACAGCCTTCCAGACCCAGCAGACACTAACGTTTTGGCTTCAGAATCTTGTAATGTATGTAGTACAGTTCATATAGCGTCTTGTGCTTGGGTGCGATGAAAACACAGGAGTCACAGGTTTGATATAGAAAAGTCCTGTATTACTTCATACAAGTTGGCAGAAATAGTCACACAGTTTGCAGACACAGAAACAGGAGACACAGCAGGCCAGAGTAATCCAAGCTCAGCAATCACTCTCCAATACAGATTCAGGATCTTCTTCTCTGTTACCGTAAGTCCATGCAAACGTGGGTCTTTCAAAGAGCAGGGTTCAGAGTCCACAAGTGCTTCAGAGTTCCTCAGTAGGAATAGCTGGAGTACAAGGTCCAAGGCTTACAGGAGTCAAGTCACAGGTTCACTGCAGGCTAGATTCTGAAGCACTGATTGCTCAGCTGTGGCTGCTTAAGAAGCAAAGGAGAGAATCAGGGCAGGAACATGCAAGCTGGAAACTCCATTTTGACTGAGGGCAAGATAGCTGCAGCAAGACAGAAAGTAAAATGGCTGACGAACAAACTGAGTTTCAGGAATATATACATAGAACCTTACAGTATGTACTTCAAACAAGAATAAATGAAGTTTTACTAGGACAATAAAATGATGAATTTCAATTCCAAGAATAGAAAAATATTTATACTTGAGAGTCCTCTGTGGTTGATACTGTTTAATGGCTAACTGAAAATATGGTAACAAATTCAAAGCTTTCGAGACTACTCAGGTCTCTTCATCAGGCTAAGACTAAAAAAAAAATGGAAGAATCACATATTTGTACACACAACAGGACACAGGAATAGGTAAGACAAGTGAGGGAGGGACAAGTGAGGGTAGACCGGCCAAAAAATGAGAACAAGGATGAATTATCAGCGCCACACGATAAGACAAAAAATAATGGATTTACCTGTGGCAAAACACTTTTGTATGCCCGGTCATAGCATGATGGATATGGAATTACTGGTATTAAAATATAACTTCAAATATGACAAAGATACAAAGGTTTCAGAATATAAGCTCATCATGACCTTTGACACTGTTAGTGATGGAATGAATAGATCACACGGATTTATGTCATTCTATATCAATTAAGGAATCTGCGTCTCTGCCCTTCCAGGGGCATTAAAACACAAAACCAGACCCCAATCAGAGGGCAATAAAACTTTCTATCCTTATCTATAGGAAAGATGTGTATCTTCGTACCGTGTTAGCCAGTAGATAGAAAAATATTTAGACTTGAGAGTCCTCAGTGGTTGATACCTTTTAATGGCTAACTGAAAAGATGGTAACAAATTGCAAGCTTTCGAGACTACTCAGGTCTCTTCATCAGGCATAGACTAATACAACATCTGAAGAATCACATATTTATACACAAAATAGCACAGAAAAAATGCAATAGGTAGGACAAGTGACGTGAAGCAGAACTGTCATTATGGCAGAGGGATTAACATAAATATGACTAGTTCATAGATAAGGAGTGAAGGTTGATACCTGATACCAGAAAGTCCAAGAACAGGGACATTCTACATGCTTCCCAAAATCCACAAAGCCGGAAATCCAGGGAGGCCGATTATTTCATGTGTGGACACCCTTACTGAGCAAGTATCTGGATGGGTAGAGGGTGTTCTTAAACCTCTGGTAAAGGATACACCCAGCTACATTCAGGACACAACTGACCTACTGAATAAACTAGCAGCAATAGGTTCTCTACCAGAAGGAACCATCCTGGCCACCATGGATGTGGAATCTTTGTACTCTAATATCCCACACCAGGATGGATTAAATGCCTGCAAAGTCTTCATGGGAAACACCGGGAATGATGCTGATTCTGTGGTGAAACTCACAAAATTCATCCTCACCCACAATTACTTCGAATTTGACAACAAGATCTATCTTCAGGAGACTGGCACAGCTATGGGAAGTAAAATGGCTCCACAGTATGCAAATCTTTTCATGGCCAAGCTTGAAAGCGAATTTTTGTCCTCATGCCCCATCAGGCCTCGGGCCTACTACCGCTACATTGATGACATTTTAATCATCTGGATGGAGTCTGAACAACAGCTAAAGACGTTCCATGAACAGTTCAATCAATTTCATCCCACCATCAACTTAACACTTAACTACTCCAGCACTGAAATTAACTTTTTAGACACCACCATTAAGCTAAAGAACAATGAAATAGAGACATCCCTGTATCAGAAGCCAATCGACCGTCCAACATATCTTAAATGGGACAGTTTCCATCCAAAACACATAAAAACTCTATTGTCTACAGCCAAGCCATCAGATACAACCGTATATGTTCCAACCCCATGGATAGAGATGAACACCTTGGTCGCCTCAAAAAGACTTTTTTGAACCAGGGCTACCATCCAAGAACAATTGAAAACCAAATTACAAGAGCCACCAGAATATCAAGGAATCACCTGCTACATTACAAAGCTAAAGAAGAAAATAACCGGGTGCCTCTAGTGGTCACCTACAATCCAAGTCTGGAGATGCTAAGGGGAGCTGCACGGAAACTACAACCTTTACTACAAAAAGATGCCCGATTACAATCCATATTTCCAGATCCCCCACTACTATGTTTTAGGCAGCCCCCAAATCTAAGAAGCATCATTGTCAGAAGCTCCCTGTCCTCCCCAACAGCTGCAGGTACCTTTCCTTGCAAACAAAAGAAATGCAAAACCTGTACATCTATAATGACCACGGACAGGATAAAGATCCCCAACTCCCATCAGGACTACAAGATACCAGGTACTTTCAGCTGCATCACATCTAATGTGGTGTACCTAATTATATGTACTAAATGTCCAACTGGGGGTCTGTATGTGGGGGAGACCGGGCAAAAACTGAGAACAAGGATGAATTCTCATCGCCACACAATAAGAGAAAGGAGAATGGATTTACCTGTGGCAAAACACTTTTGTATGCCCGGTCATAGCATGACGGATATGGAATTACTTGTATTAAAATCTAACTTCAAATCTGAGAAGGATAGAAAAGTCTGGGAATATAAACTTATGATGACCTTTGACACTCTTAGTGCTGGGATGAATATATCCCAGAGTTTTATGTCTTTCTACAACAATTAAGGAATCTGCCTCCCTGACCTTTTAGGGTCATCACAACACAATACCAGACCCCAATCAGAGGGTAATAAAACCTTCACTCCTTATCTATGAACTAGTCATATTAATGTTAATCCCTCTGCCATAATGACAGTTCTGCTTCACGTCACTTGTCCTACCTATTGCATTTTTTCTGTGCTATTTTGTGTATAAATATGTGATTCTTCAGATGTTGTATTAGTCTATGCCTGATGAAGAGACCTGAGTAGTCTCGAAAGCTTGCAATTTGTTACCATCTTTTCAGTTAGCCATTAAAAGGTATCAACCACTGAGGACTCTCAAGTCTAAATATTTTTCTATCCTTATCTAGGAACTGTTCCAATATTTATGTTCATCCCTCTGTGATAATGACAGTTCTGCTACACGTCACTTACTTGTCTTACCTATTGCACTATTCCTGTGTCCTGTTGTGTATAGAAATATGTGATGCTTCATTTTTTGTTTTAGTCTTTGCCTGATGAAGAGACGTGAGTAGCCTCGAAAGCTTGCAATTTTGTTACCATCTTTTCAGTTATCCGTTCAAAGGTATCAACTACTGTGGACTCTCAAGTGTAAATATTTTTCTCTCTAATGGCTAACACGGTACGAAGATACACATGTTTCCTAACTTCAATAATAAAAATAAAGACACTGCAAATATAAACGCATATATGCACATGCCAACAAGAAATGGAACAACACACCACCCAAAAAATTGGTTACAAAATATAGTGTTGTAAATTTAAGAATAAAAGTCCATTTTTGTATTTATGAATAATGCTTAAGGAACGCTATGTTAAACCATAACATAGTGAAGACAATGGATTTTGTAATCGTCACTCATCATCATCATCATTGCAATTTAGATGTGACAGTCACAGACATTTCAATTATTTAAGTTAATAAAATCGTTACTTTGTACAGCATGTATGACATGTCCAGCATGGACTCATCAATGTGATGACACAATAATGTACGATAAAAAATAACCATTTAAAAAAACATAATGCATTGTCACAATTTAAGTGTGTGCCTGCAAGTGTAGGTGAAAGAAAGGCTACGGATAGCAAAGGTATATTCTATGTCTGTATCAGACAGTGGACAGCCTCTGATGGGTAATGGCGATGTTATACTGTACGTCAATAAAGTCTGCGGCTGCAATCATGCATTTTTTGCTTGGACAGTGTTGAAGAGGGTAAAAGCATGTCTGGTTGCGCAAGGCTTTATCCGTCAACACTACCTTCCTACTGTCACGCGTAGGGTAGGGTAGCGTGTGTCAATTAGATGACTCTATAAAATGTGACGTTACGCAGCGTTATTGCGCCCTAGGGACGCCAAAAATACAACAGCAGTAATCATTTACTGTCTAATACTCCACCTATGACCAACAAAAAAGACCGTTCCCTCTTTAACAATCTACAAGACTAACAAGCATAATGGTTCACGCTGACTTTATTGAGGTACAGTATTACATCGACATTGTCCATGAGTAACTATGCACTGTGATACCTATATACCATTATTAATTTATATCTGTTGTGGTTGTTTCAACAGCACTTGCAGGTATAACTAGTACTACCTATTGTCAGTATGCATGATGCACTTTCTAGATGTAATAATTTATTATTGCACATTATTACCAGGTTTAGATGCTGGCCATTTCATATATGGTGTGTGAAGTTACAGTTGGCATCAGTATGTGTATTTTATAATGTCTGTCATAAATAAAAATTGTGATGATGATGATGAGGATTTTATGATTTGTACATCCATTGACTGCATTATCTTACAGGTACAGATAAAGTTCCTTAAAAAGCATTAATTGATAAGTATGAAATGTACTTTTATGCATTAATTTCAAAAAGTGAAGACTATGTTTTAGTTTTTGTTACCATTTATAATAGACATGTGCAGATATGCGCTGTGATGACAAATTATTATTTGTCCATATTTGTCATAAAAATTTATCATTCTAGGCCTGGAAAACTTCACAATTTCCTGTTTTAAGCATAACAATCAGGGTGACGGCTCTTCCCTATTTGGAGCATGTTCGACATGGGTTTTTCTGTGCATGTGTAGGGAACAGGAGACTTGTTGTCGGACACACAGCAGGGGAACAGCTGGCGTTACTGAACCCCACTAACACTATAGCTTGTGTATTGGTCTGTGGACACGACACTTCTGAGCAGCAACTGGCAGTGTTGTAGCCCAGGGAGTAGAGTTCAGGTGGTAGAAAGATGAACATAACAGGAGACATGGATAACGTTGCGAACCAGTTATTTAATCTGAAAACGGACAGACAAATTCTGGCGAGATCCATGCCTTGTTCATTTTCAGAAAAGTAAGCCGGTCTACATTATCGGAGGATAGTCGCATGCGACGGTCTGTTAGTACACCACCTGCGGCACTAAAGACGCGCTCCGATAATACACTGGCAGCAGGGCAAGCCAGCACCTCCAATGCATACTGGCTAAGCTCTGGCCATGTATCCAGCTTAGAGACCCAAAACTTGAATGGGGAAGAGCCATCTGGGAGTACACTGAGAGGGAAAGACATGTAGTCTGTCACCATCTTACGGAAACGTTGCCTCCTGCTGACTGGAGCCGTCTCGGATGGTGTAGACATTGGTGGCGCTGCCACAAAACTTCGCCACATTTGGAACATACTGGTCTTGCCCTGTGCAGAGGCGCTGCTTGTGCTCCCTCTTGTTGCAGAGCTGTCTCCACTGCCTCGACGCACAGAGCTGCTTTGTAAAGCAGTAGCAGCAGCAGTGCTCTCGGCTGGAATGGAGAACATTATGGATTGCACCAGTATGTCTTGGTACTCCCGCATTTTATGCTCCCGGTTCAACGGTGTGATGAGGCCTTGTAAGTTGTCCCGGTAGCGAGGGTCTAGGAGGGTGTACACCCAATAATCAGACGTGGTGAGAATGTGGGCGATGCGGCGGTCGTTTCTCAGGCACTGCAGCATGAAATCAACCATGTGCTGCAGACTCCCAACTGGCCAAGAAACGCTGTCCCCTGCAAGAGGCGTCATCTCTGACTGCTCTGCATCACCCCACCCTCGCTCTACATACTGACTAGAGCGTTGTGTACCTCCCTCTGGAGCGATGTCTTCCTCCTCCATTGACTCCTCCTCATCCTCCTCACAAAGTGAACACTGCCCAGCCCTTTGTGAGGAACCACGTTGCGCTGACTGTCCAGAAGGTGATGGAATTTGTGACTCCTCATCCTCCACCTCTTCCAAAACCTCATCCCTTATTGCTTGCAGTGTTTTTTGAAGCAGGCAGATAAGGGGGACAGTCAGGCTGACTAGTGCATCATCTGCACTCGCCATCCGCGTTGACTCATCAAACGCACGCAAAACGTGGCAGATGTCCTTCATAGAGGCCCACTCAGTAGTGGTGAAGTGTGAACGACGCAAATTGGGAGTTGATTGCGCCTGATGCAGCTGATACTCCATTACTGCTGGCTGCTGCTCACACAACCGCTCCAACATATGTAACGTGGAATTCCACCTGGTGGGTACGTCACATATGATGCGATGTTCAGGAAGGCGAAATCTGCGTTGCAGAGCTGCAATGCGCGATCTGGCCATGCTGGAACGTCGCAAGTGAGCGCACTCTAGGCGGACCTTGTGCAGCAGTGCATCAAGATCCGGATAGTCCCTCAAAAAACTCTGCACGACCAAGTTGAGCACATGTGCCAGACATGGTATGTGAGTGAGGTTGCCAAGGCCCAGAGCTGCCACCAGATTTCGGCCATTGTCACACACTACCAAGCCTGGCTGGAGATTCGCTGGCAAAAACCACACGTCGCTCTCCTGCTTGATGGCATTCCAGAGCTCCTGCGCTGTGTGGCTTCGATTCCCCATGTAAATTAATTTCAGGACGGCCTGTTGACGTTTGGCCACGGCTGTGCTCATATCAGTCGCATCAGGTAAGCGTTCACGGGTCCATGTGGAGGTAGACCGTGACGGCTCCTGCAGCGATGATTCTGAGGAACTGGAGTAGGAGGAGGAGTCAATGTGGACAGACTTGATTCCTGCAATCCTTGGAGTTGGCAGAACACGTACAGCGCCACTCGCAAGATCTGTACCCGGCTCCACAACATTGACCCAATGGGCAGTGAGGGAAAGGTATCGTCCCTGGCCATGGGTACTGGTCCACGCATCGGTGGTCAGGTGGACCTTGCTACTGATGGCGTTTAGTAGCGCATGTTTAATTTTTCCCTCAACATGCTTTTGCAGACCAGGGACGGCTTGCCTGCTGAAATAAAATCGGCTGGGCACATTGTATTGTGGGACTGCCAATGACATTAAGTCACGGAAACTGTCAGTCTCCACCAGCCTGAATGACAGCATTTCAAGGGACAGGAGTTTTGCAATGCCAGCATTCAGAGCCTGTGCTCGTGGATGGTTTGCCGAGTATGGCCGTCTTTTATCCCATGCCTGTGCTACCGATGGCTGTTTTGTGGCCTGGGAGTGTGAGGATGACAGGGAACTTGCAGCTGTGGGTGGAATAACACTGGGTCTCTGGACAACAGTTACAGAGGTTCTTCCATGGCGATCCTGTGAGGAAGCCGAACCAGCTGTGTGTGAGCTGGAGGAAGAGGCTCCAACACGAGCTGAAGATGTAGGTGCTGCTGTAGGTTGGCCTACATCTCCAGTGTGTCTTTGTAACTCAGCTACGTGCTTTGTCCGTACATGTTTCCACATATTTGTGGTATTGAGGTTACTGATATTTTTACCTCTTTTAACTTTTTGATTACACAGCTTGCATTTGACATAGCAAATATCATCTGCAAGTGTGTCAAAAAAGGACCACGCAGTGCAAGTCCTGGGAGCGCCCGGTTTGGCTGTTGGAAGAGAACTGCTATGAACGGGTGCCAAACTGGAGGGTACAGGCAACCGAGTCTGCAGCCTACCTCTCCCTACTGTTTGGACCGTTCGGGCAATCTCTTCCTCAGAGCTGCTACCACCACCTTCCTGTTCCTCACGCCATGTTGGGTCTTGGACCTCATCATCTCCACTATCCTCTTCCAACACCTGCTGCTGTTGGGTGGTCTGGCCAGCACCTTGCTCAACAGAAAATGGCACCTGAGTCTCATCATCATCAGATGCGTTCTGCGGTGTGCTGACCATCGGCACTGGCTCACCCGCCTCTTCACATTCAGAGAGACACAGCTGTTGCGCATCACTGCATACTGCCTCTTCTTCACATTCCAGAATGCTGCTTGGCTGGGCCCCTGTTTCCAAGCCAACAGATTCTGAGAACAGAAGCAGAGACTCAGCTGGCTCCAGTTCAGAACTCTCTGACTGCCTGGGCAATTTGGCAGGCGGTGAAGAGACAGATGGTTGTTCAACAGTGCTGTGGTCCTGAGAGGAGGTGGAAGCAATTGAAGTCGATGCATTGGCTGCCATCCAACCAACAACGGCTTCAATTTGTTCTTCCCGCAGCAGGGGGGTACGCTGGGCTCCTACAAAAGTGCGCATAAAGGAACGCTCACGGGGAAAACTGGTGGATGCTGTGTCACTGGGTGCGGCAGCAGCCACAGAATCCCCACGTCCTCTCCCTGCTGAAACTCCACGGCCACGACCACGTGCCTTACTCCCTGCCTTCTTCATCTTGGTAGATTGATAAAGAAAGTCAGAAAAGTTATAAGGCCTAAGTGTGGTTATTCCTCAGAGACTGCAGTGAACACTGCAGACAACTGTTCAGTAGCTGTGAAAGGCCCCTTTGTGTACTTCTATAGTGTTTGCAACCAATGTATTGTATACGGATGGAAGCGCGTCACACTAATAGATTAGATTTTTTTCAAATATAATGGAGCAGCACCAATTAGAGAAAAATGTGAAGGATGAGGCAGTGACACACGCTCAGCAGACTACAACCAGCAGTAGTTGAAGAACTAACTGGAGCGTGATCTGCACTCAAAAAATGAAAAGCTCACAGACTACAGTGAACACTGAAACACAACTGTTCAGTAGCTGTGAAAGGCCCCTTTGTCTACTTCTATAGTGTTTGCAACCACTGTATTGTATACGGATGGAAGCGCGTCACACTAATAGATTAGATTTTTTTCAAATATAATGGAGCAGCACCAATTAGAGAAAAATGTGAAGGATGAGGCAGTGACACACGCTCAGCAGACTACAACCAGCAGTAGTTGAAGAACTAACTGGAGCGTGATCTGCACTCAAAAAATGAAAAGCTCACAGACTACAGTGAACACTGAAACACAACTGTTCAGTAGCTGTGAAAGGCCCCTTTGTCTACTTCTATAGTGTTTGCAACCACTGTATTGTATACGGATGGAAGCGCGTCACACTAATAGATTAGATTTTTTTCAAATATAATGGAGCAGCACCAATTAGAGAAAAATGTGAAGGATGAGGCAGTGACACACGGTCAGCAGACTACAACCAGCAGTAGTTGAAGAACTAACTGGAGCGTGATCTGCACTCAAAAAATGAAAAGCTCACAGACTACAGTGAACACTGAAACACAACTGTTCAGTAGCTGTGAAAGGCCCCTTTGTCTACTTCTATAGTGTTTGCAACCAATGTATTGTATACGGATGGAAGCGCGTCACACTAATAGATTAGATTTTTTTCAAATATAATGGAAGCAGCACCAATTAGAGAAAAATGTGAAGGATGAGGCAGTGACACACGCTCAGCAGACTACAACCAGCAGTAGTTGAAGAACTAACTGGAGCGTGATCTGCACTCAAAAAATGAAAAGCTCACAGACTACAGTGAACACTGAAACACAACTGTTCAGTAGCTGTGAAAGGCCCCTTTGTCTACTTCTATAGTGTTTGCAACCAATGTATTGTATACGGATGGAAGCGCGTCACACTAATAGATTAGATTTTTTGCAAATATAATGGAGCTGCACCAATTCCACAAAATCAAATAAAAAAAAGATTTCAGTGAGTGACACTTGTAGATGCCTACAAACAGCGGTGGATGCAGAGCAAACTGCAGCGTCACCTGCACTCTCACACACACCTTGCACAGAGCTGTTAAAACAACACTGGCAAAAGGAAGCTTTACACAGCGGTTGGTAAACTAGCCTGCCTAAAGCACAGTAGAGTACACAAAATCGCAATGTCTAACTGTCCCTCAGAGTCAGCACAGCAGCGTTCTGTCCCTAACTGAGTTCACAGCACAGTGACGCTAAAATGGAGGCGGCGCCTTTTATAGTGCATTCTGACATCATTTCAGCAGCCAATCACAGCCTGCCATTAGTTAAGATGACCGCAGCATTACAGGATGTGCCCACACTTCATAAGATTCCTCATTGGCTGACTAAAATCACATTGCCTCTCAAAGAATTATGGGAACTTCCGATTCCGGTATACGATATATGAAAAATATCGGAACTAAGTATCGGAATTCCGATACAGCGAATATCGGCCGATACCCGATACTTGCGGTATCGGAATGCTCAACACTAGTCCTGTATAGTATCCACACAAAATTTATTTAGATATGATGCCTAATAGCTTCCACGTTTTACATGGAAACTGCTGTTGTTAATTGATGTGTTTTTTTCTTTTTCATTGTTTTGAATTTATGTTTTGTGTTTGCATCTTATAGACATACCTTGATAAAGGGCACATATGGGCCGAAACGTTGGCTTTATTTGAATGTCTGTGATTAAATTTTATACATAAACTTTCATTTACTAACAACTTGGAATGCCGAAGTTTATATTAGATGTTTAAGAGTTTGCCATCTGTACTACGATCAGCGCACTTTGATCCATGTTCTTACTTAGGCACCTTAGTTGCACTTTAACTGGGACACTTTCAGTCTACAGGAACTGTCTATATTCAGTGATGTGATGAAATATTTTATAGCATTGGTGTTTTCCTCTTGTTTGTACTTGTATATAGTGTTTAGTATTTTTTATGTAGTGTTCTCTTTTTTTAATACACCAAAAATATAAGACTTTGAGACTATACACATGTCCGTCTGGAAGTTTTGAGTTATCTATTCCGGTTCAGGAACACATAAACCGAATTCATGCCAAAGTGAACCCCTTTGATAACTGATGAAAATAGAAGCCAATGGGCCTCATTCATTACATTGGGGTCTGCCTGGTTTCAATTTGGTGTCAGTTTTAAGAACGGAAAAAAAGTGCAGCATGAAGAACTTTTACTTTCGGCAGTCTCAAAGGTGTTGACCCCCACAATAATTCAATGATGACATGTTCTAACAATATGCCATCAATTATTGAAAATACAAAAAAAAGGTTTAATTATTTGGATTAGATTCTAATCAGAGTTTGATCAGATTGGCATCAGTTTTTTCTCGCATGTGGAGTTTCTCCACCTTCTCCATTCTGTTAGTCCATGAAAATCAGACTTTACTGGAATGTCCTCTGAGTGCAGCCAATGTTTATCACGGACCCAGAAGTTTTCACGGACCCATAGACTTGCATTACTGATTTTTTTATCTGACACTAGGATCAAAATATGACATGTCACCGATTTTTTCTGAAAACCAAAAAATCAGATATGTGCACAACCCCATAGAATATCATAAGTACGAGTGTTATGAGTGAAAACTATGGAGAGCTCTCGTCCAAGAAAATCGGTTGTGCAGATGAGCCCCTAAAATAAAAGTCTGCTAAATGTAAATGGTGCCGTATATATGTCAGAATTGGCAAATAATTTCAGTATCAGAGCTTTTAGAGATTGGCCGGTGTCACACACAACCACAAAAAATCGGTCCGTTTTAGACGGTCGACAATCGGATCAAAATAAAAACATCACACATCCTTCTGGCATCCGATTTTCCTTCAAAGATGCGATTTAATCGCATGTGTGTGTACCTTGTAACATCCGATTTTCATCTGACTTGCGAGAATTTCTCGCAGGCTTGCAAAACTGACATATAATGGATACAAAAGAATAGTATTTAAATGCCAAAAGAAAGAATAGATATATACACATAGAGCACATAAATATATATATATATATGTCA